>CM071860.1:2033529-2112525 GCA_036759665.1 Gynandropsis gynandra
TTGTTGCTTGTGCTTGTGTGACTTCGTGCTGATTCGTTGTGCTCTCCTTGTGCTTGTTTTGTGCTTGTGCGTGGTGCTCCCTCTCGGCCTTAGATCCGAGAAGCTCTGATACCAATTTGTTGTTATTGATTTGTTGAGCTCATGAATAAGATTGATAATAAGTCATGAGCTAGATCATTCTTCCTTTGTTAATATTGTGCAAACAAAAAATAAAGATTGCTTGAAAGATTAAGTGTTTGCTCAGCTCTCTCCTTACTGTGTTTACTCTCAATTTTTAGGTGAAAAAGATGAACAATTTCTGAATAATGCTCTGATTGATTAATTACTGAAAAAACAAGAAAAACAACATATATATCCGATTGTGTTTTTAGGAAATTAGGGCTGCTCAACCGTTATGGGTATCTTACCAACAATGTCCCTTAACAGAAAATATTCTTCCTGTCTTTAGTGAAAATACCAAAATAACCTCCCCGTTTTTAAACTTTTAATTGCTGATCTTCTTGTGCTTTTTCATGTCTTCAACCGTGTGGGCTTCTGGGTGTTGCTGGGCCGTCTGCACTGATGAGCTGGGCTCCCGCGTGGGCTTTCTCATGGGCTTCCCCGACCCGGCTCGTTTCAGCATCCAACCCGGCTACCCGCTTCAGCAACTTCAACCTAGGGTTCAGAAGAGTTCGAGACACTTCCAAACACTTCGAGTTCTGCACTTCCACAATTCCTCCCTGTCGCCTCTCAGCCGTCATGTTGCTCCCGCGGTGCTCAGCGTCTTCATGAACTCTTTTAACCAGTAAGGGGCAACGTGTTCTCAAATCTTCAAAGCAACATGTCGCCTCGTCCGAAGCCTCGGACTGTCCACGTGTTGTTCCCCATGCACAATATCTCTTCCCTTTTTCATTTTCACCATTTTGGTTATTAATGATATTTTTTTCACCATTTCCATGCGTGGAAGCAGTCACAATCCATCAGAGAGGAAGATATGACGGTGGCGATGGTTTTTCGGCGGAGCATATGCGACACGGCGGTGGCGACGAGAGTCCTGAAAGGAACAAAGACTTTCATCCGCGGTATGAGCAGCGTAAGCGGCGGAGATTTTCCGGTGCTAGAAGGACATGAAGCGGCTCAAGAACACGCCCGTGGAGCTCTCAAGACTCATCAGACGACGAAAGAGGCAGCCAAAGACTACGATAAAGTGTTAAAAGAGTTTAGGATTTACCGGTGGAACCCTGATAAACCCGAAACCAAACCCTTTCTTCAGTCTTTCTTCGTCGATCTCTCCGCATGCGGTCCAATGGTATATATGATTTAGTATAAGCCTAATATACCTTGGTATATATGTTTTGATTTGGTTGTTTTGGTAAAGGTATTGGATGTTCTACAGAAGATAAAAGCAGAGGAAGATTCAAGTTTGACTTATAGGAGATCGTGCAGAGAAGGGATATGCGGGTCGTGTGCGATGAACATCGACGGCACAAACACCGTTGCATGTCTTAAACCCATAAATCCCGACACCTCCAAGGTCACCACCATTACTCCGCTTCCTCATCTGTTCGTCATCAAAGATCTCGTCCCCGATCTCACCAATTTTTATCAGCAGTATAAGTGAGCTTCATATATATATATCCCAAAATTCATCATATCGTGTCTTCTGGCTTTAACTCTCAACGAGTCTCATGGTTTTTGGACGATCAGAACAATAGAACCGTGGTTGAAGACGAGACGTCAACCAAAGGATGGCCGTGAATACCGACAGTCACCTGCTGACCGGAAGAAGCTAGATGGGCTGTACGAGTGCATTCTCTGCGCCTGTTGTAGCGCCTCGTGTCCGTCGTATTGGTGGAATCCTGAAGAGTTCCATGGACCAGCAGCTCTCCTCCATGCCTACCGATGGATCTGTGACAGGTAAAAGGAACTTATTTGTTCTTTTGAATAAACTTTATGCAAGAAAGGGTTTGATTGTTATAATTACAGCCGAGACGAGTTCACGGAGGAGAGACTACAGGCTATCACGGAAGACCATACTCGATTGTACAGATGCAGGGCTATAAAGAACTGTACAGCTACTTGTCCCAAAGGCCTCGACCCTGCAAATGCCATTATGCGGATGAAGGCCAAGCATCTGCTCTCTCGCCACGTGGCAAAGACCGAGTCAAGCTAGCCACCGCTATGCCTAGGCCTTGCTGGATATAACATCCTTTGACAAACTTATGTAATAATTAAATATTTTAGTTTTAAAAATATCAGAGAATCTTTTGAGAATCTAATGGACGATGTAAGAGCTGGTTCCAACTACTTCAAACATGAGAAGCAGTTAATGTCCAGATCCCCAGATAACCTTTCTTGGGACACACGTTAAATGAAACTGAAGACGTGCAAACCATGAAACCACCTCTGTGCAAAAATCCCTAAAAATAGAGTTGATGGAGCAAAATACGGATGTCTATTTTCGGACATAACCTCCACCTTCTTCGTTAAACAAATCTAACATCCTTTGTGTTTTAGACCGGGTCAACCGGCGAAACCCAACACTAAATTTTTTTTTAAAAAAAAACAGAGCAAACTACAAGAAAACAGAGCAATTGTGTTGAAACCCACCAAACGCGTTTGACATTTAATAAGGAGACATTTCTCTACTGTTCTTCCTCCTACCCTAACAATATCTAGATTTTTTTTCTAAAAAAAATTGTATTTTCGTTACCTACTCAATGATAATGTCATTTTGTATAATAATCTTGACCAAGGAGGAGGAGACAAAACGGAAGAAGCTTCCTTCTTTCCCATTGTTCGGCCGCGGAAGTCCCAAATCCATTGTTTTCCTCTGTTTTTAATGAATCTGTGATCCTCTTCATATGAAATCTCTTCCCTTTCATTCTCGTTAAGCTTTTTTTTTCTTTGTTTTCGGTTGAGAGAATTCGAGAAAAGCCTCAAAAGGCTCTTGAGGAGGTTTTGGTGGCCTGAGGAATGGAAGAGAACTCATCGGAAAAAAAGTCCGGTTGCGGGCTGTTGAGTGCAATGTTTGGCAGACGTGGCTTGTGGACCAAGAAATCTTCTGGAGACAACGGTAGTCATAAAAGCTCAATGAGCAACAATGTCCCCACCACCACCGTCAACATTCAGTTTACCAAATCTCCGGGACCCAACTTTATCCCCAAAAGGGCTCAAGTTTCCGGCGATGATCCAAGAATAGCATCAGAGCCGATAGAGAACAAGATTCCGGTCACAAAACCTCCCTCAATTCAGTACCCAAATAACCATCAATTAGCTGGTTCTGCAACTCATCAACCATATAGTAATGGTAGTGATAACAATTCGTATGGAGGATCGATTAGGAAGGTCCCTAAAGGAGCAATGACTATATCGGGTGAGTTAGAAAGCATGATAACAGATCATCAGAAAGCAAGAGGGCTCAACGGCTCTCTTGTCTGTGCATCATCGAGTAATGTCATGTTGTATGGTAATCTTGGGAATCTGAGACAGCCCGGAATGAATGGGAATCACAACAGTACGCAGACTCAAACTGTCGTTCAGAACAATGGTGGGAGGAGGAGAAACGATGAGGACAGGCGAATGGCTGCTCCTGTGACAAAAAGCTCAGATCAGTCAGGATCTTTGTGTAGGGCAATTTCGACGCGAATGGATCCAGAAACGTTAAAGATAATGGGGAATGAAGATTATAAGAATGGGAATTTTGCAGAGGCCTTGGCATTGTATGACGCGGCCATAGCCATTGACCCGAATAAGGCAGCGTATCGGAGTAATAAGAGTGCGGCTTTAACAGCATTGGGGAGAATCCTCGAGGCGGTGTTTGAGTGCAGAGAAGCAATCAGAATGGAGCCTCATTACCACAGGGCTCATCATAGATTGGCTAACTTGTACATCAGGTAATCTATTAAACCGTAGATTTCACCGAAAGATCTTTCCGGTTCCAAGATTCTGAAAAATGGTAATTGACAGATTAGGGGAGGTGGAGAAAGCGATCTACCATTTCAAGCATTCAGGACCAGATGCGGACAGTGAGGACATAGCAAAAGCTAAAGCCGTACAAACATATCTCAACAGATGTACGGAAGCCAAAAACCGAAGAGATTGGAATACACTGATCAAAGAAACCGTAAACGCCCTATCTGCAGGCGCCGATTCAGCTCCTCAGGTCGATGA
This sequence comes from Gynandropsis gynandra, assembly GCA_036759665.1. Lineage (NCBI taxonomy): Eukaryota > Viridiplantae > Streptophyta > Magnoliopsida > Brassicales > Cleomaceae > Gynandropsis > Gynandropsis gynandra. The sequence continues at coordinate 2,037,682 of CM071860.1, forward strand.
AAGTTTCAATCTTTGGATTGTATTCAGAAGCAGAAATAGAGTAATTAACGGATTCTTATTGTGTTGAAGGTATATGCATTGCAAGCAGAGGCGTTGTTGAAGACAAATAGACATCAAGAAGCGGATGATGCATTGTCCAGAAGTCCCAATTTTGATGTTGAATCATCGACTAAGTATTATGGAGCCATCGGCTACGCTGGTTTCTTAGCCGTCTGGGCTCAGGTTCACATGGCATGCGGCAGGTTTGTGCTCTCACTTTACAATTTATGGGTGTGTTTACTATGACCATTATGTGATAAAATGATAGATTTGAGGAGGCTGAAGAAGCGATCCAACGGGCTGCAAAGTTGGACGGGAACAACCGGGAGGTTCAAATGGTGATGCGGAGGGCGCAGGCAGTGACCGCGGCTCGGTCAAGAGGAAACGACCTGTTCAAAGCAGGACGGTTCCAGGAGTCTTGCGCCGCCTACGGAGAGGGTTTAGACATCGACCCTAGAAACTCAATCTTGCTCTGCAACCGCGCCGCTTGCCGATCCAAGATGGGTCAATGCGATAAGGCCGTCGAAGATTGCACGGCGGCCCTCACCCTCCGTCCCGCCTACGCCAAGGCCCGACTCAGAAGAGCCGATTGTTACGCTAAGGTATGTATTAATTTACAAAATTAGAATATAATTAAGGTTGGATTAGTGGGCTTTAACAAATGGCAAAATTGTAAATAATGGGGGAAACGTAGCTGGGAAAGTGGGAAATGGCGATGGAAGACTACGAGATATTGAAGAAAGAGAGACCTGAAGATGAGGAAGTGGACAGAAGCTTGTCGGAAGTTAAGGAACAGCTGAAGAAACGTGGCGGCCATTGTTCTTAATAATATTCGCCGGCGATGGAACATTTTAAGATTCCGGTGACCACGATGTGGCAATAGGCTTTTTTTAATATATATGTTTTACTTGATGGATCGATGGAGCGAGAGAATGAAGAAAAAGAAATCGTGTTTGAATACTTTGTATAGAGATTTGTGATGATGAACTAGTTTAATCTTTTTTTGTCTTCCATTTTTTTTTCCAAATTGGTTTATTTGTACATGCCTCGGGAAGTCTAATTCATATCATTCTTTTTTTTTTCCGGCCTTCCCACGAAATGGTAAGAAAATAAATGTTATATCGATGCAACTTTTAGAATCAATGAATTAATGAATTCGAATGTATTCGAATATACAATTTATAAACGAATATTAAACGAATGTTGAATTGAAAAACAACATCTAAAAATATCAAATTATATAAATGATCGAGATATATGTTTGAAGTGTCCTAAGACACGACTTTTCGCTTTATTTTGTCTTGATGATCAATGATCACATAAAATTGATCTCTTGTCGAATCTACTTTGTAAATTTTTCATAATTTTGAAGGGTAAACGAAGGGTTTTCCAGTGCATTTTCGAATGATGAGATGATCATTCATATAGATAACTTCGGTTTTAAGTTAAGAGATGCAATATTGCCTTCGGATGCAAGGTTTCGGAGAGGAGCGTTTGAACAAATGCACCGCTTCATCAAATGCACCATTTCATCTCCAACAAGCAAGTACAAACGGTCGGGAAAAAAATTGACATGCTGAGTCAAAGCCCCAACCGTCTCAACCAAGAATCATCTTTTGATATTATATATATGCTCAATTGTCTATCCCAATACCCATTTGATTACTCATTCGAAATTTTTATACGCATGAACATTTATATAATATTTATTTATTCTCTCAATTTCTCATGTCAGACTTCATTAATACATGTGTAATACATGTGCAAAATATGTATATACAATGGTCCATGTGCATACAACAACAATGTGAAAAATCCTATTGTCATCTAGAAAACTTTATTCTTATTTATGTTTTTTATAATTTTGTTCATGTTTTTGCCTCTTTAATATTTAGCTTTATTAATATCCGAAATTTAATTTTTGATCTATTATTCATCCATAAAAAATTTTATGTTAAATCTAAATAAACCTAGATATCAAATTTATAATTAATAATTTATCATATTTATAATTTATTTAGATCTAAAGAACAATTTTGATACCATTAAAAATATCCATCCAATTTGAAAATTTCAGATGGAAATTGAATTGGAATCTAATATATTAAATGTTAGGTTCGAAGCATTTTGGTATCGTCACCTCAGAGATAATGTGGCATCCTAATCATAAAACCTTACATTATAATATTTTATATAAATTATTTTAAATATATTTTTTAATTTATTATACTTAATCAAATATTAATATATTATTTATAACAGTTAACAATTTTTAGATAATATTTATCTATATACAATTTGAAAATTAATATATTTATTCTTCAAATAATAAAAATTAAGAAAATTTATATATACAAATATAGATTTTTTTCCTCCTTTTAAATAAAGATTTAGTTATTAGCTTGTTTTTTTATATAAAATTGATACTATTGAAAGAAAATATTTTTTATATCATTATAACTTTCATTTTATTGTTTAATTATTTATGAATTTAAAACTTACAATTATAATTATATGAATTATAATGAGTAACTAATTATTTAATTTAATAATTTAATATTTTGTATTCACAATAATCATTTTATTAATTAAAATGAATAACATATTAAATCTACCATTTAAATTTTTATTAATTATGAATGTTATTTTTATAATTTTAATTAATTAAATAATAATAGTTACCATACCTAAAAATTTGAAACGACAAGTGAGACTATAAAAAGTTGTGGGTCCTTTGAAGCCACATGGTCGCCAAGAGTTCCTCCGTCGTGAACATCCTATGCCATAACCTTGTACGGCTCGCTGATTACGGTTTTCCGGTGCAGATTTCTCCTACGCTCTCACGCCTCGGTACTTCTTTTGCATAGCCACCAATGATGACACCCCATTAGTAGCGACGACATGAGCAAAGGATTCTCCAGTGGAAGGTGTTGGGAATGGCGGGGGGTGCAAGTGAGGACAAACCAAATATGCTCGAATATTTCATCTCGGTCATCTCAGAGGCATTTACCTCTTCTGTCGAGGAGCTGTGATCCGAGGTCGCGATGAAGAAGCTGAAGTCAGATCCTCCGGCAGAGCTTAGATATATTTTCGACGAGAAACTAATGAAAGAGTGGAAAGGAAAGTGAGCATGGGATGGAGGAGAGAAAAGGAATGAAAGCATTGGATGGAGGAGTTGAAAGGAACGAGGAGGGAGGAAGAGAATGGTTGGAGGCAACAAATGTAAATAGGATAGAATGAAAGTTTTAGGTTGAAATTTTCTTATTTTTTTTTATTTATTATAAAAGTGTTGATCTATGATAAAATATGATTAATTTCTATTGGAAGAATAGTTGTATGTTTTGTTATGTACACATTATAACAAAATAACTCTTGCAATAAATAGATTTAACGTTTATTATTATTATTACTACTATTATTACTTTTTTTATTTGGATTATTATTGTTAGTATTGATATAAATTATTTTAATTTATTTTAAATATATAAAATATAATAATCCTTTATATGTTTAATTCAACATTTATATATTATTATATTTGTCTTGAAAAGATTTATACATTAATGTTTTTCCATAATGAATAAGTTTGTTTCTCTAGATTTTGAAAGGGAGAAAACTTTATGATTTCTTTTGTATATAGTAATCTAAACAAGGATGAATATTTTATGATTCATAAAATTGTTCTCTTATTTGTTTTTTTAAGATATGGTTTATAAGATATTCGATATAATAGATATACGTTTTCATAAGTTTTTAATAAATATCATTAATTTAATTTTTTTATTATAAGAAGATATTCAAATATTGTTAGAACAAATAGTTTTGACTTATTTTATAGTAATTCATATATTTTGATCTATTTTATTATTTGAATTTTGATTCAAGCATCAATACCTTATAATCTTCTAAACCGTTTCAACCCATTTCTAAAAAAATAACAATATTTGAGATTAATGATTTTGATATGGTTAGGAGCAACAAAAACTTCAAGCTCGTTGACATAAAAGTTGCAATTCGATTTACCATAACAACCAAAATTTGTTCTATAATTTGAAAATAACATATATTTTTTTATTTTTATATATGAATTATTATTTTACAATAAACTATAAGTTTTGGTGGAAATCATCAACTGTTAATCGTATTGAACAACTGTTAATCATATTGAACATGTAGTTTATATATATGTTCAATGATTTCATATATATCATTATTTATTTCTTATATAATATGTATTTTTCTAAAGATGAAATCAAATGTATTTACATATTAATGTCAATTAAGTTTAGATTTTTAAGCATTTACTTAAACATGTATTTGTATATTAGTTGCTCATATTGTTTTCTATATTTGATTATTACATTCTTATTATTTATATCATAATATTTTTAAACTGCAAAACTACGATTTCTTTGGCCAATAACAATTGACAATGAATGTCATTTATTTAGCCAAAAAAAATTTGATCATGACTATATATAGTACAAAATGTATAGATAAATATATATATCATTCTATATTTATAATTTTTTCAATAAAAATACTGTAGATCTTTTGTTTTATAAGTTTCATATGTACATATGTATATGTATATGTATATATATAAAGACATATTTACGACAATGTTAATGGAAAACAAAATTATAATAATAATAATAGTAATAATAATAAATAAATACTTACATATACATAAATAATAAATAAATAAAATTTCATAGTGAATACTAGCCTATTTGTCTTGATCTTGAAGGTATTGTCTGAATTTTTTTAACTCCAAACGTAAATTTAAATATCAAGTTTTATTTAAAGTTTTCTTTACTAATCAAATGTTTGCTCTAAAACATTCCAAATTCACATATTTTCATAGTTTAAACACATAGAATATTAAATTTTTATTATATATATATTTTCTTCTTTCTTTAGTCGTGGTTATGCAGTTAATATTGTAGAAGGAGAAATTTTCTTTCACTTATTTAATTTGATTGTGGAAATCGTGGACCTTCCGTTGGTTATCATGGAAGAGAAAAATTTGTCCTTCTAATTATCATCTCGCGCTCGCAACTCCTGTAACTATCCCACCTACTCTCTACTTTTTGCTCTCATGTGTCGCCGCCGCCGTTTTTGAAACAATCACCCTCCTCACCGAAATTCTGAAATAATATATCCAAAATTTTTTTTCTTTAATCGTATTATTGAACTATAATAATTATATCTTACATTTTTTTACCATTTTTAATAAAAGTTCAAATATATTAGTCATTTTTTGTTTAGAAATTGAAAAATACATGAAACATCTAGAACATGTTAGATATTATGAAAGGGAATATAGTATAAAAAATATCAAACTATTTTATTTTACCCTATAAAACATGATTTATTATTTTTAATCTAAAACCTCAAACTTATTTTTTTTTGCCTTAAAAACACTAACTTTAGGAATCTAGTGTTGAAAATACCAAATTTTTTAATTTTTGTCTATAAAACACTAATTTTTACATTAAACTTAAAAATTTTGAATTTTTAAATTTTGTCTAAAAAACACAAACTTATCAAATTAATCATATCCATACACAAACAAAACACTAAATCATATTTTAACTTTTTGAATTTTTAAGTGTTGTCTAAAAAAACAAAAATTTATCAAATTAATCATATTCTAAAGTTAGTGTTTTTAAGGCAAAAAAATATAAGTTTGAGTTTTTTAGGTTGAAAATAATAATTCATGTTTTATAGGCTACAATAAAATAGTTGGATATTCTTTTATGTTATATTCCCTATTATGAAAACAATTGAATATTTAGCATTTTCATAAAATGAATTTTTTAATAACAATTCTCGAACTTTATATATCATAGTGCATATATATAAAAATCTTTGTTGATTTGCACGTTAACAACAACATGAGAGACTCTAGAATATAATTATAAATTATTAGGGGTGGGCAAAAAACCCGCAAGACCCATCCCGTCTCGAAACCCGTCCCGAACCCGCAAAAAATTACTCTTATCCGCGGGTTCGGGTTCGGGTAATATAATTTCAATACCCGTGGGTTCAGGTTCGTGATAGGTTTTTTAGTTTCATAAACAGGTACCTGCGAGTACCTGCAAAAATTACAAGAATACCCCTAGTTTTAAATTATATTACCTAAATACCCTTACTAACCCTAATCTAACCTTCTTCCTTCCTTCCCAGACATACGCCGATAGCCTCTCACCTCACCCTCTCGTCGGCCGCCTGCTCACCCTCTTGCCGCCTGCTCACCCTCTCGTCGACCGCCTGCTCACCTCTCGCTCACCCTGCTCACCTCTCGCTCACCCACGCCGGTGACACTCTCCATGCTCACCCTTCGTCGACCGCCTGCTCACCTCTCGCTCACCCTGCTCACCTCTCGCTCACCCACGCCGGTGACGCTAGGGGTAGGCAAAAAATCCGCACAACCCGTCCCGTCCCGAAACCCGTCCCGTATCCGTAAAAAATTACTCGAACCCGTGGGTACGGGTTCGAGTAATTTAATTTCAATACCCGCGGATTCGGGTTAAGAATGGATTTTTTAGTTTGATAAGCGAGTACCCGTGGATACCCGCAAAAATTACAAAAATACCTCTTATTTTTTATATATATTACCTAAATACCTTTTTTTATGGGTATTACCTAAATACCCTTAGGTTAAACCTAACCCTTTCTTTCTCCTCCAGCCAGCCTCCCTAAGCTTCCCTCCTCCTCTCAACGTCTCTTTCTTCCTCCTGCAAAGCAAACGGCCGCCGTCCGCTCTCCCTCTTGCTCGCCGACGGCCACCCACTCGCTCCCTCTCCTGCTCGCCGATGGCCACCCTCCCTTGCTCGACTGGTGGATCCTCTAGCCTCTTCCCTCTTCTCTCTCCTCGACCATATAGCTTTTCCCTCTTCCTCGTGCGGCACGAGTACTCGCGGGTTCCGAAAATTTTGGCAGGTTTTTGCGGGTACCCCGAACAGCGGGTACCCGCATCTTGCGGGTACAAGTACGGGTACTAAAATCAATTACCCGTGCGGGACGGGTTCGGGTACGGGTAGTAAGAATCTCGCGGGTACCCACGGGTGCCCACCCCTAGGTGACGCTCTCCCTCCCGCTGCTCTCCCTCCTGCTCGCCCACGCCGATAGCCTCTCCCTCTCACCGCTCTCCCTCCTGCTCGCTCACGCTCATAGCCTCTCCCTCTCGCATGCCCGCTCTTCCCTTGATTTGAGACAATAGGTGCTTATCCCCAAAGATCACAGTGAATTCTTTCTACCACCCTCTGCGTCTTGAGTTTTTTTTTCTGAATTTTGAGAGTATTTTTTTCCAAGACGGGTACCCGCGGGTTTTAAAATATTGACGAATTTTTACGGGTACCCGAATAACGGGTACTAAAACTAGTTACTCGTACGGGACGAGTTCGGGTGTGGGTAATGAGATTGTCGCGGATACCCGCTGGTGCCCACCCCTATAAATTATAATTACCAGTTTGATCATTTTTATATCTTGAGTTGCATTATATAAAAATATATAAACAATACAAATTACTCTAGAATGGATACAAATGTTTATATGTAAAAATTATGTGTATATATATAAATTTGTTTGAATCTATTAGTTCTACTTTATTTATATATAATATTTTCTAATCCAATTTTTAATAATTATTTATTATCGTACGACTTTACGTAATGTTATCGTAAATAATATAACCTTTTGTACATCGCACGGATTCGATTTTTAGGTAGGATGAATTATAGGGAAAAAATCGGACTAAAAACTTTTATGGTGATAATAATGTATCCCAAATTTTAATGTGTTTTTCAATTAATCAAATATGCAAACCATAATCTTTACGTCGTGCCAAACACTTGACAAAAAAATATTATTAAAAAATAATAAGCATATCATAATCCAACAAACACAAAAGGTCCCAAATACATTTCATGAAATCGCTTTGGGTCAAAACAAACAAACATTAACTTAACTTCGCATTAACCCGAAACTCAACGATGACGACCCAACCCGACGAAATCGGAACAATAATTTCGGATCGCCGACAGCTCATACGGAGGCGCGTCACGAGCCAACCACTGCTCCACCGTGAACCTCTGGTTCGAACACACCTTATGGGTCCCGCTCATCGTCACCTCCACGTAATTACAGTACCATCCATGGTGGTCCCCGGTGCCATCGGAGGTCAAATTCATCGCGCAAACGGGCCCGGACAGACACGGCCCACGACCCGTGAAAATGTCGAGATTACCCCTCTCGAAATAGTCGTGGAATGGGCCCATTAGACCTCCCCAAGATACGACGTCGTCGATCACCATGGCTTGGCCGTCGTAGCCATCGTATAGGCGGAGGCTAATAACGGACTCCGTCCCTCCCTTCCATATGGAGCCCGTTCGTATGTAAAGCGTGAATACACATTTGTCATCGTCGTCCAACTGCATTTAATTATCGTTATAAGCAAATTTAAGATACTAACGTGAAGATATTGATAATTACTCACCGCGATAGCGGTGGTGGCGACGACGGAGAAGAAGAGGAGATGGAGGAGGAGGGTGGAGCCGCCGTTTGGCATGGTCGTTTTATAGATCGATTTCGTATGAATTGGTGATTGTTGAAATATATTGATCTAACTAATTCGAACAAGTAATTAATTTTCTTTGTGATTAATTTTATGTAAATATTAATATTCCCATAGCATATTCATATTCTGATAGGTAGGGACTAATAGAAATTTTTTCTTTCTTGGTATGGTAGTACCCACGTATTTTATTTAATTGGGCCAATTGGGCTTCCAAATAGAATTTACATTTCGCAGTGGACTGCATTCTCCACGTGGATTTTTTTTATTGGCGGAACGATATCAGATTTATTAGGGCATATGTGAATTGTAATGTTGAGAGCATCACACACAAGTGGGTGTGTTAACTTTTAAATATACCAGAATCTGATTTGATGGGATCCTTAACGGTCCAAATCTCTTTGTAATATATATATAAAGCTTCGAATATTTACGTTTGTGCCAATGTGAGAATCCATTAGGAATATTATACTCAATCATACAACGTTATATTTATGGCCATTTCCGAATATGAAACTCATTTAATTAATGAATTCATATTTTCAATGCCGTTCTTTTAATATATATATATATATATTGATTAGTCTAAAATTGAATTAGGTTGTCTATTCGATTAAATTATTATAATTTCTAATTATATAAATACTAACTTTTTTGGCAAAGAATTCTAATCGTGGGGATTTGGGCGTGGGAATGGTAGATTTCCCGTCTTAAACAATATTCAATTATCTTTTTTTTCATATATTTTTAAAGAAGTCACTCGTTTGTGATTTGTAGGAGAGATCTCATAATGCTTGAGAATCCACCCGATCTTTCTTCCACCGAAAGAAAAACAAAATTTGTATGTAAAAAAATAATAAAAAATGATAACATTGAAAAAGTTTATAATTTTTTTAGAGTTTTTTTTATATTTTCAATGGGTTAATGTCATTTAAAAAAAATCTCCAATATCTAAAGAAACAATTGGTAAGTAAAAATTGGTAAGTAAAAGGTGAAAACAAACTGAAAAAAAGAATGTAAAATTAGAAATTGAATTGCAAATGAAGATGAATGGATTCTTTTTTAATAATCTGATAATTACATCTTTATATAGAGACTAAAGAATCCTAATCTTTCCAAGAACCAAGAATTTGAAATTGATTCTTTAATGGCAAAGAAAAGTCTTCCTTCTTTATTCTTGAGTTAACTGAACAAACTATCTTCAACGTCTTTAATTCAGTTGAAGCATTTGATTTAGCTTGTTTAGTCTCCACTGTTTCTTGTTTGAATTGCAGAGTGCCTGGAGTTACTGCAAAACCTGAAACAGAGACCTTGTTAGAAACAGGGTTATCAATATCCTCCCGCAAACTGATGATAGATGGAAAACCTAAACTTAGTTTGTTACGTAGATATAAGAACAACCCTTGTGGAAGAGATTTAGTAAAAATATCTGCCACTTGTTCTTCAGCTGTAATGTGTTTAGTTACAATGGTTCCAAGAGCAACCTTTTCCCTTATGAAATGATAATCCAATTTTATATGTTTTGAACGAGAATGTAGCACTGGATTTGTAGAAAGGTACACTGCTGAAAGATTGTCGCAGTGTAAAGTTGTTGGTTGCTCCTGAACAATTCCAATGTCACGAAGTATAAAAGACAACCAAGTTACTTCTGCAGCCAAAGAAGCCATTGCTCGATATTCAGCTTCAGTTGAGGATCTTGAAATGGTTGGTTGTCGTTTTGCTGTCCAAGATATAATATTGCTCCCAAGGAAAGTGCAGAAGCCAGTTGTGGATCGTCGGATAACTTTACATTCAGCCCAATCACTATCACTAAAGGCGTGAAGATGTAATAAACTGTTTTTGTGTACATACAAACCAAGACTAAGTGTACATTTCAAATACCGAAGGATATGTTTAAGAATTTTGAAATCAGAATTCAAAGGATCATGCATCCTTTGGCATACTACATTAACTGCAAAATTAAGGTCAGGTCTCGTTAATGTTAAGTATTGTAAAGCTCATACAATGCTACGGAAAAAGGTTGGATCATCGAACTTGGAACTATCTGAAACCATTCTGTCAAATTTAAAAGGCAGAGGTGTACCTAAAGGTTTATAATTTTCCATACCAGAACGAAGCAAAAGATTATTTGCATACCTTTCTTGTGATAAGAACAAACCTGCTGAATGAAATTGTGCTTGAATACCCAAGAAGTGATGCAATTTCCCTAGATTCTTCATGGTAAATTTCCTGCTTAAAGAATCAATTAAAGTTGTAAGTAGAGAAGATGAATTACCTGTTAAAAGAATATCATCGACATAAAAAAGAAGCAATAACAGATCATTATCCTTTCGATAGATAAAAAGAGAAGGATCAGCAGCACTGCAAACAAACCCAAATTCCAGAAGATAAATGCTGAATTTGTCGAACCAAGCTCGTGGAGCTTGCTTTAAACCATATAAAGCCTTGTGAAGAAGACAGACGTGTGTTGGATAGTTATCATCAATAAATCCTTGAGGTTGAGTCATATAAACCTTTTCTTGTAAATCTCCATGGAGGAAAGCATTACTGACATCAAGTTACTTAATATTCCATCCATTTACAACAGCAATAGAGATGACAATTCGTATTGTAGCAGATTTTATAACTGGACTGTATGTTTCAGTAAAATCTATCCCTTCTTTTTGATGAAACCCCTTAGCAACCAGTCAAGCCTTCAATTTGTTGAGAGATCCATCAGCATTTAGTTTAGTCCTGAAGATCCACTTACACCCGAGGATATTCATATCAGTAGTGGCAGGAACAAGTGTCCAAGTATCGTTTCTTTGTAAGGCTAACATCTCAGTTTCCATTGCTGATTTCCATCCTGGATGTTTGAGTGCTGTAGATACTGTCTTTGGCTTTTTTAAAACAGAAGTTGTTAGATTCAGAGAATATTTTGGATTAGGCTTAAAAATTCCAGCCTTAGACCTTGTAACCATTGGATGATGACATTGTTGTGTTGCAGTATCTTGGGTAGATATTGTATCAGAAAACTGTTGTAATGCTTCAGAAGGTGACTGTTGTGATTCAACTAACCAGTTTGAAGATAATTTCCTTCTACCTCACTTGTAGGATTAAGAGGAGGTGACTCTAGAACTTGTGGTGGTAGCTGATACTGTGTTGTAGTTGATCTTTGTTGTAATGAAGCATTAGTTTGTGAATTTTTCCATGACTGTAAAACAGGACTTTGATAATTTGGAATCAGATTCTTGTAGCAGTCAAGGAAAGGAAATTCTGTTTCATCAAAGACAGCATGTCTGGAGATATATACTCTTCCTGTGGGAGGGTAAAAACATTTGTAACCCTTGTAATTAAGTGCTATAACCCAAGAAGACACATTTCAAGGAACGAGGTTCAAACTTATGTTTAGTGTAAGGTCTGAGATATGGATAACAAGCACAACCAAAAACTCTCAAAGATGAGTATTCTGGCTTATGTCCATTTAACAGATGATAGGGACTTTTATTCTGCAAGACACCAGAGGGAAGAAGGTTAATAAAAAAATTGGCTGTAACAAATGCTTCTACCCAATGACTCAAAGGTACTCTTGATTGAAAAATCATAGAAAGACCAAGTTCAACAACATGACGATGCTTTCTTTCTGCTAACCCATTCTGTTGTGGTGTATAAGGACATGCAATTAGTTGTTGGATTCCACAATCTGCTAAATGTCGAAGAAAAACAGAATTGGTGAACTCTCCTCCACCATCACATTGAAAGGATTTAATCTTGTGATTGTATTGATTTTCAACAAGTTTCTGAAAAGTTTTGAAGACATCAAAGAATTCTGATTTCCTTTTTAATTGATATAGCCAAGAAAATCGTGAGTAATGATCAACAAACACCACATAGTACTTAAAACCTTGATTTGAGACAATAGGTGCTTGTCCCCAAAGATCACAGTGAATCCTTTCTAAAGGTTCCTTTGCTTGAAAATAAGAAGAATTGAATGACTGCTGTGAACTTTTACTCAATTGACATGGTTCACACAGATTACCATCACTTTTATTTATCTCGATGAGTTTATCTTTCTTAAGTTGTTGCAGAATCTGGTTGTGTGGATGTCCCAACCTCTGATGCCAAATTGATTCAGAAGCTATTCTATTTCGTGTTGAATAAAAACTTTGTGGCTGTAGAGACTCCAAACAATAGATTCCATTACATTTGACTCCCTTTGCCAGTATTTTCTGTGTTGACAAGTCCTTAACATATACACCAATTGAATCAAATATAACACAACATGGATAATCTGTGGTTAACTGAGAGACAGAGAGCAAAGACTTTTGCAATGATGGTACTACAAGAACATCATTCAAACAAATTTTACCTGACATTCCAGGAAGAGTTGTAGAACCAATGTGTGTGATGGCAAGTATGTTCCATCACCCACCATTACTGAATCTGTACCTGTGAAAGTATTTGCTGTGTTAAGGTGTTGAGTGGAATTTGTCATGTGGGCAGAAGCACCAGAGTCAGGATACCATTCTGCCCTATTAAATCGATTGATAAGAATTATTAAATCGATTCCAACATTTAAGTGAAATATGACCAAATCTTCCACATATTTGACAGATTGGTCTTGAATTTGATATATCTGAAGACTGTGTCACTTGATTTTCAGACAGTGGATTGTATGTGCTTGATGATTGAACTTGCTGATGAAAGCCTCGACCTCTTGAGGTAAAACCACTTCGACCTCGTGTAAAACCATAACGTCCTCCTTTGTAACCTCTTCCTCGTCCATTGTAATTTGAATAACCAGTATTATTGTGATTTTCTTGAAAGGCCATGTGAGGATTGACTTCATGATATGACCTTGTTGTATGTGAGATACTTAAAAGTTGTGAGATTACATCATCATATGAGGGAATTGGTGGTTTGTGCATTGAAGTATGTATAACTGTTGAGAAAGCTTCGTATTCTTGACCCAATCCTTTCAGCAACTGGAATATCTTCATAGGCTCTGAAACTGGTTTACCTATTGAGCTAAGATTATCGCATAAAGATTTGAATTCTTTTAAGTATTGTTGAATTGATCTAGCTCCTTTATTTAGTGATTGGAGTGACACAAGAAGATCAAATTCCCGTGACACTGATTTCTCATTAAAACTTCTGGCAAGGGAAGTCCAGACATCAAATGCCGATTCTAGTCCAATCACATATCCAAAAACTTCTTCTGATAACGTTCCACAGATCCATGAATTTACGAGTTGATCTGTTTGATACCAAGAATCATATACTGGATTAGCAAGAAAGGTTTCTATATCACCTGTTTTTGAAGAAATCGTTGTATCTGGCTGAACAATTGACCCATCAACAAAACCCAACAATTTTTTACTCTTCAGCAAGGATTCAACTTGAGTTTTCCACAGAAGATAGTTGACGTCTGTGAATTTGATTGTTACAAAGTTTGATATGTTTATATGTATAGGAAAGGATAAACTGAATTTTGAATCTCCATGGCTCTGATACCATGAAAACAAACTGAAAAAAGGAATGTAAATTTGGAAACTGAATTGCAAATGAAGATAAATGGATTCCTTTTTAATAATCTGATAATTACATCCTTATATAGAGATTAAAGAATCCTAATCTTTCCAAAAATCAAGAATTTGAAATTGATTCTTTAATGGTAAAGAAAAGTCTTCATTCTTTAGTTTTGAGTTAACTGAACAAACTGTCTTCAACGTCTTTAATTCAGTTGAAGTATTTGATTTAGCTTGTTTAATCTTCATTGATTCTGGTTTGAATTACAAAGTGCCTAGAATTACTGCAAAACCTGAAACAAGAGACTTTGTTAGAAAGAATGTTATCAATAAAAGGGAAATAAAAACGAAAACAAAAGAGAGAAACTGGCAACATTGAAAGCATCATAAATGCGCGACACGTGGAGGAACATCATGCCGACGTGGAGCTTAACCGGATGGTCCCCACGGCATCACCGTCGCTTCACTGATACATTGGGGTTATATGATTTACATCCCACGTAAAATAAATTATTATATACTCCCACTATTAATTTATATTATTTTAATAACTTTAAAATACATGTTAAAGTCGAATAATAAACTTTTTTATAAGGTTCTTATTATTTAATAAGAAAATGAAAAAAAAATAGGATATGGATGCTTAATTTGGACTCATCAAGATAACAAAAAGCATTTATAATCCTTACCTTTTTTTGAAGGAAACTTTGTTGATATGAAGATAATATGTAGAATCTACATACAAGACAAATCATAAACACCATCATACACCCATTTTATATAAAAATAGTTGTCATTATATAAATAATCAATCCAATAAAAAAATTCAGTTTTATTTTCATACTTTATTGTAGATTTTTGTTATCTATATAATTTACAAATTATCGAATAAATATTGAGAATTTATTCAAAACAAAGATAATGAATATAGATTTAATGGAAAAAATATACTTATATTAAATACCTATTTTTCAAGTTCTTATTACAGTCTTTAAGCAAAAAGATATTGTGAACATATGATAGTATACTCATATATTTATTATTTTATTTAAGATTTTATTCGACTAACCAAAAGATGCTTAAAGGCAGGCAGCTCATTATCTATATTCCTCTTAAATGTTTTCTGAAATTTTTATAATACAATATATTATTCAAATTCGGATTCTCACAAACCATTCAAAAAATATTTTGATATAATCAATATGTATTAAATCACAAATATACAATAAATCAGTATAACAAAATCTATCAAAAAATCTAATATTATAAAAATGTTTAATATCGTATCATGTTTCCGATTATGTTACTTTTTTAACTCCAATTTGTGATTAACAATATATAAAAATTATTTTTATTAATATTATACAACCATAAAACAAAAACATACGAATATGGCATATTCTAAGCAAATTGGTTTTGGTTATTTTAAAATCAGTTAATTCCTTTTGAAATATCTTGATTTTTATTCTGCATATATACATTTGTTAATCATTGGATACCAAAAAAATAATAACACATGCACATAAAAATTTTAAAAATTTAATCACACGCACATGCATTTGAAAAAAATAATTAAATAAATATAATCATGACTTGAAAATTCGAGGAGAAAAAAATATAAATGAGGAGATGGGCCCACGGGATGAGTTGATCAGTTAAAGTGGGCCCATTATCAATGGCCGAAAGTATAGGGCCAATAACCGTTAGGCCTTTGACAGTTGTTTCCGTTTTACCTGTCACGTGTTATTAATCTGTCCTATTTGACTCTTTATTTTGTACATAAAGTAAATAAAGTTTTAAACTTTATGACAAAAACATTATATTGGTTTTATTTACCTTTCGACATTTTGGAACTTCAAATAAAAATTATTGTACAATCAATTATGATAAACCACTTGATACACAAGAGTAATATTTAAATCAAAGTATAATTCTCATAAAAAAACGAAGTTTTTGTTAATCGTAAATTATATTTGAAAAATGATCGTGGAATAGTGGTCCCGCAAAGACATAGTTAGATGTTTTCCATTAGTCAGGATTATCATTGGGTGTTTTATAATTCAAAATAAAATTATATGTTGTGTAAAAATGAAAAAATTAAAAAATATTTTTTTATTATTATTTCAACTGGATGTCTTTGTCGTGTGTATTATGTAAATTTCAATTTTTTCATGCATATAACCATAAGTGATATCAACCTTTATCTTCCAACCACATCTTTTAAGTGTTTTTAACCTTTATCCTCCAACCACTTCTCCTCTTAAGTGATCTCAACCCTTATCCTTCATCCACCTCATTTATTTCTGTTTGTCATGCAATACACTTGTAACTATTATAAATATATAAAACAACTCAATGCAATATAGAACGTAATTCTCTTATGATTCATTTCGATTTGTCTCTCTATTTCCACATGGTATCAGGATTGTAGGATCCATTCTACTGCTATGCTCTATTATGTTCTATTCGATTTTGTTCATTGTTCAGTTTCTTCTCTTTGTTCCTTTCACGAACAACTCTTTCCAAGATTATTCCGATGGTTCTCACTTGAGAAAACTATATCACATGGTCAAATCTCGCTAAAATTTTTATATGTTGAAGAGGCTTGTGGAACCATATATCTAATTATCAAACTAGTGAAAGCTGCTTGTGGTGATCAAACTCCCAATGAAGCTGCTCAAGCAAGTTCCAGCACTAGCAAAAAAAAAATGGTATCAAGTGATCAAACTGCCTTTGATATCATTCAAAGCTCGCTAGAACAATATTTTGTTCTCCTACAGCAAAGTCTTAACCGCAAAGGAGTTTTGGGAAACTTTGCAACGTGTATATAGGTACGTTTCCAACCTCAGCCGCGTGTTTGAAGTCAAGAAGATTTTAGAAAGCCTCCAACAATGAGATTCTCCATTAAAAACCCATTTTGGCGTGTTTTAGTCTCTATGAAATGAGTTTAACGAGCTGCGTCCTGTCACTAATTATCCCAAAGAAGTTGCTGAGAGAAACGAGCAAGATCAAGTTTTTTGTCTCTTGTCTTCCCTCATTTAGCTCTTTCAACACTCTCATTCACCACATCCTCAGTTTTGATAAGTTGTCTTCTATGAATGAGATTTACATGTTGATAAAAAAGGAAGAAGGAACAATCGCCTCTTTCAAGGTCCCAACGACGTTATTCATTATAGTAATGCTAATCAGAAACAAGACAAAAAGAATTTTTAATGTAATTATTGTAAGAAGAAGGGCCACACAAAGGACATATGTTGGCTGCGTCATCCCAATCTCAGACCAAGCAGTGTGGGAGAAAATTCTCAAGCTAAGCAACTCATAACACTATTTCCAACGAATACGTAATAAAGGCTGATCTCGAGCAGATAATCAAAATGCTCAACAACTCTACTCAAACCTCAAAATACAACAGCGAGTCTGGTAACATGTCTCTTACTTTTCATCTCAAACACCATATTATCATGGATTCCGGTGCGACATATCATATGGTCACAAAAAATATCTTTTAAGCAATCCAAGATCGTTTTTGGCACTATCTCTATTGCTTGCCAATGAAGATTAGATTCCCATAAAAGATTCCGGTGACTTAGAGATCTTTGATAAGAAAACCACGGCTTTATATGTATCCGATTTTTCAAACAATCTCATATTTGTTCCAAAGTTAGCTAAAGACCTCAATTGCACCATTTGGTTCGATACTAACAACTTTTGATTATAGGATATTGAGACAAAAGGGTCATTGGCCGAGGAATACTGAAAGACGGTCTCTATGTTCTAGAGAAACTCGAGTCAAGGAATGATTACTTGGCGTGCATTGCTTTCGCTTTCAATAATAGTGATGGTTCCCTATGGCATGCTAGATTAGGGCACCCCCATGTTAAAACTCTCAATGTTTTGCTTCCTAGTGTTAAATACAATCATGAGATGTGTGAATCTTGTATTCTAGGAAAGCATTGTAGAGTTGTTTTTCCCGAATCTGTTATTACTATAATTAGTGTTTTGAACTCATTCACTCAGATGTCTGGACTACTCTTTATTTTACAAGAGATAACAAAAATATTGTGTGTCCTTTATTGATGAGAAATCCAAGTACACGTTGATCTATCTCTTAAACTCTAAAAGCGATGTGTTTAACGCCTTTACCAAGTTTCACAGTTATATATCCAAACAATACAATACTCACATCAAATGCTTGCACTTGGATAACGGCAAGGAGTATGTCAAAAATCATTTTGGGCAATTCACGGCTAAACACGAGACCATACATCAAATCTTATGTGCATACACTCCGCAACAAAATGGAATCGTCGAACAAAAGAATCGTCACCTCATGGAAATGTCACGAACAATAATGTTATATAGGAACATGCTAAAATAAATATAGGGAGATATCGTGATTATTGTGTGTCATTTAATTAACCGATTGCCTATAATATGCCTGAAAAAACATTCTCCATATACGAGCAATTGAACAACATGAAACCTGACATTAACTATCTTTGTATTTTGGACGTGTGTGTTATATATTTGTTGTAGATGGATAGAGAGACAAACTAGAACCAAGGAGTAGTAAATGCATATTTCTCGGTTACTCGAACACGCAAAAAGGGTATAAGTCCTATCAGCCACAAACCAAACGTGTTCTGGTCTCTAGAGATGTCAAGTTCGACGAAAGCAAGAGCTACTGTGATAGCAAAAACTGGAAGGACTTAGAAAATCTAAGCACCTCGTATGATATCAACTCATCTCTGCGTATTCTTGTGTCCAAACTTCAAGAGTCTAACAGAGAAACCCGACAAGAGTCCCAACAAAAAAAAAGAAGGAACGATGAAACACCAAATCCATGGGAAGACAATGTTGATTCAAGCATCGAAGCTCAAAGAAACAAACAACTTACTGAGTAAGAAACATATACCATTAATCGTGACAGTGGAGTTCATGGCTCTGCGGTATAATTTGATTCTAATGAGTTCCACAATAATTCTAGTGCATCTAATCTGCAGGATCATGAGTCCGAAGAGGAAAATCCCGAATAAAAAGCTGATCAAACTAGTGCTCAATCCATCACCTTTCAAAGAAGTTTAAGATTACGTTCACCAATTTCTGAATGGGGAGATAAATCGTTCATTTTCACTAGGTTTACTGTTGCCTATTCGATGCACAACTACTATGATATTATTCATCTTCCCTCTGATCGTCAAGATTTTTTTTAGTAAAATTGACCTGATACAGGAACCACGTACCTATAAAGAAGCTAAAGGCATTAAAAGATGGGAAGAGACGCCGACGAAATCTCAACATTTAAAAAACACAACACATGGGATATTGTCCCTCTTCCAAAGAAAAAGAAAGATGTCGGCTGCAAATGGATCTGCAAATTACATACCACAACTCAGGGGAAATTGAGAAATACAAAGCTAGACTCGTTGCTAAAGGTTTCACACAAACATACGAGGAAGATTACTCTGTAACCTTCGCTCTGGTATCCAAACTTCACACAGTTTGTATAATTTTCTCTATCGCTATTAATTTAAATTGGGAATTTTGGCAGATGGACGTAAAAATTCCGTTCTTACACGGAGATCTCACTCAAGAAATCTATATGTGTCTACCTCCGGGTCTTCCCATCGCCGATGGCCATGTGTGCAAACTAAAAATGGTGCTCTATGGACTTAAAAAATCTCCACATGTTTGATATCACAAGGTTCACAATGCTCTCTATGATCACGACTTTACAAGAAGCGAAGTTGATCATTCCATTTTCTTCATGCATAACGAATCAGGTTGAGTCGTTCTAATATTTTATGTCAACGATATTATTATAACCGATAATAATAATAATGGCATTGAAACGACAAAGAAGTATCTGCGAAAAATGTTTGACATTAAGGATCTCGGAGAACTTCGTTACTTTCTTGGCATAGAAGTTATTCGTACAAATATTGGCTTATTCCTTTCACAATGCAAGTATACACTTGATCTCCTTAGTGATGCAGGAAAACTCAGAGCTAGATTTATCTCTACACCAATTGAGGAAAAATACAAAGACCTTCGTAAGGGGGAACATCTCCAAGATGTTGGGCAATACCAATTAACGGTAGAAAAACTCATTTACCTCACATTACATGCCCTGATATATACTTTACCATGAACCATGTGAGCCAACGAATGCATGCTCTCGCAGAACAAGATTGGAACATGGTCGAGCACGTTCTTCGGTATTTAAAAGAAACCCCTGAGAAAGGTATTTGGATGGAACGCAATGAATACACCAACATCATAGGATACTAAGATGTCGATTGGGCAAATGATAGACTTGATCAGAAGTCCACCACCGGGTTTTGCACCTTCGGTTGTGGTAATCTAGTTGCCTGGAGAAGCAAGAAACAAAGTGTCTTTGCCCGGTCCACCGCTGAAGCTTAATATCGTGTCATGACCAACACCACTTGCGAACTCGTTTGGATGAAAGCCCTTCTCCATGATCTCAGCATTGAAACAACTACACCAATACCCTTACACTGCGACAACCAAGCCATTATCCACATCGTTGCAAACTTAGTTTTCCATGAAAGGACAGAACACATTGAGATGGATTGTCACTTCATTCGTGAGAAGATTGACGACGAGATCATATACACACCGTACACTCGAAGCTCCGACCAACTCACATACATATTCACTAAAGCAACAAACGAACGAGTTTATCGAAATCTTCATGACAGAATCGGTCTCCTTGATCTCTATCAGCCACAAACAACGACAAGCTTGACTGCATGCGACGATGACAAATGAGTATGGTGTACTATTTTTCCTTCTCTGAGATTTTTTTTCCTACGCGGTTTTATCTAATAAAAGGTTTTAATGAGGCACCTTCGCATGTCATGCCGAGCTTGATGGAGAATGTTGTGTGTATCATGCAAGTTTTGGTTGTTCATGTCCAAGCAACTATAAGTGATCTTAACCCTTATCCTCGAACCACCTCTCTTAAGTGCTTTTAACCCTTATCCTCCAACCATTTCTCTTAAGTGCTCTCACCCTTTATCTTCCAACCACCTTATTTATTTCTATTTGTCATGCAATGCACTTGTAACTACTATAAATATGTAAAACAACTCAATGCAATATAAAACAGAACTCAATGCATTGATGATGATGATGATGATAATAATAATAATGGAAATTGAATAAAAAAATGTTACCTCACATTGGATACATTATATAATTTTAGACAATTTTAATTCTTTTACAATCGATTTTATTTAATGTATATTTTAATTAAATACAAACGGATATTTACGAAGTAAAATGTTATACATAAACAATTGTTATTATAAATTTTTTTGTCTGATTTTGAAGAAATGTGACAAGCTAAGAAAGAGACATTTTTGGTTTTGCTCAAAATGCATTATGGTAATGATTCGGCTAAAAAAGAAATAAAATAAGAAGACAAAAGGAAAGTGAGAAGAAACATAGAATGAGCTCTTTACATGTAATGCGAGAGTCACCCTTCACTCCATGTGAAACCCTTTACAGGTCATTACCACTTCATTTGTTTTTTTTCTTCTTTTAAAGTGAGAATAAGTTATCCCAAAAAAAAAGAAGCCGAAAATATTATGTCAATTCCAAACTCTCTAAATCGATATTGACCATTCGAATTTAATTTTGTTCCACCAGCATATATATAAACCCAAAATGTTATGTTATAAATTTTTTATTTTATTTTTCAATTTATTTACAGAAATGATAAAAAAACTGCATTTTTTTGGCATTTATCATCAAATAAAGGATTTGTTTGGTTTTATTTTCTAGTTGGGTCTTAACCTGATGTTGGCTTTAATAGTGTTTCTAATTGATCATTCATGTGAATATTTTACATCTAAACGTTTTGGGTATGCAATATATCGAATCAAATTCTAATTCTCCTGTTAGTTAAATATTTCTCAAATATTCTAAATTGGACAGTCCAAGTGAAGGAAAAAAAGATAAGAATAATTATTTTGATATCAATTGGATAACAGGCAGAATTAAGATCACGTTTTTTGCTATTTACAACACTTTCGATTAAATGATTTAAATTAAATTCAACAACAAAATTACTTGAAAAAACTTATCAAAGGGAGGCGTTTTCCAAGTGGGCCCGGGGAATGTTATTACGCGCGTGGTGACTGTAGAGTGACTGTTAAATCTTATGTCATTAGTGCAGTAGTCACAAAACACAAATATAGAGATTGTGTTTTCTAATTATTGTGGGTAATATTAAAATCGATTGGTAGAGTTGTAGTCATCCAAAAAAGTTTCGAAATAAAAAATTTAAAAATTTATATTTTGGTGTATTACATTTACGTTTTAATACGTTTTTGATAAAATAACTAAAATATTCTTATTGTAACTTCGTCGTTTCTCGTTTCTCTTCACCATTTCGCCATTTATCCCTTCTCTTATGTTTAGTCGATTGGAACTTCATCGTTTTCCCTTCTCTTCTGTTTGGCCGATTGGAATTTCGCCATTTCTCTCTTCTCTTCTGTTTGGTCGATTGGAACTTCGTCATTTCTCCCTTGTATTCTGTTAGGCCGATTAGAACTTCACCATTTCTCTTATGTTTCGCCACTTTGTTTTTCTCTTTTAGGCAAGCCTCTCTTTCTTTCTATCTGGGGATTCCAACAACGTTTTGAAGTTCCACTTAAGATTTTGCACCGAACTTGGTTTCGTGTGTAAACAACTCGCAGTGATTCTTTAGGGTTTTGGTTGTGTTTTGTGTTTTGTGCTTAGGTCTAGTTTGAGTCTCATATTTGGAAATTGATGAGGATGGGTTGCTGAAGAAATCTGTCAATCGATTATTGAGGATGGTTGTTGAAGAAATATGTCAATCGGTTGTTAAGAATGGGTTGCTAAAGAAATATGTCAATCGATTTGTACATAGAATTTGATGAAGTCAGCGGTTGTTACTACGAGGAATTTGATAGTTTTATCTCTTTGCTTCAACATACCTGAGCTCATAATGTGTATTTGTTGCACGCATCAGTAGTTTTATCTCTTTGTTTAGTTGATCCCATTTTGTTGAACTTAATGAAAGGTGTGTTTTTATTCTTAACTCCTATCAAATTTGGGTTTCTTTTTTTCTCTTCCAAAAACCCTAGCTTTCCATCTTCTATGCATTTGACTATATTTTACTCAGTGGGAATTGGGTTTCACTTTTACTGATTCGTCCACATTCGTATGCTGGTGGAACATTGTATTCTCAAGATTTGCTTACACTAAAACCGAATAGTAGCACTTGCGCTGTGATAATTTCGTTATACGAGAGATAGGGGAAATTGATTCGTTGATACGATTGTATATGAGTTGAGTTCATGTTTGCAGTATTGCCATTAAGTTCAATTTGGCATCTTGAATTTTTTTATATCTAAGCGCATTTGTTATTTTTTTTCAAGCTTTGTTTGTTCTTCCACTAACTGTTTGCTTGTAAGATTGTTTGGTTGTTCTCATTTTGATGGTTGTTAATCATTCTTATATTAAAAATATACTTTAGTTTCTTTAGAATCTCTCTAGCCGTCAAGACTAGTTCTTTGTCCGTGATTTGCCTTTGATTTGTGCTCTTGTTTTTGTTTTTTGTTTTTACCAATGACTCTTTCTCCGACTTGTATTTGACTCTATCTCCAACTTGGATACTGATCAATACTCAAGTTTGTTTGGTCTTGTATTGTGATTTATGTGTTTAAAAGGTGGACAAATGACTTGTCACTTGTCGAACTTCTGGTTTTGAATTCGTTTCGCTCATTAAGTCATGATTATTTTTGTTGTAACAAGGAAACATGGCCAGGAGAAGTGGTGAATGCGAGATAAAGAAGGTAAACACAATTTTAAACAAAATTTTTATATATGTATTAATTTTGTTATTTGAATTACAATTTGTTGTGATAGTGATTCAATTTGGTATTCGTATTTTTTAGAAAATATTTTGGTCGAATTTGATCACTTGTGTTATGCTAGATCTCTATTTATTAGAGAAACAAACTGATCATACAAAAGGAGGTAACCTAAGTAACGTTGGTAACGAGAACATGATTACAGATTTCAATAAAATATTTGGAATGAATTTGACTTATGGAAAAATTAAGAATAAGATTGATAGTGTGAAGAGAGACTATTACATCTACTATAAGATCACTTATGAGACTATTGGTCTAGAATTTGATCATATAAATGGAACTTTTCAAGCCTCCGACCATTGGTGGAAAAAGAAAATTCACGTATATTTATAAAATTTTGTTTATATGTACTAACATTCACATATTTTATATTTTATTGCCAATTTTTTGTGTTTTTTTCCTTTTCAAGGTTTATCCGGAGGCTGAAAAAACTGCGAACCAACCCTTTAAAGTTTATTACGCTCTTAGATTTGGTTTGTGGGATGTAACCATAGTGGTTGAAAAATCATAGCAACCACGATGCGGTGTAATTGATTATGTTCCACTTGTTGAAATTGGTGAAAATGAAGAAGATAATGAAAGAAATGACATGCAATTCATGATCCAACATTCTACACAAGGTCCTACAGTATACACATGAGAAAGAGTCCATGTCGGAGAAGGCAAATTCTTTATATAGATGAGACCATATAGATGGACTAAGCCAACCATCTTCTAGTCCAAATACAATGCGAAATGTGGGTCAAAAGAAGAAACGTAAATGCACACCTATGGAGACTACAATAGAACGTGTATTGCAGTATCAATGGAGGAGCGTAATGAGTATTTAGAACGATTGAAATCGAGACATGTAATACAACAAATGCCTTCAATTGAAGAGCATATGGTCAATGTCATGGCTGCTATCAAGGTTGTACCTGAATTGGTCCCTATGAATCCTCTTTATTGGGCATCGTTTAACCTCGTATCGACAAATGAAACTATGCGGGGTGTATTTCTTGCTCTTTTGGATGAAAAAAAAGTTACCATTTCTTTTGGTCCAAACCAAAGAGTATCGAAATACGAAGGAATAGAAAAATCATCTTTATTAATCTAGTAGATTTTGATAAGTTGTTTTTATGCTTAAGAAATTTATCATATTTGGTTTTACGTATCGAGTTTGAATTTTGGAACTTGAATATATCATTTTTTAATTTTAAGACGTTTATTTATACACTACAAGAAAATCAGGTTTTAGGGACCGACAAATCGGTTCCTAATCCGTCTCTAAACTGGTTTAGAGACGGATTGGAGACGACCAATGGTAGTATCCAATCGCGCGACTCCAAATTTTTTCCGTCCCCAATCCGTTCCTAATTAGGGACGGACATTTCAGTCCCCAATCCGTCTCTAATTAGGGACCGAAAACGTAGTCCCCAATCGATTCCTGGATTAGGGACGGTTTTTTTCGGTGTCGAAAGTTTGGAAACGGACAACAAATCCGTCTCAAAAATTGGAAACGGCATAGTTTTGGAGACTGAACTAAAGCCGTTTCCAATTTTTTAAAAAAAATAAAAAAAATTAAAATTTTTAATCGATTACATTAAAAGATAAATATCATACATTACATTCCGATTACATATTTTTAAAAGTTTGATTACTTTACATTCCGATTACATATTTTTAAAAGTTCGATTACATTACATTAATCCGATTACATATAATCCTAAGTCGTCCGATTACTCCTCGTCGGAATCACTGCTCTGAACTGCATCCCAATCGATGTTAGGCATTGCACTTTCATCATGTGCAAAAGCTTATCCATACGCCTATCTGATCGTTCAACACGCTTTTTTGATAGTTCAGCCTCCTTTAGTGCTTGTTCTACGCGCCTGTCGGATTCTTGGAACCTTTCGTCCATTTGATGTCGGAGCTCGTAATCCACTTTTTCTTTACCTTTGGATGAAGTTGAATGCTTTGACGACATTGCTCCAAGTATTTTGCATATCTTCGTGTGGAGTTAACTTCTACAACGCCTAGTTTGTTTACTCTTGTTCCGCGACCGATTACTGGATCGAACCAATCACATCGAAATAACATCACTTTTAAACCGACATAACCTACAAAAAATATCAAAATATGAGTCAATATTCAAAATGACATATGTGGTAAGGATAACATTGTTTTAAACTTGTTTTCTATACCTGGATATTCCAATTGCAAAATTTCCTTTAAAATCCCATAAAAATCTGGTTCATCGACCGATGCACAATAGCTTTCACCTTTCACACATACACCGTAATTCATCGTCGACTTCAATTTTCCATGATCGTAAGTGTGAAAATTATAACCACGTGTAAAATACATAGGCCAACTCATAACTTTCACAATCGGTCCTTTGACAAGATCTCGTAGCCACAACGGGTGATTGCCCATCTCAACCTGCAGTACATATACACATCGTCAGAATATTATAAAAGTTATTTATGTAAAATTTCATTACTTACATATTGTCGCATCCATGTCGAGAAATCTTTTTCTTTAAGTTCTTGGAGCTGAGAATCATCAATGTTCGTATATGTATTCTTCAATATATCCTCAAATGTCCTATAAAAAGAAACAAAATTCTACAAATATTATAACAATAAACAAAATTGTCATTGTGATAACCATAGTTAATTATGAGATTTTACCTTTCAAAAGGCTGTAGATATTCGCAGTTCAATAAAACATATGTATGTGCGATATGAAGATCTCGTTGTGATAACCATATATCTTTCGCCTTACCAGCAGCTCGACCAATTCCGCAAAATATGTCCGGAACATCTGGTACTGGATATGAATACGCCACACCACCATCAAAATATCTGTCTGGATTTCTACTCCGCGTTTGAACATGTGGCTCGAAGTAGTATGACGTAAAGAACGATATTTCCTCATTGACGTATTGTTCAACAATTGAACCCTCCGGTCGAGCTTTTTGTTTGGTTTTTTTCTTCAGATGAAACATAAATCGCTCGAACGGATACATCCAACGAAATTGAACTGGACCTCCTAGTGCGGCTTCGTGCGGTAAATGAACTGTCAAGTGCTCCATAACATCGAAGAATGATGGTGGAAAAATCTTCTCCAAATTACATAGTACAGTAACTATGTTATTTTGCAGTCGACGAACTACATCCATACTCAGATTTCTCGAACATAAATCTCGAAAGAATAGGCCAACACCTGTAACATTAAAGTATTATTAGTGTATTTAACAAATATTCACACTACATATTAATATAAAATCAACCACATACCTCCAATTGCTTCGTGTGCATGTTTGTCCATCAATTCAGAAAAACATATCGGAAGAAGTCTTTGCATGAATACATGACAATCGTGACTTTTCATCCTTAATAACTTTCCTCCTTGAATGTCAACGCACCTTCCAATGTTAGACGCATAGCCATCGGGGAATTTCACATCTTCTTTCAACCACTTCAACAATTTATATTTCGTTTCATTTGACAATCTGAATATCGGGACTGGCGCTTTACCGTCATCACCTATATGTAACTCCTTTCGTGAGCAATACTCTTTTAGATCCTTGCGTGATTTAATATTGTCTTTCGTCTTCCCTGTGACATTCAGTACTGTATTGATGATGTTATCAAAAAAATTCTTCTCTATGTGCATCACATCAAGATTGTGGCGAAGTTTCAGATTTTTCCAATACGGCAAATCCCAAAATATGCTCTTCTTGTACCAGTTATGAGTAATTCCATAACCACCAATTCTCGGATGATTGTTCCCTCCGCAATCTATACTCCTCGGAATACCCAAAGCAAGAAGTCGTTCATATAAAATCTCTTCGCCGGTCAAAACTGGAGGAGGAGATTTCCGCACAACTACATTCCTTTTAAAATTTCTCTTGTTGCGCCGTAATGCATCATCAACAGGAAGAAAACGACGATGACAATCAAACCAACTCGTCTTTCTTCCATGTTTCAACTGAAAAGCATCTGTTTCCTCCATGCAATATGGACAAGCCGATCGACCATGCGTTGTCCATCCAGATAACATACTATAAGCTGGAAAATCACTTATTGTCCACATGAGAGCACCTCGTAACATACAATTTTGTTTCCTCGAGACATCGTACGCTTGAACTCCATTCCATAATTCTTTTAATTCTTCAATAAGTGGTTGAACAAATATATCCAAACTTCTTTTCGGATGATTAGGCCCGGGAATCATTATGTTAAAAACAAAAATTCTCGTTTCATGCACATATCCGGTGGTAAGTTGTAAGGTGTCACTATAACTGGCCACAATGAATAATTCTTTCTAGACATCCCAAATGGATTAAAACCATCGGTACAAAGGCCTAAATAGACATTTCGACTCTCAGACGCAAAATCAGGGTATACCTTGTTAAAGTGTTTTCACGCCTCACCATCTGAGGGATGAAACATCTCTCCTTCCTGACTTGAATGCTCAGCATGCCATCTCATGTCGCTTGCGGTCTCCACAGATTGATACAATCTTTTTAATCTGTCTGTAATTGGTAAGTACCACATACGACGATATGGAACCGATTTTCCATTCTTTGTTAAATAAAACCGATCTTTTCCACAAAATAGACAATTACTCATCTCCGATGTCTCTCTCCAAAAAATCATGCAATTGTCTTGACAAACATCAATCTTTTGATATGGCAATAAACCCAAAGATCGCATCATCTTCTTTGTCTCATAATAGGAGTCTACTGCATTATTATCTTCTGGCAAATAATCTCTTACTAATTGCAATATCGAATCCATGCAATTCTCAGACAAATTATTTTCAGTCTTCAAATTCATCAAACGTGCAGACAGAGATAACTGTGATAAACCACTCCTACAACCATCATAAAGTGGATTCCTAGCACTTTCTAGCATTTCAAAAAAACTTTTTGCTTCTTCATTCGGATCTTCTTCAATATTTTCGTTTCTTTCACGGAATACATTTTGCACCATTTCCACATAGGGGTTCATTTCTACATCTTGAGAAGACTCAAATTCATCATGATGTATAGTGCCCCTAAAGTTTTCCACAACATTACTAGATCGTGGTGCAAATTTTTCTCCATGACATAACCACATGAAATAATTCGGGGTAAATCCTCTTAAATAAAGATGCTTCCAAACAGTTCTCTCATTAACAAATTTTTCATTCTTGCATTTCACACATGGACAAACCAACGTACCCGTTTCTTTGTAAACTTGTTGATTCGTCGCCATTGTCATAAACTGTGTGACGCCTTCTATAAACTCTTTCGATACGCTTTGAGATTCTGAATCGTCCCGAAACCGTCCCTAAATCTGTTTTTGAAGTCTTAAATTTAGGGACGGTTTCAAATCCGTCTCCAAATTTGGAGACGGACGACTTGCCGTCTCTAAATTTGGAGACGGATGGTCTGCCGTGTCTAATCGGTTTCCATTTAGAAACGGATTAGGCACGACTTTTCGGTACCCAAATTTGGGGACGGATTAGTGACGGATTTCATTTTTTCGTCCCTAATCCGTGTATAATCCGTTTCTAAATTTAGGGACGGAAATGTCGGTCCCTAAATTCCGTCCCTAATTTTCAATTTTCTAGTAGTGATAATATTTCATTTTTTGATTTAGTTTTGAAATTTGAATATATCTCAGGAAGAATAAAATGAAGATTTGCAGGCAATGGTAGAAATCTTTAATGGAGACGATGGAGCACTTAGTCGTTGATTGACATAAATCCCATGAGATATTATTTAACTGAACCAGAGCGAGGAGTACGGATTATGCATCAACTAATGTATGGGAGTGATAAACAATGTCTTCATTTTTTATGCATGAGAAAATTGGTGTTTAATAGGCTTTTGATAAAACTAAAGGAACTTGGATTCCAAGAATTTCGCAAAGTTGGTGTTGAGGTGGCTTTGGGTATGACTTTGAAGATGTTGGGACATAATATATCACATAAAGTAGTAGCAGCGGATTTTCAAGTTTCTCAGTGGACCGAGATAAATAAGTTTGAAGAAGTACTTGATACCTTCTGTCGACTACATGCGGATAATATTTCATGGAAGCGAGAAGGTTTTGTTGAAATATCTTCGATTATTCGATACGATAGAAGATATT
This sequence comes from Gynandropsis gynandra, assembly GCA_036759665.1. Lineage (NCBI taxonomy): Eukaryota > Viridiplantae > Streptophyta > Magnoliopsida > Brassicales > Cleomaceae > Gynandropsis > Gynandropsis gynandra. The sequence continues at coordinate 2,067,864 of CM071860.1, forward strand.
CCATATTTCAAAGATTGTATTGGAGCATTGGATGAAACTCATATTCTATTACTCGCTAATGGCAAAGACAACACATATTGGAATAGTAAATAATTTACATCGATGAACATCTTGGTAGTATGTGATTTCAATATGAGATTTATTTACACACGGATTGGAGTTTCGGAATGTGCACACGACACGAAGATATTAACAGAGTGTGCACGACATGATAAGTTCTTTCTTTTTCCATATTCGGCACAATATTTTTTAGTACACTCTAGCTATCCTAATCGAAAGGGTTTTATGGCTCCTTTCCAAGGTGAACTATATCATCCTAATCAGTTTTTTAGACGTCGACCAAGGACTATGTCTGAGATATTTAATAAAAAGACATTTTGCATTACGTTCAGTGATAGAAAGGACGTTTGGAGTTTGGAAATGTAAATGGAAGATTTTGAAATGTTCACTTCGTTATAGTATAAAGATACAAGAAAAGATTGTTGCGGCTACCATAACACTTCATAATTTCTCGAGATCTAGTGAAAAAGATATTGATTTTAGTGTTGTTGAGACTAGAGGATTACACACCGAAACTCATTGGAAACTTATCTCCATCACGTTATGATATTGCTATTGATAAATTTTATTATGCAACTGTTGATGTTTATATGTCAAACGTTAGAGATGGAATAACATGAGAAATATGGGATACAAAGCACTAATGTTAGAAATATGATTATATTTTATGGTTTGTATATACTCAAAACTTTTTTTATATATTATATTTTATGGTTTATATGTATTTGATTTTTTAGATCTTATGTCTTATGATTTATATGGATTTGGATTTTTTTAGATATTATGTTTTATATTTTATATGTATTTCAAATTTTGTTTCAATGATTTATTATAGTTTATATTTATCAGAAATATATATAAATATGTGCATATATATGTATGAAAATATTTTATTATGTTTTGGTTAAATAATTTTAAGTTTCTATTATAATTAATTATAAATATATATACATATTATATATTTCAATATTTTAATAATTTTCAAAATTTTAAATTTATTTCAAATATTTGAAAATTATAATTAAAAATTATACATAAACAGTTTTCTGTCATTCGCATCTACACGTAGTCATCCGCAAACGCATTGATTCCACCGGTCAGACAAAATGAAACAAAATGCCGCTAATCGCCGACAAAAACGCCGACAAACGCAATTGTAAAGTTTCTACCAATCAAACCTTTATAAGACTTTATCATGGTTTAGTAATATCGGTCGCCCGGTACACTTATAAACTCCCGAAAAACCGGTTGGATTAACTAGATTCATTATTCGGTTTGATTAGCGGAAATGACCTTACATAATTAAAAAGAAAAAGGTGAAGAAGTCGGCAGGACAAATTCCTAATGGTCCCTTGAATTTTTTTCGGCCGACTTGATACAACAATTATAGACTGCCTACAAAAAATTAGGTTCATAGTATCTAATCATACAATAAGCACATGAAAATTAAAGTTTGGTGTAACGTCAGTTGATTTGAAGATGTGATTAACCTTCAAACGTGAAACGATAATCACTCATATTATATTATTGAAATGTTTTTATTATTATTCATGCTACAAAAAATAAAATATAAAAACAACATTTCTAACTTATATAAGTGGAATATAAAACTATTTCTCACCGAAAATTTGAATTCTAATTTTAAAAAATGTATCCATGATGATGAAAATCCAAAGCAAGCATAATAAACAATAAACGTAAAAATTTTCATCTTAACATATTTTAAAAAACAACCTTTGTCCATTTCAAATAATTAAAATATTATGGTTTACTAATTGTTAAGTAGTTCAATGAACCGTCTGGCAAATAAATAACAAATTATGATGTCAGCAATCAGCCATGAACGTGCGTCTTGAGAGGATCCGAATCGGATTCATTATTGTTGGCATAATAAATTGTTATTAATACATTAATTAAGCGTTTAATCACATTGATACTTAATAATGTAGAATCATCATATTACTTGAGAATTATAGAATACTCTTCAATTCGATCCATGCGTAACTGAACGTAAATAACCATTATTAGACATAATAAATATTGTACGTTGCATTATTATATCGCATGCATACTTAACGGGATATTTCATATAGTTACAAATTATAATTAAGTTATTAATGAGATTTTATAATAAAAGTAGAACGTACACTGCAGTTCTAAACATGCGACATCGAAGAGAAAGTCAAATAAATTATTAAAGTTTCCTAGAAATTCGTAAAAGTAACAATAAATAAACCATAAAAACATGTGGTGAATTCGAGAATTACGTTAATGAATAACCGCCATTAAATTGTACACTTATTATTACTATATTTTTTGTCTTTCTTATTTGTATGGTTTGTGGTATAATTAATATATAATTAAGGAATCCGCCGACCATAAGAGAGGGTTCAAAATAGGGACACGTACATGAGTAGACCACACGTGTGGTGTCGGGTTCGAAGCACGACAAAGGGTCAAACTCATATGGCTCTGATTTCGCCACGCGCCCGACACGTCCGGAGCCTCGTCGGACGGCGCCTGACAACTGCACTTCCTATTTCCACACTTACTTTTTTTATTTTATTTTTAATTTTTATTTGTATGTTGGTATTTAACCCACACCTTTACGGTGATCACTGGCAATACGTAATTAGTATGATTTGTTTAAACAAAGTACGATTATGAAAGGTTTAATTTGAGATTATAAAAAAGTAAATTCATACATTGATAGTTACATGAACAAGATTAAAAAATGCATCATCAATAGGCGTGCATATCATTTATAATAAGAAAATAAAAAGTAGAAATAATCACGCGTCTAAGATTACGACGATATAAAAAATACGATCAAAAGCGTAGATTTTGCCGAATAAGACGGGTTCACTTTTCAGTTTTCTACCTATTATTTATTTTCGTTAGTTAAAAAAACCTCAATATAATCAAACAATTTATAAATTATAAAGTCATAAACAAAAGTATGCATGTCACATGTGGTAATAATAAATATACAATTATATCGTGTTCACTTAACACATATATACATTGAATCCTTACGGATAAATGAATTAAGACTATATGAAAATCTCACAGCACGAGAATATTAATTAATCAATTAGCAATAATTTATGTATGCAAATTCCATATATAAGCTTTTAGTTAGCCACGGTTCTATATGAATAATGATAGGGAATATATATCAAATTATTTTATTTTAGTTTATAAAATATGAATTATTATTTTTAATCTAAAATATCTCAAACTTAATTTTTTTTAAAACACTAATTTTAGAAATATAGTATAGAAAATATCATTTTTTTTAATTTTTGCCAATAAAACACAAATTATTACTTTGAATCTTAAAATTTTGAATTTTTACATTTTTTTAAAAAACACAAACTTATCAAATTAATCATATCCATACACAAACAAAAACAATAAATCATATTTTAACTCTTTAAATTTTTAACTGTTATCTAAAAAAATACAAATTTATCAAATTAATCATATCCTAAAATTAGTGTTGTAAGGCAAAAGATATAAATTTAGATTTTTTAGATTGAAAATCATAATTCATGTTTTATATGTTAAAATAAAATAATTGAATATTTTTTATATTATAGGTTTTCCTTTATTATTTACCTTTAGAATGAAGATTATAAAGTCGATCGTGAAATAATTAAATTTGGGAAGATATAAAGGTTTTCACTCAATATATTTATTTCTGGCATTTTTTTATAGAAACTATTTTTGAAATTTTAAAAAATCAAATATAATTTTGAATCAAACAAAATAAAAAATTAACTAACAATTTTTTATTTTTTCAAATAATTTAATAGGTGCAAATGAAATAACATAACATATTAAAATAACATAAAATCATATTCATCTCCATATTAAATTTTGTTTTAAAACGTAAATATTATATTGAATAAAAATATAATTGAAAATTTTAAAATCATACTAAAATATATATAAATTTGTAGTTAATACTTTGATCAACAATGCAATATAAAATTTAAAATAAAATTCATATTTTTACCTAATAAAACATCTTTAAGTCTTTGTAGTTGGTCAAAACTTCGGTTCAAGTTTCCTAGAATCTTATTAATGTTCTTGTCAAACAAGCAAGACTTTGATTGGTCTTTTCTCCTAACAGACATTTTAATTTTATTTAATTAAATCATAAAGTTAGTATGATTATTAGTATTTGCAATTGTCAATCTTCTTTTTTTAGTTTGGTTAGTTTCCTAATCTCTTTCACATTTTTGTATTTTTTGTGTGTTTTATTATACAAAAGTTATTATTCTTTTGACTTATAAAGAAACTAAAATATTTTGTATCTATAAAGTTCGTTTACAACAATAATTAATTTCCACGCTGCCCACGGATTTGTAATGTTGTACATAGAAACTATAGGTTATGTACAAAATTGATTATTTTTTATTTGAAAAAGAAACATAGCTACTTTTATATATTAGCCAGCTTATTACACTTGGAAAAATCTAATGGTGCCTTATTTTAGGCAACATCGGTTAGATAACACAATTAATTTTTTAAAAAGATATTTATATAAATAAAGATCCAAACTATAGATGTAATTGCTGTAACTAAGATCTATCAATTTTTAATAACTATAAAGAAAATTATCTCATGGTTGTGATAACCTTAAACAAGTTTAATTTCACTAGATATAAATAACTGAAAATAAAGATGTTATGATCAATTGTAGCTTAACTCGAATAATAGTCTTCAATATAAATTTTAATTAGTGAGACTGTCATATATATGTTATATTAATAATCAATGATATATATAGGGATATTTATATAAAAACAAATATATATATATATATATACACAAGTTGTGTGTTGGATCCGCAACTGGTTTTAGGTGCTGTTGGTTTCGAGAATGTATTATACGAATGTCATTGGACATGTATTTTATATGTGGTGTGTCTCTTACCTCGTACTAGATTATGACATATTTCATATTTTTTAGCTATATATTTATTTTTTTTATGAAATATCTGTTTGGTGCTGGCACTGAATACACATGCATGCATGCATACAAAGATATATATACACAGTAATGTACACAGATATATATTATATATAGAAGCCTATACGTACATGGAAGGACACATGTATATTGAAATAGATTACACATGTCGAAAATCTCGTTTACCAATTCGCAAAACTTATCAATTGCCAACGTTGATAAGTCCTGAAGAACAAATCTAGAGAGATGAGAGATAGATATATTCAATTAATATAATACCAAAAATATTAAGCATTACAATCAAACTTTTGTTCTGATGGGTTCAAAGAGATTGGATGCAATTGGAATTCTTGTATCTCCAACACGTATTCCTCTCGAACACTTCACCTTGTAGTATAAATAAACTCCGATGATTGTAAAATTTTAAAGTTTATACTATAATGAAAACATTTACAAAATAATCAATATAATTAGATATTCAAACCTAAAATAAAATAAAAATACGTATTAAAATGTTAAATATGAATTTTAATCTAACTAATCTTAAAAAATTTATTTAAAAATTTGAATTGTCCAGTACCATATTTAAGAATCCAAAATTCACATTATATCCGATATGAGATAACTTATCATAACATTTTCTCTTACGCCCAGATTCGTTTATAGAGTATCTCTTACGTCGAGATTCGTTTCTAGAGTATGGATATCGCAATTGAGAACTAAATATTGAATAAATCAGGATATAGTACAATTTATCATAATATAAAAAAGATGTAGTAAAAATGAATAAACCATTACGAAGAATAATGGTAAAGAATCAAAATTCATACGCATTTATAGCTTTTTTTTCAATTTTTTTTTTCAACGAAAAATTTGTTCCAAACCAAAGTTTTTATTGATTAAAAAACTATTTGAACTTCAACAATAAATTCATAATCTAATGCGAAAGAGAATCTATTTCTCATAGGAGAAACACTCATAAATGAGAAAGTGAAAGATGAATATATGAGGGTCCACCCTAAAACCTAGAGGAAGAGGGAGGCGTATGGGTATACACAATATGACTTACATGAGGTCGAGGGCATTGTGGTAAAAAAAACATTTGAATTATCGCATTTCCAAGTAAACTAAATAGCTTCTCTTCATCACAATTTGATCATACCCAATATTTTACTCTAGAACCCATTGTTTTGTTGGTAAATCATAGAATAATTATTAATTATTAATATTTCTTTGGAATATTTTTCGTGATGAATTAAGTAGTTTATGTTAAAAGTCTTATGTTTAACTGAAAGGATGCAATTATGCCTTACCGAAATAATTATATGGTCCGCGGATATGATTAGTCGTATGATAATATGCATAGACATCTTAATACATACGACTGATGTGCGATAAGCCGAGAGAGAATATGTGTTTGGGCCGCGGGGACCCCGTGGTGGTAGTGGGACCCACACAGGCAAAAAAGAAAGATGAGAGATGGGGCTTTCGATGGGACCCACAAAGAGATTGGTCCCATGGGTCCCACTAGTAAAGAGTTATGTTCTGTCGTCTCTTTGTGCTCTCTTCTCTTCTCCCTCCCCCTATATAATTCACCACTCGGTCTTCCCCTCTCTCACATACCCACCATTTCTCTCTCTCTCTATTTTCTCTCTCTTCGAAGAACAGAGACATCTCTTCTCCTTTGCCCCCCAAATTCTTCTTTCTTTCCTCTCAAGATTCCATTTTTACTCCCAAACCAAACGTTAATCCCATTCTCTAAAATAGAAATTCCTTCAAATCCCTAGTTTCCTCAAATGGGTAAGTCTCATATTTCTTGATTTCGTCCATGTTCTTGCCTTTCACGGAATCATTTCACTCTCTCTCCTGAAAATTCCTTTTTTTCTGTTTATGCTCTGTTTTCAGTGAGCTTTGTCGAGGAGAAACAGAGAATGACAACCCAAAACGTCGTCGTATCGGACGCCAAGTCCGGGATCATTGCCGTAGCTGTTGCCAACCCCTCTGTCTTCTCGCCGTCCGACTTGAAACCTCCGATGGCGCCTGGTTACATCTCGATTTCGAGGAAGAAGTTAGCCAAGAATCTTGAAATCAATGGCGGTCAAAGAATCAACGCCTGGGTCGACTCCATGCGTGCTTCTTCCCCTACCCATCTGAAGGCCGTACCTTCTCTTTCTGCTGATGAACGAAACTCTTGGATCGTAAGTTCCGACCAAAGCCATAACTGAAATAAAAATCCCATCTTTAGAACTAATCTTCATTCCTTTTTCCTTTGTTCGGACATAGATGCAACATCCTTCGGCACTGGACATGTTCGAGCAGATAATCGAAGCTTCTAGAGGCAAAAAAATCGTTATGTTCTTAGACTACGATGGCACACTTTCTCCCATCGTGGACGATCCGGACCGGGCTTTCATGTCAAGCAAGGTTTTATTTCCTTCGATTCAGACATAATTTGAACTCCCACTTAGTTCCTTTTTTGCCCTTTTTCTTACACTCATATGATTGCGTTCTGTTTTGGTATAGATGAGAAGAACAGTGAGAAAGCTAGCAAAGTATTTCCCGACGGCAATAGTGAGTGGCAGATGCAGAGACAAGGTACATTCATGAAGGATATGCTCATATTATCATTTTGGTAAATAATTATGTTTCACAAATTGATTAATAATGCTCATTTAAATTCGCAGGTGTATAACTTTGTGAAGTTAACAGAACTGTATTATGCTGGTAGTCATGGCATGGACATCAAAGGCCCAACCAAAGGCTTCTCTAATTACAAGAAGGTAAAAAAACAAAAAGTTCATTTTTTTTTCAACCCAACAAAATACTGTAAATTGTAAGTATATATTATATATAGATTTACGTTGACATGATATTTGTATGTCAGCAGGACAAACAATCTGTTCTTTTCCAACCAGCAAGTGAGTTTCTTCCCATGATCGATGAGGTAAGAATAGTTTCTTCTTCCGTGTGATGTTTTTTTTATAAAAAAAATTATGTATTGAATGTTTTATTGTAAAATGAATGTTGTAAAGGTTTATAAACAACTCGTTGAAAAGACAAAAACAACCCCCGGAGCTAAGGTGGAGAACAACAAATTTTGCGTCTCTGTTCACTTCCGTTGTGTCGACGAGAAGGTAATATTTATCAAAAAGAAAAAAAATAGAAATATTTATTTTATATATTTTTATTATATATATATACACACACACACACAAAACAGAGGAATAATTTTTATAAATTTGGCAGAAATGGAGCGAATTGGCTCAACAGGTTCGGTCGGTACTCAAGGAGTACCCAAAGCTGAGGCTGACCCAAGGTCGTAAGGTATGACGTGTAATTCTCTCATTGGCCGATATATAAATATAAATATATGATTTTGTTTATCTTGTAATAATGTTTTTGTTGGGACCTTGCAGGTATTAGAAATCCGGCCTACAATTAAGTGGGACAAAGGGAAGGCTCTTGAATTCTTGTTAGAGTCACTCGGTCAGTCTCCTCTCTTTTTCTCACAAATATTAAAATATAAATAAGAATATCATATTATATCTCACAAATATTAAAGTATATTTAGTTGAAAAAGAATATCATATTATATCTCACAAATATTATATTCTTGGTCATTGTAGGATTCGGAGACAGTAACAAAGTTTTTCCTGTGTATATCGGCGATGATAGAACTGATGAAGATGCATTTAAAGTATGTTTTTTTCATCTTTAATATTATTATTCATATTTTCATTATATAATTTGTTTATTTATTTCACAGATACAAACTAAACACTGTATTGTTACGTATAATTAGATGCTAAGAAAAAGAGGGCAGGGCTTTGGCATTCTTGTCTCCAAGTTCCCAAAGGATACCAACGCGTCGTATTCTTTGCAAGAACCGGCCGAGGCAAGTGCATATTTAATTACATATATTTATTTATATACTCGTATTTACACATAATATAATTAATATTTTGCAACATTTTTGTTCTATGCTGATTAGTTTATAATTATGGTAATTATAGGTTATGGATTTTTTGAGACGGTTGGTGGAGTGGAAACAACAAAGGCACAAGGCCTTATCTTTGATATTTAATATGTATTAAATCTCCACAAGCCCATGCACACTATAATAGTATTCGTTTTTTGTTTTCGGGGGGTCTACTTTTTAAGGGCTTGAGGGCCTTTGTATGTGCAAACTGCAAGGGTATATATATATATACGTCACTTTGTAAAATTATGCAAATGTGAATTAATTCAATGTGTAGCCATATATTTACCCCTTATATATTTTCTTCGAATCTATGTTTCTATTTCATTTCATCCATCCTAATAAGCTAGATATATTGTTGCTAAATTTTTAACGTATTTAACTATGTATTTAACGATAATCAATACGTTAATTACGATAATCATCGTCGATTATTCAGATCGATTAATTAAATTTGTCAAAGACAACACGCCAAAGATGGATTTTAAGATTGGTTCATGGTTTACAAATATATAGATTTGTATAAAAGAAATCTCTACAATAATATAGAAATATTTTTTAAGATACGATCACAAAATTAATATTCAAATTAAAACGTGTAAATTGAGAACGTTCGATCTCGAAGAAATTTTTATTTTTTAATGTTTTGATGAAGAATACAACCAATTGAAATAAAGACTCGAAATCGTTAATGTTGACATAATTAGTCGAAAAATTTGATGAGTTATAATTAGTTAAGGATTTCTAAATCTTAGTATACATCAAACTCAACTATTATGGTCCAATTAGATTCATCGAATAGATTTTCATCGCAATTGATAGTTGAAATCGTGTTGCTCATAGATTAAATACAAAGAAAGAATGACGAAATACAAGTTACATCGTGTCGTGTCGTAATTCATCGCATTTCAGCATTTTTAAAAACAATGATATTCAACTGTTAGAATAATATTGTAACATTTTTTTATATCCAAATACATGATTAATAATTCAATCCCGAGTCATCATTTTTTTTATTAATTAAAGTATTGATCATCTCTGATATGATGTGTAGACATAAAACAAAACAATCTTTTTCTAAAAACACAAAGAAAAAAATGAACCACAACATATTTTTTTGTACGAGCACATTAACATGTCACACAATGATTACGTGTAAGGAAAAATATTCGTAAATATTTTTTAGAATATTTTGTCATTGTTTTTATCCTGAAATTGTGTACGAAAGTATATACATGTTTAGTAAGCAGGATCTGAGAAATCTACGAAGGAATTCACATTTTAGATCATATATAATGGAAATTTTCAAATGTATTATTGTCAAATATGAGTTGGGTCTAACTAATCCCAAAAGCTAATTCAAGAGTTTAGGGTACCAACACCATATATATAAGTTCTAAGGTTCATGTCCTAGTCGATGTGGGACAACTTATCATAACACTCCCCCTCACGCCCAGGCTCGATCCTAGAGCGTGGACATCACAATCGGGGGGCCCAACATCGGTATATTCAAATCGGGATGAACCGGGCTCTAATACCATGTCAAATATGGGATGGGCCTAATTAATCCCAAAATCTAGCTCAAGAGTTTAGGGTTGTCCAACACCATATATACAAGTTCCAAGGTTCATATCCTAACGGATGTGGACAACTTATCATAATAATTATATATATATATATATATATATCACGGATTTTAAGTGATAAGACATTGATAAAACTTTGTCGTTCTCGGTGTACTTTGACAACCAAAAACATTGACAAATAGCACAGTGGGACACATTAGACAATGACAAATCTTAACTTAAATATGTTATTTTCATAATATTAGAGACATTTAATTGCATTCTTTGGTCGTTAATGACAGAGACGAACCCTCCGACTTTGATGTTTTTTTTTTGTTTGAAGTCAAGTCATGTTCTTTTACATGCATGTCTTTTGTTTTATTCCCCAACATTATAATTATACGAGTTATTATATATAGATATATATGTGTGTATTATTAAGAATTGAGATGTTGATTGCTATAAATTGCTAGTCTTTATATATATGCGATTTTCATTTACATCCGAATGGTGTATTATTTCTATGTTTTTATGGTAATTATTAGTTCTTATGGTAAGGTGATAAGATTGGAGATAATGTCATTATAAATATATATATATTACTTTAATAACTTTGGAGAGAAAAAAATAACTTTAATACCGTCTGTTGGTTTGTGACCCCCCAAACGGATTAGATTTTCCTTTTTAAGCCATTGATTCACTTGATAGGGCTTGGATTCGGATATTACTGAAATTAGAATATAGATTAACTTAATTGCTATATATAGTAAGTAACAAATATTTTATAATATGTATAACAATATATGTTTCTTTCCTTAATGAGGTTTTTGTGATGTGAATGAATTCTACTTGATTCTTTTTGTGATGTTATAACAACAAATAAGTTACTGCAAGTAATTAACTAAAAAATACATATAAACAATATCAATAAAACAACAACACCCAAAGCACTAGCAAAATTTAGATTTTGTTTACAAATAATCAATATAATTTTTTCGTTTATAATATCCGTTAATACCACATTTTTCTTTTCTTGAATATATATATATATATATATATAGGTAATTAAATGCGATGACGCACAAAGATAAAAGATAGCCGCATAATTGATAAATACATTGTACATATCAAACCTTACGCCTGACTGTAGTCTCCATGTTACCATTTCCTGACTATTCTTTACTCAAATTAGTAATTACGCCTTCCGGAAAATATTCATAAATAAAGTCTTTTCCCGAAACCAATTAATGGAAACAGCCAATTATAAATATCATATATTTATACTTGTACATATATATATAAATGCGCAGATATTTTTATCTATATTTATGTCACTGGGGGGAGACTACACCTTCTGCAGATGCATGCATGTACTTATGTCTGAATAACGTCAAAAGCTGATAAATGTAAGAGTTATATTGTCACACCTTAATAATTATAATGTCTTTGCAAATCAATAATAGTGCATGGGAAATGGTCAAAATTTTGAGTCCACAGCTTTTGGAGACTATATATATATATATGTATATATCGAAGACTGCATGTGTCATCACTTACCTTCGATGTAGACGTATCGACAAAAGTGGATAAATATTTGTCCAAAATTACCAGTTGTAGTAAAAATTTAAATATATTGATGGGAGTGGTTGGTATATGTCTATTGGTGCATCTAACTTGTAGTACAAGTACTAACTAGGGTTGAATTGATGACCATCTTTTTCATTTAGGCATTGTCACGTGATCAATTAGTAGTACCCAACAAACTACAATGACTTTTGTCTCTCTTCATCGATCTTTGAATTCCATTCCACAAATTTTCTCTTCAAATGTTTCAATTAGATTTTTTATATTTTAAATGATGTTATGTTAAATCCTTTCGTTTCATTTAAAATATATTAACTATAGATAGTATTGTTCAATTACCAATTTTTGTACTAGATTTTGTTATTAGTATTGCTTAATTCTAAAAAAACTGTTATATTATATTTATTAAAACTGAACGTTGATAAATAAATGTTAGATAAAAAATTAGAGATAAAAAAATGTAAAATAAAATATCAAAAATTTTATATGATTCGTAAAATGTTTATATTTACAGACAAATAATAACAAGTTTTTTTAAAGATCATTAGTTTTGTTTTCTACGACAAATGTATAAATGTGGTATATTATGGAGTACTAAATAATAGTCAAAACCTTAAAATATTTTTAGAGTGGTCAAATTTTTCTAGGTGAGATTTATATGAAATGAAACTCTCCTCTTTATATATATACTGCCAAACAAGTCATAATCATATTTGTTTTGCTATTAAAGTTTATCTACATCTATCGATTTTCCATTTGTTGATATTTTATATGTTTATATATATTTGACATTGTGAAAGCGATAATATAATTGTCTACAACATAATAATACCTCGTTGTCCATTTGATAAAGTCTAACAAAGACATGATGCGTACAATTTTCTTAAATAGATTGGTTTAAGAACTATGTAAACTGTAAAATATATTAAAATTATAAATAAAATTTAAAACATTTGAGAAATAAAAAGAGAAAATAAACCCCTAGCAAAAACATGATATCAAATAATATGATAAAAAATTGCCAATCATATACGATTTTTAAAAAGATTTATCGTTCAAACATAGTAAAAAGATGATTATCTTTGAGATTATAATTAAGTAGAGATAAGAAGAAAATATGATTTATCCATTACATTATCTAGTTTTTTTACTTTTTCGGGCAATGAAAATTTGTATTTTTAGTTGGAAAAAAAAAACATCAATCCAAGTATCTAAGTTATAAAGTTACAATGAGGAGTTGGAATCCACTCAAAAGAGGGTCGTGTCGATGTGTTAAAAACAAAAACAAAAATAAAAATAAATAAAACATTGAAAAGAAATACCTAAAAAAAGAACACATGTGATATGGGAATAGAGACACTAAGAAGAAAACCAAACTCTTACAAGTGTTGACAAACTGAACTCAGTTTCTTTTCTTTTGAACGTGTAAAGATGGACTCCACTATACTCAACCATCCCTATCATTGGTTTTCCCTTAATTGCAATTACAATTAGTAATTATTAATCATATTAATAATTTAATCTATTATAATTTGATATTATTTATTTAATACTTACAACTCTCAATTATTGGCGTGATGAGTAACCACATAACTTCTTCTATTATCTTATATGTTATTGTATTAATCAATTGGGATCTATGAGAGATACGTCTTCTTCTAGTTAACTACCCTAAATCAACCATTTTAGGGTATCACTATTATGATATTTTTCAACAGTACTTTGTAAATAAAAAGCAATTCAACTTTTATTTTTTATCTTGAAAAAATAATAATCACTTTAACTGAAATTTGAATAAAATAAAGATGTAATGATTAATAATTTTATCTGAAAAAAGCTTATATAAAGAAAAACCAACAAAAGTTTTATCTGAAAGAACTTTTATAAAGAAAAACCAATATAGTTACTGTAATTTTTTAAATAGTTATTACCATTTTTTAGTCTTACTCATATACACATATGTAAAAATTAGCAAAAAACATTAGTTTAAATCCATGGAAATTTGTAATTATAAATGGGTGTTAGTAATATTAGAACACGAGTTAATAGGTCCGAATGGTCCTTTGAGAAATGGTGATATGAATTGGTTTAGATTTTGTTAAAACGTAAGGAATAAGTCGGCAACACAAGGATTAATCAAGGAATAATACGTATCACGGAACAAGTCAATAAAATAACAATTTTGACCTAAAATCTAGCAAGTCAAAGAACAACCTCCAAGAGAATAAGCCGTTTTTAAATAAGGCAACAAACAAGATAGATCTGCTCAAATGCCTATTTAAAGGAGAGACGCACATCAACAAGAGGCACAACTCAAGAGAGAGCAAGAAAAACTAAGTGTTTTCATACACATACAAAAAAAAAAGAGTTGAGCCTAACATGTTCATAATTTTGATACAATTAAGTGTGTTGGGTTGTGAATGAGAGACTCATCTGTAAGGTTCATAGACGTGGGGTGTATTGAACTAAGGGAGTATTGAACTAAGGGAGAGTGAACTTTGAGATTTACGTTGGGTATAGTCTGGAAATAACTCAGGATCGTGAGGTGTATTTTAGACGTGTTAAAGTGTACTTGGATGATAAGTACTTGTAGTTGAACGTACAACAATGTAAATAAAGCAGTTTACTATGTGCGGTGGTGAAAGATCATTATGGTTTACTCTTGGTGTTAGTTTGAGTTCCATACAAACTTTCAATTGGTATCAGAGCATGTCGCGAATAAGAATTTGTGCATGATTGAGGTAATAGGTATGGACTCACATTGAGAGCTTATTTCAATTTTGAAACAATTCTATTATATTTTACAAACTTTCAAATTGTAAAGTAAAGCTGAAAGAAACAATCAGAGGCATTGATGAGGATTTCTGGACAGCGTAGAATCAGACTGGAGTCCCCTGATGCAACCAAACATCTACGAAAAAACAGTTCCAAACCCAAGTCGCTATGCACACCAGTTGAAAATCGTCTTTCAACATACAATGCCAAGGCATTATCAGTTATATTCACATCAGTTACATAAATCAATTTAAATAGATTCAGTCATGTGAATCAGAAAAAAAAAGCTTGGGACATGTTGAAGATGCATCACGAATCAACAACTAGCGTAAAGAGAACTCGTCTAGATAATCTTGTTTCGCAATTAGAGAATATGAGGATGAGTGAAGATGAGAAGGTCACAAAGTTTAGTACGAAGCTAAATAATGCACTAGAAAATAAAGCATAAATTTAGGAAAGACCTACAAAGAAAAGAAATTCGTAAAGAAGTTAATTCGATGTATGCCAAAAAGATTTGAAGCAAAGAAGAATACAATGGATGGAAATTACAATGGATTAGGGGTGTAAAATGAGCTGGCTCGGCTCAACTCGGCTCACCTCGCCATTAGTTCGCGAAAAAATGAGCTGGCTCAACTCGGCTCGTTTTCAAAACGAGGTAGAAAATCCCAGCTCAGCTCGCCTTTAGCTCGTCTAAAAACGAGTTGGCTCGTGAGCCAGACTATTTAAATTAAAAGAATTGTAATATATTAATATTATAATTTTTTTTGGATAAATCAAATAAAATATATAAAATATAAAAACAATAATTTGAATACTAAGTTATAAAATACAACAAAAATACTAATTAGTAAATAAATCTATCGAAAATTAAATAAAATATCGAATATATAAACATATTTTTTAATAATAGTTATTAAAATATTTTATTTCTTTATTTGATAATAAAATTATATTAATTTGGTATAAATAGAATAATAATAATATTATTATGTAAATAATATATTATTTTTTCTATAAATAATATTAAATAAATGCAAAGAATATGTGTAATATATAAAAATAGGAAAATATATGCTTTTGTACTCAGTTCGTGAGCTAGTTCGTCAGCTCGCGAGCTCACTCGCCTAAGCTCTAATTCGTTTTTGGCTCTGCTCGTCAGCTCGTTTCTTAAACGAGTTGGAAATTATCCAATCGGCTTGCTCAAATATGATCCGAGCTAGAACTGACTCGCGAGCCAACAGCTCATTTTACATCCCTACAACGGATACTGACACCACGAGTTTCGAAGTAGTAGGAATTCTCTTAGCACATGAGATGATTTTGGAACATGACGATGAACCAAAGAGCAAAGGAATTGTTGTACAGGTAACGGATGAAACGAGCCGTTTGAATTCACTAGAAGCAAGTGAGGCATGCAAGGCAAAGGCTTTTGAAAGGCTATTAAGGAAAAATAAATTTGGAAACATAACTGAAACGAAAGAAGAAACAACATCAATCTAGTACCATGAGTGCGAAGGTTTCAGTCACTTCAAAGTTGAATGTCCAACCGCACAAAAGAGAGAAGCAATGCTGAAGAATCTTAAGGAAACTCAGTGCTTTGAATGCAAAGAATAGGACAATCCACAATAAATCAACATAATTAATAACTAACATTTAAACATTAAGAACCCAATCATGCTTATTAGTTTATCGATCGATAAAAGTGAAAGAAATAAGAAGAATATGGAAAATGTATTGATCTAAATTGATCTGACCCACCGAGTATTTCCTCATCTCGTAAATATATTGGCAAATGCTTCATGACATCGAAGAATGAAAGCGAAAAAACTTTTTCAAATGCACATAATACTTCAGAGATATTGTTTTTCATTAATTTCAAGTCATCACTTTTTAAATTCCTCGAACATATATCTTTGAAAAATATGATGATTCCGCATAACACATCGTGAACATTCGTGGTAAGAGCTCAACAAATGCAATTGGAATGAGTCGCTGTATGAATACGTGACAATCGTGACTTTTCCATACGATCAGCCTCGAACCAACAATATCCACACACCGAGCAATGTTCGATGCATATCCATCAGGAAACTTAACGTCATCTTTTAACCATTTTAATAATACCGTTTTCGCTGGACCAGAAAATCTAAATACCGGGACACGTGACCTTCCATCTCTTAATTCCAACTCAGGTCGTCGGCATATTGACTTCAAATTTTCTTTTGATTGTATATTATCCTTGGTTTTACCCGCCACATTCAAAACAATATTTATGATGTCATCGAATTTTTTTTTCGATATGCATAACATCTAAATTATGACGTAATATCAATGATTTCCAGTATGGCAGTTCCCAAAAGATACTACGTTTATACCAGTTATGCCATTCACCTTGACCTTTTGGTTTACGATGCCCACGATCTCCACCGTATTCAACTGATTCTTGTAAATCACCCATTGTGTTCAATCTTTCGTAAAGGATTTGTGTTTCGGTTTGCATGCACGGTGCCTCTTCTTTGTACCATGTTCTTCCGAAAATATTTTTATCTTTCTGGAAAACATGGCCACGTGGAAGAAATCTTCTATGACAATCAAACCAACATGGCTTCTTACCATGTACTAGTCGAAATGAATCTGTATCCGTCATACAATAAGGACATTCCAATCTTTCGTGTGTGCTACATCCAGTAAACATTCCATAGGCAAGAAAATCAGTAATTTTCCACAACAAGGCCGCTTTCAATGTGAAATTTTGCTTAGTACTGACGTCATAAGTAAGGATTCCTTCATTCCACAACTGTCTTAATTCATGAATTAAGGGCTGCAAAAAGACATCGAAACTTTTCTTAGGATGTTCTGATCTTGGAATCCGCAACGTCAGAAACATTACCTTTATTTTCAAACACATCTCAGGAGGCAAATTATACATAGATAAAATCACCGGCCACAGAGAATATTGACTTCCAGATTGTCCATAAGGACTAAAATAAGCAAAGATAAACGTTTCTCGTTTCATACGCGAAGTCGTGAAAAATTTCATTGAAATCTTTCCAAGCCTTACCATCCGATGGATGTTGCATTATACCTTCGATCATTGAGTGTTCTGTGTGTCATCTCATTGCCGTAGTGGTTTTTTTATTCATATAACCTTCTCAACTCGTTTGCTACATGCAAATAGAACATTTTCTTGTATGGTACATATTTACGTGAAGATGGTTTTTTAGGCCGAAATCTTCTTGCACCGCAAAACTTGCATTCCAACAAGTCTTTATCATTTCCCCAAAACAACATGCAACTGTTTCTACAAACATCAATTTTCTCATATGACATTTCCAAATCTTTTGACACATTCTTTGTTTCGTAGTATGTCTCAGGAGCTTGATTATTTTTCGGTAAATATTCCCGCATTGTTTTGCAAAATGAATCAATGCAATTTTCAGCCACATTGTAGTCTGTTTTAATACTCATCAATCTTGAAGATAGAGATAAACTAGACTGACCTTCACGACAACCTTCATATATAGATTGTTTCGCCGAATCTAATAGGTTGAAGAATCGATGTGTATCGATGTTCGACATCTTTTCATGCTTTTGTTCATTAACAGCTCTAGGAAAAGCATCTAACACCATTTCCACATATGGATTGGTCGTTGATGCTTCATAAATAACTTCTTCATTTCTTTCTACTTGTGCATCTTGCACAATATCTCTAACACCACAATTTTCACCATGAAAAAACCAAATTTCGTAATTTTCAACGAAATCCACCTTATAAAGATGTTTGCAAACAATTTCTTGACTTTGATACTTCATGTTTTTGCATCTTTTGCATGGACATAACATTGTTCCGCGTTCTTGACACAAAGGCTGCATCGATGCAAAACTCATGAATTGCTCCAATCCGTGTAAGAATTCTTGTGTAATCTCTTCGGTTATAGGATCTTTTCTTCTATACATCCACTCTCTCGATCGATATATATTTCGATTTGAAGAAGACGATATTTTGGTGTAAAATATTATTGTTATTGATGATTTGATGCACTCTTTGGTATGATCTAACATCCATTGGAAATTGCAACGGATGTCCGTTGGAAGTTCACGTGAATTTATTTAAACCGGTGAACCTCGAAATTAACAATTTCAACGGGCATCCATTGCTATTCTTTCCCCGAATTCTAACGGGTCTTCCAATGGAAATTGCCAACGGATAAAAGCCATTACAATCCGTTAAAAATCGCGACGGATTTTAACGGATATAGCAACGGAAATAATCCGTTACAAATCCGTTGAAATTTTCAACGGACTTCGGCCCGTTGAAAATATAATAAATCCGTTGCAGTCCGTTGATAATTGCTTCCAACGGACGAATCCGTTGTCCCGTCCGTTGCAAACACCGAGTTTTTTTATAGTGTTCCTCGTCTCATACACCACAGCCGCCACAACATCATTCAGATCTGCGGTCTGCTGTTGGGGGTGTTGGGGGCTCCACCTGCTGCTTTCGTGACTCAACAACAACCTCCACCTTCATGGCCTAGTTCGAGCACGCCTGCATCACATCTTTCATGGTCGACTCCAGTTGAGCCAACGGTCCTTGCTTAGATGTTTGCAATGATGCAACTCCTGGACCCCTCCAACTCTTCTTATTACATGGATTTCGTACGAGCATTATTTGGTCACTGTCGGTAATGGATCCATCATTCCTATCACCTCTCTCGGTCATATATCATTACCATCTTCTTCTCGTCCTCTACACCTCACAAATGTTCTTATCACACCTAATATTATCGAAAATCTAGTCTACGTTCATCAATTTACAAATGAGAACAATTGATCTTTTGAGTTTTACCCGTTTGGTTTTTCGATAAAGGATCTTCCAACGCAACTCACATCCTACAACTAACCAAGACGTCTACAATCGGGTCTCATAGTCTACAAGGACGCAAATTGGCAGGTTGTCCGAGTTCACACTGATTTACATCGGGGTATTGTGTCTTCTTGGACTATAACCTTATTTTGTGGTCTTCCAAAACGTCAAACTACCATCTCTCGCTCGAGCACAGAGGCTGAGTATCGTGGCGTTGCTAACGTTTTCGCCGAAACTTGTCGGCTACGTAATCTTCTTTTGGAGTTTACTATCTATTCCGTCGGATCACCCTTGTGAACTACGATAATGTTAGTTCAGTCTACTTGTCTACGAACCTGGTTCAATACTACGAATGAAGCTTGTTGAGATTGACATCCATTTCGTTCGAGAGAAAGTGGCACTTGGTGAAGTTCGAGTCTTGCACATTTCATCCTCATCATAGTATGTGAATGTATTCACCAAGGGTCTACCTTCTTCATTATTTCTTGACTTCAGGGCTAGCCTCAACGTTCGGACACCTCACGTTGCTACTGCATTAAGCATATTATATAAATCTGTTAGATTTGTTAGATTTTATCTTTAGAATAGAAATCAAATTTGTTAGGTTTTCTCAATAAGAATATAACTCTCTTTCTTTTAGACAAGTATATATATTGAATAATATAACCACAAAGTTGAAATTTATTCATTTACAAAATCTTTGTCAAAATTATTAATGAACCATGTGAAGGAGCAGAGGATATTGACCATAAATTTATTAGGGGTAAAAAAAGTCATATACATGCAAATATAACAGTCACATTATTTATTATTAATATTGTGGAAGATTAATTTGTTTCCTCTTTTTTCCATGTATAAAAAGAGTACTTGATTTATTTATTCTTGATTTGTAAAAATATAAATAAAGTAATGCATGGTGTCAGATGTGAAAGGATGGTCCTTGTGGAACTTATGCTCATCTGCCGGAGCTCCCATAAAAATCTTCCACGTGTGTTTTTCTGCATGGGAACTCGGTCCCCGCTTTGAGGGTCGAGCCCTGATTTGTTTTTCCTATATATATATATTGCGTGTGTATATGTATGTGTATATATACATATATAATATTTATATTATTCTATGTTCTTCAATTGTGGAATATAATCCTATGCGTTTGCAGATCGTAATCACGTAAGGTTATTATATATGTATTATGTACCGATGTTTATTAATGTTATTTGGAAATATATATTTTCTTATTTCCTAATATAATATATATATATATATATGTCACATCTCACGTGGAGTGTGTGAGAATGAAATTGATGTAACATAAGAAATAAAAATATTTATATATAAGACGACAAAATTGAATAAGATCGATTTTTTTAAATATAAACTAGGAGAAAAATTAAGCAAAATAATTAAAGTTAATGGTATATGCGACAATTATATGGACATTGCAAAGGTCAAGCCGCTGGACATCTGACTAAGCAAGGACTGTGCATTGTTGCTGTAAAGCTAAGACGTTGCTTTCACATGTTATCAGGATTTAAAGTTGTATTTCACAAAATAATTATAAAAATATTGCCAGAAAATAAAATCATATTTATTTATCAATCTATCTATCTTGAAGACCATTCTCTTACAAATACACTCAACTAAGTGCATAGAAAAAAAAGGCATGGAACAAAAGTAGAGAACATAATGCATAGAAGTACTACTTAACTTAACATCTGTTAAATATTAGTTTGGATCTAACTAATCTAAAAAATATTTTAAGAGTTTAAAGTTGTTTAATATCATATATAAGAGTCCAAAATTTATGTTTAAACCAATGCGGGTCAATCTATTATAACATTCTCCCTCATACCTAGATTTGATCATAGAATGTGACTTCGGTATATTGATATCAGGATGAATTGAACTCTGATACCATGTCATATATGAACTTGAGTCTAATTAATCGCGAAAACTAATTCAAGAATTTAAATTGTCCAATACATATATATGAATACAAAGTCCATATTCTAACAAATGTGAGACAAACTATCAAAACATCATCAACTCATTTTTCTATATTTTTATATAAAATTTATAGATTTTCAGTCCTTTATATATTTTTTATTCAAATTTTATATAATATGGATATTTGGAAAGTAGAAGAGACAATTTGTGTTATTCACCAATTAAATTAATTAATATTGTATAATGTTTATAGTGCATTTACCAAAAAAATTTATTTCCTTAGATGTTTAAGTCGAATATTCGCTTCTTTTAAAATAAATGGATTATTAATGCAATTTTAAGCTTTGAGACTACCACAGTCCTAAGTTTTGGTTGGCATTTGTTATTTTTGTTAAGACTAAAACTTTTAAAAGATATATAATTTTATATATCCACATTCTCATTCACTACAATTATTTGAGAAGCCCATAAGTAATTGGGCTCTTCTTACGCACAACTAGAGTTTGATATATCCTCACTTTACATTTATGCCCTTAACTAAAATGGGCCTGGGTCTAATAATGACTTAAACGATGGCATAACTATTATCTAAAATAATTAGGTCAAAAAAATAAATATAAACACAGAGCCCATATATATTATATTATATATATATTATAATTATAAAAATTTTATAATTGTATAAAATTGTAAAAGTCTATGAAGGATCATAATAAATTTATAAAAATAAAAATTATATATTTTACACCGTAAAAGATTTTATATAGTAAAAATTTCACCATAACTTTTTTAAAAATTTATTTATTTTATTTCCAATCAATTTTAGTTTTCGATTTGGACTCAATTGAGAAAATATATATAACATCATGGACTAAACACCGGGCATCATTAAATATCGACATATTGGACTGAATATTATGAACTAAATCTCGGACATCATGGACTGAAATTCAGACATTATGAACTAAATACGATACATCATGGACTAAATATCAAATATTATGGATTACATAACAAACATAAAACATATTTTATATTATATAGTTTTATAGACTCGGCTACCAAATAATACCTTAATACATCTATATTTATCTTTTATTTATTTTTTAATAAAGGAGGTCATATCACCTAATTGTTTATTTTATGTCATTTATTCATGTAAATTAATTTTATCTACTAATTCAATTTTCAATTTATTGTTTTAAGTAAAATATTTATTTTTATATCATATTATAAATATTATTATGATAATGAGTAACTTGAATTTTATATTTGAATATAGTTATCATGTCGATCCTGGTGAATCTCAAAATCGCGACATTTGATACCTTTAAAAAAAATTACATGACAAGGGCATTTGAAGCCAAAATGCATCTAAAAGACAAAAAACTCATTACCACTATTGATAAAGACAATAATTTCTCAGAGGAGCAAAAGGAAAAAGCCATGATATTTTTACACCATCATATTACCGATGTGTTAAAGAATGAGTATCAAATAGAAGAAGATCCCATACATTGTAAGAATATTTTAAAGATCAGCGTGATACAAAAAATATATGAATGGTCAGCTAAATTTGAGATTCCAAGATTATAAATTTGTTGATTAAAACAATTTTGCGATGTTCGAAATAATCTACTGAATAAAGATATGTGGAGAAAATATAAGTGATTACGATAAATCGGAGAAGACATTATCTACATTCTATGTTGATAATGTCATTTTACAAAAACAATATCGCGCAAATGATTTCAAAACCTATCGCAAATTGTTGCAGTTTCTCCGCGTTGCAGAACAACAAAACGAGCTATTAATGAAAAATCGTCATGCTCGTCCTAGTATTTCTGCACTGTTCTATGAAACGAACGCAACTTCATCAATTTATAACCATTGGAAAGGTCGTGGACATGATATATACGTGGTCGTGATCGAGACCGTGGATGTGGTCACGATTGTGGTCATGGATACGGTAGAGTAAGAGGCCGAAGCCTTCCACTAAACAATTTCCATAAAGGAGATAATAAAATGAAGGATCATCGAAAGACTTAAAATGAAAATTAGACTAAAAAACGAAAAGATACAATATGTTATCAGTGCAGTATAAGTAGACATTGGTCTCAAATATGTCGTACCCGAGATATTTTATTTATTTATACCAACAGTCACAAAAAGATAAAGGGTGGAATGCATCTCGACATCGCAAATTTCGTGGACCACAATGACAATGAATGATATCAATATGATTTTTTTTGTATTGTTAAGCTTTATCTTGTTATTTTAATTTCAAATGTAATTTTTTGTGTTTAATTTAAGTTTTATCTTTTATTATAGTATTTTGTTAATTTCTGTACATTATATACAATTATAATTTTCATATATTTCAAGTTCATCATTATATTTATCGAATCAAAGTAACTAAAAAAATTACGATCAAATATATGTCTAGCGGTAAATGCACATAAAATTGAAAGATAAAATTGATTTCAACAAGATGAGAATACATGAATCCAGTGTCAATACGATATCTGGAAGTGCAAATATAATTGAGGGATGTGGATAAACAAATTTTATAATGCCTGGAG
This sequence comes from Gynandropsis gynandra, assembly GCA_036759665.1. Taxonomy (NCBI): domain Eukaryota; kingdom Viridiplantae; phylum Streptophyta; class Magnoliopsida; order Brassicales; family Cleomaceae; genus Gynandropsis; species Gynandropsis gynandra. The sequence continues at coordinate 2,092,197 of CM071860.1, forward strand.
GGAAAAAATTTATTATACAAGATCCATTATTCTTTTCACAATCCCAAAGAAACATACTAAGTTTCAAAGATATTTAGCAAAACGGATATCATGTTGAAATAATGAAGGATGATAATTGTGAATATCTTTATACACGATAATGGTTTCTAGAAAGAAACATTTATGAAAAAATTATCACCTTTATCTTTTAGATTATATTTCATAAAGATAAGAACGGTTGAATCATATGCCACCTTCAACCAAAAGTATAAAGATGTGTTTAAGATTTGACATGATCGACTGGATCACCATGGTTCAATAATGATTCGGAGAATCATTGAAAACTCTATTGGTCATCCATTAAAAAATGTGAAGATATTTCAATCGCATGAGATCATATGTATTGATTGTTCTCAAGGAAAATTATAATAAGACCATCATCGGTCAAAGTTGGGCATGAATCACCATCATTTTTAGAACGAATACATGGAGATATATATGGATCAATTCATCCACAAAGTTGAAAATTTAGATATTTTATGGTATTGAACGATGCTGCACGCAGATGATCAAACATTTTTCTATTATACACCCGCAATATTGCAATTACGAGGTACTTGCTCCAATATCAAATTACGAGCTATATTCTCTGATTATCCTATTAAGAAAGTGAGGCTTGATAACGCTTGTGAATTCAGTTCCTAAGCTTTCAATGATTATTGTTCATCGATTGGAATTGAGATTAAATGTCTCGTACCATATGTTAATACACAAAATGGTATGAATGATTCGTTAATTAAATATCTCCAACTCATTGTTCGACCATTACTAATGAGATCAAACTCCCAATTTCTGCTTGGGGACATGCTATTTCACATGTTGCAACACTAATTCAAATAAGGTCAAGTGCTTTTCATAAATATTCACCATTGCAATTAGCAAATGATGAGAAACCAAATATATCTCATCTTCCAGTATTTGGTTGCCCAGTATATGTTCCGACTGCTCATCCACAACGGACAAAAATGAACCGAAAACGAAGATTGGGAATTTATGTTAGATATAATTCACCCTCTATCATTAGATATCTTGAACCACAAACGAGTGATACGAGCAAAACTCGTTTTGTTGATTGTCATTTTAATGAGAATGAATTCCCAACATTAGAAGGAGAAATGAAAAAAGCCTCACAAGATTTAACTTGAAAAACGCAGTTATTTTTATATCTTGATCCTCCTACAAAACAATGCAATTTTGAATTGCAAACGGTCATACGTTTGTAGAATATTGCAAATCAACTTCCAGATGGGTTCAATGATACGAGTTACAAAATCATATATACCGACTGCAAATGCACCTACTCGTATGGAATACTAAAAGGTCATGCGGGTGAAATAATTTCAAATGAGTCTACAACATAGTTAAAGCGTGGAAGGCCACTTGGTTATAAAGATAAAAATCCTCGAAAAAAGAAAGAAGTTTAATAAAAAAAACTTGGTTCTCATATCATAGAGAACATTCCAAAAGAAACAAACGAGGAAGATGATTTCAAAATGAAAGTGATGAAAATAAACATGAGCATACAGAGAAAAGTGAGATTTCCATTAACTATAACTATGATGAAGAGATCATGTGAAGAAACGAAATACATGACAATTATGGAATATTTTTATTCTCTATATACAAAGAAATTAAAAATGATAATAATGATCCAAAACCATCAGTGTCCGAATGCAAAAAGATACATGATTGAATAAAATAGAAAGAAGCTATGTAGATATAGTTAGACTCATTGAATAAAAGAAAAGTATTTGGATCCATCGTTCAAACTCCTAATGGTATTAATCCAGTTGAATGAAAATGGGTTTTTGTGCGAAAGATAAAATGAAAATAATGAGGTCACGAGATATAAGACACGTCTTTTCACAGAAGGGATTATGAGGAAACATATTCCCCTGTTATAGATGCAATCACATTTAGATACTTGATGAGTTTATCTGCATCCAAAAGTTTAAATATGTACCTTATGGATGTAGTGCGACATATCTATATGGATATTTGAATAATGATATATACATGAAAATCCCTCAAGAATTACGAATACCAGAAACATCAAATCAAAGCCTAAATAAAGGTATACAATCAAATTGGAATAATCCTTATATGGATTAAAACAATCTAGACGTATGTGGTACAATCGTCTAAGTGAATATTTATTAAAAAGAGGATTTGTGAATAACCCTATTTATCTTTGTGTATTTATTCAGAAAACATCAAGTGGATTTGTGATTATAGTTGTTTATGTTGATGATCTAAATATAATTGAGATCATAAAGGAGATTAAAAGTGCTTGATATTATCTGGAAAAGAAATTTTAAGTGGAATACCTTGGATAAACAAAGTTTTGTCTTGATTTACATATAGAGTGTCTAAAGAATGGTATATTCTTACATCAATCGAATTATTCAAAGAGAGTATTAAAACATTTTAACATGGATAAAGGAAATCCATTAAGCACTCCAATGGTAAGTAGATTTTTAAATGTTGAAAAATATTCATTTCTTCTTTGTGAAGAAAATGAAGATATACTTGGATCTGAAATAACATATATGAGTGCAATATGGGATCTCTTGTATCTAGCAAATTGCACTCGTCCTCATATAGTATTTGCTACTAATCTTTTTCACGATATTGTTCTAACCCTACACATCATAATTGGACAAAGATTAAACATATCTTTCGATATTTACAAGGATCGATTGATTCATGATTATTTTATCCTAGAGATTCCAAACATGAGTTGATTGGTTTTGCAGATTCATGCTATTTATCAGATCCTCATAAAGGTAGATCATATATTGGATATGTTTTTTGGAGTTACGACGATATCATGATGCTCTCAGAAGTAAACATTAGTTGCAACATCTTCAAATCACGTTGGAATCATTGCACTCCATAAAGCAACTAGATAATGTGTGTTGCTAAGGGCTATAACTTAATATATACAAGAAACAAGTGGATTATCAGCTAACATCGATCCAACAATATTATATAAAGATAATGCAACATGTGTCGTCCATACAAAAGAATGATACATAAGAACGACAGGACGAAACATATCTGTCCTAAATTTTTCTCATACACTCGAGAGTTTGAGAAGAAAAAAGAAGTTGATGTGCGTTACATCAGATCAAACAAAAATATAATTGATCTATTCACAAAGACGTTCCACACTTCAATAATTAGAAAACATATTCATAACATCGAGATACATAACCTTCGAAGCTTATGAACAAACAAAGACTTAACAAATTGATGAAGAGTTTTTATGGCTGCATTTTTTTTCTCATCTTGGTTTTTATTCCGATATATTTTTCCATGATAAAATATAAAAATATGGACGTCTAATGCTTTTATGAATGATAATATTGAATTTATGATTCTTTTATGAAAGATCATAATAATTTTATTTAAATTGAAAAATCATATTTATTTTCCTATAAATAAACAATGTAACCATTCATTTCAATACACAACCTATAAATTTCAAAACTCTCTATTCTTTCATACTCTTTTCATTCTCTAGTGTTCAAATTCTATCTAAATTTTCTATCTTTTGTTCATTAGTTATATCATTATAATGTGACATATGTATATATATGATATATCATATATTATGTGTATATGCCTCATACATCATGCTATATATACATCCATAATAATATATATGTTCATATATAATTATATAACATATATCCATATATATATATATAGGTATATATATTATTTATTTTTCAACAATATATATTTTATAAAGTGGGGATTTTTTATTACGTGAACTAACATAAAATTATTGCCTCCACATACACAGTCACTCGTACACACACTCAAAATAAGAAAAAAAACAGAGTAGGTCCTCTGCACTGGAACTCTCAAAAACTTCCATTGCAGAATCTGATTACAGAACCAGGAAGAACAGATCATTGATATGAACAATAATGTATTGAAAAATTAAATCACATTGATTCAGATAGTTTCGCTATGGTGTCCCAATCGATCTCCTGAGAAGGGTACTTGTCCAGACCATGCTTCGAGAAGTTTAAGATCGTTATGTCGGATTCAGGCAACGATGAAGCCTCTACGAATCCATTATTCCAATATCCTGCTCCGGTTTCAGCCGGAAAACCGTGTTCTTGCACCATTTTAGGCATAACAGGGCCTGTTTCATAAAACTCGGATAAACCCTCTTCTGTTTTGGCCGGAATATGAAACCGCGGCGGATCGCAGATGGCTTGAATCTTCTTGTTGACTGACGGTGGCAATGGCTTGTAGCCGCCACCGTGGCGCCTGTGGCATGGGAAGTTGAGACGCGCGAATTCTCCACGGAGCTTGAAAGCGGCCTGGTCGTAGGCCAAGGCGGCTTCTTCGGCACTATCGAATGTACCGAGCCATAACCGGGTCCGGTTTTTTGGCAATCGGATCTCGGCGACCCATTTACCCCAATGCCTTTGTCTTACGCCTCGATAGAGCTTCGTCGGTTTGCTTACGATGGATGGCTTACTTGCAGCTGTTTTCTTCATTGGTTTCGACTTTGCAGCAAGAAGATTGTGATTAAGGGCTTTGCGATGAGCTTGGTTTTGGTTTTGCCGGAGAAAGAATTCGGTTTGGATTTGTAAGATTTGAGCTGGTGTGAGTTGGTTTAAACCGATTGGACCGGTTTGGTTATGACCCAGATGATTTGACCCCGGTTCATTATGATTATCAAAATTAGGGGCTAAGCTCGGTTTGGAAGAAGATGAAGAAGAAGGTTTCATGAAAGGTTCAAGAGCTTTCATTAACTCTTCTCTGCAATTTAGAGCTCTGGCCATTTACACAGATAAGAACAAATATATGTGTGTGTATATATATATATATGATCCGTGAAAATTGGGAGAAAGCGAGAGGTGGCTTCGAGAAGAGAAAGAAAGAGAGTAGAGACTTCTGTCTTTGTGTGTGTAAGAGAGTTCGTCATAATTTTGCTTTTTATATGGGTGCACTTAGCCATGGTGATTTTCTTTATACTAAAGGGATGACGTGGATGACGTCATTTTGACAAAATTTTGAATGATTCTTGTTTTTAATATTTTAAGACCGTAAATTTTATAACAAAAAGCGTCTGCATTTGTATTTTTAAATGTAATCTTTAAGGACCCTAAGTTTTTCGGCTGCTTTTTTTTATTATTAAATCTTAATTTATCTAATTCTGAATTGTTTCCGAATAAATATAACATTTATTTCAATTAAGATTGTTATTACGATAAGGTTATAAAATATTACGGTCCGAATGTTATTAGCTTTTATTTTCCAAAAATCACTTTAATTTAGAGAGAAGAACTCAATTTTACTAAAGTATGGACGAGATGAAAAGGTAATCATACGTTCTTCAAGCTAATTATATATGTCTATATGAAGGCAACGGGTCCCACAAGATGGATCTAGTGGGTCCCACTTTGACGTGTTCACACGTTGTGTCCTACGTGGCTTTAACTTGCAATGTACGCAAAGCACCTTCTTTTATTAGCCGATGAAACTCTTGGTGCTTTTTCATTTAATCTTTTTCCCATGATAATTAACAGTTTGATTTATATTATATCACATGTTTAATTATATTTTTAAGATAACTTAACATATTATAAATAACTAATTAAGTTTCTTCGTCAAACCTATATACATATATATTAACACTGCATTAAATATATATAATATAACGTAGACTTTTATTTGGGGTTGCGAATCTCTTTTAAGCTTTTGTGTCCTTCAGGCAAACTCGAGAATCTTCTCTTACTTTTGTCTGTTTTGTCTTTTTTTGAGTAGTCGAAATATCTTGATTTTTTTTTGTTTGTTGCAAATCATAATTTCAATAGCAATTTTTAGCTCATAATTACAATACTATTATATCATAAACATCACTATTTGGACTTTTAATAGTATTTTTATCCCAAATTTGAATATAGTGCATAAGTAAAAAAACATTACAATGGAGACAAATCTACTACAAAACAATACTTCAGACTAAAACATCAGGATAATATATTATTATTGTATTTACCGAGTCATTATAATAATTTCATTTATATATTGGCTTAAAATTCTCTAAAATTTTTGTTTTACTATTTTTTTTAAAAGACGGTAGAGAAAATCCAATTATCGTTTCAACAGCGAACCCGTTGACTCCTTGCAAAGTTACAAACCATTTAAAAATGTAGTATGGTAAGTAGTTGACTATTAAAAGTCAACCCAATAAAATTTAGACCACTTCAAAGTCACTTTTCTCGATCGATAAACTAATAAGCATGATTAGGTTCTTAATGTTTAAATGATTAGTTATTAATTATATTGGGTTATTGTGGATTATCTATACAAGTGGAATCGCTCCAACGCCACCTTGCCCTACGTTAACGGATACGTATGAATTTTAAAACTTAATCAGGCAAAATAATAGACCTAAACTGCAATTATAAAAATACAATAACCACAGTATATATCACTCAGTTGTTTAAATCCTAAATTAAATTGTTTGTTCAAGTTAACAAGTAACAAAATTGAACAAAAATAACAAAGACCATTATGTCATAATGTTAGAATCAATTTAAGAGTTGGAAGATTAGATGGAAAGTGTAACAGAGCATGAAAAGGTTGAGACAAACAGATCTATTAAGCGAAAAGGTGACAATATTACATAGGTTTTTTACATGCATGGGGACTCAAAGGGTTTGATAGTAGAAACAACGTTAAAGACTTACAGTCTTAAAAGCAGTAAAAACATATCTGGATCTACTCTTGAGGTGATTTTGTCGATCTCTCCAGATCCATCTTGCAACTATCTCGTAACTCTTTCATGGAAGCAAAGCTCTTTTGCTGCGAATGGGAATATGAAAGTCATCAAAAGCACCATGTAAGATTGATCTATGAATAAAGTTGGTTACTTTGTAGTAAAATTAAGGCATTGTTGGTAATCAGCACTTACAAGTTGATTACTTTCGCGTGAGAGGATATCACCCATGTTCAAAAAGAGTGACTTCCATTGAGACATGAGATCAGATTCCAGTTTTGTCGAACTATTGGAGGTTGCTGAGCCATGAAAATCTATTGGATTTGCTCTAGAATTCCTTTGAATCAAGTTATTAGCTTCTTTCTGACTCTTCTTCAACACTGTTCAGAACACAAAATTAAACGGATGAAGCAATATCTGACCATATATACATATTTATCGGGTGACATTGGAATTAAGACAGAGTCGAAAGGTCTGATGAGAATTACCAGATAATCGGCCTTTGATGTCCTGGTAATGAAGATCTGACCAGATATATGCAGCTGAAGAAATTGATCATAGCCACAATCAAATTAGAATTAAACAAAGTGAAACAATAGATAAAAAAACCCGATGAATCAGTTACCTTTCAGGCAAAATGAACAAGAACAAGATTTTAGCAGGTCAGCATTCATATCGTGATTGACATGCCCCATCCTATCGAGAGTCGAGCATTTACTCATTGCAAAAGATCTGTGATTCTGGGAATAAGGCAACCCTTGTTCATCTGTAGTTTTGTTTTCCTCCATCAACAATAAGCCTCCACTTTCAGACTGGTTACTGAAAACAGACTTAGCGATGTCTTCACAAGTAACGTCACATTGGTTTGGATTAGAAGCAACATTCAATGACTGACCAAAGTCTTTCTCAACATTTTCTAAACGTATCTGTTCGGAACTGTTAGAAATGCAGCTCTCCTTCAATACATGACCAATTGTACCAGCAATCTCTACTGCATTACCACTACCATCTTTAGAAGATTCAACACCTACATCTGAAGCTTCTAATGCATCCTTGGATTTTGCAGGTTCTTCTCCACAATTACGTTCCATATTTGCAGAATCACCAATAACAGGCGAGCCACCGGAATAATCTTTATCCTCAAACGAAGAGGACCCTGAGTTACTAACACTACCTCTAGAACTCTCCTTGACCAAGTCCTCTACAACTAAACACAGCCTCTTTGAGAACTTTACACCCGATTCTTCACGCACAACAGTCTTACCAGACTCGTCTCCAGATTTGAGTAGAAAGTCACCCAAGATCGAAGAAATTCCCCTTTTGTTTGGAAGATTGGTCATATCGCCCAATGCGGGACGGGCTTCCTTGTAACCTACGTTGCTGCTATCTCCAGTCATCTTAAAATCATCAAACCACAAAAAGAGAGTATCTCTTAGAACACCCAACGCAAAAGCATGCAATCCAATTTTCCTACATTTTACATGTTGGAAACTAGCATGGTACGAGAAAGATAGTTAAAGAACCCTAACATCTCATAAGCGAGGAGGAATAGTATCCCAAAAGAACCAACGAACGTAAATTAATCCCAAATATGAAAGATTAAAATTATCCTCTTCGAAAAATCAAAATTGCAACCCAGAATTCATGCGAAGAGTGAAGCCAATGGATTCGGACGAGAAAACATAAACCCTAGAACCAAAAAAGTAAGATTTCGCTACAAAGATAACGAAATGAAGATTATATGAGTTAATGACAAGATTACAAACCTAGGGTTCGACGGCATCCGTCGTAGGCTAATACAGCAGGATCTGATTGGGATATAGGTGGAGAATACTTGAAGAGAGAGCGACGAAATTAGGGTTTTTAATTTGGTTGAGGCGGGAACCGCAGGGATTTTCCGATTCTCGAATTCGTTCCCTCGACCCGCGTTTCAATTGCGTCGGACTCGGAAAGCGCGCCGCGCGCGTGTTCTGCACTTCCCTTTTGGGTCAAGTTTAAGAACCTAAAAGCAATAGAGCTCAAAATAAGGGCCCAATAATTGGGTAAGGCCCAAACAAATTTTCTACTGGGCTTATATAACATAGACGTCACATTTCCATCATATCACATCTCGATTTAGATTGTTTCTAGAAAAATTATAATAGTTTTTTTTATATCATTTATTTTGAAAATAATTATTTATATATTTTATCATTTAAAATTAATATAATATTTTTATAAATTTTCAATAAATTGATAAAAACAGTTTAACAACTTACAGTGTAATTTTATCTCAAATATTTATGAACTTAAATTTTTTTAAATCATATAAGACAGATTCCTTGTACAAAAACTTTTCGGACAAGTATTAACGGGTTGCGGATAATTTTGTTTACGAAGAGAGAGGGTATTCCTTTTTTAGGAAAGAAAAATGTCCGAAATTATCCATATCTTATTCCATCGGAAGGCGCGCCAAAGCTCATTAACTGCCAAAAATATATCCAATCATTAAATGCCACGTTGACATGTCGTCACATCCACGTCACCTGCTTGCCGTGTAAGCTTGCGCTTTTACATTTCGATTTTTCCTTTTTCAAACTAATTTTTTAATCGAAAGGGTTCTCATCTCAAACGGAGAAGACCAAATTCTCAGCCTCCACCGTCAGAATATTTTCAAGTAATGGAGTCTCAGTGGCGGAATGCTACGACGGAGAATGAATCGCCGGAGCCGATCGCGGCGCGTCGGATCCAACGACTGTCATCACACCTCTCACCCGACGTACCGCAGCCGCTCCCGCTTCTGGGGACGGCGGAGTGCTCGGCGAGGACGAAGAAGATCGAGGTCAACGGTGAGGCTTTGTCGCTGTATATGAGGGGAAAACACAGAGATATACAAGAAAAAGTATTCGAGTTCTTCAATTCCCGACCGGATTTGCAGACACCGATTGAGATCTCGAAAGACGAACATCGCGAGCTCTGTATGAAGCAGCTTTTAGGGCTTGTCCGAGAGGCTGGAATACGTCCGTTTAGGTACGTGGTTGATGATCCAGCGAAGTATTTCGCTATCATGGAGGCTGTTGGAAGTGTGGACATGTCGCTTGGGATCAAAATGGGCGTCCAGTTCAGGTGAATAACTCTGCTTAGAAGTCATTTGTTACACGAGCTCTGATTTTCCACTGTGAATGGAAAATTCTCGTTTGTCATTGCATCATTGGATTTTGGTTCCTAGGTCTGATTTAGTTATTTTTCTAGATGAACGTTTGATCTGGGACTATATGTGAAATTGTAGAATCAACCTGGCTTAGTAACCCTTCCATGATTGGTTTATCTCAGTTGAGCTTACTTTGGCTTAGGTTGAGGGATCAGAAATTTGTTTACTCTGGTTTTGGGATATCAAGTGATGTGATATGATATTATGATCGAATTTGATTTTTGACCTATATGACAAAAGATTTGAAATTTGTCAGAACATGACATGGGAATTGTTTGATAATTTCTTGGCCCTTGTCTAAGATCTGCATCATGGGTAATTCCTCTGCCTGTAGTATGTTTAAATTCCTCGGATCATTCACCATAGACCCTGCATCTGAGAGGGCTCTGTCAAAGGAGTAGATTCAAGAAATCATATGGCGTACCCGTCAACAATAACAACAAAGTAGAATGCTTGTTTTCTTTCACCAAATTTCTTCTTGTTGTACAATGCTTGTCCTCGTGTTTTACCAGATATCTTCATTTTGTGTTTTTTTTCTAAAAAAAGAGATACTATGCACAATGCTGCAAGTTTCAGAAGTTTGGTACGATTAATTTTGAATTGGCTTTAATGTATGTGCAGTCTATGGGGAGGATCCGTGATCAACTTGGGCACAAAGAAGCATAAAGACAAGTACTTTGATGGTATTGACAACATCGATTATCCTGGTTGCTTTGCCATGACCGAACTCCACCATGGTCAGTATGCTCTGCCTCAACTTTATTTGATTTTGTTGCTGTAATGGTGTCAGCTTGCTGGGGGTCAGCTTTTGAGTTCAGCTGTGGTTTTTCCGTTCTCTGGCTAAATGCCATCAATCACGTAGCTCAGTCAAAATGATGTATGCTTAACCCATTTGATTGTCTAACTAAACTGTCACTCTTTGTTCTCAAAAGGTTCTAATGTTCAAGGCCTGCAAACCACAGCAACATTTGATCCCATTAAAGATGAATTCATAATTGATACACCCAATGATGGAGCCATTAAATGGTGGATTGGCAATGCTGCAGTTCATGGTAAATTTGCCACTGTTTTTGCCAAACTCATGTTACCAACTCATGATTCCAAAGGAATCTCTGATATGGGTGTTCATGCCTTCATCGTTCCGATAAGGGACATGAGGACCCATCAGACACTTCCAGGTGTCGAAATTCATGATTGTGGCCATAAAGTTGGCTTGAATGGAGTGGATAATGGCGCATTGAGATTCCGTTCTGTGAGAATACCACGTGATAATCTTCTGAATCGCTTTGGAGACGTGTCCAGAGATGGAAAGTATACAAGTAGTTTGCCAACCATTAACAAAAGATTTGGAGCTACATTAGGGGAACTTGTGGGTGGCCGAGTTGGCCTTGCTTATGCATCTGTTGGTGTCCTTAAAATTGCTGCCACTATTGCAATCCGTTATTCGCTACTTAGGCAGCAATTTGGTCCACCGAAGCAACCTGAGGTCAGCATTCTTGATTACCAATCTCAACAACACAAACTCATGCCAATGCTCGCGTCCACCTATGCATATCATTTTGCCACTTTGTACCTTGTGGAGAAATATTCAGAGATGAAGAAGACTCATGAAGAGCAATTAGTTGCTGATGTCCATGCACTCTCCGCTGGCCTCAAATCATACGTGACATCATACACGGCCAAATCACTGTCTGTCTGTAGAGAGGCCTGTGGAGGACATGGGTATGCTGCAGTAAACCGATTTGGTGACTTGAGAAACGATCACGATATTTTTCAGACATTTGAAGGAGACAACACCGTGCTTCTGCAGCAGGTATGCCTTTATCCCAAGAAAATACTCGATATGAATTAACTTTCTTGAAGAAAAAATTTGCTTTCCTCTTAGGTAGCAGCCGATTTGTTGAAGCAATACAAGGAGAAGTTTCAAGGTGGGACATTGACGGTGACCTGGAATTACTTGAGAGAATCAATGAATACATACTTGTCTCAGCCAAATCCCGTGACTGCCCGTTGGGAAGGTGAAGATCATTTGAGAGATCCTAAATTCCAATTAGATGCCTTCAGGGTGAGTTCATATTAGTGAATTCCATTGTAATTAGTCATATACTCATCCCAAATCATGTTCCATCACTTCAGTACCGAACATCACGACTGCTACAAAGCGTTGCTGTGAGACTCAGGAAGCACACTAAGACTCTAGGTAGCTTTGGTGCTTGGAACAGATGCCTTAATCATCTCCTCACTCTCGCAGAATCTCACATCGAATCAGTAATCCTTGCTAAGTTCATTGATGCTGTTCATAAGTAAGTAATCTCAATCTAACCTCCCAATGTTTATCTCTTGATTTCCCCACAAAATAAAACCAAACGCCCCGCGGTTTGTTTAATCTTGCAGTTGCGCCGATCCAAACGCAAGAGCAGCGTTGAAGCTTTGTTGTGATCTTTACGCACTAGACAGAATCTGGAAGGACATTGGAACATACCGTAACGTGGATTACGTTGCACCTAACAAAGCCAAGGTTCGTATCAAACATGAATCAATGAATTTGGATAGGATCGGATCGAATGAAAAAAGGGTTCGTAATCTAAAAGATAAGATTTAAATCTTTGTATAGGCGATTCACAAACTGACAGAGTATTTGAGTTTCCAAGTTCGGAACATAGCGAAGGAACTGGTGGACGCTTTCGACCTTCCGGATCACGTGACCCGAGCCCCTATTGCCATGCAATCACATGCTTATTCCCAATATACTCAGTACGTTGGCTTCTAGCTTCTTCCCATTACAATACAAATTATGTCTCTTCGAACCTCGAATATCTCATTTTTAATAAATATCAAATTAAAATTCGGCTTATTTTATTATTTTATTCCCTTGAGGATAAAATTCGTGTAAAAAGGAATCGCCCATTACGTCATAATCTCAACGCTGTAACTAATACGCCTCGTTCTTCTACAATTTCCCAGACCGACTTTGAACAAAATAAATAAAGATTTAGAAAAAAAAAAGAAAATAATTTAGATCATGCATTGAATGTAAGAGAAACAGATTTTAGACCTGAATGGTCATGTTACCATAACCATATCCTCCCCCCGGAAATCCCTCTGAAACCTCCAAAGGAGACATATCCCTAAATTGTCCTTTTTCCTTATTTTTTATTTTTATCGACCATATAAAATGTCAATCATATACACATGTATGTGCAATGAATATGCTTACATCGCAAACTTTTATAAAAAAATTATATTTAATTGCTCTCCTTTATTTCTATCCACATACAGCATGACCTCAGCATTTAAAATATATTCACGCCCTTCTATGCATGAATGCGTCTCTGAACGTCGAACGTAAATACGAGGCCACTGCCAATTTGCCTTTTGTCTTCGCCCGTAACTCCCCGACGAGAATTTTACTCACTTATCACATCAACTTGCATGCATATACATATACATGGTTTGTATATGTGCATTGCACATGTTTTCAAAAAAGTCTCACGTTATAATTCGTAATAATAAATGAATATTATATAAATATTTATACAAACAATATTGTATAAATATTTATACAAACAATGATTTCAAATGGATAATAAAATAGATATTAGAATATGCTATTTGGTATATATGCATATATATATATGTATATATATATATATTAAAAGATGGGCTTTGGATCGTTGTTGATGAAGCAGTGCGTCCTTTTGATGAAGCTGTTCGTTCATCCGAACGTTTCGAACCGAAACCTTGCGTCCGTAGGCAATATTGCATCTTTTAGCTTGCATCCGAAGCTATCTATATGAATGATCATCTGATCATTCGGAAAGACACTCTAAAGTCGTTTTACCCCTTAAATTTTTGAGAAATTTAAAAAGTAGATTCGACAAGAGATTAATCTCTTGTTATCGTTGAATCCTCAAAACGGAATAAAGAGAAAAATTATGTCTTATATTGTTAGAACCAGTAAGTTTGGATGTTATATGATGGAACAAAAAATGTCGGGTGCGAAAAACAATCATTTCGAGAAGCCTGAGAAATTAAAGGGCAACGATTTTAAGCGTTGGCAACAGAAGATGTTATATCTTTCAACATTTCAAGTTGCATATGTCTTGGATCTGGATCCTCTTGAGGCCTTAACTGAAGGCGAAGGAGAGAATCTTAATGCTGAAGACAAGGTCGAAAGAGAAAAGGTTGTAAAGGCTTAGACATAATACGAATCTAGTTGTAAAAACTATATTCTGAATGCATTAGATGACTCTCTATACGACTCAAAATGCAATTATGCTCAAGACTTATGGAAGGCCTTGGACAAACAGTATAAGACTGAAGTCGTCTCTTCAAATCGATTTGTGATTGAGAAGTTTCTTAAATAGCAAATCAGTTATCAAACAAATGGAGGAACTTCAAGTCATAATCCACGAGTTAAATGAGGAAGGTATGTTACTACCATTAGCATTTACACTACAAAAAGATATATCATTTTCAACGGACAAATCCCTAGGAAATGGCAGTTTTTCCGTTGAAATAAGACATTTCCAACGGATTTTTGACCGTTGGTAATTTATCGTTGGAAACATGCATCCGTTGTAATTTTCAACGGATATCCGTTGGAACATTTATAGATTTAGTGGGAAAATTGGAAATTGCCAACGGATGTCCGTTGGTAATTTTGAGCATAAATTTTAAATATAGCAACGGATGCCCGTTTATGTTATGGTTGTATAATCAAAGAACATCCGATGATTTTATTACGAATTTAAATTTTTTTAATAAATATTAAATTTAATATATTAATTCAAAGTCTATCAAATTTTTTTAATTTAATATTTAAAGCAAACATTACAAATAAAATAATATATCATCTAAAACTTTGTATTCTTATTCTTTTATTCAGTATTACGAAAAATAAATAATGGCGGAGTTCCATCAAAACTAGGCAATTATCTTTTATAATCGGATGATGGCGGAGTCCCGGTGAATCGTTTTTGGGAGATATTTTGATAGGATTTGAGATTTTTTGAATATGTTAAATACCCGATAATTCATCGGGCACCAGTTGGAAATTTCAACGGATGCCCGTTGAAAATGTGGTTAGGTGAAGAATTTTGTAATTATGATTTTTTCCAAGGGGCATCCGTTGAAAATTCCAACGGATGCCCGTTGAAAAAAATAAGATGGTTAGGTGTAGAATTTTGTAGGTATGATTTTTTCCAAGGAGCATCCGTTGGAAATTTGAAAAATTGTAACGGGCATCCGTTGATAAATCTAAGGATTTTAAACGGTTCACTATGGAATCCATTGGTAAATATTTTCAACGGATATATCCATTGGAATCTGTTGGTAAATACTTAAACGGATGGATCCGTTGGAATCCGTTGGTATATATTTCAACGGACAGGTCTGTTGATCCATCCGTTGATATTTACATGTTTTTTAGTAGTGTTATTGTCAGTGCATTCATTGACAAATTGCCACCTTCTTGGACAGATTTTAAGAAATATTTATCACATAAAACCATGAATATGAGTCTTGATGAATTGGTCCTGAAATCCCGTATTGAAGAGAACAATCAAATTGGTGAAAAAAGTGACTTGACATCCATTGAGACAAATGTTAACGTGGTTGAGGCCAAAACAAAGAAGAAAAAAAGAAGAGTTTGTATGCAAATCCCACTCCCTTGCTCCAAGAAAACTAGATTTCAAGAAAACTGCAAGGATAAAGGCTACAACAAATTGCTAATTATGTGGAAGAGACTGACATAAGACAAAAGATTGCTACCATAAGAAGGCACAACCTCAAGGTAGTGGTTCGAGAAAGAACAACAATCATGCTATCGTTGTTAAAAATTAGTTTGTTGCTGTCATTGAGGCATATCTCGTTTCTAACACCACTGATTTGTGGGTTGACACTGGAGTCACTATGCATGTGTGTTCGGCTAGAGAGTTGTTTTCTACATACCAAAAGGTTAAAGATGAAGAAAATATATACATGGGAAATGAAGCGACCGCAAAGGTTGTTGGAAAAGAAAAAGTAGTTATTTAGTTAACCTCGAGAAAATAATTGGTGTTATCAAATGTATTTCATGTTCCTTCGATAAGGAAGAAGTTGGTTTATGGTCCTATCTTTAGTAAAAAAGGCTTCAAACTTGTGTTTGAATCTGACAAGGTTGTAATCTCCAAGGGTGATATATTTGTTAGAAAGGGTTACCTAAGTGAGGGACTCTTCACACTCAATGTTGTTCCTGTTATAACTTATAACTGATCTCGTTATTCATTATGGCATTGTAGATTGGGACATGTAAATTTTCGTTCTTTACAAAGAATGATAAATTTTCGTTATTCATTTTTGTTCTTTGAAAACAAAAACGAAATGTGGGGTTTGTGTAGAATCAAAATATGCAAGACATCCACATAAATCTGTTGAAAAAACAAATGAAGTTCTTGGATTGATATATTCGGATTTATGTGACTTTCAAACACTCCGAGTAAAGGAGGCAAAATTATTATATAACATTCATTGATGACTGTAGTAAGTATTGCTATGTATATTTGATACGTATCAAAGATAAAGCTTTGAGCATGTTTAAATCGTATAAATCCGAAGTTGAAAATCAACTTGAGAAAATAATAAAAAATCTTAAGATCGGATAAAGGAGGAGAATATCTATCCAATGATTTTGTAGAATTTTGTTCTTCATATGAAATATTCCATCAAACGACTGCACCATACTCCACAACAAAATGAAGTCACCGAACAAAAGAATAGAATACTAAAAATATGATAAGTTTATGGGGTGAGGCAGTAATTACTGCAAAAAAAAATTTAATAGAATTCCACATAAGTCGAGTGGAACCTCATACCAAAGATTATAGATTGTATTTATATTTGCCCTGTAAATAATAGTACCACTTATAGGTTTTTGGTTCATAATTCCAAAGTCAAAGGATTAACCAAAAATTTTGTGATAGAATCTGGTGAAGCAGAATTCTTTGAGAATATTTTTCCATTCAATGAAAAAATTGTACGTAGTAAAAAGAACTCTTGGAGATTCAAATGTTAATGAAAGTATAACTTCTTCAGTTCAATAAGAAAGAATAGAACCTACAAGGAGTAAAAGGGGAAGAATCACCAAAGATTTTGGACATGACTTTATGACATTTGTTCTTCAAGGAGAACCTCCTACATATAAGGCTACGGAAGCGCCATATTGGAAAGAGACTATCCAAAGATAAATGGATTCCATTATGCAAAACAACACATGGAAATTGGTTGATTTACCTCTAGGCCATAAAACCATCGGTCATAAATGGATATGTAAAAGAAAGATGAGATCCAATGGAATTGTAGAAAAGTACAAAGCTCGATTGATAGCCAAAGGTTATTGGGAAAAGGAAGGAATAGATTTCTTTGAACATATTCATCTGTTTCAAGAATTATGTCCATACGAACGTTAATCCACAATTTAGAGATTCATCAAATGGACGTGAAAACTGTGTTCTTGAATAGTAAATTGGATGAAGAGATCTATATGGATCAACCCAAGGGATTTTTTGTTAAAGGTCAAGAAAAAAAATTATGTAAATTAGTGAAATATCTTTACGAACTTAAACAAGCACCAAAACAATAGCATGAGAAATTTGATAATACTTTATTATCAAATGACTTTAAGATAAATGAATGTGACAAATACGTCTATGTAAAAGAGTACAAAGATGCATACATTATTTTATGTCTATATGTCGATGATATGCTAATCATAGGAATGAAAAAGATGTAATCAATCAAACAAGAAAATGTTAAATTCTTGTTTTGATATGAAAGACATCGGAATTGCGAATATAGTTCTTGGAATTTGAATTCAAAGAAATTCGGAAGGTTACACCTTAACACAATCCCAAAATATAGAAAAAGTCTTTCTAAGATTTTGACATTTTGATTACAAACCGGTCGTAACTCTGTATGATCCTAGTGTTCATCTTAAGAAGAATCAAAGAGATAGTGTATTACAATTGGAGTACACACGTGTTATTGGAAGTTTAATTTACATCATGAATTGTACAAGACCGAATTTGACATATTCAATTAATTGACTCGCACAATGCAGGAAAACAATATTGGGTTACATTAATACGCGTATTGAGATACTTTAAGCATACAATCGGCTATGGTTTGCATTACACTAAATATCCTCCAGTATTAGAAGGATAGTGTGATGAAAATTGGCTTTCAAACAATACAGATACTAAATCCACAAGTGGATATGTATTTACACTTAGAAGAGCAGCTGTATCTTGGAAATCATCAAAACAATATGTGGTGACCGCTCGACTATGAAAGCAGAATTTGTAGCGTTGGATAAAGCTGCTAAGTAGGCAGAATGGCTCAAAAACTTCATAAAAGTAATTCTGTTATGGCAAAATCCTGTGATGCTATTTGTGTTCACTATGACAATATGGTTGCTGTTGCAAGAGCGAAAAACCAAATTTACAATGGTAAATCGAGGCATATCAGGCAACGCCATAAGACGATACGTGACTTGCTATAAAAATGGAATTATATCAATTGACTACATAAAATCTAAGGAAAACATCGCATATTCGTTTACTGAAGGCCTTGGTAGAGAACAAGTTTTAAATACAACGAGGGGAATGGGCTTAATGCCAATGGAATGAGTCATCACGTGGCAGAACCCTAACCTAGCAACATTGGAGAAATTATGGTCTAGGTTCAATAGACTAACTAGTTAAGGAAGACTCAAGGTTCATGGCATAGTATCAAGCCTTTCCTATGCTAAAATAAAGTATATCTCGGTTGATGAGTGAAGGGATGAATCTTACGGTTCCTAATAATGCTAATAGCTTTGAAAGTGGAATTGATACAAACTTCTTCATGATTGGTGTTACCTATATGAGATCGATAGGGTCGTTTCTATGAGAACAGTGATGGCTAAGTTCTCTAGAAGTCTTATGAAGAAAGGATATGTTCACGACCAAAATGAACACAACCGTAAGAATTGAAATGTTTCGGTTTAGAATATGTGATACTTGTTGTCTTGATTTACTATAAAACATGAGTAAATCAAGATTATAGCTCACTAACTCACAAAGTGAATCCGATAAGTACTCACAATGAACAGTTCAAGTCCAAAAGACATCTTTCAAATGCATACTTAACCACAATTCTTATAATGAAATCTTATTTTCTATTCAAATGTGGGGTATTACTAAATTTGAATAGAAAATATAGGGTATTATAGGCATATGTGGCATGTGGTCCACATGGTTTGCACATGTGCATTGTACATGTCTTTAAAGAAGTCTCATATTGGAACTTGAATCAATAAATGAATAATATATAAATGTTCATACAAACAATGATTTCAAATATTGAAATATGTTATTTGGTATATGTATATATATATATATATAATATCCAAAGATAAACCTTGGGTCTTAGGCTCTTGGTAGAAGCGGATCGATTCTTGGCCCAACGGGCCGGAAATTTTTTCGATCGTTGGTATTTGGTCATTGTTGATGAGGCGATGCGTCTGCTTGATGAAGCGGTTCGTCCGTCCAAACGCTTCGAACCGAAACCTTGGGTCCGTAGGCAATATTGTGTCTATTAGCTTGCACCCGAAGCTATTTATATGAATGACCTTCTGATCATTCGGAAAGACACTAAAAATTCATTTTACCCATTAACTTATGAGAAATTTATAGAGTAGATTCGATAAGAGATCAATCTCTTGTTATCGTTGAATTTTCAAGACGGAATAGAAAGAAAATTTCTATCTTAGGACACTGCAAACGCAGGCCTCGATTATCTATATAATCTGGTATCTTTAGTTATTGTTTTTCAATTTAATATTTGTTTAATATTCATTATAAATTGTGCATTCAAATATATTTGAATTCACTGGTTCTAACAGTTGAAACATGAATTTTGGATTCGTATATATGGTATTGGACAATCCTAAACATTTGAACTAACTTTTGAGATTGGTTAGGTCCAATCCCATATTTGATATGATATTAGAGCCTAGTTCGTCTCGATTTAAATATACCGATGTTGAATTCCATATTGCAACGTTCACGTTCTAGGATCGAACCTATGCGTAAAAAAATGTTATAATATTTTATCATATCGGTTGAGACATAAATTTTAAATTCGTATATATTAGGGAAAACAGCCTATTCCCCCCCAAAGTTTCCCACTTTAATCCTATTCCCCCCTGAACTTTACTGCTCATCCTATTAGGGAAAACATCCCCCCCAAAGTTTCCCACTTTAATCCTATTCCCCCCTGAACTTTACTGCTCATCCTATTCCCCCCTGAACTATTGTCATTGTCATTAT
>CM071860.1:2113939-2136982 GCA_036759665.1 Gynandropsis gynandra
TTTGAACATTATATGAGTGAGTATTATTTGGTGAATAAATGGCAAGAAACTTATAGGAGAAACATTGATAGAGTTCGGGGGGGAATAGGCTGGAAAATATATAGTTCGGGGTGGGGGGGGGGAATAGACTGATTTTAAAATAGTTAACTGAATATTTAACGGAAAGTTAACGGAACTGAATGTTTTAAAATTTAGAGGGGAATAGGCGGAATGACAATGGTTCAGGGGGGATAAGATGAGCAGTAAAGTTTAGGGAGGAATAAAATTAAAGTGAGAAACTTAGAAGGAATAGACTGTTTTCCCTATATATTATATTGGATAATCCTAAACCTTTGAACTATCTTTTAAAATTACTTAAATTCAAACTCATATTTGACAATTACAAACTTTTATATTTCATTTGTTCATCCAATAGTATCCTAATATGACTCAACTTATAATAATAGAAAAACTTACATTACTGTACAATACAACGTGTTACAAATATAATAAAATATCGATTACTATGGTCTCTCTATAGCTGACAAATCAAATATAATTCGAGTAATCTTACTAACTAAGAAATTTGTCATTCCCGAATATTATTTTTTACCACAAAAATTATAGCGTCATTTATTACGACACAAACTTTATACGAGGAGTTCCCGCCCGACACGTCCTCTCTAACATAAATATTTAATTAGTATATGCCCCAATAAAATATTTATATATGAATGATGTCGGTTAAATTGGCTCCAAAATAAATATTTAAATATGACGTACATAGTTTCTTAGCATAAACCTAGCCTATACGTACTACCCAGAGCGAAGTACCAAACCAGTCAAAACTCGAGCGTTGACCATATGGTGGAATTAGAAGAGTTCGAACCACTCAGTCCAATTCACGACCATGAATATAACAAAGATGATGAAGAACAAACAGAAGAAGAACAAGAACGTCTCTCCGAAGATGTCAGCTATGTCGATCTCAAGAAACGCATGTGGAAGGACAGGTTGCTCATGCGCAAGTTCAAGCAGAAACGAAACGAAACCGTCGACGATGCTTCCTCCGCCGCCTCCTCCTCTTCCGACCTCGTCACTCGCCGAGCAGAAGCTTCCCGGCGAAAGAAGATGGCACGTGCGCAGGATTCGGTGTTGAAGTATATGGTGAAGATCATGGAAGTGTGTAAAGCACAAGGGTTTGTGTACGGAATCGTACCAGAAAAGGGGAAGGCGGTGACTGGCTCTTATCCATCATACAAACTCCTTCTCTACACCTTAAGTTTCTATATCAACTCTTCTATACATCAATTGACTATCTCCGACTACTTGACTCTTGCGGCGGAGCAATTAGCCTTGTCCGTTGATCAGAACTTGGACGCGAAGTCGTACTTGCATATGCTTCACGAGCTACAAGACACGACTTTAGGGTCGTTATTGTCGGCTCTGATGCAGCACTGTGTGCCACCGCAGCGGCGATTCCCGCTGGATAAGGGGATTGCTCCGCCGTGGTGGCCCACGGGAGGCGAGAATTGGTGGGGGGAGCAAGGTTTTTCTTACGAACAAGGCGCTCCGCCTTACCGGAAGCCACATGATCTGAGGAAGGCATGGAAAGTGAGTGTTTTAGCGGCCGTGATCAAACACATGTCTCCGAATCTTGGGAGAGTTAGACGTCTGGTGGCACAATCGAAATGTTTACAGGACAAGATGATGGCGAAAGAAACCGACACGTTTTCTCGAGTTCTTAACCAAGAAGAAGCTCTTCTGCAACTGACAGAGAAGTGCCTCAAGATCTCTGATGACGAGGAACAAGAAACAGAACAAGAGCTACAGCCATCGAGTGTCGGTTCANNNGTAGTTCAAGATCATACTAATAAGAGAAAGAGTTCCTTTGGGGAGGATGAGGGTTCGACATCTCATGATGTTTTATACGCTTGTGAGAATTCGGATTGTCCTCAGAGTGAATCAAGTTTAGGTTTTGTGGACAAGAACTCGAGGACTGATCATCAACTCCAGTGTCTCTTCAAGAACATCACTCAAGTACCAACCAGAAACATCGGAGATCTCGATCGGATTTCGGAATCGTTGGTCCCGTCTCTTACCCCCGTGGCCGGAGAAGATTGTAGTTACCCGGAAGAGCTGTCGTTGTATATGAACCATTGGCTGGACATGGAGATTCCAAGAGCTAATACCAGCGATGATGATAACAATGGAACTCACAATAACATTGGAGAATGGCTGGATGGTCTTTGGGTCGAGAAGATACATGATATGACCTACCAGAAAGGGATCGAGGATGATCTTGCGAATGATGGAGCGTTCCAAAAAGGAAACCCAGGATCCGATGCGAACGAAGCTTTCTCAGTTTGGGACATGGGATGTGACGACAAAGATATATACGATTAAACTTGTTACCCTGTTATGTTTTCTGAATATATATATATATATATATATGTTTACTAGAGTCTTATAAAATAAGAATCAAAACCCAATTTTCTTCAAGAAAATCAAACTTATATTACTGGGAACATATACTGCACTCTGATTCTCTACTTACATATGTATCAATGGCAACAACACTGAAGGAATGAGAGTAAAAAAAGCAGATACTATACAATTCGTGTATGTTCTCTTTATCTTTCTTGTTCCCTTTTTAAATTTGGATGCGAGAATGGTCAGTCAGTCGTAAAAACTATGTCTTTGGGGTATGCAATCGTAAAAATCCAGTCTTGTGGTAGTGCAAGACAAACCTTTTCTGAATCTACTCTTGTTAGGGTTCTTCACTTTCACTTCAATGGCGAAGACAGCACAAACTGGTCTGTGGTCTGAAAATCTCGATTCACCTCTTATATAAGACAGCTGTTCTATGCCATTACCTCGCCATAGTATCCTATCACACCTGAAATATAACATTTTGAAATCATCTGAAGATCAGATCAACAGAAATTAACAGTCTCGAAGGGAATGTACCAGGCAGGCGTACGGCGTTTCTTCTTTGATTTAGTGGTTTCTCCTGCGTATGCATCTGAGTTATGTGAGTATTTGTACGTTGGAGCGAAGAGAATTTGGCCTTCTTGAAACCCTGAGAATACTCTTCCAGCTTCCCTTTCTATGTTCAGCTGGAATTTCGATTGTAGAAAGTGATAAAATGTGAATTTGATTGAAGATTTTACATAATTAGAACAACTTATATCAGTTTTGTAAGAACAAAACCTGATCTTTCTCAAGAAGAGTGTCCCAATCATTATCATCTAACAGTACTCTCGTCTCCTCGTAGCTTAAGGCCACACGGTAATTCAGATCTCCTAACCAAATCACGCGGCTGCCATTGAAAAGATTCCAAGAGAATTTCAAATAGATCACAAATGAATTCAACAATGAACAGTGGAACAAGAACGTTAAACGTACTCATGGTCCACGATTTTCTCCGGCGCATGGCAATTTGGGTTCTTGGAGATCTTTGGGAACTGAGTATGCTTCAAAATCTCAGCCACGTCTGCATTTCGTCTCAGTTCATCACCCTCTTTCTCACCAGAAGCTAAGTGACTACAGACAAAACAAAAGTTTGTCTGGTGCAATGACATGCTTATGGCTATACATCCCTGCAACATATACCAACATCTCAACAAACCATTGGTCTGAAAACCCTATTTTCAGAAGAGGTTACCTTGTTCCCTAAGCGACCCATGATTCCTCTCCCCACTGAGTCGAGTCTAAGATGAGCTATATGTGGAATCAACTCTTTTCTCGCCCAAACAGATAGAAACAGACCCACCATTTGCTTGCTTGCGATCAGTCTGTAACTCATCTGCCCTGGCGTCCTGGTAGACGCAGGCACTTCATCAAATAAAAAATTTTCATGCACTCTGAAATTCACCTGCTCTGGATTATCAGTAGTATCACTAAGTTTTCTTGTCCTTCTTCCCTCTATGTCTGGAGAATTATCCACAACCCGACAATCACACGTCTTTAAAAGACTTGAATCAACCCGAAAATTCCTACTGAGAATCTTCAGATTTGGTCTCTGGAAGAAACTGAGACTACTCGGTGATTTCGAATCTTCCATGCAACTGTTATAGATCTTGTTTGTGATTCTTGATCCAGAGAAAGTCGCATTTGAATAGATAGAATTTTGGCTTGGTTTGTTCAAAGCTTGACTTATTAAAGCTAACCATTTAGCAGCAGGCTCATTATCTTCAACTACTAAAACATTTCCAGCACTTAACGGAACGATTTCTTGAAACCTGAATACGACAGAAGAGAGAAAAGAAAATCTTCAGACAACTAACTGTAAGAAACTAGGTTTTACAGGGGAGAACTTTACATATATATATATCATACCCACAGATATACAAATCCGCTGTTCCTTCTAGAAGCAAGAATTCTTCGAGGTTAAGATCGTTACTGGGTGTTCTTCCTCCTACATTCCATGTAGCCACGAACACCCTAAGTTCCCGGATCTCTGTTTCATTCGTCATAGTTCTGTCGAAACTGGATAAATTCAAGCCCTGGATGCCAGGACTTGTCTGTCTATCTGACAAGTAAAAACAGACGAAATGATGGAAGTTCTTAGCATTTCATGACCCTTAGATCTAAGATCAAGAACCATCACTTTTGACAAAGACTAAGATGGGTCCATGTCAAACCCTAAAAACACAACTCTATAAATCCAAAATGAACTTTGACATTATACGTTCTTTCCTTTTCGTTGCCAGTAATCATGTCTGTAAAATAAAATCATGCCAAATTTTCTTGGTAGGTCAGCGACCAGAAATAAATTTTCCAAACAACAAAATCAAACCCATTAATCTGAATTCACCGATTCCACAAACGACAAATCAGATAATACAGAAAAAAGAAGAAGAAGAAGAAACCCTAATCTGATTAACCTGAAACAGTCTTCATCATCGTTTGAGAAGAATTGTCTGCAAAAGATTTCTTTCGGGAAGTGATTCGTCTTTCCAAATCTGCCAAACATGATCCCAAAGCCATTGACACCATTGATTCATAAACAACGAAAAAAACGAGGAAAATGGTGGTTTAATTGGTTAGGGATTATTGCTTGGGTTGTACGTAAACCAGAGAGAGTACCATGAGAAACGCCATAGTCATCTCTTCTATTCTCCATATTCGAAGCATCCTCCTCTTTACCACATTGTCTCGATCCAAAATTCCTCGGAAGAATAGACTAACACGATTTCCACTACACATGAAAGAGACTCAATATAGAAAAAAAAAATTAATTAATGGGTTTCACGTCGTATCATTTTCCCATGGGATTAGCATTTATAATAATTAATTAAATTAAATAATAATTCAAGAGAGTAAGTAACCTTCTTCCTTTTCTCGCACTTGACGCTGTTCTTATGAAAGGTATTTAAGACTCATTCATCGATTACTTTTTAATAGAAAACAGAAAAAAAAAGGAAAATTTGAGTATTCTTGGTTCGATTTCTTCCTCTTCTTTCGTATATTTATTTTTTATTTTTGTGATTAATAAAAAAATTAGAGTTGGTTAAGTTTTTTTTATTTCTCTGATCAGTTTTGAAAGCATCAGATTTTGGCGGCAGCAACTTCGGCAGAGAATTAACATTACTTTTCTTTCTCCTCACTCTCTTCATCCAATATTTGCCATAATTTTACTAATAAATAAAATTTAAACGCCTTTTTATTCCTTTTTATATTTGTTCAAATTTATTTTTCTCGTAAGCCCACTTATTTAAAGCCCATCTAAGATACCCATTTTTGGGCTGAAGGTCATGTTCGAATTATACGGATTTTGGCATATATTTTGTCATATAATTTAAATAATCCAAAATTTGAATGTGAATTTATTTTGAGTTTATCTCATTATCTCATTATCAAAGTAGGTTTTATCTCTTTCTCTATATATAGAGAGAGATTTCTATATAATAGATTTCAAATAATCTCACATGAAAACATGGGGGCACGTGGAAGGAAGTTTGAAAGTACTTAAGCCAACTTCTGTATTTCAGTTTGGTCTTGTCTGCTGGATCTACTTAAGAACGTACTCTGAGGCATTGACCATCGCTCCTTGCCAAGTCAACTCGTACGGTACAATCGATGGGTATCTCCAACCGGAGGCCACGTGCGTTTTACATTGAAGCATACAATGATACATCGTTAGATTCGTACATCCTCTACACGATGACACAAAGATGCTGCTATTATTGTAAATGTTACGATAAGTTGTTTTACATCGATTAGTATATAAATTTTAGACTCATATGTAGTATTGGTTAACCCTAAACTCTTAAGCTAATTTTTGAGATTATTTTTGTTTAATCTTATATTTGACATGGTTTCAGAGGCATGTTCATCCTGATTTGAATATATACTCATGTTGAATCCCGATTGCGGTGAACACGTTCTAGAATCGAGTCTGACGTGAAGGGGAATGTTATGATAAATTATTCCATATCAGTTAAGACATGAACTTTGAACTCGTATATATAGTATTGGACAACCCTAAACTCTTGAGTTAGCTTTTGGTATTAGTAAGACTCAATTCTATATATGAGTCCAAAGTTTATGTCATAACCGATGTAGAATAACTTATCATAACAACATCCCTCACGCTCAGCCTCGATCTTGGAACGTGAATACAATTGGAGGTCCAAAATCGGTATATTCAAATCATGACGAACTATACTATAATACCATAATAAGTTTGTTGTTATGATGCTATAACAAGTTGTAAATTTGTTTTGCGAAAATTTACTCGAAAAAAATGATTATGTATTGACTTTTTCAAGATCAAAGCTAAACATTATTGTATAGAAAAAAAAAAGTAATTTATAAAAACTAGTATAGTATATTATTTTTTAGGGAAAAAAGTCAATTCCCCCCTCAACTATCATGTTTTACGCCAATTTCCCCCTAAACTATCTCACACACCCAATTCTCCCTCATCTTAAAAAATTCATCCGATTTCCCCCTCAACTATATTAATTCATTCAATTCCCCAATCCGTTATATAAACAGTATATTGGTGTTAACCGACCCGGTTTAACCGATTTTGACCCGGTTTAACCGATTTTGACCCGAATCAAATACTCAATTTTGACCCGTATTATAACTGATTTTAAACCCGATTTCGACAATTTTTAAACCAATTCCACTCAATTTTAACCCGATTTTACCCAATTTTAACACAATTTCACCCAAATGAACCCGATTTCATCAAATTTAATCCGATTTCCACCCAAATTTAACCCGATTTTATCCAATTTAAACCCAATTCACCCAAATTAACCCGATTATCGCCCAAATTTAACCTAATTTAACCCAATTTAACCGATTTACTCACTTTTAACATGATTTACTCTTTTTTAATCGATTTAACTCGATTTTCGATTTACCTCAATTTCATCCAAAGTAATATAATTCCAACCCGATTTCACCCAAACCCATATAATTTCGACCCGATTTCACCCAAATTTTACTAGTTCTCACTGAATTTCAACCCGATATAACCGATTTACTCACTTTTAACCCGATTTACTCACTTTAAACTTGATTAAACCGATTTAACCCGATTTTTTCACCCAATTTAATCCATTTACTCACTTTTAACCCGATTTATTATTTTTAACCCGATTTTCGATCTACCTCAATTTCATCCAACGTAATATAAATCCAACCCGATTTCACCCGATATAATATAATTTCAAGCCGATTTCACCCAAATTTTACTAGTTTTCACCGAATTTCAACCCGAATTAACAGATTTACTCACTTTAAACTTGATTAAACCGATTTAACTCGATTTTCGATTTACCTCAATTTCATCCAAAGTAATATAATTCCAACCCGATTTCACCTAATTTAATATAATTACCTAATTTCACCCAACTTTTATTAGTTTTCACCGAATTTCAACCCGATTTAACCGATTTACTCACTTTTAACCCGATTTACTCACCTTAAACTTGATTAAACCGATTTAACCCGATTTTCAATTTACCTCAATTTCATCCAAAGTAATATAATTCCAACCAGGTGAAATTGAGGTCAAAATCGGATCAAAATTTAGGTGAAATTAGGTTGAAATTATATTAAATTGGGTGAAATCGGGTTGAAATTATATTACTTTGGATGAAATTGAGGTAAATCGA
Source organism: Gynandropsis gynandra (assembly GCA_036759665.1). Lineage (NCBI taxonomy): Eukaryota > Viridiplantae > Streptophyta > Magnoliopsida > Brassicales > Cleomaceae > Gynandropsis > Gynandropsis gynandra. The sequence continues at coordinate 2,122,057 of CM071860.1, forward strand.
AAATCGGGTTAAATCGGTTTAATCAAGTTTAAAGTGAGTAAATCGGGTTAAAGTGAGTAAATCGGTTAAATTGGATTGAAATTCGGTAAAAACTAGTAAAATACGGGTGAAATCGGGTTGGACTTATATTAAATTGGGTGAAATCGGGTTGGGATTATATTACTTTGGATGAAATTGAGGTAAATCGAAAATCGAGTTAAATCGATTAAAAAAGAGTAAATCGGGTTAAAAGTGAATAAATCGGTTAAATTGGGTGAAATTAGGTTAAATTTGGGCGATGATCGGGTTAATTTGGGTGAAATTGGGTTAATTGGATAAAATCAGGTTAAATTTGGGTGGAAATCGGATTAAATTTGATGAAATTGGGTTAATTGGATAAAATCGTGTTAAATTTGGATGGAAATCGGATTAAATTTGATGAAATTGAGTTAATTTGGATAAAATTGGGTTAAAAATGGGCAAAATAGGGTTAAAATTGAGTGAAATTGGGTTAAAAATTGTCGAGATCGGGTTAAAAATCGGTTTTAATATGGATCAAAATTGGGTATTTGATTTTAGTCAAAATCGGTTAAACCGGATGAGTTAACACCAATATACTGTTTATATAACGGAGGAAGAATTGATTAAATTAATATAGTTAAGAAAAAATTCAGATGAATTTTATAAAATGAGAGAAAAATTAGTTGTGTGAGATAATTGAGGAGAAATTGACATAAAATTGGTCTTTTCCCCTTATTTTTATAAATATTAAATCAAATTTTTTTCTTCTTAACCAATATATACGTAGGTGGGCCTGATATATTCTCAACTTTGGGCTTATAAAAATAATTTGATTTCTTACGGCCCTAAGGCCTGAGAAGTTTTTTTCCGCCTACGACTAAATTATTAAATTTTATACTTTTATATCACCAAAATCAACCTATTTCAATTTCTTTGAAAGATTATTTTAAAAAAAATGGAAGAAAATATTTTCCTTGTGTTCACCTGATAAAAGAAAATAGTAATTTTTTAAAATGTTTAATTCAACAAAGTAAGTTTTTCAAGTATCTAGACAAGTTGGTTGATCGGCAACAAGTTGTAAAACGACGACTGATCCACTAGCACCAGAGGGTGACACGTGTCGCATTCGTATAGGCGCATGCCTGCGAAGTACTTCACCGTGAAGAAAGCATCTTTTTGTCGTCAGCTACTATAAATAGACGTTGATCCAAATCAAATAGAAGAGAAACACAAATCTCCACTCTGTCGTTATAAACACTTGAGAAAGGAAACAGAGAGATTAATTTCTCGATATTTGATAGATTATTAATGAAAATAATGCATGTGAAAAAACATATTATTTCATTTGAAACTCCCACATGTACTATGAAAGATTTGGCAGTAACTCAAGTGAGGAGATGAAGTGTCTTTGGTCGTCTCCGCCGCTGGCAATCTTCGCCGGAGTTGTTTTCCGACGTCGTCGCTTTCTCGGCTTCCACGGCATTAGGTACACCAAACTGTAAGAAATTTACATTTCTGATTACCATTTTTAACTTGCCTTTCGTTTTCAAGGTAATTATCTATATGTTGATGCAGACATATGTATATATATGGTTGTAACCATTACATGATGTGTGGATACAGACATGTGTTTATAGAAATATATGTGTATGTGTCGATGTATATTATATATATATATATATATGCGTGACTGTCACATGAGAGAAGTTTACCTGGCCTGTCAAAAGTTCATTCTCTACTCTCAGCGAATTCTCCTGTTTGAAAAAAAGACAATGGAATTCAAAAGTTAGCTATTAAATGCAAACAAAATTTTTTTATATCATATCGACAAATCCAGAGTATTGTTCGTGTCGATTTAAATATTCTAGTATTGTCTCTAAATTATGATGTACATGCTTTTAGATCTAATATAGATACATTATTAGAAATATACGATTTTCGGATGAATTACAGATGGATTGCAAACGAATAATATGTTTTGTCCATAAATTTACGGTGATACGTATGGATGAAATTGTTTGGACGGTCATTTACGCTCGTCCGTAATTTTCGAACGAATTTAATGGCCGTTTATAAAATCTAGTCCTTCTCGGATAGATTCTTTGCGGTCTAGAACACGTACGTAAATTTTGACGGTTTAATAATTCCTCAAGTTTGATTTTTAATCTACCTTTATCTATCTAGCAATTGCCTATATAACTCACACTACAATCGTTTATTCCATATAATCTCCTTATTTCATATTATTGTACTTACGTAAAGAAACTAAACGGGGAAACAATTTTATATTGTCTAGTATGTACGTTGTGAACTTTTATATATAGTATCTATAAAAGAATAGTATCAAACCCATAGTTATAATTTGTCAAATATGGATTGGATCTAATTAATCCCAAAAACGAGTTCAAGAGTTTAGGATTGTTAAACATCGGTATATTCAAACCGATACGAATTTGGTTCTGATACCATGTCAAATATGGTTTGGATTTAATTAGTCCAAAAATTAGTTCAAGAGTTTAGGGTTGATCAACATCAGTATATTCAAATTGATTGAGACAAATTTGACTCTTATACCATGTCAAATATGGTTTGGATTTAATTAGTCCAAAAATTAGTTCAAGAGTTTAGGGTTGATCAACATCAGTATATTCAAATTGAGACAAATTTGACTCTTATACCATGTCAAATATGGTTTGGGCCTAACTAATTCCAAAAGTTAAAAGTTAGATCAAGAGTTTAGGGTTATCCAATATTATCTATAGGATTACGAAGTTCATGTTCTAACCGATATGGGACAACTATTGAAAATGTCAACATTTGCAACCGTTTGAGCTTTCCAACGGCACGATTAAAAATCTGTTGAAATCCATTGAAAATAACAAATTTCAACAGGCTTTTAGTCATTTCAACAAATTAGTTGTTGCACTAACTTTTGAGAAAAGTCAAACCCAAATCATATTTGATTTGACATCTTGAGACAGAAAAATTTAGTATTCTTTATAGAATTCCTAGAGGCAGATTGGAAGAATCTAAACACAATAAGAATACTCAGGAAATTTTTATATTTTTAGATTCTTCAAAGCTGTCCTAAGTGTTCTTCAACTAACTCAAAAGCAAGATTCTTCTAAAACTTGTAATCAATCAAAGATTCAGACAAAGTATCAAACCAAACATAATCGAAAACTCTTACCTTTTCTTTGAGGGTCTTCAAGGATTCCATCATTAGTTGTGTCTGCACAAAGCAATAAGAGTGTATAATATGGAAATTGCATCCTAAGGCATAGTATGAACTAATAGACTAACAAAACTTAGTTACCTTCATAGCTCTTGCTACTGAGAGAGCCTCCTCAAGCTGTTGTTCCATATCAATCAGGAAATCTATGCTCACATTCCCTATATTCGGTTCTTCCAGTCGGCTACACATTCATTACTGGTTACCGCACGATATCTTTGAGCTCAAAAAGACGGAAATAGAAAGACTGCAGCTAACCTTTTAACTGTTTCTAGTAGCTCCTCGTGTGAAAGATAATTCTCAGATTCCTCCAATCCATGATTCTGTACAAGAAAATGGGTTAAGACAAGTTCTTGTTCCTTCATGGACACAAATGAGAAATTGGGTTCGACAAAAGTTCTAAACTTTGTTCTATTTCTCATATGATCTATAGGCTAACCAACGGTTTCTAAAAATAACAGTACCTCTAGTACTTAGACACAAGTTATACAACAACAGTTTCTAAAAGAAGCAAGACTCGATACATGTTACGAACAGCAAATCCCTCAAAGGCTCGGATGAATGATGTCCAAATGAGGTCTGTTCAGACAGAGTAATACTAAGCTCGGATCGTAGCAGCTATATAAGTTAAGATACCATGAAGAGTAAATAAAAAGAATTTCTAATTACAATAAGGAGCTGACTTACTAAGGCTTTATGATCTCCATCAACTTGTTCCTCCCGATACTGACCAATAATCCTGGTCAAACTGGAAAGAGGATCAAATAATGAAACTTTTAGCATCATCGGAATCGATTGAATGCAAATCTTCATATGGTATGAAATACTTTGGTTCATCACCAAATTAACCACCCATTTGGTTAATATGGAGCTCGGTTACATGATATAGGTAAGTCTTTAAGCAGAAAATGCCCAACAATTCTTACACCAAGCGTATAGACTAACTACTATGATGTTAGTAATCACTCAAAAATGCAAGTATAACATCAGCTATATGGTGTCATATATATCATATATATGATATATACGTTATTGCGCAACCCTAAACTGTTGACTAAACTGTTGAGCTAGTTTTTGGTATTAGTTAGATCCGAACCATATTTGACATATAGGTAAGCCTTTAAGTAGAAAATGTCCGACAATGCTTACACTAAACGTAAATACTAACTACTACGATGTTAGTAATCACTCAAAAAATGCGAGTATCTATGCATCAATGTCATGCATCATTATCTCTGGTGAATAGCTAAGCCTTAGCGATCAAATCTCCGCATGCAAAGAGTACTTCAATCATTTTAAGGCACCCTAGAATAACAATTCACACGTTATATCGCAGGCACAAAAAAAATGACAAACAACTCGGTCTAATAAGTTCTCCATTATATTTTTATTCATATTTTTTTCAATGTATTAATTTAAAACATTGTGTATTCATGCAATGTGTAATCTCGTGTAAAACCTTATGGTACTTTGTATTGGAGAGATCAATTTTAGAAACTGACTCCAAATGTATGCAATTGTAACTAACAAGGACTCGGTATGTCCATACATCGTCTACAAAGAATTTGGCATACCCCACGAGTAAGAAGGATACGAATTTCGCTTTGGCTCCTACATTTTACAAAGTCATTTAAAACTATCTTATGAGTATGTTTTTTGTTGAACCATATTTGTTATTGTTATGTTATCCTATATTAATTGTGACATTGACCATGGACGCATATATATGGTCTTCAGCCGCTAACATTTGGGCCTTAAGTTCAAACCCATTTGACATGATATCAGAATCTGATTTGTTTTCGTTTAAATTTTTTTATGTTGGACCCCCAATGAATTGTGTTGTGCACGCTCTATTCACTAGTCTCGACGTAAAGGGTTGTTATGTTGTATTTATCTAACATCGTATAAACAATGGATCTTGGACTCATATATATGGTAATGGACAATTATAAACTCTAGAATTAATATTTGAGTTGACTTAGATCCAAGTTGATTTAACAATTACCATAACAAAAAAAGTTATCGTCGAGGTTATTGGAGCGAGGAAAGATTGGTGCCTTGTCAAGGTGTTTTTTTAGTTTGGTACGAGTGTTAAAACAAAAATTTACGGACTTACGACCCAATGTCCCTCCCAATCTAGACGGTGTCGACACTCTCATTACCAATAAAGCCAACCTCATAGGGTCATCTAAATTTAATCTACCCTATTACCTTAGAAAATGTCAACCAGTTAAAAAGTGAACAATATATGACAAGTGACTTCGAAGAACCAGAATCTTACTATAAAAATGCAATACATTGGTTGATATATCGTAATGGGCGGGGAGAAGAAGGATGATAAGAAAAGAGAATACTACAAGTAGCATTGGTTATTGATGATGGTTATAAAATTGAAGCAAAATCGACAAACTCTCATTTGCTTCTACATGATCAATCCTTATCCTCTTTAATATTCATATATCAAAGAGAGGCATGAAGCTATTAAGCCACTTAAGCTTACATTATAAAATTCAATAATCAACTCAAGGCTTTATGATTATTGCAATATTAATTTTCTTGAACTCCTAATGATATTCCTAATTGAGGACCATTAGGTCATTGTTTTTAAAATGGATATAATGGTTTGTGGTTATCATATATATATATATTATTGTTTATCCATGAATGATTCTTAAATGTTCAATATATCTCATGATAATCACTAGCTTATAATGTCATCCTCATCCTCATGTTCCCATTTCTCATTCCATTATACCATAACTTATAGTGTGAATCTAACAAGGAAAATGACATGTCTAATAAGCACATGTGTAATGAAATCGGAAGTATTGTACTCATCCGAATTTTACAACTAAAAGTCATAAAAAGGATAAATTTAAATCTGTCAAATATGGGCTGGGCCTAACTAATCCCATCCCAAAAGCTAGCTCAAGAGTTTAGGGTTGCCCAACACCATATATACAAGTCCCAAAGTTCATGTCCTATCCGATGTGGGACAACTTATCATAACACTCCCCCTCACGCCCAAACTCGATCCTAGAGCGTGGACATCGCAATCGGGGCCCCAACATCGATATATTCAAATCGGGACGAACCGGATTCTGATATCATGTCAAATATTGGCTGGGCCTAACTAATCCCAAAAGCTAGCTCAAGAGTTTAGGGTTGCCCAACACCATATATACAAGTCTCAAAGTTCATGTCCTAGCCGATGTGGGACAACTTATCATAACAAAATCTTAGATAAATCATATGAAAATAAACATATCCTTAATCAACAAGATTTTTTGAAAGTACAACAACCGTACATGCATTTTGTTCCCATCCCATGTGGTTCTTTTAAACCATGAATTCACAAATCGCCAATAAGGAGGAAGAGATGAAGTAGTTCACAGCCATAACACGGGGAGACAGTACGTGCCATCACGTGCAACAAAGCTTCTTGAAGCGCATGCAAAACACTCTAATGTAATTAAATATGGAAACATGGAATGAAGCAAAACACATTCGGTCGGCATCATCACTGAAATTCTGATTCATCCATGTGTTCATGTCGCGATCAGTATAGGGAACCAATCAAGTATATAGATAAAAAGAATCATATACTAAGAAAACGTTGGCCATATCCAGATTTTGATATATAAATTGCTTAGAATTAACAAACATAGACACGACACAGACATACAATTTACAAAACAGGAACTCCAACCGGAGCAAACAGATTGCGTTTCACCAGAGATTCGACAGTCGGGAAACAAAACCGAACGACCCAGAAGAGGAAAACAGAACCTGTCACCGGAGGAGAAGCTGTAAAGCTTGCCGGAGGAAGAAACGATGAGGAGTGCTACGGCGGCGTCACAGAGGACGGAGAGCTGACGAGCTTTCTCGACTAAGCCACTTCGTCGCTTAGAGAAAGTGACTTGACGGCTACTTTTGTTCTCGATTCGCTTTATCTCCACTTTTCGTCTTCCCATGGTTAACCTTTCCGATCAGTTCTTTGTGCCCTAATTTTGTTTTTCCCCTCTCTTATTTTGGTGCCGAAGTCGGTAACAAAGTCGCCGGAGACAGTAAGTGTTTCTTTTTTCTTGTAAAAAAAGGGGAAGCAAATATGTTTTGACGGCCGGACACGTAACCTGTCCGCATGTCCAATTCCTCTCTTACGGCCAGTTCAGTTTTCCCCATCTTTATCCATTTCTACACGTTTATTTTTCTACCACGTGTCTATATTCACATTAATAGATTATATTTCGCTAATTTTTTCTAATATTGTCTGATTTGTTTCAATATTATATTTTCTCCAAGTTCGTTAAATCCGGTTGGTCTTATCCAAATATAGAAATCTGCGAGTTAACGGACCATCGTTTTACGATTTTGCCACTCTTCATTCATGTTCACTAATTACGACGATACTATTCATCAATAATTCTACGAATAACATCAATTCATATAAAACAATCAAATAAATTGTTAGATTATATACTAAAATAAAATTCGCAAAAAAATTATATATTTAGTGAGTTCTATTTTTTTCATGTACTGTAATGTTTCTATAACATTATCCAACTTATTTGGATTAGAACCAATCTTTAGTGTAACTTAAATCTTCAACAATATTAATTATTTAATAATATTTGATATTTTAGTCATCCAATCATAAATATATTATATATTTATCTATATATTTATATATTAAATATTTAAATAAGACTAGTAATGTTTTTTATTTCCAATTTGATCATTAAAATCAATTTTGTTATATATATATTTATATATATATTAACTAAATTTTTTATTTAGTATCTACGGATATAAATAGTTTGAATAATTGAATCTACTATTTGTATTTATATTTGTATTTGTCGAATATCTGATTTCTAATATTTGTATTTGTATCAACAGATATTCAAATTTTCGATTCGAAAAAACGAATTATAAAATAACATTAACTTGACAAGTAAAACACCTTTTACCATTTTAAACAAATTTAACCAAAAGTTTGCAATTAAATCGTTCGACACCAAATAATACAAATTATTAAATATAAAATGTAAGTATATATTTGTTTCTCATTATATGAAAAAACCATCAATTGTACTTTTATATAGAATGTTTTTAAATAATATAATAAATATCCATTTTGGTAATTCAATATAACTTTTATTTATTTATTTATTCCGGAAATAATGGCATCTGCATTATTCTAACTTTATTATTTATAATTATTTATTTTCATTTTCTTTCGATTACTCAACTATTCCGTCATTTATTAAGTTGTTATAGCATTTAGAATCTTTGTTTAATTATAGCATAATAATTAAATCACAGTGATAAGTTATAAATATTTAGAAGAAAAAAAGGATATCAAGAATGACAATGTATCTCAAGTAACAATAAAACATATAAGGATATTATGAAATCCAAATATACTTTTAGGAAATCGAATAAAGTTATCATAAAATATTTTATATTAAAATTTATTTTTTGATTTGCTTGGAAGAGGAGATAATAGAGCACGAACTCATTCTTCTCGGTATACATTTTCCCTTGACATTCCTCTCTTCATCATTTTTCTCCTCCTCGTTAGCTTCGTCTCTTGTTCCCATACCTTTTATTCTGTTTAATCCAATTTTTAAAATTATATTAATAAAATGCTTTAGAAAAAAAAAACTAAAATTTCTAACAAAAAATATATGAATATTTTTTTGAAGACGGTGACGTAGTTTACGAAAAGACTCGTTTTTTAAGGAATGACAAAACTGGTTTCTTGAAAAGTTCAAAAATTATTTAATATTCGACATTTCACACGCATGGAAAAATACTCGGTCCGAGAATTGATTACTAACCTTTCTTCGGTGAACGAGTTCGATCTCCTGAGCACCGGCTCCGCCGTGACTCGTTCCTGACTCACCGTCTCAACGATGCTTCCGCTGAAGTACTCCTTCTCCTCCGCCTGTGAGTTCCCGAACCTGGGATTCTCCGACATGATCCTTATCATCTCACGATCTTCTTCACCGGCAACTTTGTTCACCACAATATTCCTGCACAAAACCTCTTTACGAAGATCCTCTTGTTCCTTCACGTTCTTGGCCTTTGCCACCGCCATGTTCCCGCACGCGATCAGCTGGAGAAGAACCGACCCACGACCCCACTGACTCACTCCGGATTCCACCGGGTCACCATCCTCGAACCGCTTCGAAACGTCTCCGCCATGAGGTCGTTGGAGCTCCGTGGAGTCCAGACGATTCGATTCGGACGAGTCAGACAGGACAGGCTTTGTCGGAGGTTTGTTGACGATGTTACGTCGTTGTTGTAAATTGGGAAATTCAAGTTCTTCAGTCGAGACGCCTCGGGAACAGATAGATTGCGGCGTCGTGGAAGATGTATAGCTTGTTTTCGCCTCCTCCATTTCATACTCTTCTTCTTCTTCACCGTCCTCGTCCTTCTCTGGTTCGCCGGCGGATATTTCTCGATCATCAAACGACGCCGTTCTGTTCATGACTCCTCTGGCCGTTATGTATTGGGGTTTTGGATTTGACCGGAGAAGACGACAATTTGGTGCATCCTGCATTTGACCCGACGCTTGCCCGTTGACTCTCGGTTGAAGCTCTTGGAATTTCTCTGCATTTTTAATTAAAAAAAATTAGATCTTTGTATGATTGGAGAATTTGATGGATATGATTTCGATTACTCACCGGAACATCGTTGGACCAGTTCAGATCCCTTCAGTACATATTCTGTATTGTCGGAAGGGTAAATAACATCGTCCTCTGCTAAGTCATTCCATACATATCCATTTCTGTAACTCCTGTATAATTGTTGGGTTATCTATTGATCAGACACTGAAAATGTAATCGTTTTCATGGTTTGTGTTTGCGTATATATATATATATTACCTTTTACACGACCACGAATACAAAGATGGCATGCCCTTGCCTCTGAGAACTATCAGCCGTTTCATTACATCTTCATGCCGACCCAAGAACACAAAACAAACAAAACAGAGCAAGATTCTGATCAGACTGATCAAAGAAAAAAATCGAAACTTTATCATAAATTTCGAAAACAGAGCAAGACCCATTGAAGAAGAGGCACGAACTGGTATGTCTTTGGGAGTGTTCATTTCACCTCGTAAACGGAGCGGTTGGTTGGGGGGAATGAGGACTTCCATGAAATGAGGATGTTCGAGCTGACCATTCCGGGTGAGATAATACACAATCTGAACTCTTGTGGACATGAGTGTAGTAGTCTTTGTCTTGGCCTCTTCGTCTGGGGGATTCAACAGTGACCGTCGTGGTCTTTCTGGGCACATCTCCACAACTCTTCTTCTGCTTCTTAAAACTTCCATCTTGATGATTATGCGGACAAGGGAACAACTTCTGTCCTGACGTCTTCTTATACACTCTCAGTCTGTGTGTAGTGATACAGTACGAGAAGATGCTGTAGGACGATTACTGATTACGACTTGGCCTTACTTCTAAGATCCCCGTGAAATCTGCAATATATATCATATACCTCACGGTTAAATCTATGTTAAAAATGATATGATAATTAGATACAAGTCTATATTTGACATATTATTAAAGTTTAATTCGTCCGTGTTTGAATATATCGATGTTGATCCTTAACTCTGATGTTCACATTTCAGCATCGAACATGAATACGAGAGGAAGTAGATTTTAAACTCATACATATGGTATTGACAATTTTAACCTCTTGATTTAACTTTTTAAATTAGTTATATTCAAATTCATATTTGCCAAAAAATTCTTAGTAACACATCCCAAATCATATTTTTTATTACCTTTTATTTATTGGTTCTGTAATATATTAATTCGAATCCCATTGGAGAGATAAAAACAAATAAATGGTTTCGTTTAAATTGAATGACATTATTATTAAAGTGATACAAATGTGAATCTTCAAGTTGTACATTTCGAAGGTCGTTGTATAGATTTTGTTATACGGTGTTTGTTGTTGGAAAAAATGACTAATTTACCCTTGTAGAGGAAATGATATTTTTGCGCTCTCCTTTTAAGAGTCCCATATCGGTAGTTTGCCATCTCCTTTTAAGTGTCCTATATCGGCCGCACCAAAATAGGTCGCCTCCAGGATACCTATAAAAGGCCATTTCGACCAAGGGAAAAGGCACAACAAAAAAAAGAAAATTTCTTTAACTTCTTTCAATATTTTTCTAAGCATTCGAGTTTGAAAGCTATTCCATCTTCCTCCTCGCGAGTGCACGCGTATGAGGGAGCTGCTGTGTAAACATTGGGGAAGCGTTTGGTCTCGATTGCACCACGGTCGTACCGAAATTACGCTTTCAGGGCAATGGCATTTACCCCGACACAGCTTGGTCACCCATACCTGCACTAATGCACCGAATCCCTTTAGAACTCTACAGTTAAGCGTGCTTAGGCGATAGTAGTACTAGGATGGATGACCTCTTGGGATGCTCTCGTGTTGCACCCGTTTAATATTGTAAATTGTCGAGTTATTTGGGTAATGTAATTTAGATATTTGAATTATTTTTGTAAGTAAAGTAGATTTTTTATGTTTTATAGATATGTTTTTATGTTATTTATAAATGTGTATTAATTAATTAAAATACGTTATTTTTTTAATTCGGAGTGTTTAAATTCGTTTAGATTATTTTGAATCGAATAGAATGGGTGTTATATATAACTCTACAGGAATATAGAGATTGTTCTATCCATATTTTTCACAAAGGACAGTTTTATTAATGTGAATTACAAGTTTAACGATTTTCGGCTATTTTTTTAAAAGAATGAAGAGATGTTTGCAAAAGTAGATGTAACATAGGCATACTAATAAATACTAAATTTTTTAGACAGCTAAATATTAAATTAAAAGTATTTACATAATTAACTGTTTCATATCCTAAATTTGGATAAAAAGGACCGAAGGAAAAGACGGTGATGGGTCAACATCATTGTGCTTCAAATGGAAGTTTGACTTTTAATAACTCCTCATTATAAACCCAACAAAAAATTTATCCACGATCTATGAAAACTAAGTTGTCAATAGGTTTTTATTTTTTATTTTTATTATATATATATTTATGTATTGTCAAGTGCTTGTATTTTACTGCTTTTGCATACTGCAATTTTACATTGATTCTATTGTGAACAGAAGGTATGATAGGTCAAAAGAAAGGGTAAAAAAAGTAATAATAATTAAGAATGGGCCTCGAATACTTCTTTGAATATTCAAAAAATATTCAAATAATGGAAAAATTTTAACTCTTACAAAATATATGGTACTCATATAATCGTATACAGGTAAGGTGGATTAGTCATGATTTAAAACGCTAATAAAATGACATATATACCAAATTATAAAAATTAAATAGGTAGGTATAGTAAGAGGCAATAGGGTAATAATGTTTATGAGGAGTCGTTAGCTTTCTGTTCTTTTCACCAATGGAATGGTGAAATTGACACAGTTTTCTTCACGTATATATTCGCCTCTCTGATATTGCCATCAGCCAAAAAGTAATTTTAAAATAAATTCGAAATCGACCTTTTTTAAAATGGTGATGTCGACTTTTATCGACGCCTATTAATATATTGATTTTAAATTTATTTTTAAAACATTTATTTAGGTGAAAATTAGTGGTGGGTGGCTATACCGGCTAACTTCAAAAATATCCTCGTAAAGCTAAAACATTTCAAAAATATTTTTTCCGAAAAAGAAAAAATTTTTAATTTCAAAAATATCCTTATAAATATTGATATTCCCAAAATACCTCTGCGATCTTACGATCCAATTCGACCCAACGATCCAGTTTGACCTTGCGACCCTTGTCCCTCTGCAACCCTTGTTCCTCTGCGACCCTTGGATCCTTGCGACCCTTGTCTCTCTTCGACCCTTGTTCTTCTACGACCCTTGGACCCCTGCGATCCTTGTCCCTCTGCGACCCTTGTTCCTCTGTGACCCTTGGACCCCTGCGACCCTTGTCCCTCTTCGACCCTTGTTCCTCTGCGACTCTTGGACCCCTGCGACCCTTGTTCCTCTGCGACCTTTGGACCCCTGCGACCCTTGTCCTTCTGCGACCCTTGGACCCCTGTGATACTAATTTATTATTTACAAATTATTTACAAATAATATGAATAAAATTTTGAAAATACAGCTCAAATCAAAATATGTTGGACCCGTGCGACCCTTCCGACCATTGCGACCCTTCCGACCATTTCGACCCTTTCGACTAGTCTTTTCCAATGTCAGACTACTGTTTTTCCAGGTTCTAGCTATGCTTTTTATTTTACCAATGCCACATTGAAGACCTATATTAAAGGTTCTTTAATGTGGTCAATACATGCACCTTGGTCATTCTTTGTATTTATTGTCTTTCTGGAATTTTAGGAGTCCATTTATTTTTCGTTATAAATAGAGGAGGAAAAACCGAAAAGCTACAACAAGCACCAAATCATCTCTTGTTTCGAGTCTTTCATTCTCTCAAAAGGGCGATTTCTAACATCCGCGTTACCTAAGGTCACGGTTGGAGGTCATTTGCTACCGTGGAACTCACCATACATGACTCAAAGCCCGAAATGTCAATGGAGCATTTCGTGAAGCTTGGAGAAGTCACACACGACTCTTCTTCCAGGGAAGGGCTCTGATGTGTCTTTAAACTTCGGCAAATTTGACATTTTTTTCTTTCCTTTTTTTCTCGAATTTCTTTTTGCCTTTTTCTTCTTCTTCAACTTTTTTCTTTCCTTTTTTTAAACCGTTGTGACCTTTGAGACCTTATGTAACCTTATGTTACTCTTGTGACCTTTGAAACCTTTGAGACCTTATGTAATCAATATTTAAACGTTGAAAATGTCTTATTTTGCATCTATTGTTCGTAAGACTATGACCCAATATGACCCGTTATGCGACACTCAATCGGATTAAATTATAATCACGGGTACGACTCATGCGACCACACATAACCCTTGTACGACTCATGTGAGCCAATATGATCACATATGACCCATGGACGACTCATGCGACCAAATATGCCCATGGACGTCTAATGCGAACACATAAGACCTTTGTACGACTCATGCGACCCTATATGACCACATAAGACCCATGGACGATTCATGCGACCACATATGACCAATGGACGACTCATGCGACCAAACATGACCCATGGACGTCTCATGCGACCACATAATACCCTTGTACGACTCATGCGACCCAATATGACCACATATGACCCACGGACGACTCATGCGACCAAACATGACCCATGGACGACTCATGCGACCACATATGACCCACATTACTGTGCAACCCTTGTCCCCCTCCGACCCTTGTATCCCTTCGACCCTTTGTTACCTGCAACCCTTGGACCCTTTGCGGCCCTTTGTCCCCTGCGACCCTTGGACCCTCTGCGACCCTTGGACCCTATGCGACCCTTTGTCCCCTGCGACCCTTGGACCCTCTGTGACCCTTTGTCCAATAAGACCCTTGGACCCTCTGTGACCCTTTGTCCCCTGCGACCCTTTGTCCCCTGCGACCCTTGGACCTTCTCCTTCTGCGAGTACAATAAGAGTAAATTCACAAAAACATCGATACTAACAATAATACATTCTATTGAATAATAGTAAAAAAATCAACCAAAAACAAACATGAATTTTGTTGTTCAAATGAGGTTCAACCAAATACAAAAACCAACCAAATACA
>CM071860.1:2143973-2168330 GCA_036759665.1 Gynandropsis gynandra
GGTGCTTGTGTCCAAGGTGTTCCGTAGGCTGTTGGAGGAGAAGGAGCCTGTGGACCATATGCGGCCGACGCAGTGGGTGGTACGGACCATGGAGAGAGTGCTGGCGGACCATATCCGGGCGAGTATATTCCCGAAGGTGACCACTGCGGCTGGGCGTATGGGCCGTGGTAGGGTATGTTCCATGACCCCGGGAACATGTGGTTTGATGTTGGATACGTGGCTTGCCCTTGTTGCCACGCCCGTGATACCGATGTGCTCCCCCGCAGTTGCCCCGATGTCCACATCCACGCGATCTGTTCCTCGGTTGATGGTAGGGTTGGGGCGCATGTGTAGGATTTTGGCCACTCGTGAGAAGCACCGTCGGAGCGGATCCGTTGTCCGTATGGATCGGATGTGGGCGTCGATGGCGGGTGACACGCTGTTCCTCCAGCGAGAGCATAGAGCGTGCATCATCGAACGAGGGAAAGGGTTTCTGATGTTGGATAACATTGACAATGTTATCAAACTTTTCGTTGAGGCCGTTGAGTGTGTGCATAACAAGGGCTTTTTCATTCACCGGGGCATCGAGATTTGCAATCTTTCGAATCCATTGGCAATATTCGTGGACATATTTTTCGCCGATTGTGATGGTGCGTAACTCATTGTCGAGTTGGATGGTCCGAGCCTCTTTGTTGTCACGGAAGAGGCGTTCGAGGCGCAGCCATATTGCTCGAGCCGTCGAGCGTGTTTTGAGCACTTCTTGCAGTAGCGGTTTGGAGATTGTTCCGTAGATCCAGAGCTTGACGATGCCGTCAAGACGTGTCCATGTCTCGGATGTTGCAGCGGTGGGTTGGGCGGAGCCGTCGATGTGGCTCAATACGCCGAAACTGAGACAGTGTGTCTCAAAAATGTCGCGCCATGAATCGTAGTTCATTTCCTCCATGTCTAGGATGATCGGAATGTGGGATTTGATGTTGGTAACCCCGAAGGGTTTGTCGGACGGTGCAGCAGCAGTGGAGGCCATGGGAACAACGGTATTGAGAGGCCGCGAACTTTCGATTTTGAGGTGGAGGCGCCACGGAATTTAGGCTGCCGGTGGTGAGATTTTGTGGTGGGGTGAGGGCGCCAAGCGAAGGAGGCTGCCGAACGTGTTGGACCGGTGGGAGGCGCCAAGCAATTGCAGGCGGCCGAGGCTTAGTATGGTGGTGCGGCGCCATGCTAGAGAGGCGGCCGACGGTGGAAGAGAAATAGGGAATTTGAAATTCAAAATTTGAAATCTGATACCAAGTAATTAGGAATGATTCTTGATTGCTTGATTATTGTTAAGGAAACTAATAATATTCAAAAATTATCTATGATCTTGTATACTAACAACTTCATCTTCAAGCCATGCGTTGGCCTTTAATATAATCTCCCAAAACTTTGGCTCTTGGGGAATATCTAGCTCAGATTTCCACCACCGATCATGTCGAGGTGCCTTCAGGAACCAATATAGATTAGTCAACTTTTCACCGCTAGCGTCAATGAAGGAAGAAAATCGGCTTATCAAGTCCTTTACTAATCCCTTGAGAATCCACACAAACTCCTCTTCCCCTTCAGGTTCTTGAACCATCGTTTTTTCGGGTTCTTGAACAACCTTCTTTTCGGGTTCTTGGACTCCAACAGCATCTTTCTTTCGCCCTCTCCCTCGGATTATTCTTGCTCTTTTCGCCGGCGTAGGTTCAACATATGGCGCAGACTCCTTCGATAAAGGTCCAGCACCTGCATAAAATTTACCTCATTAAACATATGGCGACCAATGCGACCCATGCGACCTATTCTCCCCATGCGACCAATGGGACCAATGCGACCCATGCGACCCATGCAACCCATTCGACTTTAGCGACCCAGTGACACATGCGACATATGAAACCAATGGGACCCATGCGACTCTAACGACTCTGCGGCATATGCGACCCTATGACTCTAACGACCCTATGGCTTATGCGACCCTACGACTTATATGTCTCGATGGAAATTGACAGTCAAATGACCTTTTCACTAAATATTACTTACTTGGTGGAACTCCATCAGGAGCAAGGTTTCTTGACACTGGATTTGGACGTCGAAAGAATTCAAAAGAAAAATCACCAATAGTGTCTGAAGATTGGGTTTCGGTGATCGCAACTTTCTCGGCAGCCTTTGATTTTGGATTAGGCACATGAATCCTGACATCCCTTAGAAGGTCTCTTACGGAGTTGATGATTCTCTTCTCCGAATTCCTTATTTCCCCTATTAATTTCTTCTCCAGAGTCAGAGGGACTGCAACATCAGCATCAGAATCAGCATCAGCATCACTCACGCACTCCTTCCTTTTAGTCCA
The DNA here is from genome assembly GCA_036759665.1 of Gynandropsis gynandra. Lineage (NCBI taxonomy): Eukaryota > Viridiplantae > Streptophyta > Magnoliopsida > Brassicales > Cleomaceae > Gynandropsis > Gynandropsis gynandra. Next base: position 2,146,315 of record CM071860.1, read on the forward strand.
TTTTTCCTTCTCCTTTTTTTGATCACCAAGAGCTGCTTTTCGTGTCAACAGTTCTTGCTCACGGATATCCTCCCAACAAATACCCTTCGGATTTCTACGAAGATGTTTCATCCATATCTGAACATCGGGATCGTCACATCCCTCGTAATCCTCTAGACCAGAAAGTAAAGCTTCATCTTCGTGTTCAGCATGAAGTATACTTAGAATATCCTCAAAAATAAAACATAACCATTATTACCCTCTGTGACCCTTGTTTCCCTTGTGAACCTTGTGTAATTGTTACCTTAGAATCTCCGATCTGTCTTATCACATCTACATACTTCGAGTTAAAATTGGATTTAACCATCTTCTTGCATATTCTTGGGCAGGATCGATGCGCATCCACAACCTCAACATACCATCCATTTTCGCCCAAACTAAGGATGCTTTCAAATGGAAGTAACTGAAACATTAAAAAAAATGATAAGAATGCAAAAAGTACGAAAACATTCAAGTTATTCGAATAATATATACAACTTACCATTAGTGGGATCATGAAAACGCCACAATACAATTTTGGTTTCGGTGATTCCCCGCTAACGTGCTTGCGGCAAGTATCCACAATCATCTCGAATGTGTAACGACCCCATGGAAAACCTTCACAAAATTCCAAGTCATCAACCATGTCAATGAGATCATGGCTGATAGAGTTTTCTGCTGAAGGCTTGTGAACCATAACTTGCGCCAACAACATCAAAGTTGCGAACCTCTTCCGGTCGTCGGAATTCTTCGCCTTCACAAGCTTTTCACTGACTTGTTCGGGGGTCACCTTTCCACGGCCGAAATTCTTCAGCCTGAATGTGACACCCATCATGGACTCCCATCCTATGGGATATGGTCCGCATTTCAATCCGGAAATTATTGTGTGCTCCACTATAGAGTACCGGATGGAAATATCGTTTATGACGAACCACAACTCTGTATTGTCCCGTATAATCACAGAGTGATTTAGTAGTACAGACATTTGAACCTTTGTCAATGTGGAGTCACATTGTAAGTGGCATAAATGCCTAAATTGTGACTCATTCTCGAAGTAATGCAACTCTTGTTCATTTAAGATTCCTCTCAGCGTCCTTATTGTCTCGTGAGGATAACACTTGGTGGTGATCTTTGGAATTCTGTCCATGTGCTTGAATTCATACACAAATTTCGGCTTTGGTGCCACCTGCAAAATGACCAATTACGAATACATTATACTTCTACCGACCCATGCGACTCAACTGACCCGTGCGACTCAACCGACTCGTGCGACCCATGCGACTCAAACGACCCTCAAACACTCTGCGACACTCAACCGACTCACTGAGACTCAACCGACCCACGCCCCTCAAACGACTATTGCGACCCATCCCACTCACTGAGACAACCGACTCACTGAATCGAATATGGTCATACAACTCCTGCGACCCTTGCTACTCAAACGACTCACTGAGTCGAAGATGTTCATGCAACTCCTGCGACCTAACCGATTCACTGACACTGACACTCATCCATTTCAAATCAATAAACTGAGTCGAAGATGGTCATGAAACTACTGCGACCCTTGCTACTCAACCGACTCACGGAGTCGAAGATGTTCATGCAACTCATGCGACCCTTGCGACCTAACCGACTCACTGACATTCACCCATTTCAAATCAATAAACCATTTTGTGACTCGAAAGCTTGCAAAACCCTAGAAATCGAACTACTTACACTTATTGACACCATTGAAGATTGACTCGTGCTTCTCTTCGCCGTGATGCTATTGATTCTAGCCATTTTCCTTCTCGCCAACTTCAAATCGATCCCTCTCAAGTTCGACATCACTTATTTCTTCTTGCTATAAACTTTTAAACAGGTTTCACGGCGAAAAATTGTTCGGCTTTCTCGTTTTCGGTAGATTTTCACGTCGAAAATCTGCCGAACTTCCATTTTTCCACGTTCGAACATTAAGGGCAAGTTTGTCTTTTCTTCAATTTTTTTTCGGATTTAATAATTATTTTGGAGAAGGGTATTTTTGAAGTGATTTAGCCCTATAAAGGTATTTCTAATATTCCGCCTGGCTACACCTTAGATGCGATTTGTATATTTTAAAAAATAAAATAAAAAAACAAAAAAGGTAATATAGCATAAAAAATATCAAAATATTTTATTTTAGTTTATAAAACATGAATTATTATTTTTAACCTAAAAAATCTAAATTTATATTTTTTGCCTTAAAACACTAACTTTAGAATATGAATAATTTGATAAATTTGTGTTTTTTTAGATAACACTTAAAAATTCAAAGAGTTAAAATATGATTTAGTGTTTTTGTTCGTGTATGTATATGATTAATTTGATAAGTGCGTTTTTTTAGACAAAATATAAAAATTCAAATTTTTTTAGGCTCAAAGTAATAATTTGTGTTTTATAGGCAAAAATTAAAAAATTTGATATTTTTTACACTATATTTTTAAAGTTAGTGTTTTTAAAGCAAAAAAATAAATTTGGGTTTTTTTAGGTTAAACATAATAATTCATGTTTTATAGGTTAAAATAAAATAGTTTGATATTTTTTATACTATATTCCCAAAGAAAAACACATACTTTGCCAAAGATATGGTAGTTCTCATCCCATCCCTCTCAATTCTTAAGTTACAATCCTATTCTCTCGTAATTATCTATTTTTTTTTTAATTTTTCTAGTCAATTAACCGTTAATCGTTAATCGATCTGATTTTGATATAAATTTTATCTTGATATTGATCCAATTTGATCCGATTTTGAACCAATATTGATTCCATCACATTTCAAAATGTTAATTTTTTTTGTAATTAGATGTGAATTTTCTTTACACGCAATAAATGTTAGTTTTTTAGATAAATGCATCAAAATAAAGTTAATTATACTAGATTAATTGATTTCGAGTTCAAATTCGATCCAGTTTAGTTAATTGTATCAAAATCAAATCAAATCGAGTTAATCAAACTAATTTAATTGATTTTAAATAAAAAATTGGGTTGAATTAGTTAATTGTGTCAAAATCGGGTCAATTAAACCGATCCGATTAATTCGATTTTGAACCGTTTTTTTACTCGGTTTTAATCCATTTTGGATCGATTTTTATTCGGTTTTAATCCGATTATATTTTGAAATATTAATGTTTAGGTAATCATGTATGCACCTATTACAAATATAAACGATTTATGTTTTTTATAATTGCGTCAAAATCAAATTAATTATCACTATACTTATTTCAAGTAAAAAATTAGGTTCGATTTTGTTAATTGTGTCTAACTTGTATCAATATCGAGTTAATTGAATCTATTGAATTAGCTTTGAATCTCAAATTGAATATTTGGTTGGTTGGTTGCATCTAAATTGAATAAATAAAATCAATCTGGTTAATTGATGCAATTATTCAAGACATTACATTAAATATTTATGTGTAGTAAATTCACTTCTAATTGTCTAAAATTTAGCACTTAAAAATGTAATCTAGTCAAGATTTGTTCAAAATCATATCAAAATTGGATAAAAACAGATCGAAATCGGATCAAAATCGAGTTGTATTCGATTCAAAATCGATCGATTTGGGTACAAAAAGCGGGTGGATTTTTAGAGTTTTAATCCAAAATAATGAATCTAACGAAACTTTTATCAGTTAGTTGATGAAGGGATTTTAGACAAAATTTTGATAATCGAGAAAAAATAGGATTATGATTAAATATCGATGTAAAATCGGACAATCAATGAAAACAATATCTCTAGAGCAAATACACGGTTTTAAAAAAACTAATAGAACAAATCATTTCGAATTTAAGTATTTATTTATATTAATGGCCGAAATTAGGATATATACAAGCAACAAATAAACTTCAAAAGTTCCAAAAATAAACTTCAAAATTTTTATATTTTCAATAGATGTTGCATTTTGTTATAATCCCTTTTATGGATATAAAACCCATCAATATTAAGATTTATAAATAATTTACAGATTAGTTATTACATAAAATATCAAAATTTTTAATTTGTCAAACATTTCTCTATTCGCGTCAGAAATATGGAATAATCAACCTTTTGTATATAATAAAATAAGGATAAATTTGAAAACACTTAAATATTTAACGGTGTTAGGATATTCAATGGATCAATTCAATCACTATGAAAAGGTAAGAAACTAGATATTTCGAACGTAGATAAATGGGCTTCATGTTTATGAATAGAAAATGGGCCTTTTAACTAATAAATTGTGGGCTTTAACTATAAAAGCCCATTAGGCCCATATTTTATTTTGTTGTATATCGTCTAATCACTGAACCAATGTTTCCGTTGAACCACCTTCGTAAACTCGCTTCGAACTCTCCGCTGCTCTCTCGATCGATCGACAATGGCCGCTGCCTCAAACTCGCTCTTCTCCCTCGTTTCCTCCAATCCATCGAGTCATTCGACTCGGAACCATGCGCATTTATCTCTTCCGGTTTCCAGATCTAGCTCAGCTCGTCTTGTGCTCGCTCGTCTCCCCGTCAAACGTCGGTCAAACTCGCTCGTCTTGTGCTCCGCGAATGGCTCAAATGGCGGCGAGAAAGAAATTCCCATCGAACTCAGTAATCTTCTTTCCGTGTTCGATCCCCCGTCTTATGATTAAGAATAGATCCAAGTTTCTGTTAATTTTTCTAATTTTCACCTCGAATTTGCAGGATACGAGGCTTTTCCTACGGTGATGGATATCAATAAGATTAGAGAGATTCTGCCCCACAGGTGAAATATCTCGACAATGTGAAGTTGGAATTGTACTTGTTCTGATCCGTTTATTTCGTTCAGATTTTGGATTGACTCTCAATCCGATATAGGTTCCCGTTTCTGTTAGTGGATAGAGTGATAGAGTACACGCCTGGAGTATCGGCGGTGGCTATAAAGAACGTGACCATTAACGACAACTTCTTTCCTGGGCATTTCCCTGAAAGGCCGATAATGCCGGGCGTTCTCATGGTTGAGGTAATTGCAAATGCTGGCTTACTCTTCCTCCAATTTCGGCTTATTTACATACTTTCGTATATGGTCTTAGACACACTTTATCAGTCTGTGTTCCTCGTTGTTTTGAGTGCTTTCTTGCTGAAGAAGTTCAATGACCCACACAGAGATTTATATGTGCAATACAAAACCATTTCATATTAAGTAGCCAATGGTACTGCAAGTTAAACCTCAATTATGTATGTTAGGTAGACTAGAGATTGTAACAATGTGATATGTGGCTAATTTTTTAGTGTGCCTAATTGGTAGGTGTATTTAGTTGGTTGGTATGGGCAAATGTTTGGTGTGTCTACGTATTTGAAGAGCAAACGAGTTGCTATAAATACTGATTGGTATTAATTTGCAAATACAAGGCAAAGAAAAGAGAGAAAAAAAACACACAAGAGATACTTTGGTTTATTAGAAGTGTACTTTAAAGATGCCAAGTTTAGCGCAAGAAAGTATTATCTCAAAGGGTTGTGTATTGATTGGTGGTTTTCTAGAAACTATTGATAAAGTGAAGGAACTAAGAGTGTAAGAGGGTGAGGATTCTTAAAAATAGGTGAAGTGTTCTAATTGCACTTGGGTATTTGTGAGATCCACATAAAAGATTCTTATTGTAATTCTTGTAAAGTTCTATATTTGTTATAGAATTTTTGAGTCCCAATCATAGAGAGACGTAGGGTAGTTACAATGACAACTCGAGCTCGTTAAATTTCTTATGTTCGTTTCATTTAAAATCCTTGGTTGTTTATTTTCTTTTCGATCAAACTATTTTGGATTTAAAACTGAGCGATGTTGAGGCCAATGGGCTTTTATTCCGCCAAAGATTCGATCTTGGAAAACACCAACAAGTGGATCACACAAATGGAAGTGCAACCTTAGATCTATGTATTTCGTCCTCTCGTGGTGCACATTGTTTTTTGACAAAGCAATGTCATTCTTCGAGTCACAATATATCTACACGCTTTTCTGACCATATTCCAACTCCTTCAGCAATCCTTTAACCCACACGGCTTCCTTGACCGCTTTAGTCAAGGTCATATATATTCGGTCTCGGTCGTTGAGAGAGCTATCACCTTTTGTAATCCCGATTTCTAGCAAATTGGGTTACCACCAGCTGTGAACACAAAGCCTGTGATCGACCGTCTTCTATCTGGATTAACAGCAAAGTCGCAATCATAATATCCTTTGATTCTAAAATCAGTTATGTAAGCACACCAGACATTTGTCCACACCAACCAATTTGGTACACCTGCCAATTAGACACACCAAATAATTAGCCACATATACCACATTGTTATACTCTCTAGTTTACCTAACAAGTCTCCACGTGAACTTAAGAATCTTCATGCAACATCCATTTGTCTCGATCTCATACATGAGATACATTACTCAGCCATCACCCTCAACAAGTCTAATGTTTCTTTAAACTTGTTGATTGATAACAATTTTGTGAATATATCAGTCGAATTCTTGGTTGTACATATTTTCATCACCTTAACTTCACCTCCTGAAATTATGTCTCTTATGAAGTGGAATCTTACATCTATGTGTTTTATCCTCTCATGGTGTTACTTAACCCTGAAATCAATGGCTAAAAAAGAAATTTTCTTAGGGTACCCAACGAGAGTTAAAGGTTTCAAGATATGGATTCTTGACGAGAAAAAGTGTGTGATAACCAGGAATGTGATTTTTCGGGAGGATGAACACTACAATGACACTACTAGGACTTATTCTTAAAAGATAAATCATCTTAAATGAATGAACAAGATGTAAGACTGCACTTCATAAGAGACATGATATTAGGAGATGAAGTCAAGGTGGTGAAGATATGTACATCCAAGAATTTGAGTGATATATTCACAAAAGTGTTACCGATCAACAAGTTTAAGAAACTCAAGTATGGGATTGAGATAAATGGATGTAGCACGAAGAATCTCAAGTAAACTAGCGACTATAACAATGTGGTATGTGTGTCAAATTGTTTGGTGTGCCTAATTGGTAGGTGTATCTAATTGGTTGGTGTGGTCAAATGTTTGGTGTGCCTACCTAATTGATTTTAGAACAAAGGGATATTGTGATTTCGACTTCGCTGCGGATCCAGACAGAAGACGATCGATCACATGCTTTGTGTTCACATTTGGTGGTAACCCAATTTGCTGGAAATCGAGATTACAAAAGGTGGTAGCTCTCTCAACAACCGAGATCGATTATATGGCATTGACTGAAGCGGTCAAGGAAGTGGTGTTGTTTTAAGTATTGTTGAAGGAGTTGGTCTATGATTAACAGTGCGTGAAGGTATATTGTGACTCGTAGAGTGCCATTGCTTTGTTAAAAAACAATGTGCACCACGAGAGGACGAAACACATAGATGTAATGTTGCATTTCAGAAGAGACAAACTTCAGTAGGTGAAGTCAATGTGGTGAAGGTATGTACAACCAAGAATCCGACTGATATATATTTACCAAAGTGTTACTGACGCGATCCTCGTTGGAACGACACTCTAGAACCATGGTAAGATGGATAACCCTTGCTGCATTCGAGCCGAAGGACTCCTTACACAAGGCGTGTCGATAGATAGGTCACACGAGAGTTGCGGAAGGCTCTCGATTGGTAGAATGGGTAACCCTTGCTGCAGTCAAGTCGGAAGACTCCTTACATAAGGCGTGTGGAACGATAGGTCACACGAGAGTTACGGAAGGCTCTCGATTTACCGAGCTCGCCTTCGAGGATATTATACACATACGAAGAACGAACGAGTGTTGGATATTACGCACCAACAATTGTTGGATATGACACAGTAACAATGGAGGAATTCTCAAAGAGAAATTCGAAATTCAAATTCAAAATCAAAGGTTGTTGTGTGTACAAGGGGGTGGACGGCCATATGAATGAAGAAGTCATGCAAGACTTTAATGCCACCATAAATGCATGCAAGTCATGCAAGGCTTGTAGTTTAAATGAACAAAAATATAAGATTCGAAATAAAATAAACATAATGATAAAATACTTCGATACGATGGATGTATGAAGTCTCGGGTCAACAATTAGGGAAACGAAAGTGAGTCGTGGCCTCGTTAAAAACCTGCTGTTGGAAAACCACGTAGGACAAAACCATTGGTGGGAAAAGAACACACACGAAACACTTACCCTAATTACCCTAATTGTTGATCGTTGCGAGATGTGCTTCGGCTTGTAGTATGACTCGGATGTCGGAACTTCCTTGTGGACTTGAGCACTCGTCTTGAACTTGCACGGTCGTGAGAATTCCGACGATAACCTCCTTGAGCGTCCTAGCTTTAGCTCAGGTCACGGGACATGCTGGTATGGTTAAGGCATCCTCCTCTCTAGCCCTAGCACAGGTCACGGGACCAACGTCCTTCTTTCTCTCCTTAGGATGGGTCGTGTCCGCCTTTCTCACGTCCTCTTCAGCATGGGTCGCGTCCTCTTTAGCACAGGTCGTGTCCGCCTTTCTCTCGCGTCCTCTTCAGCATGGGTCGCGTCCTCTTCAGCACGGGTCGTGTCCTCCTTAGCACGGGTCGTGTCCTCTTCAGCACGGGTCGCGTCCTCTTCGCTTGCCACGGCACGGCTCGCGTTCTCCTTTCTTGTCTTAGCTCGGGTCACGGGACCTTCTCGTAATATTGAGACATCCTCTTCATGCTCGGAATCCTCAACGTTGTCCATGATCATATCAGTTACCGATCAACCAGTTTAAGGAAAAATTAAATTTGTTGAGGGTGAAGGTTGAGTAATGTAACTTAAGTTTAGAATCGAGACAAATGGATGTGGCATGACAAATATTTGGTGTGCCTACCTAATTGAAAAAAAAACAAAGGGATACTTTAGAAATATACGTCAAAGATGCTAAGTTTAGTGCAAGAAAATATTTAGGGAAATACTCAAAAGGGTGTATGTTGTTTAGTGGTTTTTTAAAAACTATTGATAATGTGAAGGAACTAAGAGTGTAAGGGGTGAGAGGGTGTGGATTCTGAGAAACACAAGTTAAAGTGCGGATTTGAGAAACATGAGTTGATTGTCTAATTGCACTTGGGGTGTTTGTGAGATCTATCAAAAAGAGTCTTATTGCAATTCTTGTAAAGTTTTATCCTTGTCATAGTGGATTTTAGAGTCTCGATCTCGGCGAGATGTGGGGTTATTACAACAACAACCCGAACTCTTATGTTCAATTCATTTAAAATACTTGGGGTTTATGTTCTTTTCGATCAAACTATTTTGGATTTAAAAACGAGCATTGTTGCGGTCAAGAGGTGCTTATTCCGCCAAAGATTGACGTGCTTCCGAACCATACAACCAACAACCTTTCTTAGACTTAGACTTGGATCGTTGTTTGTGTTTTACCTTTTCCATTACTATACTCTTGAAACTCTCTTCTTCCACGATAATCATTTGTCCCTTTGACAACCAAACATTTTGCTTGGACCTTATGAGATTTTGAGTTAACATTAAACTCAAACTACTTCAAATGTATTTAGAGCAACTCTTTTGCTCTTCAATTAGATAGGCACACCAACCAATTAGATACAACTATCAATTAGACGAACCAAATAATTAACGGCACATACCACATTGTTATAATTTCTAATCTACCAAACAATGTATTGTTGTATGAGCTTGATGTCTAGGTTGTGTGACATTGCAAAAGTAATTCATTTTAGATGATTCAAATGATATCTTAACGCCTCTACATGGGACTTGGACACTCTAAATAGTTCTCATAGGGATTCTATAATGGTTACAGGCAATGGCTCAGGTTGGAGGAATAGTAATGTTGCAACCAGAAGTGGGAGGATCTCAGAGTAACTTCTTCTTTGCAGGGATCGACAAAGTGAGATTCAGGAAGCCAGTGGTGGCAGGTGATACGCTTGTCATGAGGATGACTCTCTTAAAGCTGCAGAAACGTTTTGGCATTGCCAAAATGGAAGGCAAAGCTTATGTTGGAACCTCCCTTGTTTGCGAGGGTGAGTTCTTGATGGCTATGGGAAAGGATGAATGAATGACTTCATCTTTTCTTTTACTAGACTTTCATTAAGCTTTATGAACCCTAATCTCCATTAAAACCCTACTTCATGCAATTGCAAGCTATGGAGACCTTATGGTGCATTATTTTCCTCTTCTCATTATATTTATATATATATTATACATAAACACATTAGATCCTGTAATAAAGGAAGTAGTGGAACTGGAAAAGAGTTGTGAAGTGGAAAAAACGATGTGGGGTACACACCCTTAGCTCCTTTGTCCAAATCTTTTTTACTTTCAAGTTGGTAGGAAACATCAATTATGAGGAATAATAATAATAATAATAATAATAGTAGAGGAAAAAGATAATCAGTTCCGTTTATACACCTAATCACTCCCCAAATTACAAAATGGTATACATACATTATCATATATATATATATCATGTGTTAGTAAGGTTAGATCATTTCGTATTTTGATTCGGATATAATAAGTATGAATTTGGATTTTAAAAAGCAATAACTATTAAATAATAGGTTCGGTTTGGTTGTACATCGTTTTGATTCGGTTATATATCAATAAAATTTTATCATATAAAATTACAAATAAATAATAATATTCTAAAGATTTCAAATAATTTATATATTTTATAAAATATAATATAATATATAATTTAAATTTGATATTTAATTTTAATTATTAATTATATTATATAAATATTCAGTTGATAAATATTATTTATCTATATAATTTTTTATATTTTAATATAATCAATCGGTTATTCACGGTTATTTAGTTAATGATTGAATGAATCTAGTCGATTTTTTAACTTTTATATCGATCGGTTATTTTATCTATATCCAAATCGAATCAAATGATTATAATTCGGTTGAGTTTTGTATAACCGAACCGAAATGTCACAGTAGAGGCGACAACACTATTGAGCTCTTCATCATATAATTGGTAATATACAATAATATGGTTTATAGTTTTACCCATATTGTCCTAAAATAAGCTATTCAATATTATTTATGGGTTGGTTTTGATGGGGTCAACGATGTATGTATCGAACATATAAACTTTGATAATACTATTTCATTTATAATATATAACAAAAAAAATAGGAATATTAATGACCCAAGAGCATTGCTCTACCTTTCTTCTGCTTCTTGACCCTCTCTTTACTTCACACTTCAGAGAGAGAGAGAGAGACTATGTTACTGGGAAAGCGTCGTGGCCCTCCGATCAGGAGAACGACCAGCATGGTCGGGATCACAGTTGATCCAACGGCCACGATCGAAGCTTCTCAGCCGTCGGATTACCGGGAGTCAGAGACGGCGATGAACCCTAAAAACGACGACGTTGAATACAGATATGTGTCACCAAGAAAGCATCAAAAGGGCACTTCTTCTATTATGGAAAATATTAATAATAATTTCCTGAGGATTTGTAGCCTCTGCAATCGCCATCTCCGCCACAATCGTGACATTTATATGTACAGGTAACTATTTTATTTTATTATTCGATTTTTTATAGATTTACTGTTATTATAATTACCGTAATAAAATTCCGATGAAGTTAAAGAGAAAGTAAAAAACTCTATTAACTTAACGTAGGGGGGATAAAGCATTTTGTAGCTTGGAGTGCAGAGAGAAGCAAATGAAGCTGGACGAGAAAATAACGAAGAACGGTGTCGTATCATCAAGAAAAAATGTCCATTTTTAGTTTTTTCATCATTTAACTTCTTTTTATTAAAACAACAAAATTAACATATATATATAGATATGTGTGTGTTTATTTTCGGTTTCTTCAAATCAAACCCCACATCGGAGGTAAATTATATCTGTTTTGGCTTTTTTTCCCTGTGACTAAATCATTTACATATAATATAGTGTGAGTGTGTGTGTGTATACATGCGTCTAATTATATTTGTGTTATGTATAATTTGATTTCGATGGTCAGTCCAGATGGAGCAGTACTGCCTATTGTTATTATTGTAATAATAAATTACATGAATTTGTGAATTTTTTAAAGATGGAACGGAATATAAGAATCTCAGTTGGACGGATTCTATTTCTGAAATTTAGAAAAAAATAATTGATGGAATTACTTTGAGGAAGTCTTTTATATTTAAAAAAAATTAAACCGAATATTGGTGACGATAACGAAAAGATTTTCCATTCATTTTCAATGGCCTTCCAACTTGGCCGGTTAGATTCCCCAAATTTATAATCACTTTTCCAAATTTAATAACATAAATTGTTTATTAATAAATCGATGTAACCTGAATAAAAAATATCCAATTTTTTTATTCGTTTCACTATAAAATCATCTCATTATTAAACAATATTCGAATTATAAAATAAATTAAAAATACAGTTCAATACTTTAATTTGCATAATAAAAATACAGTTTATTTATGGAATTGGCTCGGTCAAACATTACAAATACATTCACCATACAAAATAAGCAAAGGGCTAAAACCAAATCATGATATTGATAATTACGATTATTGAGATTCAAATTAAGCGTAGATTTCTTCACTTGTACTCCAATATCATGTTGTTCTCAGGAGCCAAGCCAACACATGCTCTCAGTATGTTCTCAAGCATTGCACGCTGTTTCGACAATGCATTCACCACTGGCGTGCCGGGTGGGACCTGCATGATTCATCCATTCAGTCATACTCGGAATAAAAAAACGGCACGATGTTTAATCGTTCGTTCTTACCAGAGGTGCTTTTGTGAGGTAACTCAGAATTGTGGCCACTGGGTGGAACGAATGGAATTTTCCCTGCATACCCATTAATAATATTAGTATTTGAAATACAAATTTGTATGCTTTAAGTTAATAGAAACAATCAAATATTATAAATTTGTAAGAATCTAACCTCTCCTTCGGCTTTGAATTGGATCCTAGTGCTGAGTTCAGCAAGAAGAACAAGATCCAAGATTATAGGAGCAGCCAAAAGAGAATCCTCGCAGGTGTTATGCATAACGATCGTGTTTTTCCCTCCCATGAATATCTCCGAAGTGTATTCGTCCATTGCCCTCTTGCTGTCTCCCACGTACGGCACGTACTGCATGTTTCGTACGGAACACGTAAACGTATAAGTCAAAAGATGTCTTGTCTTTATATGGTGCAATGAGTATACCTTAATGACGACGACGTGGTCAGGGTGTTCGCCGGGCTCGTAGAGAATACCGTTGCTCGCGACCATGTCATCGACTACGTTACTCTTTGAGATCTCTTTCGATCGGAACGTCTGAGGAGCCGACAGGTTCATACCGTCGTTGTTCCCTAAGTGATTGTAGCTCACTATTGATGTCGGCTGTTCATGCATTCAACATTTGTCTTAATGCAAAGATGTTACAAAACATTCGAGTATATATATATATATATATATATACCTTGATACCGGCGCCGACAAGGAAATCCACAAGAACAGACTTCATCTTGGTCTGACCACTTTTGAAGTCATCACCACCTATCAAACTGTTCCTCTTGATGGCCAAATCAATCAGCCCTGCGTAAATTTAACCCTAATCAAGATCCACTGAAACAGAATATATAATCAGTCATAACATGTGAGGAATATAAGATGTACCAGGGACAAATGTATTCTGTGGACTTCCATTGATGAAAGGAACATTCTCAAGAACACAAGCAATGGCATAAAGAGTTGAAGGAGAGATCTCAGATTCATTCTTCTCCAAAGATGACATCAGATTCTCCATCGTATCGTTTAAACCTACAACGACATTACTGTATCTCTCTGTGTTCGCTGTCCAAAGCACTACTACCTTATCCACCTTGTTCTTCTCCTTAAACTCCCTACATAATCTCATTATAATTAACTTCAATTCGTTTAATCACTCCAACGTTTTGTTTTTTCTTTTGTGTAATTCACAGACCTTATGTCTTTGATGATCTGGTCGACCTGTTGCTTCTTGTTACCTTTGATCACGTTATTGGCACGTGACTCTTGATTGGCGGCGATGAAATCTGGATCGTAGATCCCCGGGAGTGGGACCATGTGTTCCATGTACGGTCGGAGCTGCTTCTGCAAATCGATGTCCAAAACCTTGGCTCTTCCCATGGCGTCTGCCAAGTTCATCTCACTTATGTCCCATCCTCCAAACACTATGTCATCAGGGTTCACCTAATGTCCCAATCATGAAAACCATGTCATTATGATTATGATGAAGTTCATGGTCATTGGTCAGTAAAAAAACATGATTAATGTAATAAATACCATTGGGAGTAAACTTTTGAAAGGAGCGTAGATTTCTTCACCGTTGAATGACCCGACCCGGATTGACGAAGCTTGGGTCAGCGACCCGAAATAATTTGCTTGTTGAACTTTGTCCTTTGTGGCCCATGATATTCCCCTAAATTCAATTTTTCTCATATTAATTTTCTAATTTAATCCCAACTAACTAACCCACAAAATTAAAGATAAATACGTCATCTTTTTGTGGTCACGTCTTATGCATTTAACATCCTTGCCAAAGTTATTCCAATTTTGCCAAAAGAGGGATGCCTTCATTAATCATTAAGATATGAAAGAATATAATCTGTTTACACTTTCAGAATAAAAACTCACAAAAAAATGAAAAATAATTAGAGAAAATTAGTAATAAAATATAAAGTTAAAACTCACTCCCGATTGGCTATGACACCGGCGGTGAGAGTTGAGCCATTATTTCCACCCCAACCAACGAGCATCACTCTACACAGAGAAAGGAGAACATAAAATTAAGAAGACATGAAAACCCAGAAGGATCAAACAGCAAAACATAAAATATGTATATATATATAGATATATATACATACCCAAGCTTAGGTACACGAACATGGGTCTTGAATTCATATTTGACAGTCTTAGGCTTGACGACCCATTCGTATTTGCCGTTCCTCTTCTCGTGGCCAAGCTCTGTGGTTTGATAGTCATACACAGAGTGAATCTCTTCCTCTGTATATTTCACGTTCGGTGATTCTACCTTGAAGCTCTCTATGAACATTTTCTTTATTAATTTAATGGAAATGGAAACTCACACGAAGAAATAATTAAGATTTTGTTTTCTTTCTTGCTCGAGTGAGTGTGTTATTGTTGCGTTCTCCACCCTCTCACATGCCCTTGGTTTTATAGAGGAAAAACCGGGATAAAAATATTATTATTTCTCATCCCTTTAAATTAAATTTGGGTTTTTTTCGTTATTTTAAATCAAATGCAATTCATTGATGGAGCTTTGGCTTTCTTGTATAATCAATACGTATATAATGGATATAGATTATTTAAATTTTATAACTAAAATAAAACTCAAATTCTAATTTGTGAGTTAATAATTCAATTATTTTAATTTTATAAAATATTTTATCATATAAAATATTATTCGTTAAATAATTGATATATTTAAAAAATATAATATAATATATTATTTTTTAAATTTAATATTTAATTTTAATTATTAATTATATTAGATAAATATTAGATAAATATTCATTTGATAAATATCATTTATTTATATATTTATTATAATTTTATAAAATCAATTGATTATTCACGATTCAGTTAATAATCGAATCGAATTCAATTCAATTTTTAATTTTTATTCTCGATCGATTATTTTCTTTATATCCAAATCGAACTGCATAACGATAATTCAGTCCGGTTTGGTTTGTCCAGTTACTCCTCTCGTTTTATTACGTTTGGATTCAAACGTAAAATGGTAAAACAAATTTAAGAAAATGACTTTCTTGTTTTTACTGATGAAGTAAAAAAGATACGGCCGTTACTAATTAAAGTCATATTTAACATGTTAAATGCAGATGGCACGAGAGATCAAACACGTGGCAACATATGAGTGGTGGGTGTTCCACTAAGACTAAACCGTGATTGGCTGATATCTCGTAGTGGAAGCGTGGCCATGCAAATACATGCAGGGGACATGAAGCAACAGAGCTTATCGGCCACTACCATGGTCGTGTCACTCGTGTGAATCTCACGCGCGTGAGGGAGACCATCGGAGAATTGTGGTCTTACACGTGTCACGATCTGAGAAGCCGAAGGAGAACGCTAGAAGTTTCGGTCTGTTTGGTCCCCCAAGAGAAGGAACTCGAAGCCGTGAAAACTTCGAGGAGCTATATTTGATTGTTTTTGACTGAGACAGCGCGTGTTAACCACGTCATTGTTGTTGTGGTGGAACGTCTTTCGGTGTATAACACGCGCGTTATAAAGTGTGGTTATTGTTTTTGGTTTAGGAAATCATCCAATGGGAATTATTTATATTGAGATTTGTTTTTTCCTTTTTTTAGTGTTATCAGTCAATTATTTATTACCTTGTCCCACACCTTTATTTATTTATTTTCCTCTTAATAAAATAAATTTCTACCACTTTTTGTCCAAATGCATATGCATATAGAATTTTGCAAGAGGTATTAATTTCTATTAATGTACACCGAATCTAACAATGCTTACAAGTTGTTCGTTAAAATTAAGGGTTCAAGAATATCTAAACAGCTTTAATAATTCAAGGAATTTATTTTTTCCATTTTTTGTTACAATTGGTTTGATTAAGAACAATAAAAGAAGTATTCACTTTAATGGATACAATGGTCCAAGACTCCAAGGTAACTATTTATTTATTTATATATAAAACAAATAGCATCAAATTTTTACCATTAATTACGAATTGCTTGGTGTAGTCACTACGAGAACTCTCTAGAGAAGTGTCATTTGTCATTTTTTTAATGAGAGTGTAACATGCATGTGTTACTTTTTTTTAATAGGGATTATTTTATTATGTTTGAAATTAATATAATTTATTTCAACGAGGGATGAATAACATAATATTTGTATACTAAATTAGAATTATCTTATTGGAAAAAAAAGTTAATCGGACTAAATACAGAAAAAACCCCGTCAAAACTGAAAACAATAGACCGACAACGTTAACCAATAACAAAAATCAAGAGAACCATCTGAAATAATACAAACTTTATTTACAAATCAATCTTTTAAATACACTTGTTTTTTATTATAACATATAACTCACAATGAGTTAGATATAAATAAACACTTACTATTTCTCTCAACTTCACTCTTACACTTGTACAACTTAGTGTTCTACTATTACTTGTTTGCCGTGCATATTTGGTATATGAATCTAAATATGTCAACTATTTTTTATAATATTTTAATCTATCTAATTTTTTCAAATGATCAGGTACACCCTTTGGTTATCTAGCTTCATATGCTCATCATTTTTGCATTTTCACCTTGACTCCTCTTTCTTCTCATCGTTTTTAATCTTTTTTCTCCTTTAATTACTCAACAACTTGATTTTTCAAAATATTTCACATGTCCCTGAAATATTACATCAACAAAAACCAATAAATTTGTGTAAAAAAAAATAACTTATAAACATGGGATGTGGGATGATATAAAAAACATAATTTTTATATTGGAACAATTTAGATTCATGTTTAAGATCCATATAACAAGGTCGTGAAAATTTAGGTAGCCCAATTCTTATTATCATTTATCTCATGGGAAAGAATTCCCCAACGAAATATGGGTAAGGCCCAAATATCGGTCCATTATAGCCTTATATTATTAATAGGCTTCTAAAAAGGCCCATATTAGTTTGGAGGATCCTTTATATATGTATGTATTGATCATATTTATGTGTGTAATTTTATTTATTTTTCATTACCAAATACACGAATTCAAATGATTTGGACGAAGAGCCATTATAGAAAATATACAAATAGTGGTGGAACTGTTCCCAGTAATGGAAATTGAAAACGTGATTATATTAATGATTTGACAAGTAGGTGAGAGAGACCCACTCTTGTCGAACATATCTTATTTTTGTCGACGTGGAATAATTCAAATTAATTCTTCTCATAAAACCTATAAATCTTAATTTATTATTTTAATATTTCATACCTAGTTTTTTTATATTAAGTTAAGAAACTTTTTGGAAAATAGTATTTATACGAATAGTTAGTGAAATTTTTAGTAGTGATAAAAATATTTTGGGCCACAAACATTTTAGCTTATGGCCCAATAGTCATCCAAAACCCATCTTTTTTTAAAATAATTAATAAAATATTGTAAATTTTAGTCTACTACTATACTACAATAAAAGGAGCTATATTACATGCATGAATGGTATGTATAAGAGTGTATCTTTGGGGTCGTACTACATGTTGTTTCTATTTATTTAGTTTCGATTATTTGAATATAATAAAGTAATTAGGTTGGTTGGTATTGTATTATTTAATAAATTATATTAGTAGTGCATAAAATTAGACATGTATAAGAATGTATCTTTTGGGAAAGTGCTTCGAATGCCCATGCTCCGTCCCTATTCCTCCATCATGGATTTGTCATTTTCCCTTTGTTATTTTCTAATGGAACGTGAAATTTCCTTCGATCGAAAATATATTATAAACTAATGTTCTTATTATTTAAAATTTTCGACTATAATGAGATATGAATTTTTTTCATAAATGATTGAATATAACCTTGTTAAAAAAGCAAGATTTATATACGTTGAATTTCGTAAATGATTTTTTTAAAAGATTAGATATATGGTTATGTAGTTAAAAACAAAATAATATTTAATTTTCGTGAAGAATAGTGTTTCCGGTTCGACCCGATGTCATGTGGAGATCTAATAATGGAGGGACAAGGAGAAGTCAAATTGTTGAGTCCGCTAATTTTTGGGTGGGCTTTAAGTAGGCCTGCAGACCGGACTGGATTTTGAGACTTCTACATCCAACATTGGTAATAATGAGTATTTCCTTACCTCTTTGAATATCGAATTGGATCGGTAATAAAAAACAATCAAATATATATATTTATAAACTAGAATAGAGGTAATAAATAGTAGAATTTATAGATTAATTATTTCAAAACTTTTGTAATATTATTAATTTTTTTTGGTGAAAAATATTGTAATATTGTTAATTGACGTATGAACATTTTTAAAAGATTAGTTTTATTTAATTTTTTAATCGAGCTTTTGGTTTACTTTTATTTTATTTGTTACTCTTAATGTGGTATATATACTATCATGTTTTGATTCGTCGTACTATTAACTTTATCCTTTTGTCAAACGGTCAAGATGCACGTTTATAGATATTTTATTCGTTTATAACGAATATCTTATTTTATTCACTCAATTATATTCATAAAGCCTGATCTAATCTTACTATAATTATTATAATTTTTCTATGGGATTAAACTCATTGGGCCATAATAATAGTACTATTAAGGAAGGAAAGTTTACTGTTGTAATAATATTAAAGAAAGTTTACTATTATAATTTATTTATTTATTTACTTAGGGTTTTTAATTGTATATATAAGTAGTTTTGTAAACCTTTCGTTATTTAATAAGAAAATACATTCGCTGTTATGGTATTAGAGCACAAGTCATAAGACAAATAATCTAATTTTTTTTCTCCCTACCCTGTTTTAGCCGCCACCCCTGTTTCGGCCGCCATCCCTAATTCGGCCGCCTCCCCTGTTTCGGCCGCTCCTCTGCTCGTTTGCCTCATCAGTTCGGCAGCCTCCCCAATCCGTTCGGCCTCTCTTCCCTCGCTATCTCAGCCGCATTGACGACGTTTCCTATCAATGTCAACACCTATCTGCCATGACTACGGAAAAATCCGCTTCATCCTCTGCTCACACTGTAACTGTTGCCACATTCAATACCCGAGAACCGCAGAAAACACTTCTTACGGTTAACATGGGCAATGTCACCAAACTCACAAGCACGAACTATCTTACTTGGAACATACAAGTAAGAACTCTCCTTGAAGGACAACAACTAGATTGTTTTATCTCCGACGATTCCTGTGTGCCGTCGGCCACCATCATTATTGACGGCTCTATGCAAGCCAACCCGGCCTTTGAGCCATGGAAACAACAAGACAGATTGTTGTTCAGTGCTATTCTCGGGGCTCTCTCCATTCCCCTTCAGCCACTCGTCGCCCGCTGTTCCTCTGTTCGGGAAGCATGGAACAAACTTGCCTCGACATACGGCAAAGCCTCACGAGGTCATATCCTTCAGCTGAGGGATCAAATCAAACGGTGTGTGAAAGGAGCACAAACCATTGATGATTACTTTCGATTCCTCATCACAAAGGCTGATGAATTGGCATTGCTTGGCAAACCACTTGATCATGAAGATCTACTCGATGCCATCTTCTCTGGTCTACCGGATGAATTCAAATCAGTCATTGATGTTGTTCAAGCAAGAGAAACAACCATCTCCGTTGAAGAACTTCATGAAAAATTAATCAATCATGAAACCAAGCTCCTTGTGGACGTCTCACAACCCATTCTGCAGTCTGTACCCGTGACGGCTTACTACACCAACACTCATTCCCAACAGAACTTTCGCGGACGAGGTAGAGACCATACATCTGATCATCGATCACACCGTTCGCAATCTAAAGGGTATCAAGGCAAGTGCCAAGCATGTGGAGTCTTTGGACATAGTGCAAAGAGATGCCCTCAATTCACACTGATCACGACACACAGATCTCCATGACATTCACATCCTCCATAGCCTCAGCAATCGTGGAACAATGGAGGCAGATCGTGGCAAACGCAGGCTCACAATGCACTCGCGCCATACTATGATTCTGGTTCGTGGCTTCTTGACAGTGGGGCTTCGCATCATATCACATCCGACCTTCAAAATCTGGCACTTCATAGTCCATACCGTGGAGGAGAGGATGTGATTGTTGGTGATGGCTCGACCCTACCAATAACTCACACGGGTTCTTTTTCTATGCCTTCTACCACACGTCCTTTATCGTTTACTAATGTGCTTTGTGTGTCATCGATTCATAAAAATCTCGTCTCGGTCAACCAACTTTGTCTCGTCTCGGTTAACCAGCTTTGCAATACTAATGGCGTTTCTGTGGAATTCTTTCCACATCTTTTTCAGGTGAAGGATCTTAGCACGGGGGCACCAATCCTAACAGGTAAAAGTAAAGACGGTATCTATGAGTGGCCGCTCAAACCCTCCTCTGCGTCAACCTTTGTTGCTTTCAGTAGTGTCAAGTCCACTTTGTCCGAGTGGCACTCTTGTTTAGGTCATTTATCCCTTCCTATGTTAAAGCATGTCGTGTCTAAGTTTCATTTGCCGTTGTCTCGGAATTCCTCCATTATGTTTTGCAACTCTTGCGCTCGTAATAAAAGCCATAAACTTCCTTTTGCTCAATCTACTATCACTTCCTCTATGCCTCTAGAAATACTTTTTTCTGACGTATGCATGTCTCCGCTTGCTTCCATCGATGGCTTCAAATACTATGTACTTTTTGTTGATCATTTCACTCTCGTTACTTTTGGTTATACCCACTTAAAGCCAAATCTCAAGTCCTAGACACGTTTATAAAGTTCAAAGCTCTTGTCGAAAACAGATTCACCACTAAAATCAAAACACTTTACACATAATGGAGTTGAATACATTTCCCTAGCCTCCTTCCTTTCCTCCCATGGTATCTCTCATTTCACTATCCCGCCCCACACACCCGAGCACAACGACATTTCGGAACGTCGCCACCGACATATAGTCGAAACTGGCATGTCTCTTCTTATGCATACGTCCCTCCCTCTCTCTTTTTGGTCTTATGCATTCACCACGGCTGTCTATCTGATCAATAGAATGCCAACTCCAACACTTTCCATGTCATCACCTTACATACGTCTCTTTGGGGTTGATCCGAACTATGATAAACTTAGGGTCTTTGGGTGTCTCTGTTATCCTTGGCTTCGTCCTTACTCCTCCCACAAATTATCCCCTCGATCTACTCCATGTGTCTTCCTAGGATACTCTCCCACACAAAGTGCATATCTATATCTAGAGCCCGTTACCTCTCATATCTATATGTCTAGACACGTTGAGTTTCATGAAAACATCTTCCCTTATGCGGCCTACTCAAAATTCTTCCCGTCCATGTCACCACACCCTTCGTCATCATCCCCCTTGTC
>CM071860.1:2168435-2205977 GCA_036759665.1 Gynandropsis gynandra
TGACTCCTACCGTGGACACTCATGTGGATCATGATGATGCCGAACCTGTTACAGTTGCAGACACCTCTCAGCCAGTCTCTCTGCTCGATCATGCTGCCGTGACCTCTGTATCAACCTGCTCAAGCACTGATCCGTGAAGCTAGGTGCAGCCCACAACAAATCTGCATCCTATGACGACACGGTCCAAGAACAACATCACTAAACCAAACAAGCCATTCTCCCTCTCGGCCACGGCGTCAGGGATTGACATTGAACCTACATCAGTTGCCCAAGCATTAAAAGACTCAAACTGGCGCACGACTATGACAGAAGAGTTTGATGCGCTTATTCGAAATGGCACATGGACCCTAGTTCCCCCCGAGGCTGCTCCCAACATTGTGGGATGTAAGTGGGTCTTCCGTATTAAACGAAAACCTTATGGATCTATTGAACGGTACAAGGCACGTCTGGTTGCTAAAGGATTTCATCAGCGTCCGGGAGTTGACTTTCATGAGACGTTCAGCCCCGTTGTCAAACCGGTAACCATTCGACTTGTCCTAAGCATTGCTGTCACCAAAGGTTGGCCTCTTAGACAACTTGATGTTAACAATGTTTTTTTGCAGGGACGTCTAATTGAAGAAGTCTATATGTCTCAACCACCGGGATTTATTGACAAGGATAATCCACGACATATTTGCAAGTTACAAAAGGCTATCTATGGGCTTAAACAAGCACCTCGGGCATGGTATCCTGAACTACACAACTTCCTCGTCACACATGGGTTTCGTAACTCTCTTGCCGACCCATGTCTCTTTATTCTTCGAGATCACGAAGTCTCTATCTTCGTTCTCGTCTATGTGGATGATCTTGTTGTGACAGGTAGTTGTTCTACGCGAGTTCAAAACTTCATCACGGCATTGGCAACTCGGTTCTCTCTGAAACATCTTGGCAATTTATCCTTCTTCCTTGGGGTTGAGGTCTCTCGTTCGGACAAAGGCCTAATGCTCACACAACACAAATACATCAATGATCTCCTAGTCCGGACACACATGCAGGATGCTAAGCCGATACAGACGCCTATGGCTTCAACGTCGCGACTCACAATTCGCTCGGGGACACCTCTGGATGATCCGTCGGAGTATCGGACAATCATTGGCAGTTTGCAATACCTGTCGCTCACTCGCCCGGATGTAAGTTTTGCTGTCAACAAGCTATCTCAGTTCATGCACGCTCCAACGGATCTTCACTGGCAAGCCGCAAAACGTGTTCTTCGTTATCTTGACGGAACGCGTACTGCTGGTGTCTTTCTCTCGGCCTCCAACATGCTCCAGTTGCATGCATTTAGTGATGCGGACTGGGCTGGTGATTGTCATGACTTCACTTCTATGGGGGCATATATTGTATATCTTGGACGTTCATCCGGTTCTTGGTCATCCAAGAAACAAGGTAGTGTCTCTCGATCATCAACTGAAGCTGAGTATCGTTCAGTAGCCAACACGTCCGCGAAACTTCGATGGCTCATGTCCTTGCTATCTGAACTTGGTGTTTCTCCTACGGGTACGCCTACTATTTACTGTGATAACGTCGGGGCCACCTATCTTAGTGCTAATCCAGTGTTTGACTCACGTATGAAACATCTAGCTTTGGATTTTCTTTTCGTTCGGGGTCAAGTTCAAGACGGTTCTCTTCGGGTTTCTCATGTCACCTCCCGCGATCAGCTTGCTGACATTCTGACGAAGCCGCTTCCGCGCTCTTCTTTCCATGATCTCTGCGTCAAGATCGGAATCACATTCCGTGCTCCGTCTTGAGGGGGCATATTAAGGAAAGTTTACTATTGTAATATTAAGGAAAGTTTACTATTGTAATTTATTTACTTATTTACTTAGGATTTTCAATTGTGTATATAAGTAGTCTTGTAAACCCTTCGTTATTCAATAAGAAAATACATGCGCTGTTACACATCCCTTAGTGATGAATATAAGGACCTAATTCCCCATTAAACAAAGTGCTCGGTTATTCCATAAATATTAATTACTAATTTACTAGTGATATATATATATATATATATATATTATAAATTACAACTAGATACACTTGAGATACCAATATTAAACCACGTTGATATTTCACCATTTTATAGAACAAAATGTTTTATTTAGATTGCAATGATTCAACTACAAGTACTTATGTTTCAAGGACAATTTAACCTACTCGAAATACATCTCACTATTGTGAATTGTTTTCAAGTTATCTATAACCATAATTTCATAGTTTATTCTTTCTCAATTTACTATATTTCTCGTATATTAACTTCACAAGTAAATTACACACTCACCAACCCATCACACACAATATTTATATTTTAATTTCACTTTTGTAAGTTCAAATCTCTCAAGTTAACGCTCAATCTATTTGTTTGTGAGTTATACCAAAATGTTATTGTTTTCTCCTCATTTTATAACCATCTTTAGTCAACATTTTAAAGAATTTTCTCCAAATTTGTTGATGTCATCCTTATTTATAGGAAAACTACAATTCTTTTATGTTTGTATTGACTTACATAAGAATAAGTAGGGATGTCATTATTGAGCCCGACATGCGAACCAATCCTAAGTCCGCCCGAAAAATATCGGGTTAAGACCTTATAGATTTTTAGGCTCGTCTATAATCGGGCTCTAGTATGTGTTGAGCCTGCTTCAATTTTGGATCGGCCCATAAGCCCTAACACACTAAGACTACTTAGGGTTTTTTTCTTTTACTCATGCTCCCAACCCAGTTTCAATCGAGATTTACCATTTCTATTGTATCTCGTTTTATGTTCCGTTGATCTCCAATGCTGATTACCCATTCTTTACCGATTGCCTATTTTTTTACTTCATCGATCTCCAACGTCACCGATTACCCTTCATGTGTGAATGATTTTTTTGTGCATTTTTTTATGTGTTTTCCCTGTTGTATTGTCCGATTCACTTCTCCTCTTCATATTCTTGTTCATCAATTTGATTCGTCGTATTTGTCTTTGTCTACGTCTATTTTCTTTCTCGTCTTTGTCGATTTGGTTTTTGACTTCGTATTTGTCTTTGTTGATTTGGTTATTATCTTCATCTTCATCTTTTCCCAACGTTCATGTCTTTGTCCGGAATTCTCATTTTTGTCTCTTATTTGTTGATCAATCTTGTTCGTGAGAGAGAGAGGACGAGAAGACTCGACGAGAACAATGTACGTTTGGGCTTAAGACGTGAGGCAATCGTTGTAGACAAAGTTAAAAATCAACGAAAACAATGTAGGAGGATTTATTGTGCGAGAAATCAACGTAATATTGGATTTCTGGACAACAAAACCCGCCTCTAACTCATCTGGAAAACATTTTGTAGACGTTTTTCAGAACAGATTTTGTCGGTATGTAAATAAATATCGCTAAATAATATCCGTTCAAAATTCCAAACTGATTTTCCATTTGGAAAATTATTAAAAATAAAAAAAATTGGACACAATATTCCGTTCGGAAATTTTTTGAAAATAAAAAAAAGTTAAAACTAAAAAATTTTAAAAATCTTCTCTGCCATCGTCGCTGTCGTAATCAACTCCTCCTCCTTCGACGTCGTCTTCATCTCCTCCTCCTCAGCCTCCGTTGTTGCTTCCTCCTTCGTTGTCGTCATCATCACCTCAGCGTTCGCCGTCGTCTCTCAGTCCTCCTTCTCTATTTCTCTTTCTCTTTCTTCCTTCTTTTTTTGTTCGTTTCTCTATTTTTTTTATTTCTTTCTAACTGAATTTATAATCTTAAATTTCATAATTCCAGATAGATAAAAAAATTTGCCCCTAATTCCTGACCGATTAAAAAGACTCGTCCCTAATTCCGAACGGATAAAAAAATTCATCTCTGATTGTGAACGTATTCTATAATTTTTTATTTTTTTAAAAAATATATATTTTCAAAATAAATTCTTTGTAAAAATATTTTTTTATGAAAAAAATCGAACAACTTTGAAAATCCATCCCTAATTTCCGAAACATATTTTCTCGGTCGTTCGGATTTTTTAAGTAAATAATAAAAAATTAAAAGTTTACAAAATCTGTCTAGAAATTAGAGACATATTGATGGTAGTCCTTATTCCATCCTAAAATAAGGACAAAAGAAAGTCCATTTGTGAATTACAGACGAATTAAAATATGCCTGAAATTTAGAGAGGAACCACAATTTTTGTCCGTAATTTAGGGATGGATCAAAATCTTTTCAGAAATTCTATCCCTAAATTAAATCTAGTAGTATGAGTTCACATGTGAGCCCGAAGCCGTGTAAAAACCCAATGTGTCAAGCTCGAATCTATAAATTTAAGCGTGTGAAATTTTGGACCGAACCGACCGAATCCGTTTCTTGCGAGCTTACCGTGGATGGATATTAGTTGAGTTCACTGTAGACCGACCCATTTGACAAACCTAAAAATAAACTTGTTGAAAAATAGTAGAACGACAACGCTAATCAATAACTAGAATCAATAGGACCAAATATATCAAACAATACCAGTTTTATTTAGGAATTAATCTTTTAAGTACATTTGTCTTTCTTTACAATGTACTAAAGATTTCCGCAGATAACTCCCCCTGAGTTAGATGTAAATAAACGCTAATTGTTTCTCTCCATTTCTCATTGTATCGCTCTAAGTACACTTGCAACTCTGTGATCTGCACTCACGTAGTATGCCGTACTTCTTCGATACTTCACTCCGATAAGTTAACTGCCTTTTTATATCAAGTTAACTTATCAATTCTTCACGTGTGTCCAGGTCAACCCCTTGATTTTCCAGCTGCACACCCTTCATTATTTTTCTCACATCTTGACTTCTTTTGATCCTCTTTAGACTCCATTTTCTTCTCCTTATTCTTCTCTTTGACTCCTTTATTTTCTCCTCATTCTTCTCTTGAAACTTTCTGCTCCTTATGTTTCTTAACAACCTGATTTTCAAATATGTTTTATGTTCTTAAATTATTGCATTAACAATCCCCCCTTTGAATTTCTGATCACTCAAACTTAAACTTGTGCACAAAAACATTCGTCAAATATAATCATAATTAAGCACAATCATCATAGGTTGTTGATTCATTTATTTCATCATGCTTTGATCACCATATATCCATTTATTTATTTCATCATGCATTGATCACCATATATCCAATGTTAGAACCTCTATTTTCTCCCCATGTTTGTGTGATCAGATATTCAAAAACAATAACGATTAGTCACACATATAAAATGAACCAATTTAAATATCGATCAATTATTTTTCTTGCACAAGGTTCTACAACTTGATGTTCTTCCATATATTTTCCTCATTTTTATTTCTTTTGTCCCTAAAAATGTTCAGCGATTCGTTCTCTTTAAACCACATTTAATAAAATCAAGCGCGAATACATAAGAGAAACAAGAATAATTTTTAGAGTTACCTTTTCCGTTTAACTGTACTTAACCTATCACGAGATACACTGAGCAATCTTTAGTACACTTATGAGCTAATTTTTCATCATTCTTTTTTCTCTTCTTTTCTTTTCCTTTTTTTTCTCCGTTCTTTGCTTCTAGGACATTGTTTAGATATCTTTTTGTTCATATAACAAGCTCCTTGATTACCTTTTTTAGGTATACTCTTATGAAACATAAAGAAGTATTTAAGTTCAACTTAGCTTTGTATCATAAGACGTTATAACTGCAGTTGAATATCTCCCAACTTAGACCCGAGCAAAATACTCATAACAAACTCTTTTTAGAATTAAAATCCTTTTATGAACCATCAAGTCATTAGAGGAGTAAGAGAACCAAACCCTTTTTTTACTTGAATCTCAAAGAAAGGATAAGTTTGCTAGCATATGTGTACTTTAGTAAAGCTTAAGTGACCTTGATAAACCAAGTACAAATAACCAGATCATTAGCTCCAAAAATCATTCTCATTTTCTTCCATACATATTCCTAATTTTATCTCAAGTCAGATTAAAGAGTCATGACTAATAGACATGATACAAATCGAGGGTTTTTATGAAGATTTCATTTATTTGACACATATCAAAAATATCAAGACCTAGTTTAGAAATACCTCAAATCAAATTTGAATGTGCAAATTTTACCAACATTTGATAATCTTTCGCCACCTTCAAACTTCTTTGTTTAGCTCTCCACACATAGCAATTATTTGATGATCGCATACCTTGTCCATTTATTTCCCTTTTGTTTCCATCACAAAAAATGACACTACTAGCATTCACTACAAGAAAAATTAAATTTCCAGACAGCAAAATCCGTCCCTAATTCGTCTCGAAAATGGTTTCCAGACGTTTTCCGGACAGATTTTATCGGTCTGTAAATGAACGTCGCTAATTAATTTACGTTCGGAATTCGTTCGAAATTCCGGACGGATTTAGTCGTCCCTAAACCTTCCTTAATTCCGTCCGAAAAAAATAAAAAATTTAAAAAATAAAAAAAATTTAAAAAATTTCCGAATGGATATATTTTTCCGTCCGGAATTATTTTTCGAAAATTAGAAAAAAATAAAAAATAAAACATTTATCCTCTATCGCCTCCATCGCCACCTCTTCTTCTTCCGTCTTCATCGTCGTCTCCTAATCAACCGTCGTCGTTGTCTCCGCCTCCGTCGCCGCCGCCATTGCCACCTTACCTCCACCACCGTCTCCACCACCGCTGATATGATCCTGGATGACGCCGAAGACATGACCAACAACGCAGAAGAGGACACGACCTGCGGCGCGGAAGAAGAAGAATTCGGTGCGGCCCGAGACGCCAACAACGCAGCCCGAGACGCCAACAACGCGGCCTGAGACGCCAACAGCGCGGCCCGAGATGGCCACAGCGCAACCTGAGATGCCCCCGGTGCGGCCCGAGACGCCCACAGCGCGGCCCGAGATGCCAACCCCGCAACCCAAGACGCAAGCGTCACCAACGCGACCCGAGACGTGATTAGGTCAAGATACGTAGGTCTCGTAACCCGAGTTATATGACCCGAGATCCAAGAGGAGCGCCTCCCAATGTGCACGACCAGCAAGAAGTTATCTTCTTGTTTGAAGAAACCAAGATATTAATTAGGGCTTTTGCATGGAGACTAGGCATTAAATGTAATTTTGAATTTGTTTTCTTGTTTTTATCTACATATGGCCGGCCACCCTTATATGAACAATCAACCAATTTTCAATCAAACTTTTGAATCGTTCTTTTGATCTTTCTTTGAATTCCTTGTGAGTTCTTGGTTGTTGGTGCGTAATATCCAGCATCCTTTCCGCTGGTGTGTCATATCCAACGATCGTTCGTTCTTCATTGGTGCGTAATATCCATTGTAGACGAACCGGTGAATCGAGAGCCTTCCGCAACTCTCGTGTGACCACTCGCCCCACACACCCTTGTGCAATCCGTTGCAGCAAGGCATATCCCTTCCCTAAACTTGTCTAGAGCGTTGATTCAATCGGGATCGCGTCAACCGCCATCGCCTCCACCTCCGCCGTCGTCGTCTCACATGCCTTCTTCTCTATTTCTCTTTCTCTTTCTTCATTCTATTTTTATTTCTCTTCTTATTCCTTGCGAATGAATTTATAAGATTAGATTTCCGGACGGATTCAAATATTATGTCCCTAATTCCAAACGCATTAAATAATCCGTCTCTAATTCCAGACGGATTCAAATATTCCGTCCTTAATTCCAAACAAATTAAATAATCCGTCCCTAATTCCAAACGGATTCAAAAATCCGTCCCTAATTTCGGACGGATTAGAGACGGTTTTTTTTAATTTTTAATTTTAAAATTTTTTAATTTTATTTGAAAAAAATTCTGGAAGGTTAGGTGTCCGTCCGGAAATTTTTCGAAAAAATAAAAAAATTATTTTTTATAGAATTATATTTTTAAATAAAAAATTAATTTTAATAAAAAAAAAATATTTTTTTGAAATATTTCCGGATGGACACCACACCGTATGGAATTTTTTTTTACA
The DNA here is from genome assembly GCA_036759665.1 of Gynandropsis gynandra. Lineage (NCBI taxonomy): Eukaryota > Viridiplantae > Streptophyta > Magnoliopsida > Brassicales > Cleomaceae > Gynandropsis > Gynandropsis gynandra. The sequence continues at coordinate 2,176,398 of CM071860.1, forward strand.
AATTTTTTAAAAAAGAATCAAATTTTATATATTTTTATATAAAAAATAATTTTTAAAAAATTAAATATTATTTTTAAAAAATTTCCGGAATTTTTCTTTCGAAAATATAAAGAAACAATTAATAAATTAAATAATATAAAATAAATCCGAAAGGATACAAAAAGTGATAAAAAATAAAATAAATATTTATTTTAAAATCAAAAATCCGTCTCTAATCCATCCGTAATTTAGGGACTTATTGGTGGTAGTTCTTAATCCGTCTGGGAATAGGGACTGAAAGAATTTCGTTTGTAAATTACTGATGGATTAAAATTCATTCGGAATGTAAGGACGAACCGAAATTTCCGTCCGTAATTTAGGGACGGATCAAAATTCGTCCGGAAATTTCGTCCCTAAATTTAAAATTTCTAGTAGTGATTCTTGATTTCTGTGAAATTTGATAAAAGTTCTTTTGAACCTATCATATGTCTGGAACAACCATTATCAAAATACCAAATGTTAGATTTTCCTTTTAGTGCCGAAATGTAGGCAACATTGCAATATAGATCACTCTTCTTTATTCAAACTTGTTTAAATTTAGGGGACTTACCTGAGTCATACCTGGATTTTTTGTAGCATGTGATTTGTTTGTATCCTCTGATTTCATTAAAGTAACATGTCACCGGAGTTCTCTTTTGATTTACACTTTGAAATCTTCTTCCAAGCTTCTATCTGTGAATTCGTATCTGACTTGTCCTTCCAGTGTTGTAGTCGTGATCTAGGAACTGATACTGTCTACTGGAATTGTACCTATGAAAATGATGATTTTCATTTCTGCTTGTCTTGAAGTCTTTGAAGCCATGATCCTTATTGAGTGTACTGCATGATTATTATTTTTCTTTCAGTTTCATATCCTCTTACAGATCACCTCCAGAAACAAATTTATTTTCTGTGCCACTTGATTTTCCCATATAACCATTTCCATGGTTATCTCCTTTTCTTTTGCCCATTGAAAGTAGATGATCCAGTTTGTCAGTGTTATTTGAAAGCATTTTCAATTGCTTATTTGTTTCCTCAAGTTGGCGTTTGACAAAACACACTTCTTCTTCTTTTAGAGTTATGGTCTTCTGGTTTTCTCGAAGTTGTTTTTTTAACTTCTCATTGAATTTAACTAAATCTATGCTAAGTTTCCTCATGTTTAGCCATTCGTTGTAAATGGTTTCCACATTTACATCCTCATCATCGCTATCATCTTCTTCTTTGATCTTGTTCTCATCTTCATCAATCATTCCACTGAATGTCATAAAATTTGCATTTTCTTCTTCAGTGCTTTCTTCAGAAATTGAACTTGATTCACTAAACGTGATTAGTGATTTTCCTTTGACCATATTTTCATCCGTACATTCATTTTTTGTGTGCCCAAAGCCTTTGCATTTATAGTATTTTTTTTTTCTCGTAGTCCCTTCAAAACACTTTTTTTTTTACATTCTTGGACAGTCAGATTTAAAGTGTCTGAATCCTTTGCATTCATGACATTGAGCTCCAAATTTATTATCCTTCTTGTTTCCTTGTTCATCTGCAGATGATCTTCTCATTCATGCGTTTTTCTTCATAAACTTTCCAAATTTTCTTGTCAGTAGAACAATATTTTCTTCTAACTATCCAGTCTGGAATTTTCGTTTATAACCTGAAGAACTACAACTTTATTTCCTTCCTTTGTTGATTCGCCTTGTTCGAGTTGCAGTTCCAATTCATAGGCCGCCAAAATCCTAACAATTTCTTTAAAACTTGTAGTATATGTGTTTAACGACATGTTCATCGCAACTTTTTGAGCATGAAATTTCTTTGGTAAGCATCTGAGTAGCTTCTTGACGAGTTTCTTATCATCGAAGTTTTTTCCAAGTACACTTACTTCATTAGCAATTGCATTCATTCGGCTGCTGAACTCCTTGAGGCTTTCATATTCACCCATTTCCAGTTTTTCAAACTGATGTTCCAGAATGTCTAGCCGAGTTCTTTTGACACTTGTAGTTCTTTCATGTATGGTCTCTAGAGTGTCCCATGCATCTTTTGCAGATTCACATCCTTGAATTTGCTTAAATTCATTTATGTCTACAGAAGAAAAAATTGATGTTGGAGCTTTGGCATTAAATGTTGAGTTTCTTTTCTCACTTGGAGTCCATTGATTTGAAGGTTTCTCTTTGACATTTCCATTTTCATCGATCACTGTTGGAGGATTCCACCCATTTTTTACGGCACTCCAAGCATCTTCGTCGATTCCTCTTATGTTTGCTCTTATTTTTACTTTCCAATAGCCATAGTTTGACGCATCAAGCATGATTGATTTTCCGAATGAATACAAATCTCTTGGTCCTTCCATATTGTTGTCTTATAGGATCTCAAACCAGTTCTTAGATTTACTTTAAATTTAGGTTACCTGCTCTGATACCAATTGAAAAACAGTAGAACGACAACGTTAATCAATAACTGGAATCAATAGGACTGAATATATCAAACTATACCATCTTTATTTACGAATCAATCTTTTAAGTACACTTGTCTTTCTTTACAATGCACTAAAGATTTCCGCAGATAACTCCCCTTGAGTTAGATGTAAATAAACGAATTGTTTCTCTCCATTTCTCACTGTATCGCTCTAAGTACACTTGCAACTCTATGATCTACATTCACGTAGTCTTCCGTACTTCTTCGATATTTCACTCCGATAAGTTAACTGCCTTTTTATATCAAGTTAACTTATCAATTCTTCACGTGTGTCCAGGTCAACCCCTCATTTTCCAATTGCACACCCTTCCTTATTTTTCTAACATCTTGACTTCTTTTGATCCTCTTTAGACTCCATTTTCTTATTCTTATTCTTCTCTTTGACTCTTTTATTTTCTCCTCATTCTTCTCTTGAAACTTTCTGCTCCTTATGTTTCTCAACAACCTGATTTTCAAAATATATTCTATGTTCCTAAATTATTGCATTAACACTTGTATCTTATTTAGTTATTAAATATTCACTTGTTTTATTTTTTTGTTGAAGACTTGTTCAACTTTTAATAAGTATAGTTATTGATCAATTAATAGATGACTTGATATGTTGAATTGAAAATTCAAATTACACAGTTTAATTTCGTTTTGCATTTGATAAGTTTAAACATTAATCATATAACTAAACAACATTAAAAGTCTTCTATATTTTTAGAAAAGTTCAATAAAAAACTATGAATACATTTGATACGGTACTTTTATATGAATTGGATTCCAACTAATACGAATATTCTTCTTAAATTGATAATTTAAAATAGACTTTGAACTAGTTCATATTGAATAACTTTAACAATAATATTATAGATTTTGACCTAATTTTGACCTCGTTTTAACTCGAGTTAATTGATTTACCTTGATTTTGACTCGAATCCATTCCAATTTTGACCCAAATAATGATCCCATTTGTAACCCCAATTTGACTCGATTTTAACCCAAACTTGTATTTAATTTTCACCCGATTTAATTTTAAATATTACATTTTAATAAATTAGATGTGAATTTACTACACGCATAAATAATAAATGTTTACTTTTAGATAATTTCATCAAAATCAAGTTACTTATTAGATTTAATTTATTTCGAATAAAAATTGAATACGATTTTGTTAATTGTAAATGAATGAGATTAAATCAAGTTAATCACATGTTTAACTGATTTTAAGTTAAAACTCGTACTCAATTTTACTTAAAATCAAGTAAATCGGTTAAATTGAATAATTAATTTGATTTATTGTTAAAATTAGAGTTGAAATTAAGTAAATTGAGTCAAAATTAAGTACAATTTGAGTTAAAATTGAGTAAAAATTAGATCAAATTCAGATAAAAATTGAGTCAAAATTTGATCAAATTTGGGTCAAAATGAGGTTAAAATGTGATATGTTAACAAATAATTAACATAAAATATTTTAGACAAATTTTTGATAGTTAAGGATGAAATAAGATAAAAACTAAGAATCGAAGGAAAATCGGATGAATGTCAAAATTAAAAAGAAAATAAGACTAACACATTGTTTTCGATGGAGAATATGTTGTTCCAAAACACGTATACGTTAGAATTGTTATGATAAGTTGTTCCACATCGGCTAGGACATGAATCTTGGGACTTGTATATATGGTATTAGGCAACCCTAAACTTTTGAGCTAGCTTTTGGGATTAGTTAGGCCCATCCCATATTTAACAAGAATGTATTATGTTTCATTTCTTTTGTTTATTAAGTGAGAAAAATAGGAGAAAATATTAATGGAATTTGTTTAAAATATATATATATATATGTGTGAAAATATGAAAGTCAACCTCATGAGAATTTATGAAAAAAAAATAAAATTCCTTCGTGAAATCCTTCTCCCCAAAGGGGAATGATCCATCAATGAGGAAATAGCCAACAAAAGGAACTTGCACCCATAAACACAAACAGATGTTGTTTGCCACACAAACACACTTACATACATATATACATGCATACATACGTGTATATATATATACATGCATACAGAAGAACATGATCTATATATATATAGAGAGATTGAGAGAATAGTGGAAAGCCCTTTGACTTTGGTCTCATTATTAGAAACACTGTGTTCTCTCTCACTTCGAATTTGTTCTTCATATTGTCTCCTCCTCGACAAAGACATCTCATTTATTGCCTTTAACATTACCACTATTGCTTCATTTCTTTTCCATCAAACGTGATAATTTGGTCATTATTTATATTACACATATATATTTTTCTTAATAATAAACAAAGGAAATCAATTTTCCAAAGGTTCTATTTGGGAAAAAAGAAATGCCACTTTTTCTCTCCCACTACGTAATTGCCAAAAAAAAAAAACTAAAATATCCACGCAAACTTGATTACCCTTTTTTCTCCACAAAAATGTAATACATAATATACTATTTGTGAGATTACATATTATTTAATAAAATGCAAAAAAAAAAAACCATTTTACCATTGGTGTTATCTTTTCTCATCGTGTTATATATACATTCGGTATTCAACCCATAAAACTCAGCATCCACCCTTTGAATGCTCACTTCTTCTGCTTCTTCAAACTCACAACAAAAATGAGTTCCAAAGAGAGAGATTCACTACCTGAATCTCTCTCTCAAGTTCTCCCAAACACTTCAAAAACAATTCAAATTCAGATGGCAAATACTTCAGGCATCGTCGAGAACAGTCAAGAAGACCCTGTCATTGATCTCGAGAACAGCACAGCTACTAGTGGCCATGGTGGTGTGAACCAGAGATCTAAGTGGCTACTTGACTGTCCCGCACCACCGAGCCCTTGGCTCGAGCTCAAGAACCAAGTCAAAGACAGCTTTGTTCCTCAAGCCAAGCGTTTTAAGTCTCTTCGAAACAAGCCTGTCCCGAAACGCATCTTCTGTGTACTCAAAGCTGTTTTTCCAATCTTCGGTTGGTGCAGAGACTACAAAGTATCCATGTTCAAGAACGATCTCATGGCCGGTCTCACTCTCGCTAGCCTCTGCATTCCACAGGTACACAGAAATGAGTCAATCTTTTGTAATTCAAATATTTGTAGACAAACAACTTGGTTGATTATTAATTCGAAGAGATTAAAATATATAAACAATACTAGTTTTATTTACTAATTCGCTTTTACAAAGTACCAAAGATCTCTTCAGATAATTCCTCCTGATTTCCTCCTGATTTAGATGTAAATAAACTGTTTTACTCACTTCAATACAATATCGCTCTAAGTATACTTAAAACCTGATAACTCCCTCTGTTTTGAATACTTCTCCGATATTTGCCCGGATGAATTAACCAATCCTCTTTGTCAAGTTAACTTATATGTATTCGCATGTGCTCAACTAACTTTACCGGTTTTCCAGCCGCACTTCGCCTGTGATCAGCTAACTTTTCCGGTTTTCCAGCCGCACTTCCTTGCTGATTCCCAACAGCCTTGACTTCTCGAGATTCCTCTTTAGACTCCATCTTCTTCTTCTCAAATTTTTCGTTGACTCTTTCAATTTCTCATCATATGAATTTCTACTCCTTTCAAGTCTCAACAACCTAAATTTACGAATATATCCAACAACACTAATTTTATTGCATTTATATATTTTCGAATCAAGAAGTGTGTTTTTCTATCGTTCTTGCAGAGCATTGGTTATGCGACTCTGGCAAAACTTGACCCTCAATATGGTCTATGTAAGTCTCATGGCCCTTGTATAGAACAACCAATGTATACTTGAACGGTAAACACTTAACTGATATCGTCTGTTCAGATTCTAGCGTCGTACCGCCACTGATTTACGCATTCATGGGCACTTCAAGAGAGATAGCTATTGGACCCGTGGCCGTGGTTTCTCTTCTCATATCCTCCATGTTGCAGAAACTAATCGACCCTGAAACCGATCCCATTGGCTATAAGAAACTGGTTTTAACAGCAACATTTTTCGCCGGAGCCTTCCAAGCCTCTTTCGGGTTATTCAGGTTGGGATTTCTGGTGGATTTCCTGTCACATGCGGCCATTGTAGGGTTCATGGGGGGAGCAGCCATTGTTATAGGACTTCAACAGTTAAAAGGTTTGCTCGGAATCAGTAACTTCACCACCAAGACTGACATCATTTCTGTTCTCAGAGCCGTTTGGCGTTCCTGCCAACAACAAGTAAATATCACAACGCAAATTCATCATCTCGATTTCAAAATCTGAATCGATCTCACCACTTGCTTCTTTATGTTACAGTGGAGTCCTCACACCTTCATCCTCGGATGCTCCTTCCTCATTTTCATCCTAATCGCTCGCTTCATCGTAAGTATATATATATATACGCTAAAATTTTCAGACAACGAAACTGAGATGAAGTCCATAAATAACGCCTTCTGTTCGTAAAAACAGGGTAAAAAGAACAAGAAACTGTTCTGGATTCCGGCGATTGCTCCTCTGGTCTCAGTGGTCGTGTCAACGTTCATGGTTTTCATCACCAAAGCCGACGAACATGGCGTAAAGACCGTGAGACACATCAAAGGAGGGCTGAACCCGATCTCCATACACGATCTTGAGTTCAACAATCCACATATCGGAGAAGTCGCAAAGATCGGATTGATTGTTGCTGTTGTTGCTCTTACAGTGAGTATTACTGCATCAATTGTTGTTTGATTTTGATTCTTCCTGAGTTTAATGTTCCTTTTTTATCTATCGTTGAATATTTCAGGAAGCCATCGCAGTGGGGAGGTCGTTCGCAGGCATAAAAGGTTATAGAATGGACGGCAACAAAGAGATGGTCGCCATTGGATTTATGAACGTTCTTGGCTCCTTCACTTCTTGCTACACTGCTACTGGTAATTCTATTTTCAATTTATATATATTAACGAATATAATCTCTGTGATTGATATATACGAGAATATTCTCCGAGATCACATGGATTATTACGATGATATTCTATGAAAAATTCTAGATATATATTAACTGGTAGCTTATTAAATACCGAAATATTTTCGAAGATTATATAAATATTTTGCAATATTATATTTACTTTTCCGTACGATATTGTATACTATATAAGAAAGTATTATGCGATTAATAAAAGAACGAAAATTTGTTCGAATTATTTCAAAATGTAGTCATATATTTTATCATGTTAAGTTGTCTCATATCGATTAGGAAATGAACTTTGAAACTCATATATATGTTATTGAACAACCCCGAATCTGGATGTGAGGGGAGTGTTATGATAAATTATCTCACATCGGTTATTAGAATATCATCAAAACAATCCGTGTGATTGATACGATTATATCCGTTAGTAATATATATTAACGTGTACCATTGGTAGGGTCATTCTCACGAACGGCGGTGAACTTTGCGGCGGGATGTGAAACGGCGATGTCGAACATAGTGATGGCAGTGACGGTGTTCGTGGTGCTGCAATGTCTAACGAAGCTTCTCTATTACACTCCCATAGCTATTCTTGCTTCTGTTATTCTCTCTGCTCTTCCTGGTCTTATCGACCTTCAAGAAGCCTATCACATTTGGAAACTCGACAAATTTGACTTCCTCGCTTGCATTGGAGCCTTCTTCGGCGTCTTGTTCGCTTCCGTTGAGATCGGCCTTCTCGTCGCGGTACATATATATACACACACATACACATTCATTAGTGCAATATATATAACATCATACGTTACAAATCCTACGTTAGATATTCATCTGCATGAGAATCTAGGTTGGGTTTGTTGATCATAATATTGATTTGATTATACAATTTTAGGTAGCAATATCGTTTGCAAAGATCATTATCATATCGATTCGACCAGGGATGGAGACACTTGGGAGAATGCCCGGCACAGATATCTTTGCCGATACTCATCAATATCCTATGGCTGTTAAAACTCCTGGAATGTTGATTGTTCGTATCAAATCCGCCTTGTTGTGTTTTGCTAATGCTAATTTCATAAGAGAGAGGTATTATATATTACCAATTCACTAATCTTAATTAATATAACCCATAATAAATCAAATTATCGATATCAATTATGATTTGTTTATATGTTAATGTATAGGATCGTGAGATGGGTGAACGAGGAAGAAGAAGAAGAGGAGAATAAGGGAAATAAGCCAAGGAACATTCTCTTCGTAATCCTCGATATGTCAAGTAAGTCTAGCACTCAATAGTGTTATATATATATATATATAATGCTTTTATTTTACGTTTTTGTGCACATAAACAGATCCTAATAAATTTGTGTGAATATTGTTATGTCATCTCTAGATTTGATAAACATCGATACTTCGGGGATTGCGGCTTTGGTGGAACTACACAACAATCTTACCAAATACGGGGTTGATGTACGTATACTTTTTACAATATGCTATACTTTTCTTTATAACTTTAAAAAAAAAGTAATTTTACATTAATTATGATATTTTTTTAAAAAAATAAAAATCAGCTGGCGATCGTAAATCCGAAATGGGAAGTGATTCACAAGCTAAGTCAAGCCAAGTTCGTGGGGAGAATTGAAGGGAAAGTCTACTTGACCATTGAAGAAGCCCTCGATGCTCGCTTTGGCTTAAAAGTTTAAAAGAAAATATAAAATAAATTACATTATGGATTTGCTAATTTGAGTGTGTAATGTATGTAAGTTTAGTAATATCTTAATGTGCAAGCATGATTATGTATTATAATTATGGTCATGCCTTGGTACGTACGTAAGCTGGCTAGGGCATGCTAAATAAAACCGTCATGCACGCTATTGTAACAAAGGGTGTTGTTGTATTATCTCTCGACATATGTCAAGTTCGAGTTATTATTTTATGTTTAATTTTGCGCTAAAATTAACATAATACTATTTAATTATATATGAAATGTACAATAATTTGTCTACATGACATTAAAGGACTTTAAAAAAAACTGATAATAATATTATTTACATGTACCAGTATTCCATCATTTCTACGTTAACCCCCGAGAATATGTACAATATATAAGCACATATTATATATATTTATGTATATATATTATATGTGACTACGTTAACCCCCGAGAATATGTACAATATATATAAATGAATTCATCAAAAGTTATAAAATACCTTAAGATTATATATATATATATATATGTTATATATTATATGTGAATATTATATCCCATACCATCCATATATATATATATTATTTAAGTTAAAATGAACTAGACTTGTATAAAATAACATATGAATATGAATTTAAGTATAATTCAATTCAAAAGATTAATGTAAAAATTGATGGTTGTTTAATATTATATATATATAACGACACTATGTATGTATTAGGAAATTATGTAAATGTAAAGGTGAATTTAAATATTCTACCTAATACTAATCAACTATCCGTTCTATATTGAAACGTGGATAAAACATTCTAGAAATCCTAATGCGAGATTATGGTGAAAAAAAGCGTCTAGGTTCAATGTATCTTAATCTTGGAACAAAAAGAGGGGCTGAAGTAAGTGACTGAGTGGGGGAATTAATGTCACATATACAAAAGTCATAAAGCGCTACTAATTATTATTTAATAAAAAAACAAAAAAATGTTAATGATGCGTTTTATTTCTTTCCATGTTTCACAGTTTAATTCAACTTGTACTTTTGATTTTTAATGGGAACTACTGTTTGTTCGAGATTATGTCCAGATCCATATATATAATACATAGATATGCGTCTAGGTTCAGTGTACCTAAAAACATTAACCAAAGTGATTAAGGTTTATAATTGGTGCAACTATATGTACTATACATATGAATTCACAATTTTCTAAAAATAACTGTTAAAATCCTCTAATAGATTTTATGATGGTTTGGAAAATTTGAGTTATACAAATTCAGAGTGGATTATAATTTTGTATAATTTCAATTGAACTAAATGATCATGTAAGTTTCCAGAAATGAAATTATATTTTTATTTACATATAATTATTGGAATTCATTTTTGAAAAAAGAGAGAGAGGTAATATTCAGAGTATTTTACACACATTTTTTTCCACAACAAAGCCAATATTAAATGTTTATTCTAACAGATAAGTTAAAATTGTCTACATTTAGAAGAAGGTAGATAAAGACACTTGAGTATTTTTTTTTACTGACGGTTACGGTTATAATTAATTTTTAATTTTTAAATTGTTTAAAATAATTTTTATTTAAAATTAATTTTAATATATATTTTTATTTTTTTAGTATTTTATATGAAATATTTTTTTATTTAATTAATTTTAAAGTATTTTATATCAAATATTTACTAATTGAATTAATTTCTTTTAAATTTCTCACTAGCAACATTATCAATTATTTTCTAATTACAAGGAAATGGAATCGAGGAAACCTATATTGGATGAGGTTGGTCCGCAGTGATATATTTATTCGCTGATATTATTTTATATGAATTATTTTCGACCGTTGTTTGGTCAAAAGAATATATTTATCATCACTAGAGAGTGGTGGTGAATCACCACTAGTGATATACCGAGATGCTAGTATTTTAGTAAAGAGAATATCAAGTATATACTCGTAAATTTAGTAAATTTAATAAAAAAGATGGAAAAGATATATATTTTATATTTTATTAGTGAATATATATATATATATGATTTGATATCTTTTTTTGTAACGAAATCCATTTTAAAATTGAAAGGAAAGAACGAGATATGATTTCGATGAAAGCAAATTCTAACGATTTTGAGGAATTTCTAGCAATTTCGAGAGATTTTCGAGCGATTTAAAATTATTTAGAATGAATTTTGAGGATCTTATAGATTATATGGATCGTTTGTATCATAAAGATCATACAGATTATTTAGGTCGTTTGGATTGTATGATCATATGAATTGTTTGGTCTAATGGATTGTTTGGATCGCATAACTTGAAAATATTAATATTATAAAGGTATTTTTGAAGGCAAAATTTTTTTTTAAGTAAATATAAAATTGAAAATTAATGTATTTTTTTAACTCTTTTTTTACTATTCATATCAAACTAATTAGATTCATTTTAATAAAGCCCATTGTTATTTCGTTTTCCAAACCCAAATAAAATAATGGGCGTTATTAGGCCCATACATAAGGCACATTTCATATTGAGCCAATACGTAAGGCCCCTAAGTATTCATATTGGGCTCATTCGTATGATCCATTTATTTTTCGAGTTTTGTTGAGCTCTGAATAAAACCCAATGTCTCACCAAATAAAGACCGGTTTTTGTTTTAGATTTAATGGTTACGAAAAAACCTGACACCCTGTTTTACATCAATTTCCTTCTATTCGACATAGTCGATTTCTCTTTCATACAAAATTCATCTGATTTCTCCTTTAATTATATCAATTCAATCAATTCTTCTTTCCGTTATATATACAGTATATTGATGTTAATCGATCCGATTTAACCGAATTTAACCCGATTTTGATCCGATTTTGACCCGAATTTGACCAAAATCAAATACTCAATTTTGACCCATATTACCCAATTTTAACCCAATTTCACCCAAATTAACCCGATGTCATCAAATTTAATCCGATTTCCACCCAAATTTAACCCGATTTTATCCAATTTTAACCCAATTTCACCCAAATTAACTCAATTATCGCCCAAATTTAACCCAATTTTCACCCAATTTAACCGATTTACTCACTTTTAACCCGATTTACTCTTTTTAATCCGATTTAACCCGATTTTCGATTTACCTCAATTTCATCCAAAGTAATATAATTCCAACTCGATTTCACCCAATTTAATATAATTCCAACCCGATTTCACCAAATTTTACTAGTTTTCACCGAATTTCAACGTGAATTAACCGATTTACTCACTTTTAACCCGATTTAATCACTTTAAACTTGATTAAACCGATTTAACCCAATTTCATCCAAAGTAATATAATTCCAACCCGATTTCACCCAATTTAATATAATTTCAACCCGATTTCATCCAAATTTTACTAGTTTTCACCGAATTTCTGATTTAACCGATTTACTCACTTTTAACATGATTTACTCACTTTAAACTTGATTAAAATAACTTATGCGATTGTTATTGTTTTGAATGATTGATTCGGCGATTCTTCCAGGTGATAGATAAAGCAGTGCCGACACTTGTGGACCTTACTGAAATCTCAAACCTTGGAGACCATAAGAAACTTGGAGATTCCATTGTCAATGTTCTTCAAGAATGTCTTCAATCACAAGTCTCAGGACGCAACTCAAGGGCAGGTACCTCTCATTTACTGGGTTGAAGCTTTCTTTACATCAAACTATCTCATTAACATCTTACCTTCTAAAAACCTTGAATATAAAAGTCCCTACCAGCTATTATATCAAAAAGTTCCAGAATATACTTCACTCAGGGTGTTTGGAAGCTCTTGCTATCCAGACCTAAGACCTTATACCAGACACAAGCTGGAACCACGCTCCCTACATTGTGTTTTCTTGGGGTACAACAACAAACACAAAGGATACAGATGTTTATATCCCCCCAATGGTCGTGTTTACACAGTAAGACATGTTATATTTAATGAAGATCACTTCCCTTTCTCATCTATGTATTCTAATTTTAGCTTCGGGTATGACACCTCTGCTGCAGGCCTGGAAGCAAGGACGCCAGGTAAGTATCCCTAACCCTACTCACTCTAATGTCTCAAGTCCTGTATATCAGACACCAGTTACAAAAAAAGAATCAAATCACCACATAAACAATCAAGGTCCAAATAACTTAGACAGATCCTGAGTGACCAGCGGCCATAACTCACCTATGGCTCATCCAAATGATGAGACACATCCCAGTGTCTCCCCACCACCCCAACCAACCCATCCTATGACAACTAGAGCAAAGTCCGGAATAATTAAACCAAATCCTAAGTATGCTATATCTACAGCATCCATTGTTCCATTTATCCTTAAAAATGTTACAACTGCACTGAAACATGCAGGCATGGTAGCCTCCATGCAAGATGAAATCTCAGCGTTAAACTTACAAAATACATGGGAGTTAGTCCCACCTCAACCTCACATGAACGTTTTAGGCTGCAAATGGGTCTTCAAAAAGAAACTACGTCCTGATGTCACCTTAGAAAGACTTAAGCCTAGACTCGTAGCAAAAGGTTACCATCAAGAAGAGGGCATAGACTTCCTAGACACATACAGCCCGGTTGTTAAAACATCAACTATTAGAGTAGTTTTAAGTTTTGCAACCACACAAAAATGGCATATCAAACAATTAGATGTTTGTAACGCTTTCCTACATGGTGAACTTCAAGAATCTATTTTCATGAAACAACCACCAGGTTTTGTAAATAAAATGTTCCCAAATCATGTCTACAAATTAAAAAAGGCCCTTTATGGCTTAAAACAAGCTCCTAGGGCGTGGTTTAATAAATTTAGCTCCTATCTTCTTGAATTTGGGTTTGTCTGCAGTTCTGCAGACCCTTCCCTTTTCATCTACAAACATCAACATGTTACTCTCCTCCTATTGTTATACGTAGATGACATGCTTCTAACAGGGAATTCTGAATCTTTAATAAATTCTGTTATACAACAACTTCGTACCAAATTCTCAATGAAAGACTTAGGACGTCGCATTATTTTTTAGGAATCCAAGTCCAGTACCATGACAGTGGTCACCAGAGTCAATACACTCTAGACATCCTACACAAAACCGACATGTTATCAGCCAAACCACTTCCTACTCCAATGCCTTTGAAACACTCATTTTCAGAACATATAGCCTATCCAAACCCCATAGAATTTCGTAGTGTTCTTGGTGCACTTCAGTACCTAACACTCACCAGATCAGACATTTCTTTTACTGTAAATTCACTTTGTAAAAAAATACACAACCCTTCACTTGGTGACTTTAAATTATTAAAACATTTACTACGATACTTAAAAGGATCCATACATCAAGGTCTTTACATTCATTCTCAAAGTTCACTAATCATGCATGCTTTTAGTGACAGTGATTGGACAGCATGCCAGACCACCCGAAGATCTACCACTGGTTTTTGTGTATTCTTGGGGAGTAACCTCATATCTTGGTCAGCCAAACGTCAACCAACTGTCTCCCGGTCCTCCACAGAAGCTGAATACCGTGTCATGGCCACCTTAGCTGCAGAACTCACATGGCTGTCTTTCCTTCTCCGGGACATTGGCATACCTCAACTTCAGCCTACCGTTCTTAACTGCGACAACCTCTCAGCTGTCTACCTGTCCACCAATCCTGGCTTCCACAAGCGCTCGAAACACATTGAGCTTGACTACCACTTTATTCGTGAAAAAGTTGCCATTGGTTCCATCATCACTAAACATATTTCTTCTACCTCTCAGGTCGCTAATATCTTCACAAAGACGTTGCCCCGCAGACACTTCTATGACTTAAGACACAAACTTGGTCTTGGAGAACCTCCCAGCACAAGTTTAAGGAGGGATGTAAGCTCAGACCGTCAAGAGAACTCCTCGAGTTACCCCAGCCGCGAGACGAAGAATTCCCGCGTCCCGGATCGCCTCAATAGCGAGACGCCAGGTCTCCGCGACTCGGGACGTCTTAACTACGAGACGCAAAGCCACAACGCCTCGAGTCGCCTGAACTGCGAGACGGCAAGACCACACGACCCGGGTCGCCTAAGTTGCGATACACCAAGACACAACGCCTCGGGTCGCCTGAATAACGAGACATCAAGATCACTCTACCCGGGCTTTCTACGCTGCGAGACGCCAGGTCTCCGCGTCTCGAGTCGCTTCCATAACGAGACTCCGAGACCTCACGACCCGAGTCACCCCAACTGCAAGACAACAAACCTTAACATCTCGGGTCATCCCAATAACGAGACTACACGACCCAAGACGCCTTAGCCACGAGACGCCAAACCTACATGTCTCGGGTCACCTCGACAGCGGGACATCAAACCTTCACGTCTCGGGTCGCTTCAACTGTGATACACCAGGATCTCACGCCTCGGGACGCCATAACTTCAGGACGCCAGATCACAGATCACCCAGGACACCTGCACCAGAACCGCTCCAACAGAATCTGACACATTTTCACCAGAAAAGGACAAGCCAACCGTCTGACATTTGTACCAACCGTAATGTCAGATGTCAGGGAATATTCTAGGGAAAAGTAGTCGTTGGATTTGTCTTTTAATTAAGTCTAAATTTGTATAAAAGAACGTTGATGTATTAACAACAAGTACATTTCTGAAAAACAATGTCTCTGCATCCTCTCTAATATTTCTTTAAGTTTTTAATATCATGAAGGTTGCAGAGGATACACTATGAAAACACCAAACATGACTATTTAGGTACGATGATGGTAGAGAATAAAAATATCATCTTTTTTATCGGTTTTGTTTTAAAATCAAGAATCATCATGTTTTCAAGGTCTTTGCTTTTTCTTTTGGGGTTTGTATGATTTTATGTTAATTTTTTTCATTTAAAGGTAAAAAAGAAAGAAAGAAAAGGAATAAGATAAATCTATTTAGTACAGGATGGAGCTGGGGTTTTATTTTTGTATCCATTTATTTTAATTTGTCGTTTGTAATCATTTGTGAATGTGCATTATTTGACAATATGTGAGTGTTAATTTGTATAAAAACATTTCGTGAGTGATTTAATATATGAGAATTCAAAAAAAAAATCTTCCTTTTTTCTTTTATAAAAAAACATAAATGAAATAACAATGGATTTTATGTAGAATTTGTGAAACAAAAGATGAACGAGAGATTAACGGTGGAAGCGAAAAGAGTGAGAGAGCGGAAGAGAGATTAAAAGAGGAAGAGATTAACAGTTCTCATAAATTGAGTTCACTTGTTTGTATAAGAGATACACATTTATAGTAGAAAGAGAGATTATTCTAGTTGAGATAATAAATGAGATAGTTGGTTGAAGCAATAAACGAGATGATGGATTGTTCTATTGATTTATTAGGTGGTTAGAGCAATAAATGAGGTAGTTGGTTGTTCTATTGATTTATTGAAATCATCATCATCTCTAATATTCCCCTTCAAGATTGGACGATAATGAGCCACATAAGAGAAGTCTCATTAAAAACTTTTTCTAAAAAACCCAAATGGGACAAAATTTCGAGAAAGGAAAAAGAGTATACCCTCTTATGAGCTCATAGGAAGATCAACAAAGCTTGACTTTGAAATCTTTGGGCAAAAGATATCAACGAGACCGATACGTTCATGAAGATCTTTGCAGGCCTTTTCGCTTGTTACTTTGGTGAAGATATCAACGAGTTGATCAGAGCTTCTGGTGTAAGTGAATTCAATGACCCCATCTTCGAGTTTTTTCCAAACAAAATGCAGTCAACTTTGATATGTTTCGTTCTTTCATTAAAGACGGAATTTGTGGCAATATGAATGGTTGTCTGATTGTCACAATGGAGGATCGTGGCCTGCGAAGGTTCGAAGCCAAGATCATTGAGAAGAGCGTGGATATCTCTTCCGCTGTGATACCATGTAGAATTTATGAAACAAATGATGAACGAGAGATGAACAGCGGAAGCGAAAAGAGTGAGAGCGCGGAAGATAGATTAAAAGAGAAAGGCATTAACAATTCTCATAGATTGAGTTCACTTGGAGCAACAAATGAGGTGATAGTTTGTTCCATTTATTTATTTATTGAGAACATCATCATCTCTAACATTATATACACTTTGAAAACAATGGAAAGACAACCTTAACAAATCTATATATTAAAAGTTCAACAATTTGGAGGCTTCTCATGCATTCTCTTCTCTCAAGCTTCCACACCATCAAAGTTTTTTTTGTTTTTATTTTACATTAATTACCATTCATAAAATTACTTTAAATAAATTATATGTAGAAATATTAATATTTTAAAGAAACACAAAATATTTATATTAATTTAGAGAATATTTTAGTTATTATATATGTAAATAAATAAAAAAAATTAAAATTAATAAATAATAAACAACAAAAAATGTTATATATTTATTTGAAATAAAATTTAGTATAAAATATCAATATTTCCAAACCCTATCATCATACTCTTTCTGCACACAACCTTCAAATATGCAACCTCAATCCGAACTCATTTATACGAAATCTTCGTTGCGAGCTTCTTCACCTTCGTTGTAGCTTCTTCTCATTCGCTCATGGCATTTAATATTATGTTAAAGTTAATATTGTGTTATCAAAATAATTGCATTTTTTATCAAATACTAAATTTAATAGAATTTTAAAGATATTAAGGTAAACAAATAATATAAAAAATAAAATTTATACATTTATTAGTATAATGATATTAGATTTGTGAATTAAAAAATAATAATAGAAAAGTATATGATTCGAAAGGATTAGTCTTTCTATGAAATGGTTAAAATTTAAAATTTGGATTTACATACATAAACTTAAAATATTTATATAAAATTATAATTTTATATGAATATACAAGAAGAGATAGATAAAATTCAACTTCGTCAATGATAAAGAAGAACACAACACAATCCAAGAAAAGGTGTCGATTTCATCCAATTGATTATAGTCTTAAATCAATACAATTAAAATATAAAATTGTACAAGAAACTTATTCTTATGATTTTCTAGATTCAGAAAGTGTAAAAAATTAATCGAACATATTTTATGAAAAGGTTATGTTGTTATTATCGAATGACATCGTGCAAGTAAAGTATGATAGGAATTTTTATAAGGATATAAAAATAACACAATCAATTTCATTAGAATTTGTTGATCGCTATCATAGTTGTATTTATCAACGACATTGTTAGTTATTATAATATTTTTACTTATACTACATTTAAATTGAATAATAATTATTTAATATATGATATGTTACAAGGAGCAATTATGGAAAGAAATATTTTTAGAAAAATAATTATCTTAAAATGATTATATACTGAAATTGTTCATGAATATCATAAATGATTTATAATTAACTAAAAATGTTCTATTAAAAATATTTGGATTAATTGTAGAATTTTATTTAAATATAAATTATAAAAATATTTAATCTATTATATAAAAAAATGTGAAATAATATAATGCATAATTGGTTTATAAATTCACGTGAAATATAATTATAGTTTTATCATTATAATCCAGCATATAATATCCAATACTCAAAATGATAAGAAACTATTTGAATAGGTCATTAAACTTCTAAAAATTATTTGTAATGATTCTATTTATTTAAACTATTATATCATATAATTTATATAACAAAAAATAAATTTAAAATTAAAATATTTTAATATATAATAGAATATATTTTAAATCCGCGCATCGCGCGGGTAGTATTTCTAGTAATAGGAATTAAGAGACATGATATTTGAAACAATACCAATTTTTATTTATGAATCATCTTTTAAGTACACTTGTTTTTCATTACAACATATTCAAGACTTCCGCATATAACTCCCTCTGAGTTAGATGCAAGGTTCAAGAAAGCGCTAGGCGCTAAGCGGGCGAACACCCAGCGCCTAGCGCCTAGAGCGCCTAGGCGGGACCTAGGCGGTGTCTAGGCGGGCTAGGCGGATATATATATTTTATTTTTATTTAATGTAATTATAATATAAATATTTAATTCCAAATATTTATAAATACTTAATTTTATGAAAAAACATATAAATATATACAGTTTAGTATTTATAAAAAAATATTTACAAGTATCAAATTCACAATATCAAACTTACAATGATAAACAATATAAAACAAACAAAATATAGAAAATGGTTGTCGAGTGAGGATGATGTTTAACCAAGACAAGGGTAAAGGCGAGGGTGAATGCGAGAGATGAAGCCAAGGGTGGAGATGAAACAAATATGAAGATGAGAAATGAAGGCAATGACAAAAGATGAAGACGATAACAACATATGAGAGAAGATAAAAAAAGGATGAAGGCAAAAACGAGAATGAGATACGAATGCAAGGACAAAAGATTTAGATGAAGACAATAAACTATGCAATAGATAGAAGAAGACAAATGAAATGACGATAGGAAAGTCGATAAAAGATAAACGCATGGATATATGTCATTGTTAGTTTTTTTCTTTAAGTACCAAAACGACGTCATTTTGACATCAATTTTTTTTTAAAAAAAAAGGACCGCCTAGAAATTAATCGGGCGGTAAGGGAACGCCTAGCGCCTAGGCGGGGCCTAGGCGGGATTTTTAGAACACTGGTTAGATGTAAATAAACAATTTATTGTTTCTCTCTCTCACCCCCAATATCTCTCTAAATACACTTACACAACACAATGATCAAATATCACTTGTTGTACTCATTCGATATCTAAACCTAGATGTGTCAACACCTTTTTATAGTATGTTTAGACACCTAATCTTTTCATAAAACCAGGAACAAATTCCTCTTATTTAACCTCATCCATTTTCTCTTTTTACGTATCTTTTCCTGTATGACTCCCCCATTCTTCTATTTTTTTCACTTTGAATTTGAAAAGACTCGAGCCATATTCCTTTAATTTATCAACAACCTGAAATGTTAAAACAAATCTAACGCATCCCTAAAATATTGCATTTACAATCTCCTCATTTGATTTGTGATCACATAAACACAAAAATAAGAAAATGATTAATTCACCATGCATAAAATTTCACACACAAATATATCCACAAGCATCCACATAAGTTCAGATATTTAAGTACACTTAAAATAAGTCCAGACCAATCAACCAAACAAGTGTGCTTAAAAATAAAAACATAAGTTCAGTTTATTCAAGTGCATTTAAATTTTTCACGGCTTTTTTCCTTCAGCTTTGCTTGTTTGAGCCCCTTTCTTGTTCTCCTTCTGTTTATGTGATAAGAAATTCAAAACAACACATATTAGATCCAAAATCAGATGAACATAAACAAAATGAACTTAACACTATATTGATTTACTCTTGTTCAGTACCTTTAATTCCTTTTGAATATGTTGTATCTCGATCACCACATCTACTAGCCGTTTTTTCTAAATTTATGATGTTTTGTGTAACATCATTTTCATTGTTTTCTATTTTTTTCGTGGTTAACATCTCATTGACATAGTATTTTTTAAAGATTAGATCCTCTCTGGTTTGTAGACTCTGTGTGTAACATCATTTGCATTTACACATTTTAAATTAAATCTATATATTAAAAGTTTAAAAAGTTCCTAACTTCTCGTTCATTCTTCTTTCTCAGCTCTCCACGTCACCCTTCATCTTTAATGACTTTTCTCAGGCGAAGATCTCCTTCCAACGTATTCGACTTTTCATATTCCTTTGTTCCTTTCAACTTTTCCTCTTCCCAATCCAGCACGTGAATAGGAAAAATTCAGTGTTGTAAAAGTCGGCCTAGGCGGCCGACTAGTCGGCGCCTAGGCGCCCGGCGGTACTAAGCCGCCCAGTCTAATGGAAAATCGGTTCAATTAGTCGGTAGAAAAAAATCGGCGACTAGTCGGCGCCTGGGCGGCCGATTAGGCGGAAATCGGCCGCCTAGGCGGATTTTAAATAAAAAAAGACCTAAACGACGTCGTTTTCGTCTCCTTCAAAACGACGTCGTTTTGACTATATTTAAAAAAAATAAATCAAAATTTTGTGTTGTTCATTCGTCCATCTTAACAATCCCGCAAAGCTTAAATTCAATGATTTAGACTTAAAATCATTGAATTTACTCAAACATATAATTTATTCAAACATACTACAATATTATATATTTATATTTTTATTAATATTTTGTTACGTTTATGATATAGTTAATTAATTTATGTAATTTTATATTCTATATATAATATTTTGTTTATTTTTGTTATATTTTAATATATTTTATAATTTTAAAAATTAAAATATATTAAAAAAAATTAAAAAAAACAAAAACGCCTAGTCACCGACTAATCGCCGACTAATTCGACTAGTCGCTAGGCGTTGACGGACCGCCCGACTAGCGCGTAACGACTTTTACAACACTGGAAAAATTGATTTAGCCACAATTCTCCCATTTTCTTGTAGGAGGGTTTTGCTGCGTGTTTCTCTTGTTTGTTTCTTGGTGGTTTTTGTTTTCTGGATCGCAGAGAGGAAGGGGAAGAAGATTCAATTTTCAATAGGAAAAACCGATGAAGGGTGTGACGTGTTCAGTGGGAGATGGGTGAGGGACGCGATGAGCAAACCCAGAAAGTTTCCGCCCGGCTGAAGACGACATTGAAAGGTGGTAGGTACGGCTTAGAGCCAAGGCATTCAGAGATCTCCTTCCTGTCAGAGCTCCAGCTAGGAAGTGATAGCAGTCTCTTTTGCTGGTGAGTAGTCCAAAGTCAGGTTCACAAACAAACCCTCTAAAGGATCTCTTTTTCCGCAGATTCTGTTACGAGGAATGGGAGTGTCCGTTCATTCAGACACAGCCAACGTGTCAGCAACACGGTCGTCTCGAAATGGACTACCAGTTTTGGGAATGACAGCCACGTAGCTGCGATCTCCCCTCGTCAGTCTCTGTCTCATGGTTTCAGTTCCTCTCTTTTTTTAATTAGATTATTTGTTCAAACAGATCTGATTAAGTTTTTGTTAATTGAATGGTGATAGATTCAACGTGTCTTCGAGGCTTGCGACTTTGAGAGGGAAGAGAATGATGTACGTTAGAGACTCATTGAACCGTGGAATGTACGAGTGGAGAAGAAATGCACGGTGATTGATTCTAGGGCTTTTTATGAGTTCCCATTCCACAAATGATACAACCGGGAGCTGAAAGAGCCGTGAATTTTGCACCACAAAGATCAAAGACATCATAGCCAATGGTCGATAACCGACTCAACGTGGCTGCACAGAACTGCGATGGATCCTCTAGCGGGTCTATGGATTTATTTGATGCACCTCTCTAACCACACAGATCAACCAGATCCCTTAATTCGTCCTGCTTGTTTGGAGGTGCCTTTGATAGAAGCAATTTCAGCATCTGTTCGGAGTATCCGTAGTTCTGCACCTCCATGTTGCGTTTGATTGCAGTATGTATGCAATTTATGCAGTGCTTTGCGAGTAGCAGAAGTGATGCTAGATGCCTCGACAGCCTTGCCATTTCATCTTTTGCGCTGATAGCACAAGCGCCCTGGCCCTCCATGTTGCGTTTGATTGAAGTATGTATGCAATTTATGCGGTGCTTTGCGAGTAGCGGAAGTGATGCTAGATGCCTCGACAGCCTTGCCATTTCATCTTTTGCTCTGATAGCACAAGCACCGTGGCCCTCCATGTTACGTTTGATTGCAGTATGTATGCAATTTATGCGGTGCTTTCCTGGAACCTCACTATTTCCTGGGACGATACAAGTAGACGATTTATATAACGTTTCAGAGTTACGACTATCTTGCAATAACGAAAGGTGACCGTACCCTGAGAAGAGTTACAACTATCTTGTATTGTGCACAGATTGTGGCTTGCGCTTTAATGTCTGCTCCACGCGATTGATCCTTAGCTAGAGCAAGGAATGCTTTGTCAAAGCATGATAGTGCATCTGGAAGATGATTTTGCTCAAGACGCGCAAGTCCTCTCTTGAAACAACTTCAGTTGCAGCCCCACGGGGAACTGAGATGAAAAGAATAAAACGAATCAGTCATCTTTGCAATTATGTCTCGATCAAAGAGATTAATCCGTGAAAGATGATTAAGTTGGATCGTATATTTATCAGAATCAATTGTAATTAAACCCAGAGACAAATGGGAACATGTTCACCTGTCCGGGACGCACAGGTGCTGGAGGCGATGACGACTGTTCAGAAGGCTTTCTTGAATCGGTGGCATTTGGGACTCCTAGGATGCTAGGATCAAGTGGTTGCATGGAAATAGAAACCTGCGATGGCTGAAGATGTGGTGGCAGCACCCTCGGAGTCTGACTAGGCAACTGTGGAGGAACACCACCATCAGGAAACTCGACAAACTGTGCCGGGACACCAGGTTGTTGACCTGCCTGAGGAGAAACACCACCATCAGGAAGACAAACATCAGATACAGTGGGATTTGCTTGGCTGGGGACAACTGAAGAAGCTTGGTCTTGGCAACTTCCACCTATGGGCTTGTAGTTAGGCCCAGCCCAGATCATGATGATGCACCTCTACGCTTCCGCACGATCAACAACATCCTCGGACCATCATCACCACGGGGGTTTGCACCTCGTGCCCTAGAGACTGAAGAGTTGCACTTTACCACAGTAGAAGAGCCATTGTCTTTTGTTGAGGCAGAGCAACACGAACATTGGCGACAAGCAATGCTTGAGGAGATGAAAGCCATCAACGACAATGGTACTTGGGAGCTCGTCGACCTTCCTGTCGGTCACCGAGTCGTTGGACTCAAATGGGTTTTTAAGGTGAAGCGTGACGAACATGGAGCCATTGTTAAATACAAGGCACGACTGGTTGCAAAGGGATATGTGCAGCGTGCAGGGATTGATTTTGACGAAGTCTTTGCGCCCGTGGCACGCATCGAGTCTATACGACTCTTGTTGGCCTTAGCAGCAAGCAAAGGGTGGAAAATCCATCACATGGATGTCAAGAGTGCATTCCTCAATGGCGTGCTAAAAGAGGAGGTGCATGTGACACAACCACCAGGGTTCGTCAACCAGAACCACAAAGAAAAGGTCTGACTCCTACATAAGGCCCTTTACGGACTTCGACAAGCACCACGAGCATGGAACGCCAAGTTAGATGCAAGTTTACAGTCACTTGGGTTCAAAAGGAGTACCTCTGAGCATGGGATATACACTCGGAGTAGAAGAGCATCACGGCTTATCGTGGGTGTCTACGTGGACGACTTGATAATCACCGGGTCTGAAAAAGGCGATGTTGAAGCGTTCAAAGCCGAGATGAAGACTTTGTTCAAGATGAGCGATCTCGGGTTGTTGACCTACTATCTCGGGCTTGAGGTGTATCAAAGTGCAACCGGTGTCATGCTTTGCCAGTCAGCATACGCAGAGAAATTATTGGAGAGATGCGGCATGAGCAACTGCAACCCATGCAAGGCACCTATGGAAGCACGTTTGAAGCTTAGCAAGGAAAGTTCTAGCCCGCTGGTCGAAGCCACCGAATATCGAAGTATAGTTGGTGGACTTCGGTACCTTGTGAACACGAGACCAGACCTAGCCTATGGGGTAGGGTACGTGAGTCGCTTCATGGAGAAGCCACACGAGGATCATATGACGGCAGTGAAGCATGTGTTACGGTATATTTCTGGGACACGCAGTTATGGAGTGTTCTATGGAGAGAAACGTGACGGTCAACCACGTCTGGTTGGATTCAGCGACAGCGACATGGCAGATGACATCGACACACGAAAGAGCACAGGCGGCATCTTCTATTTCCTTGGCGATAGCCCCGTCACCTGGCAGTCGGCGAAACAGAAGGTGGTGGCATTGTCCTCATGTGAGGCAGAATATATCGCTGTATCAGCTGCAACTTGTCAAGGCGTCTGGTTAGCTCGACTCTTGAGTGACTTCATTGGCTCGGAAACTCAAGCGCCGGAGCTTAGGGTGGATAATAAATCCGCTATCGCATTGAGCAAGAACCCCGTCTTTCACGACCGGAGCAAACACATCGACACTCGGTTTCACTTCATTCGGGAGTGCGTTGAAGATGGGAAGATCGTCCTCGAGTATACTTCTACACAAGACCAACTCGCGGACATACTCACAAAGCCACTCGGACGTGTCAGATTTCAGGAACTGCGCACAAGAATTGGCATCGTCGAGATTCAAAAAAACATGACAAGAATTAAGGGGGCAAATGTTGAATAATTCTTTTGTTTTCTTAATTAGTGAGTTAGTGGTGTGAGTGGGTCATGGAGTTAGTGGGTTAGTGGTGCATTAACCATTGTTAGTGGGGTAGTGGGTAATTAATTCCTTTGTATTTTTTCTCCTATAAATAGGGATGAAATGGAATGGAAAAAACACAACTCAAACACTAATTCTCTTGTGTTCTTCTTCTTATCTTCCTATTCTTCTCTTAGAGAATCATATTTCCAATATTCTGGAATAGGTCCACCTGCAATTCCTGTGACCTTAGACGAAGCTGGAGCTGGCTGCAAAACTGGTTGTGATTGTTGCGCCCATGACTCCATTCCGAAAAGATCAGCAGGGACTGATGCTGCTCTTGGAGCAGAACTTGTAGCTCCACTTGTTAATGCAGAGGTTGGTTTAACACCTGACTCAAATCCTAGGATCCAGAACTTAAGGATTTAGTTCTATTTATTGGTAGCCCCAACCCATCTCTGAGCTTAAACGTTCTCGCTGCTTCTTTAAGCTTATCAACATCCACAGTAGTAGATGTAACTGGCTTATCCCGTATTCTAATTGCAATTTCTTAGGCTTTTGACACCCTCCTCGTTGTTGCTGCTCACATCGCCGGCAACCCCATACATTGTTTTCTTGAATTCTTTGGCAGCATTGGCTTGCTCATCGGATGTATCAGACATTTTTATGTTCAGGTAGATACAACCCTTTATGATGTATGCTTGCATGTCTTCGAGATTGTTCATATGCCACTTGGTATATTGAGTACTTTTTCACCCTCGTGTGGAGAAAGCTGTCGGTTTTTGTTTTTCCTATTGTTGGTTGGCTTTCCAGCCCTCCACGTTAGCAACACTTTTTTTTAAAAGAAATATTAAACTTGTATTATATATTTTCTAAGCCGTTTCTACATTAATTTTAATTCGTACTTTTAATTATTATTAATCTAAATATAATATTTTAAATTATTAATTTTAATTAACATGTATCTTATGTTTTAGCACTTATTTGAATACACTACAAGAAATTCACGGATTAGGGACTGAAGATTCAGTCCCTAATCCGTCCGGAAACCCATTTAGGGACTAATTAGGGACTGGCACGAGCAGTCCGCAAACGAGCGTCGGCAATCAGTTCTAGTCCGCAATCCGTCCGTAATTCCGGACGAAAATGTTAGTCCGAAACCGTCGCGAAATTTCCGGACGGAGCAGTGCCGTCGGGAAATTTCCGGACGGCGACAAACCGTCGGAAAATTTCCGGACGGCGTGCCAAGGAGGAAAAAGAACTGAGGAAAGCACAGCCTTGCCGGGTGCTGGAGATTCCGCCGGATAACGGGTTGCTCGTGCCCGAACTCGTCGACGTGGCTCACCGAGTCCACCAAGCCCGCGCCTCTCTCCTCTCTGGCATTGCTAGAATCGCCCGTGTTATGTCCTGAGGAAGAAGAAACGAACGAAAGAGAGAGAGAGAGAGAGAGAGAGAGAGAGAGGGGGGAAATGGAGGAAGAACCCTAAATCATGGAAAATCGGAGGAAAAATGGACGAAATCAAAGAGTCGCACCGTCTAAAAAATTCGAAATTCGGTCCGAAAATTGCGGACTGCTGACTCAGCAGTCCGAGTCAACAGTCCGCAATTTAGGGACTGCTGAGTCAGCAGTCCGCAATTTAGGGACTGCTAAGTCAGCAGTCCGCAATTTCCAGACCGAAAATTTTTAAGTCCCGATTCCGTCCCAAATTCCAGACGACTTAGGGACTGCCTAACAGTCCCCAAATTTAGGGACGGATTCGGGACGGTTTTCTTAATCCGTCTTTAATTAGTCCCTAATCCGTCCCTAAATTTAGGGACGGATTAGTCAGTCCGCAAATTCAGTCCCGAAATCCGAATTTTCTTGTAGTGATATTATCTTATAGAAAACGGAAAATTTTACTTTTAAAGTTTCGGACATTAAAGTTTTAAAGTATCAATTATATTCAAATTTGTCTATATTCTCTAAATATTTATTATACGAATATGTTATCTTATTCTTCAAACAAGGTTTGTCTTATTCTTCCTTTTGTTACTTTTTTCATCGACGTTGTTACTTTTTTCATCGACGTTGATGCCTGTTACTAAAACATATTAATATCTATGCATCAATATATACTAATATATATGAAAATGGAAAAGTTGTTACTAATTTGGCTTAATAAACTATACATTAATAAATATGATCCAGAAATATTTACTGATAAGTTTCGTCATAAATTGATATCACATGATATATTTCATGTAATAATGGATTACGTAAAATATATCTTCTTATCATGATTTATGTTAAAAAGACTAAACATTACACTATAATATTACTTTTACAAAAATATCCAAAAAAAATTTACTAAAATTTTTTTTATCTTTACACAAAAATTCATCATCTATTTCTAGTAATAAAAAAGAGTACAAATCCATGAGAGGGTCTAAAGAGTCGATAGCTTTCACTCCACCATTGGAATATAATTAGATATATAACATGAGCGTGTGAAGTTTCATTGGATGAAACAAGATATGTACTGAGCCGTAATCCATTTGTTCACATTTTTTTGTTGGTAATATCCGAATCTGTACAACTTTATTAAAGGGTAATAATTTTTATTTAATTTAATTTTAGATTATATATAGGTGATCCATAGAATTATAAAGTGGTGTCCCTTGGGAATCTTCAATAGATCCAATAATAGTAATATAATAATGCTTTTATTATGTTCATAATTGGGTAGTTAAATGCTTTTCTCTAATCTATATTACAATGATACATCAACAGAAAAAAAATATAAAATAATATTTTGATTGAAACGTAACAAATTTAGTTACTTTATTTATAAATAAAAATCATCATCTTATTTTATTCGTGTTATACAAAATAAATATCATCTCAAATTTCAATCTTTATCTTTTACAAGGTAACAAAACTATAGATCCGATGGCCATTAAACCATGGCAACTCTATAAAGCAAAGCACTCTCTTTAATTATAATAATAATAATAATAATAATGATAATAAAAAGTAAAGATTTCATATTAAGTCTTTCATCGTCTCTTTGTGTTCTCCAAAGGGTTAGTTTATATTATAAATAGAAAATAATTCACCACTATGATTATAGTTTATAAATAACAGTGGTGGGTTTGTAATTAGAGATATACACAATTTCATCACAGACCAAAAAAAGTTTTTTTTTTTCTGTCGGAAAGCTTATGGGTGTTGTCGGAAAAATATGTTCTTCTCTAAACTGTGAACTGAAAATCGTACAAGCAAGAAACGTGCAGCAGAAGTCATCAGATCATCTCTTTGTTAGATTCTATCTTTCTGCAGGAAACAACAGAAAAATCAAACTCAACACTAAAGAAATCAGTTGCGAATCAGATTTCCTCATTTGGAATCAATCTTTCTCATTGGAATGCCAAGGAAGTAAAGCCGCCATCGACGAACTGAAGCAACAAAGCATAGTTTTCGAGCTCCGGCGAAGAAAAACATCATCGTATCTCAGAAAGTTATCGAGATCGGAGTTGGTGGGTCGTGGAGAAGTTTCTTGGACATCCGTTTTGGAGTCCCCAGACATGGAAATGGAAAGATGGGTCGTGATGGGTTCGACGAAAGATCGTAAATTGGAAGATGGAAAGTCTACTTTATTGAAGATCGATTTGAAGGTTGGAGCTTCACAAATGGTGAAGAAGAAACAGATCTCAGATGATCTCTGTGGGTGTAAAGAGTGTGAAACCTGTAATTGTGCAGATTATGAAGCTCTGGTTTTGGCTTCGGCGTTTGATGCCATATAATTTGTACCATTCTGAATAGTTAGGGTTAATCGGTGGAAAATCGCTGAGTTTGCTTTTGTGTTTGGCTGTGTTTTTGTCAACTGCTGGCGTTATTTTGTTTGAATGGCGGAAACATGACTGCGATTACAAACAAAACTGTTGCGATTATGTTTTGAACAAAATTATCAAAATAGACAATTATTAAAAAAATAATTTATTTAAATTTTTTTGTTTAAAATAAATTTTTAATTATAATTTTCATATATTAAAAATAAATTTAAAAATTTAAAAATTATAAAAATATTTAAATATATATATTTATGATTAATATAAATTATAATAAAAATAGAGAAGCACTATAAAAAAACTGGCGAAAAGTCCGTTGCAAATGAGGATCCGTTGCAATTCGTGACGGCGTTCCAACGGATATTATCCGTTACAAAATTGCAACGGACTGTCAACGAAATATGCCGTTAGAATATTAGTAACGGATCACCGTTGCAAAACGTTGTGACGGACGGCCGTTGGTGTGCAACGGCGGTCCGTTGCAAAATAGGAAATCTT
>CM071860.1:2212240-2231128 GCA_036759665.1 Gynandropsis gynandra
CAACGGACATGCAACGGATCTCTGCCCGTTGCAATTTCCCCACATCCGTTGCAATCCGTTGGTAAAAGTTTCCAACGGACGGATCCGTTGCCCTGTCCGTTGGAAACTCCGTGTTTTTTTGTAGTGAAGATATAAGAGAAGATATGATGTATTTTGATAATTTTATTCAAAATGTACCAAAACGCAAATTTAAAGCAACATCATTTCAGATTTCTAAAATATGTGTTTCGGTGTGTTTTTTGAACGACTGCGAATCCACCGGTCGGTTTTAATATCACCCAAATCGTCAAAAAATGTCGTTGCCGCGTTGACTCCATCCAACAATCGGGGCCTTAATAGATATAATCAGAAAAACCAAATATTCATATAGAAGACTGCCTCAGTGTAGCCAGACCATTACACAAACGTTTTATTAGACAACATGTAATAGAAACCGAAGAACTAAGAAAGACAGGCGAAACAACAGGTGATCAACCTTCTCTGATTGGTCCTGGCAACTGTGTTTGTTTCTCAAGCATCTCCATGTCCAATAAGGGCAAGAAGCATATCCTCATAGTCACCGGAAGTGTCTTTGGCGATGGCACGGTCCAGGGGAATGCTGTTCCTGCGTAGGAATTCTTCTTTGATACGTTCCATGTCAACCTCTGCTCGTGTAGTGACCACTCGGGTCAACGCCCATTCATCTGTTCCCATCTTGTTAATGGCTTGACGCAGAAGCTTCTCGAAGTGCTTCTCAGGGTAAGTCAAGCACTTGATCGCTGCTCTGAGTAGTTTCAGGTATTCACTCTCCGAATCATCTTTCAGGTTCTGAATATCAATTAGGGTTTCCCCCAAAATCAGGCATCTGAAATCACGTTTGCATGAACATGGTTCTGCTCAAAATCATACCTTGTTGATGGCATTTCCAAAGGTGTTGTTGTAATGGTTAAGTGTTGCACCAAGCTGTGCT
This sequence comes from Gynandropsis gynandra, assembly GCA_036759665.1. NCBI lineage: Eukaryota > Viridiplantae > Streptophyta > Magnoliopsida > Brassicales > Cleomaceae > Gynandropsis > Gynandropsis gynandra. The sequence continues at coordinate 2,213,190 of CM071860.1, forward strand.
TTGCTCCTCGTGGTTAAGATTCTGATGAAGTCATCATCACTGAAAGCTTTCTCTGAGATCTTCTCGTGAAGTATCTTAGCCTCGGATCTTGCCAGCATCATGTTCACTTCATCTCCTTCGTACCTGAAAGTGCTCACAAGAGGAAGCAAAAGCTACACAGACCATTCTGTCAAACAGCACATCATGAAGACCAAACAACTCCTTTGATGATTCATATATATATATACATATATATATATATACCTTTCTGAGGTCGCCAGACGTGTGATGAGCCACATCCTCCTCGAGGGATTTCTTGTAACGAACTTGGTAAGCTTGTTTGACTTTGAAAAGCTCAACGGCGGATCTTGTACAAGCGATTTCGACAAGGACCCAGTTGTTTGAAGTGAACATTTTTGTTGCTTCTTTGGCTAAATACGCATCTCTCTCTGCAGGATCAAGAGTCCATAGCAGCACGGCTCTCTGTTGAGATCAAAATGGTATGTAAAAATAGAGTCAAGGAGGGACAAAAAGGGGAAGACATTGTTCCTCAATCAACCTCAAAGTCACTGGAAAGCTCTTTGTCCAAAGCCTTGAGGAGATCCTCGTTATAGGTCTCAGCATAAGCCTTGCGGATGGCAGAGCGTTGAGCAGCATTTCTGTGAGCCAGAATTGAGATGATCAATCCCTCGTTCGTCCCCCATCCTGTAATCAAGCCATAAGGATCGGATTATATCTAAAAAACCCATCCTGATCCTGTAAGAGCTATCAGATCAATACGGATCAATACAGAAGATATCGATAGATATAATCATCTAACACAGATCAGCCCAAAGTAATCAACAATGTGAAGATGATCAGACAAAATCCAGACCTAGGTCATGTGTAATGAAAAGAAGCGATTGATGCAATAAATCAAATCAGATCAGATTAGATCGCAACAAAGATGAAATTCCAGATTGAAATTAATGGAGGGAGCATGAAGGAAAGACCTTGGAACGCCTTGTGGAGTTGCTCGGCATCTTCGGCGGGAGAAGGGACATTCGCGGGGACTTTGAGAGACGCCATTTTCGGACCAAACTAGATCTCCGTATTCGTTGTCTGTCTGAAAACGAGGAAAATGGGAGAGGATGAGATGAGGAAGAAATACGTCGTCCGTGCTTATATAGTGCAAATTAGAATTTATTTATTCAAAAGAGGGAATTTTATTTTTCCCTGGGACGAAATAAAATTTCAATTTTGGATGCTAAAAATTGATTTAATGAAACAAAATAAGAATTAAAAAATATATATATCCATCAACTAGTGGCAAAATAATAATCTAAAAAAAGTATTTTGTTTTGGAAAAACAAAAATGAGTGTTTTTCACGTGAGGAAAGGGAGGAGCTTAAAACGTGAGCCTCTCTGACAAAAAAATATAATGGAAATGTACGTTATGTTCTGGATCTTAATTTTACATTAATTAACCAAATATATATGGGTCCGGAGAGATCCTCTTTATTTGCTTCTCATTTTCTTTTTATTGTTTTCGAATTATTAAATAGTTTATGATGAAAACTATGCTAATGTTAACACAATATTGATAAAAACGTGTAGTGGAAAGCGTTACGGAGGAGCATTATTTATTTGAAAATGTAACGTAATAAAAAAATAATGTAAATATATTATGTAATAAAATTCAAAGAAAAACGACGTGGGAAGGTCACATGCTTTGTATTTGGACCGACATGGGAGCAGTTTGTTTTAGAAGTTTTGAATATTTCGAGATTACAAACAAACAAAAATTTAAATGTTAATTTTAAAATGGATTAGGTCATCTGTTTTTTCAATTTATATATATATATACACACTGCATATTTTTATAAAAATATTAAACAATCAACGACTCCACTGGGGATCGAACCCAGAATCTCTGGTTTCGTAGACCAGCGCCTTATCCATTGGGCCATGGAGTCATTTACTGTTGACACAACAAATTTAGTTATCAAAACAATTGAGAACAGTTGATATGTTAAAATGCCAATGCTTATGAGATTCTATACAAGCACCAGTGGATATATGTGAATTGAAGGAACATGGATCATTGTCGAAGTAATCATTATGCGTCTTACATGTTTGTTTGCGTGATCTTTCAAACCATCAATCCATCGCTGAACTGTTCTTCCTGTCTGTAAACCAGTGATGTTCATCAGGATGGTCAATATACGTGCTGATACAAAAGATGGAATTTCGCAGAAAAGGTGGAACCTTTTGGTAGATAAGGTTGTTGTTCATCATCAAAGGCATTTCGTAGAATCCACTTCTCAATCCTTCCTATGTCAGGTCGGATCTGCAACACATTTTAAACCACTACTTCATCATCAAGCTTGTAACTTAATGATAGTTTACGAAAAAATGGAAGCTCTATGAATGTGTCTAAAGCTTAAATTTACAGAATTCAATGGTATAAATAATTTCCGAAAAAGGCAAAGAAGTCAATATAGAAAACACAATTCGATCTGATATTATACTCTAAAGCTGTACTATACCAACCTTGTTTACTGGAGTAGATGTGACGATGGGAAACACATAAATTGCTCACAATCATCGCTGAGTGTTTTCATCTCAGAAGCAAACTAGAGGGAACCTATGGCAATGACATTAAGATCAATCATCAATTATAACAAAAAAAAAAAAGCTTAAGCCTTTGAGGCAAATCTCTTAGAAAACAAAGCATACCATCAAGACCCTCACTCAATGACATCTCTAGAAGCGATAAACCTTTTGTCAAGTGTTTCAAGAAGAACAATCCCATCTAACATGTCGACAAATTCCTCTCCATGTTCTTCGTACTGTGGCAAAACTGAATAACAAATCAATCAAATGACAAAGAAAGGTGAGTGATGTAGAGAGTTTCAACATTTCATAAATTGCAATAGAACAGACGCCTATTGCAACGACTTCTTGAATATTCTCCTAGATATCAATCTTTTTATGTTTGTTAATTTTCTTTATTTTCTATGTTTATTAATTTTTGTTAAGTTTCTTTATTTATAGGATCTTAACCTCCTATATATTTTGATGTATGTTCTTGGTTTAATTAAGTGAAAATATTCAAAAACTCTATTTGTCTAAATGGTATCAGAGCACTAAGTCGAAAGACATCAATCCTAAACACGTTTCTGTATTCCACCGCCGATTATGGCTTCCGACGCAGACACCACCTTCGCCGGAGCTCCTTCATCTTCATCGAGTGATATTGTTACACAATACAATTCCCCAAACCCTATTTCTACTTTGATCCATGTCAATGTTTCCAACGTCACCAAACTCAAGGCGACGAACTATCTCACGTGGAGTATCCAAACAATCTCGATGGTTTTCTCGACCCGTCCCTTGCACCCGTACCGACCCTTGTGGTCAACAATACCATGGTTCCTAATCCGGCTTATGGACCATGGTTTCGTCAAGACCAGCTGATTTTTGCAGCCCTCCTTGGCTCCATCTCGATGTCTTGTCAGGCACTAGTTGCCTCGGCCGCCTCTTCCAGGGATGCATGGGCCATCCTCGCCTCCACGTACGGACGCTCCAGCCGCGGACACATCAAGCAAATCAAGGATCAAATGAGACGTTTCACCAAGGGTGCAAAGACGATTGATGATTGCATGAACTTCTTCAAAACCAAGGCGGATGAATTGTCCTCTTCCGGGAAACCCATGGATCCCGAGGATCTTCTTGATCTCATCTTTGCGGGCTTTGGTGACGAATACAAGCCAATCAAAGATGTTGTGAATGTGAAGGATACGACCATCTCCTTTGTTGAATTACACGAGAAACTCCTCAACCATGAAGCGGATCTCCTTGCAGTCGAACCGGTTCCCTAGTGCTTCATATTACCGCAAACAATGTCCATCACAAATCTCGTGGACCATGGCGTCCTGATTCCCGCGGACATTCAAACGCCCGAGGATCAACTCATCCCCCTTTCTCCTCGCGTGGTGACCAATCCCGCGGCTACCAAGGAAAGTGTCAACTCTGCGGTACACACGGCCATAGCGCCCGACGTTGTCATCTCTTTCGCTCGTCGGCTCCGTCTTCCCACACTTCTGCTTCACGCGGTCGATCACCATGGCCTCCGAGTGATCATCATGCCTCACACGCCTCGATTCCCTCTCAGGCTTCACCGACGTGGATCCTAGACTCCGGAGCCTCTCACCACGTCACCTCCGACTTGGCGAATCTTGCTCTTCACGCCCCTTACATGGGCAATGACGGTGTCATACTTGGTGATGGTTATGGGCTTACTATTACACATACGGGTTCCTTGTCCTTACCCTCCTCTTCTCGTCACTTATCCCTTTATAACGTTATTTGTATCCCCTCGATGCATAAAAACCTTATATCAGTTCATCAACTATGTACTCACAACAATATTTCGGTGGAATTCTTTCCCCATTACTTTCAGGTGAAAGATCTCAATACGGGGGCACCAATAAAACAAGGACTTCTTAAAGATGGTGCGTACGAGAGTGGTCAGTCCTTTCCAAACCAACCTCTCTGTCGCACTCTCCCTCTATTACTGCTTTCACTAGCGTCAAGTCCACTTTGTCCGAGTGGCATTCTAGACTAGGCCATCCGTCTTCTGAAATTTTGAATAAAGTTATCTCGTCTTCGTCTTTGCCGTTACGACCGTAATGTCATATTTCTTCATGTGATGCGTGTTTACGAAACAAAAGCCATAAACTCCCGTGTTATGTTTCTACAGTTACTTCATCTCGTCCAATTGAAATCATTTACATCGATGTTTGGACGTCTCCTGTGATTTCTTTCGATGGGTTTAAATACTACGTTATTTTTGTTGATCATTATACTCGTTATACGTGGTTTTACCACATGCATCGAAGATCTCAGGTTTCTGAAATTTTTCCAAGATTCAAGGCTCTTTTCGAAAATCGTTTTCATCTAAAATTGGATCTCTTTATTCGGTAAATGACGACGAATTGATTTCTTTACAACAATTTTTATCTACCCATGGCATTTCTCATTTTACAATGCCTCCCCACACACCCGAGCACAATGGGATTTCTGAAAGAAAACACCGCCATATCGTTGAAACGGGTCTTGCTTTCTTGTCTCACGCATCCATGCCTCTTGATTTTTGGACTTTTGCATTCCCGACGGCCGTCTATCTCATAAATTGTCTTCCCACTTCAATCCTTGGTTTTAAATCGCCATTTGAATCTCTTTTCACATCCTCACCTAATTATTTCAAACTTCACATTTTTTGTTGTCTTTGCTACCCGTGGTTAAGACCGTGTACACACCACAAACTCGAGTCACGCTCTTTCCCATGCATTTTCGTCGGGTATTCTCTCACAGAAAGTGCGTTTCTTTGTCTCCACTTACCAACCTCTCGAGTCTTCATCTCTCGTGATGTTGAGTTTATAGAAACCGAGTTCCCTTATCCTCGTTTTCATTCACCAAGCGCATCCATCCCCGATACTTCACTCGTCTCTTCCTTCCCTCCATGTACTCTTGTTCCCATTACCTCCACTCTTACATCACCATCTACGGCCGAGCCCCAATGTTCGGATCCTTCTCCACTGGTGTCTTTGTATCCCTCACTACCATCGCCATCCCCTTCGCCACCACCACCATTAACCACACCTCCAGAATTTCCACCGCAAAATACTCACCCTATGATCACCCGAGCCAAAAATCGTATCACTAAGCCGAAACAAAAACTCACTCTCACCACCATAATTTCCCCTTCCACGGACATTGAACCCACATGTGTCTCTCAAGCTCTTAAGAACCCAAAATGGAGGACGACCATGAATGAAGAGTTTGATGCCTTGGTTCGCAATGGCACTTGGGACCTTGTCCCGCCGGATCCCTCATATAATGTTGTTGGGTGTAAATGGGTGTTTAAAATTAAACGTCTTCCTGATGGCTTTATTGACAGGTTTAAGGCGCGCCTTGTAGCTAAGGGTTTCCATCAACGTCCCGATGTCACTACAATGACACGTTTAGTCCCGTGATCAAGCCAGCTACTATTTGAATCGTCCTCAGTCTTGCTGTCACGAGGAACTGGACATTGCGGCAACTCGACGTCAATAATGCTTTTTTGCAAGGCTCTCTCTCCGAGGCCGTCTACATGGTTCAACCACCGGGTTTTATTGATCGGGATCATCCGTCTCATGTGTGTAAATTACACAAAGCTCTCTATGGCCTCAAACAGGCTTCACGCGCGTGGTACAACGAACTTCGGGGTTTTCTACTTGCGTCCGGGTTTGTTAATTCACTGGCTGACACTTCTCTCTTCATCTTTCGACATGCTGATGATATCATCTATCTCCTTGTTTATGTTGATGACATTGTTATTACCGGTAACAACTCTCATCATGTTGATCGCTTCATTGGCTTTCTATAGGAAAGATTCTCCCTCAAGGATATGGGACCACTCTCCTACTTTCTTGGGGTTGAAATTACTCGGAATTCACGGGGTCTCCTCCTGACGCAACAACGGTACATCACTGATCTTCTCACACGCATTAATATGTTGAATGCTACGCCGGTTCATACTCCTATGGCATCCACTATGCGGCTCTCCTCTACCTCGGGTACACCGTTAGATGATCCTACCGAGTATCGCAATGTGATCGGAAGCCTACAATACCTTATGTTCATCCGACCGGATATTGCTTTCGCCGTCAATAAGCTCTCTCAATTCATGCATTGCCCTTCAAGTGAACATTTGCAAGCTGCCAAACGCATTCTCCGCTATCTTGGAGGTACGCGATCTCTTGGCATTTTTCTCTCGTGTAACAGCCCTCTTACCCTTCATGCTTTCTCCGATACGGATTGGGGTGGCGCCCGTGATGATAACACCTCGACGAGCGCTCATATTGTGTATCTCGTTTGCAATCCCATGTCTTGGTTATCATTATCTCGTTTTTAAGACTTAGCTTGTTATTTTTTAATGTATTTTTCCTTCGCTATTTAGTTATTAAAAGTTTTATTAGATTTTCTTTTGTTGTAATATTTTGTTACATTGTTATATATTATATGCAAAGCTTGTTTCATATTTTCAGGTTCATCTATATCTTTATCGGATCAAAGTAATACAAAATATGTTACGATCAAACATAAATGATGAAGACATATTTCTAGCCGATTGTGCTACGACACATACAATATTGAAAAGATAGAAAATATTTGTCCAAATTGAGAATACATGAATCCAATGTCAATACAATATAAAATACATGTTCGTCATATATTATATATATATATATATGTCCTCTTAATGTTATTTATATAATATATATTATATATTTGTATCATATACTTATATCTATTAATTTTTAATATTTTGTCCTTTTCTACAACTCTTTGGCAAAGATTCTATCGTCAGTGAACGATATCAACATGGATTCCATCGGTTTCGGCATATTGACTTGGCACGGTGTAGATTCCCTTGTTACGGTGTCGTTTTAGTTTCCCGGCGAACAAATGAGCTGCACGGAATTTCACGCGACGCCGGTGGCCGGCTATCATGGCGACGGTCGGTGTACGAAAGATTTCAACGAAATATGGACGCGAGGGTTCGGTTCAGTTCTATTCGATGTTGCTTTCGCTTCAGTACGGAGCTCATCCTCTGATCTCCAAACGCTTCATCAGGTACGATTTCAACAAATATGGACACGAGAGTTCGGTTCGAGACCCTCGGAAGATTCCAATTTCGTGTGACATTTATGTGGCTTGATCTGATCTGTGTACATTGTGTTGGGCATTCATGGTTATGACCTTTAAAAGGCGAAATCTTCTTTGGTTCAACGCAATATGCCAATAGCATTAGATCTAAAATATACATATTTATGTCTGAATCTGCATAATTTAGGGCTTAAGACAGTGACAAAAGTCGGCGGAAGTTGTTTCTGAGTCCGGTCGAGCTTCGTCTTTGTTGCCCCTCCTCTGTTTCATTGTTTAGTTGGATTGATTTCTTTATCTTTTGCCAACGTAAAACCCAATTCATTGAAGTCTTCTCTTTTCTCCCTAGCTTTTCATACTCTTGCTGTAATTCAATGTAATCATTCTGAAGCTCTGACATCTTCTTCTTCACATTCTCCAGCTCTACTTTAAGGGTTTTGATTTCAGTTTCTCTTGAACTTTGGATTTCCTCTCTTTCAGACATTTCACATCTCGTCCCTGTCTCCTTGCTTTGCGTTGTCATCCTCATTTTTACTTGTTCTGAGAAAAGAACCTGCATATTAAGCTTTTTTATTACGGGTGTTTTGGCGTTCATCAGACAGGAAATGCAGGTGTTATTATAAGTTGTCCCACATCGACGAGTATATGAACTTTGGACTCAGGTCAACAGGTCAATTCTAAACTTTTTGAGCTAACTTTGGTATTAGTTAAGACCAAACCCATATTTGACAAGAGGCAGATTTGTCCCAGTTTGAATATACTAATGTTGGGCCCCGATTGCAAATGTCCACACTCTAGTATTGAGTCCGATTGCAATGTCTGCGCTCCAGGATGGAGCGTGAAGGGTAGTGTTATGATAAGTTATCCCACGTCGACTAGGATATGAACTTTGGACTCATATATATGATGCTGGATAACCCTAAACTCTTAGATAAGTTTTGGTATTAGTTAGACCCAAGTCTATATTTGAGATGATATCAGAGCCAAGTTTGTCTCAATTTGAATATACTAATGTTGGGGTTGGGATATGAATTTTTGACTCATATATATGGTACTGGACAAACCTAAACTCTTGAGCTAGTTTTTGGATTAATTAGACCCAAATCCATATTTAACATAGTATCAGAAGCAAGTTTGTCTCAATTTGAATATACTAATGTTGGGGCTAAGATATAACTTTGGATTCATATATATGATATTGAGCAAACTCTTGAGCTCGCTTTTGGGATTAATTAGGCCCAAGCCCATATTTGACATGGTATTCCAATTTGAATGTACTAATGTTGGGGTTAAGATATGAACTTTGGACTCATTTATATGGTACTGAGCAACCCTGAATTCTTGAGCTAGCTTTTGACATTAGTTAGATCCAAGTCCATATTTGAGAATAGGTTAAAGAGTACCTGGACAACGGTTCTCACAGGCAACCGATCATTTTGTGCAGCGTGCATACATGCATCAACAGATAGTTTCTCGCAGTTCATTGTTTTACACAGTCGTCTCCTCTCATGGTCAGACAGTGAAGGATGAGTCTGGAACAGGGTAAATAATAATTGATTCCCAAAGAATATGTATAAGATCATATGATACATATATATATATATATCAGTTAGTTACCTTGAGGTATGTGTCAATTGCTCTATAGAGACCATCATGACATTTCCGAGCATTTTCAGGCAATGCTTCTGCTAATACTTGAAACTTAGTGATGGGAAGATTTGGATCTTTTGAAACCTCAGCAAGGTAATTGTCCAAAAGCTTAGTTATGTTTGGTTTCCCTGTAATGAATTGCTGTTGTTGCTCATGCATTAAGAAATACTCGAAAATCCTCATTACCACATCCACATTGTGTATTGTGAATTGCTCACTGTTCATGAACCAAAATTAGTATGGATTAGTTCAAACAGTTGCTTATATTGAATCAAATTTAAGAAATTTTTCTCACCTGATTTCTTTTTCTTGATCTTCTTTTCTGAAATTAGGAATCAAGAGGTCGTTCACGCTTGCTTCTTCCAATGTCGTGCCCACCCGCTTCTCAAGATCAGATATTAAAGCTGATGATACAGAATACAGAATTGCTATTTTCAGTATTCTCAACAGAAACTGGCATGGCATTGCTTCTGATTGAGATGGAAGTAAGCTTATTAAGCTTTCTATAATTGTTTTTCGTTCCTTACATCTATGACTACCTTCTTCCATCCGAACATCAAATTGTAACTCGGTCTTTCCAAATCCGTACCCTCGTAATCCTTCCAAATCTTCGTCAATTATTGGTAACCAATTGTCAGCATACTTAATGATGATTTTTCCTATAATCTTTGGTTCGCCTTGTCTTGCTTTGATTGTCGTTATAACCCTCGTGAAATGATCGATTCGAAGGGTGGCTATATCATTATATAGACGTCTCTCATCATCGTCTATATCTTCGTTTTTTGAGACTTTCCAGGCAAGCAAATCACAACATCTTCGTACAATTTGAAGATTTTCGGCCCATGGAGATAACTTCTCACAGGCTTTTAGAACAGTGAGTGTGTCTTTCCATGAAGAAAGTATTACAAAAGTGATGAAAGCATCTGTCTTTGAAATCAAGTTTCCATCTTCATATTCCTCTGTCATGTCCAAAAACTCTGATCCACATCTTAACTCTGCTGCGTTATTAGGGTTTAAATCCAGAGGAAATCCATAGCAGAATTTCAAAATGGTCTCAAATGTTTCTGCCCCACCTGGAAAATTTTCCAACTTGAGATTCATTGAAGGTTGAAGCTCGAGACGACTAATGTAACCACATTTGGATACCAATGGATACTGTTTTCAGACAAAGAATTAAGGTAACCATTTTAGTTCATCTTCAAGTAAACCCATTTCATGATAATTGGATTAAGATTCTTTGATCTTATTTTATCATTACAAAGTTTATGTTTTGCTGATAGATTACCTTGTGAATGTTGAATGTTATATCATCGATCTGAATTGAGAGATCAGTAGGGATTTGAGAAGTGACATACCTACAGTAAAACCAAACCAAGCAACAATCAGTTAATCGAAACATTTTGCTTAATCCTTCGAATTTTTCTTACCAGGAACGATCATTCTTCTCGAAGTTGGCTAATGTTACGACTCTATTTGGAACAATGATGCTTTTATTACAGATTTGATCTGAAACATAATCAGGATCTTCTCCGAAAGTGTTCATTATTTCTTCTGATCTGATAGAATAACTTTGAAAAGGATGAATCAAAGATTTGGGGGAATGAGAATAAGAATATAAGGAGGATGAGTGGGACAGAGTTGAGAGTAAATGTGAAAAGATAGTATGTGGTGATTTACAAAGTACACAGCAAAACACACTTATTGTTTTGCCTTTGCCTGTCTTTGTCTATTCAAAGACTTCAACTCATTGATGCTCAATTGGACAAAAGCAAAGCTCTTTCATATTTCTCCTTTTGCAATATTCTACATGGTTTAAGGTTATCTTACTCTTTTTTGCAACTTTATTAATATTATTATATCAATTTTAATTTTTAAATCATTTTTTTGATTTAGTTATTAATTTGGCTTTAATTCTATTTGGATCTAATTAACATCAAAAGTTAGTTTAAGGGTTTAGATTTGTCCGTATAAATTTCATATCTCCCTCGTATCTAAATTCGATATTGAAGTGTAGACATCGCAATCGGAGATCCAACATCAGTATATTCAAAGCGGGATAAATCAGGTTCTGATTTCATATCAAATATGGGTTTTGATCTTACTAATATAAAAAATTAACTAAAAGATTTAGAATTATCCAATACTATATATATATGAGGCCAAAATTTATATTCTAATCGACGACGTGAAACAACTTATTTATAACAAGTTCTGTTTTTATTGTTGGATTTGTCCATTTGTCTATGAATAGCGTGGATGCGGGGGGTTGATAATTGTGTCAATTACAAGGAAATGCATGAAAATGATAAGTAATTCGTGAATAAATCATGTGAAATCATGTGCAAATGATTTGTGTTTTCTAAGGAATTTTCTCTTTAATATACGTACGTAAAGCCATGAAAAATATTAAATAATAATAATTTAAATATTTAATTAGTTGAAAAAAAGGAAAAAATAAATATATATAAGTAAAGCAGCAGTCGTGGTTGGCGGTTTCCCCGCGTACCCATATAAATAAAACGCGTCTAACTTAAAACATCGTCTTCATTTCCTTACCATTTACCCCTCTCTCTCTCTCTCTCTCTCTCTCTCTCTCTCTCTCTCTCTCTCTCTCTCTCTCGCTGAATCTGAATTCCGAAGCAGAGGAATCGCAGATTCAGATCTAAACCTCAGTTTCACGACGATAATCCTCTGAAGATAATGGCGACGGTATCACCTTTAGCCAAGTACAAGCTGGTTTTCCTCGGCGATCAATCCGTTGGCAAAACCAGCATAATCACTCGTTTCATGTACGACAAATTCGACACCACTTACCAGGTTTTTTTTCCTTCTTAATTCTTCCCCCTCTCTTTTGATTTCCCTTTTTCAAATTTATCTCCATTTTATAGGTCCTTTTCCCTTTGATCGGAACCCTCATCCGTTCGATGCGTCATTAGTTTTATGTTTTCAACGAGAGACTTGGATCAGATTCTGAATATTTCGATGTTTTGGTGTTCATTTTTAATTTTTAGCAAAGAACATAAATATTCCATCTCTTGTGATTCGCGATGACGTTTGACTTTGTCTCGCTGGGAATTGTCGTTGTTCAATTTACAAAAATCGGCATGTTGGACGATTTGACGAATTTTGCGTTGTCTTTTTCTTGACACGATTGCCTGAGGATTGTTGATCAAATATTGCAGACATATCTGGTCTTTTCTGTGTAATCTGAGAATATAGATGCTTGTTTCAAGCCTGTAACCTTTTTTTTTGAGGATTTCATTGTCCATGTATCTGACCTTGTCCTCCACGACCGTTTCCACAGGCTACTATCGGAATTGACTTCTTGTCGAAGACGATGTACCTTGAAGACCGGACTGTTCGTCTGCAGCTTTGGTAATTATCCCATCAAGCTCTCGTTATTGCAGAAACTTAATGTCTTCATAGGATAAAGCCTGTGGGAGATTAGGGTGTTCTTTTCTTGCAGAAATATTGAGTTCTTGCTTAATGCATAATGGCTGATAGTGCCCTATTCTATGGAAATTCTCATTGAAGTGAACGTGTACCATCTGCTTGTTTTATTGGTCATTTTGTCACAGAAATGGATGTAGTTCTATGTAGTGGATGTCAATGGTAAAAGATGAATTTGTGATCACAGGGATACTGCTGGGCAGGAGAGATTTCGAAGTCTAATACCAAGTTACATTAGAGATTCTTCTGTTGCTGTAATTGTCTACGATGTGGCAAGTAAGGCTTTTCTGATAACAAATTGAACTTTTTCCACCCACAAGATCATCACACTTATCCTTTTAGATTATCTTATGGATGCTTTGTGAAACGTCTAATCTTATCCTAACAATGCAGATAGGCAATCGTTTTTGAACACCTCTAAGTGGATTGAGGAAGTTCGTACAGAAAGAGGCAGTGATGTTATCATTGTCCTCGTGGGTAACAAAACTGATCTCGTTGATAAAAGGTAAGATAAATTGACTAATATCAATTTCAGATCGATGTTTAGATTTCTTGGTAGACTCCAGTAATTCGATGAGAAATGGATAAGATGGAATTTTATGCAAAAGCTATGGATGAACTTACATGATTAGCTTCCTGGGGATACAAAAGATGAAAGCTTTGACACTTTGAGAAATGGATAAGATAGAATTTTCTGCAAAGCTATGGATGAACTTACATGATTAGCTTCCTGGGGATACAAAAGATGAAAGCTTTGACACTAGACTCATTTAAAAGTGAGCTTTTAACGTTGATATATCAACAGATGGCCTAGACAAGGCTCATTTAGTTAGGTTATCTTATGTTTAGTCATGTTTCTATACTCCAAAATGTGGGCATTGATTATGAAACAGACAAGTGTCGATAGAGGAGGGGGATAACAAAGCTCGTGAATTCGGAGTAATGTTCATAGAGACAAGTGCAAAAGCAGGATTCAACATTAAGGTACCCATATCACTTGCTGTGCCTGTGGGTTATGATTTCTCCATATAACATCTCTGTTGAAATCATTGTAAAATTTGCAGCCTCTATTCCGTAAGATTGCAGCAGCCTTACCAGGGATGGAGACCTTATCCTCCACAAAACAAGAAGACATGGTCGATGTGAACTTAAAGCCATCAACTAATTCATCTCAGGCAGAGCAACAACGAGGCGGATGTGCATGTTAATGAAATACATAAAAGGAGAGCTCGGCCATGCTTGGACAGAAAAAAAAGGATGGGTAACAGAAAGCTTTTCAATTCTGTAGAACTCTGAAAAAAAAAATGTTTTCAAATCTTCATGACTCTTTGAGTTTTGATCCATTTTCTGAATACCTCAGGAAGATCATTTTGTTGGATTGGATGTTATTATGTTCAGTGTAGAGTGTACTTCCGTTTGAAACCTCATGTTCCGATTATTATGTCTCCATTTCTCCATCTTTGTTCCGACCGACTAATAGTATTTAAAGTTTTAGACTTTTGGATTAGTGAAATCAGATTTCAAATTAATGAGATTTACACCTAAGTGTTATTAGTGATAATAGTGCGTGACGTGTCATTCACCCACCAGAAAAAAGGAAGACACTTTAACCCATTAAAAGAATAATCACATCACAACCAAAGCGACCTAAAAACCTGAGACGAAAGTGATGTTAGACTCTTGTTAGTGCAGGACTGACGGCGTCTGCCATTGCCGAATCCTCAGAAGCTCAAGAACAACAATAAGTATATCGATCGCATCACCACTCCGTTTCCATCGACTCCTCGATTATTCCATTTCTCGAGCTTCCCAGAAAAATCCGATTTTTTTTATCTGTCGGAGGTTTTGCGTTGACCAGCAATGCGTGGTCTTGATCGGTGGATTGCTGATTTGGTCAGATCAGAACCGTCGGATCATTCTTCTTACAAGCTCGGCGGATTGTTCATCGACGAAACTACCCTTTCTTCGTCTATTACTTTTGTCTCCTCTGGGAATTGTTCAGTCAGTTCGCGTCGATTTAACCGAAAGTTGAAATGTTTGAAGCTTCGGAGAGGAAATGGGACCAGGGGGTCTCTGTTTTTGTCCGTTAGTTTGTCGATAAAGGAGAGTGGTGGTCCGGAAGATGAAGAAGGGGAAGGATATAACGGGGATTCTGGACAAAGTGAGGGCCAAAACGGGAATAAATCTTTTCCGGCGGAGGCAGACGTAGTGGTGATCAGTGAGGAGAAGGCGGCGGAGAGACCTAGGGTTAAGGAGAATGGTTCAGGCGCTCTCAACACCACCAAACATTTATGGGCTGGAGCTGTTGCCGCCATGGTTTCAAGGTCTCGTTTTTGCTTACATTTCGTTCAAAGTTGCTAGATTTTATAAGACTGAAAGGCTCTTGAATCTTTTGAACAATCAATAATAGAGTTTCCACTTGACATTACTGAGTTTTCTCCTCTAGAATTTATGCTTGTTAGGGTTGTAAGAGATGGATTAAGCTTGTATTTAGTTGATTAATTGGGTTTAAATTTTAATGATGGAGCAGAACTTGTATCGCCCCTCTTGAACGGATGAAGCTAGAATACATAGTCCGTGGAGAGCAACAGAATCTGATTGGACTCATCAAGAGAATTGCATCTACTGAAGGGCTAAAAGGTTTCTGGAAGGGAAATTTGGTTAATATTCTACGAACTGCTCCTTTTAAGGCCATCAATTTCTATGCCTATGATACATACAGAAGTCAGCTGTTGAAGTTTTCTGGAAATGAAGAAACTACAAATTTCGAGAGATTTGTCGCTGGTGCAGCAGCCGGAGTAACTGCTAGCTTGATTTGTCTACCGCTGGATACTGTAAGTAGAATCTATTAACTTCATGAATCCTCTCGCAGTTTGGATTTTATTCATGTGTGTAGTTTTAGATTGACTGAAATGGAATCATGGGCATCAGAGGATAGAATAGGACTAACTACGGACGTGGATTTGAGTTTAGAATAGGGTGATACAGATATAAAAGGCGGATCTTTTCGTTCAAATAAGCACAAATTCTACCCTACATACCCGTTTTAGTATATCCAAGCAAACATTTTGATAGAATAGGATGATACAGATATAAAAGGCGGATCTTTTCGTTCAAATAAGCACAAATTCTACCATACATACCCTTTTTAGTAACGAAGCAAACATTTTGATCAAGTGGGTATTCCTTTGATTGGCAGATAAGGACTGTGATGGTGGCACCTGGTGGTGAAGCATTGGGTGGCTTGGTGGGTGTGTTCCAACATATGATCCAAACAGAAGGTTTCTTTTCACTTTACAAGGGTCTTGTGCCTTCACTCGTTAGTATGGCTCCATCTGGTGCAGTGTTCTATGGTGTCTATGATATTCTCAAGTCAGCCTACCTTCATTCCCCGGAAGGTAAGAAAAGAATTGAACACATGAAACAAGAGGATGAAGAATTAAACGCATTCGACCAACTTGAACTTGGTCCCTTGAGAACATTGCTATATGGAGCAATTGCTGGTGCTTGCTCAGAAGCAGCGACTTATCCGTTTGAAGTTGTGAGAAGGCATCTACAAATGCAGCCTCAAGCAAGAAAGTTAAGTGCAGTGGCGACTTGTGTGAAGATTATTGAGCAAGGGGGAGTTCCTGCCTTATATGCAGGCTTGATTCCTAGCTTGTTGCAGGTCATTATTCTCTGCTTCAGTCATGAAAATCATTCATATTTCCTTGTTTATCTGTGATCATGTGGTTCAAAATTGTGCAGGTTTTACCATCAGCGGCCATCAGTTACTTCATGTACGAATTCATGAAAGTTGTCCTGAAAGTAGAAACAGCATAGACATAGACATAGACACTGCCGTACAATCAGTCGAAATATCATCAGATTCAATGAACATTGAAAGGGCTTGTTTTGTTTATCACTTCTCTGTTCGGATCTTCCATGTAAAACCAGGCAGGCAGTCCATGGTTATATGGATTGCAAGAAAATGGCAGCATTCAAAATTCATTTCATTTCATTTCATACGCCTCAGGGTCTACAAATAGTTGGAACATTGCTATAATAGGAAATACAGATCGACAGGCAGATCAAAAGTTTCCAACTTTTGGAGATAATGTCATTAGTACGGAACAACTGCATTGGCTTCAAGTGTGAGGGACAACAAGTAAAACAAAGCAAAGTGCGTGGAGCATCAATAGCCAAAGCTTAGACCCACTTATTGCTGCCATCCGTACTGTTGGTTTCTACCACCACCCATTGGGTTCTGACCTCTTCCTGAACCTGCCCCTCCATACTGACTGCCTTGGGGATAGTTTGGCGGTCCAACTCCATAGCCGCCACTGGGTCCTCTAGGACCCGCCCCGTATGGTGCCCCTCGCCCTTGTTGAGGGTATGATCCACTGCTGTAACCCCCACGATTCTGATTGTAGCCTTGGCTTCCACCACTAGGAGGGTAACGGTTTGGACCTGGTGGACCACGGGGCTTTCCATAGTAATGGTGGCTAGGTCCAGCAGCTACTTGTGGAGGTGCATTGTTAATGGGATGGTTAGGACCGCCAGGCCAATGTGGAGGTGGGTGAGACTGGCCACCGTGTTGCATAGGAGGTAAACGATGTTGCTGCTGTTGTGGATGCTGCAATTTCTGCCTTTTGGCTGCTTCCTCATTTTGTCTCTGCTGCTGACGCTTTTTCTTCGTCTGGAACTCATGCGATGATTCGTATGTCGGTAGACTGTTGATTAAAAGTATAGTCTGATCAGAACTTGTTCATGCCATTGTTTATTAAAACGAGATGATTCCATACAATGCCATTACCTCTTTGGATCACATGGCAGTGGATCAGTCCAAAAGTACTCGGCATCAAGAGCGTCCTTTGCTGATATTCTCTATACAAAGGATCTCAATGTCAAAAATAGAATCTAGCAGAAACAACTTCCTGATTTGGAGTCTACAGTAAAGCCTTATCAGTTTGTTCTATTTCAGATCATAATTTGCACTCGATGAAGGCGTGATACCTGTGATGGATCAAGCACCAACATTTTCTCCAATAGTTCAAGGGCATGGCGATCAAAGCTGTAACAAGAGCTCATCATTAAAACTTTTGTGGATCATAATATTTGTGTAAAGGACAGGCCATCGACCTGAGTTTTAGTTTTACTTACTGTCTGAAGACCTCCCTTACACGACG
>CM071860.1:2231180-2266521 GCA_036759665.1 Gynandropsis gynandra
TAAGGGTCGTGCTGGTTTAAAATTGTTATACCAAGGCATCTTGGAAACCCCAGGCCAATTATTTTCGTCAGGTGATCCACAGAGCTCAAAAATCTTGTTCAATTGCTCATGCTGGAACAAGGAAACCCACATGTCAATTTCAGATCATAAAGCACCACATGATATAGCTTTCCAACCATCCGCGACTGTCTGAATCAAAATATTCAGTTCACTAGAATAATTTTCCGATATTCTGTTATGCAAATCTCCATTAAGCAGGCCGATCCACTTGCCTATAAGCAATCATCATTATCAACTGCTACTCACTAAAAGACTCCTAAAAGCTTTAACAGATCCTACATCGCAGAATATGTAGAACATATATTGATAAAGAGAACAAAAAATAGCAAATATAACTAATTATGCAACAAGCTGTTCTTCTTTACCTCATTTTTCATGCATAGCCAAAGGTAAAAACTTATCCATTCTTATATCATGTAAATGAGGAACCAATACTCACCTCATTTTTCCCAGGTAAGATCGGTTTCCCGTGGAGAAGTTCTGCAAAGATGCAACCTACCGACCACATGTCAATAGCCGGACCATACTTAGTGGCACCAAGCAGCAATTCAGGGGGTCTGCAGCAAGACATTTTACGCTCATACCAACATACCCGACATGTAACTTTTAAATCATAATTCAAACCATACCTATACCACAAAGTGATGACGCGGTTTGTTAGGTTTCCAGTATGATCATGAGAAAAAGATCGTGCTAGCCCAAAATCAGCAAGTTTTAAATTTCCCTCGTTGTCAATAAGAAGATTAGAACCTGCAGGGATACTAAGGTAAAAAGGAAGTATACTTGAAGATAAAACCTAAACCACCAGTTTGAGAACGTCACCTTTAATGTCACGGTGAAGTACTTGATTAACATGACAATAATGAAGCCCGGTGAGCAGTTGCTTCATGTAACACTTTCAAACAGGCTGAATGTCAGACAGATTCAAACAATGGGAATGCAAAGAATTCTCTGCATAACCATGAAATACCTTAATCTGGGGTACAGTAAATCTAAGTCCAGGACGATCAGCAAGCCCCGTCAAGTCATGATCCATGTACTCAAAAACCATATATATCCCACCTTTGTATTTGTTATTATCTACAATTTGGTTGCCAACATTTAGATACCATTGAGAATATCCAAGGTTAATCACTACTATAGGTAAGAAGAATCCAAAATTTTACAGAAAACAATCCACCTGGCTTCCCTTGCTCATCTCTGTCTCGACCTTTTAAGATAAAACAATGCGTACATATAAGAGCACTAACATATATCAACCTTTTTAAAGATATAACACCATAAAGAACAATTTTTTAAACCTGGAGAAGTGACAATCTCTTTGAGCTTGATGACATTTTCATGATGAAGTTTCTTAAGAATTTTTATCTCCCGGATAGCTGTTATAGGAAACTGCAATCCATTTGAGATAAGGGTTTAACAGTTGTATACTGCCAAACCTTATAAAACATTTGATTGATCGATTGGCAATATGAAAGGAAAGGAAAGGAACATACCCCTTCTCTTTCGTTGTCCATACGAATCTTTTTCAGAGCAACGATTTCACCGGTTTTGATTTCCCTAGCCATGTATACTTGACTGCATGAACAAACATTTAAACATAATAACTCAAAAAGGACAATTACCATACTTCATAAATCCTAATTTGGTATCAGTAGAAGAAGAAAATCAAGCTCAATCATCTATCCGAACCACACGCTAATCATAACATAACCCAATTTCTAGATATCATGGAAACCCTGCTCCATCAAATCTTAATATCCTGAAGAGTAACAATTCGCTAAACGACAAATTGTATATTATGAATACCCAGATCTTCAAAATTCAAATTTTCGAAACTTTTATCAGAAAAGAGGTAGACCAAACCGACCAAACTGAAAACCCTCGTAGAAAATCCACGAAATAACAGCTCCTGAATAAGAATTACGCTAAGAGAAACGCAGAAATTCACGATGCAAGAGTACCGACGACCCAAACAAGCAACACAAATCAAGATAAAAACGAGAAACGAATCGAGAACGAGACCCGTAAGTTCCTTCACCAATCTGCTCGAGCTTCTCGAAGCAATCGACACTACGAGATCCCCAAACCGGCGGAGGCTCCTCCAGATTCAACTGCCCGAAGGCCGCCGCCGTCATCTTCGTCTCTTCTTTTCGCTCGCTCCCTTAGCTTTCTCTATCTCTCTCTCTCTCCCTCTCTCTCTCTCTCTCTCTCTCTCTCTCCACACCTCTCTCTCGCAGAATTCCTCAGGCTAACGTAGGTTTTTTAGCGTTTATCAATTCCGGTTTAAACCGGTTTAATGTTTTAGCGTTAATAAATTCCGGTTTAAACCGGTTTAATGTAGGTACCATTTATCACTATTGTAGTAATAATGACACATAATGATCATCGGCCATTTACGATAAGCCCAAAAAAAACCGAATTGCAATGTGAATTATTCATAATACATATATATTAATTCTATTAAGATCAAATTCAGAGTCAAGGATTCATATAAAAGTCATTAATCAAAGAATCAGTATTCCAAAAGCATATGATAAAAGCAAAAATCTTCTAACACGTGTTCTCTTCCGTCCTAGGTAAAAGCATTTCCATATGAACATTGTTCCTCTCCCTTCCATTCTTCGTCCCTGCAAAACTAAAACATACTAACTCCTTCTATCCTAGAGAAAACCCTTACTACCTTTGACCAAAATATACGACCAAGCTCCCACAAAACTTCCTCAAGCCGAGTCACTCAAACTTATCCTCTCATAGAACAAGATGTAACCATGGTCTGTATTACTTGAATACTCCTGTGCTGACCCGAAAAATGTTTGCACCGCTGATTCATCAATCATCTCAACATTTTCATCATCGAATAATAACCAATGGTTATGGCTTTTGACGAGGCTGACGTAGTGGCCATGGTTGGGGCCACTTCCCACATGGACCACTACTGCAAAGAGGGAGTACTCGGCATCTACATCTTCAGATGTGCTACTGATTTTCAGCTCTAAGGGGAAGACAACACGATACGAAAGCTTCTTGTACCGACCAAGCTGCTCCATGTATTTGAACCGTTTCAAGTGGATTACTAGAACGTTAGGCGGCTTCTTGATTTTCATCCTTTTCTGGGCTTCTTGCAAACTATGAAGTGAAGTGAGATATATGGTGTGTGTAATTCAGCAGGTGGAAAAAACTTTTGTGTATTATGATGATAAAATGCTTACCTGCAACACTTGTCGCAGAAAAACTTGTCTTCGGCATTCAAAGTCTCGGTGGAACTGAAGTTCTTCAGACAACTTGTTATCGAACTGTTTTGTTCGATGTCAAGGCTGAGATCAAAGAAAGTTTCATCCCTTGCTGTTACTGTCTCACATCGTAAGCACCTTGTTTCGTTTGTGAGTATCCCCTGATTCAATTTGCCGTTAAAACAATCTGTGAGACTGGGAAGGAATCAGTTGTCCAAATTTTAAGATCCATTTTCATGCACACTCCTAAAATGAGACAACTTGGAAACTGAAAGACTTATCCAGACTGTAACACAAACAGGACAAAGCACTTATTCTTCACACTAGCCGAGTGGTTAAAGGGAATACCAAATCTAAAATATATCTTTCAGAGAGATCACCTGGAAATTTTTGTGCACCCACGTCACCCACGGTTCCTTCTCAGCAATGTCTACCTCAGGAGTGTTTGGTGTGTTGGCATCCATTTCAGATGGGGACGAAGCCTCTTGATCATTTTTGGCCTCTTTCTCCAAAATGTCAACAAGTTTGTTTAGCAAAAAGTTCAAAAATTCATGCGCATCCTGCAATAGAACATATAATTTCCGATAATATACGATTCTCATACAATATCATAAACATATTTTATTCCATTGTCTCTCATTAAGCACTAGACAAACAATTCTCAGTAATAAGTACCTGATGCATAAAGCCACGGAACAGCTCATTTTCCTTCTTCAACATCTGTATAAAGTGTTTCGGCGCAATAACTCCCGTTTTCTTCTTCTGTGAGCTTATCTGCACGATGATGACAAAAATCTTGAACCTAAAAAGAGAAAAATGTAGCAAGAGTGCAGTAGCATGCTATTCTTTAACCCAATAAGTTCATAGTCCTAGCCACATATTTCTCAACAAATAATAAATAGGAGACCTTGCATACAACATCATGTTTTTGTTTTTAGGAAATTAAAGTTGAAACAATAAGAACACTTATAAGTTTGTGAAGCAAACTATGAAAGAACTAAAAGCTCTGCACAAAGGAACGCGAAAGCAAATCCATCAATAGCATCATTAGTAGACTCAGCAACAGAAAACTTACCTGAGAAAATAAGTCAGCTAAGCATGTCAACAGAGTTTCCTCAATATCCCTTGTACTTTTGTTATTAGAATGATATTCCAGCAATTGTTCTCGAAACGGGACACAAAAGTAAAGTGCCTGCAGCAAAATTAATTAAAACAAGACAAAAGATGTAAGGTAAATTTAGAACTAAACACAATTGTGACATGAAAAAGTCTATAGACAAAAGCTCTTCCTCAGACAAATGGCCACAACCCAAAAGAAAATAAATAGTAATCTACACTTCGATCCTCCATAAGTTGACGAATGAAGATGACACAAAGGAAAAAAAGGCCAAGTTACATGCTGTCTGAAGACTGATTACTAAATGTAATCCCAGTCTAAGATTAACTTCTCGATATACAAGCTCCAGAAGCTATTAGAAAAACTATCACAGAGGCCATGCTAGGAAAAAAGACATGATGTCTAATTTAAGGACATACTT
Source organism: Gynandropsis gynandra (assembly GCA_036759665.1). Lineage (NCBI taxonomy): Eukaryota > Viridiplantae > Streptophyta > Magnoliopsida > Brassicales > Cleomaceae > Gynandropsis > Gynandropsis gynandra. Next base: position 2,236,012 of record CM071860.1, read on the forward strand.
TCCAGTTCCCTCGCCGTTTTTCTAAACAAAAATTCGTACCAAGAAGACATTGACACGAGTTTAACCAATCAACGTAGAAAAATTGGTCAGTTCTATAAAAGATTGTGCTTCATACAATTACCATCCTGTCAAAAACAAGAGGAACCAAATCCTAAAGACCTAGCATTGACAATCCTCCCATTCTTCTGAAACTATGGGATATTATCCACTTTCTTTTTAATACCAAACAGGAGAAACATAGATCATACTCCACCAGAATGTATTGAATTCTCGAATGCATCTATAGAAAGATGTCTATAAACACCAATTCCAAACTAAACAGTAAGAAGTTGTACCTAAATTCGAAAGCCAAAATCAACATACACGATCAAATTATCCTGCAAAAACCTGAGACCATCCAATCACTAACATTGTATATTTTCTCCTTCACCCGATAACAAATTCCTATAACCTGGCAAACTTGACGTAATTACCCATAACCAATGCATCGCCAAAGCAACAGATCAGATCAAAACAACGAAGAATAGATAAATTGATAAAAACCAGAAACAAAATCCCAGAAATCAGAATCAGATACAGGGAGAGAGACCTGGAGAACACTGTTGCAATAACACGTGTTGCCGAAATTCTCAAGACCGAAGTATCGTTCGCCTTCGGGAAACTGATCGCCCATAGCTTTCTCGAGTTTGGAGCCCGCCGCACCCATTCTACACCAATTCCGAGTCAGAGATCTCAACTCGTCCGATTCTATCCTACGATTACGTAAGGAACCCGTGTGCAACGTACGAGATACTACTATCTGCGCAATGTTTCAATCCATTGCCGTGCAAGAACAAGACCCGGCGGTTATACAGATGTTTTTTTTTACCAAAAAAAGGGTTAGATTTGAAAAAAATGAAAAGAGGAACTTATATGATAATAAGTAAAAATTAAAAGGTCAATAAACAATTACGATATTATTGGGACTATGTTGTAATTTCAAAGACTGGAGGGCAATGTGGATAATATGATTTAAATAACGGGGCAAACGGAGATATAAGAGTTCCCTTATCCCATGAATCCCTTATCATCATCAAAGTGTGAGTAGACCATCTCTTACGTCGAACCGCAATACTTCCGCCGTAGCCTCGCCGTGCAGAGAAGCAAAACACCATGCTCAGTTTCTCAATTGCTCCACCGAGTACGGCGGCGGTTTTCCCTCGGGTGTCTGCCTGCGGAGCTTCGACTTCGTCTTCCTTCCATGGCGTCAGAATCTGTCACGTGGTTCCTGTCCGGGTTTCGGCAGCGGCAATGTCGTCTCGTAAATCCTCGGCGCAGGTGGTGATGATGGCGAAAAAACAAGAGGAGCTGAAAGAGATAAGAGCCAAAACGACAGAAGAGATAAACGAGGAAATTATTGACCTCAAGGGAGATCTGTTCATGCTTCGCCTCATGAAATCCTCAAGGAACGAGTTTAAATCGAGCGAGTTTCGCCGAATGCGCAAACGAGTAAGCTTGATTCTGACGCATCTGCCGTTGATTTTTGTTTTTCTTGAAATTTTGAGTCGCGATTTACATACAATACATTGCTTGAAAAATAGAAGTGAATTTCGTTGGAGTTACTTCATTATTCAAAAGGATGTGCTGAAATTGAAGCATTCAAATCATTAGGAGGGAAACTTGGGATTTATACTTTTCTCGGTCTGTGGAAGTGTTCTATCAGGATGATCGATTGCTTCCTTGGACAATGACACTAACTGCCAATTAAGAAATATATGAGTGAACCATGTTGAAGGTGATGTATAGAAATCTAACGGGATTACGGTTTGTGGAATGTGTTACCATTTAGAAGTTGGAATCGGATTAGTAAAAAGCGTTCCGCCCGATCCTTCTTCTAGTCGGGTCCTTGGATAGAGAAGATGCAGATAGCTTAGGCTGGTATTATTCTTGTAGGACACAAATTCACTTGAACATACTCCTCAAGAATGAGTATGCATCAAGACTGCGGTGTGAAAGCATGAAATGAGTCTACCTGCAACAATCACTGCAGGTTAACTTTCAAAGATCTTGTTCATTGGCTGATTCATAAAGCATCATGTAGAAACATATGGATACATCATTCATTGCTCTTCTTGGGATTATCAATCTCTGGGGTTTGTCTTTCCTCATTCTTAAGATGATGTTGATTTGTTCATTGATATAGGTTGCACGCATGCTGACGGTTAGAAGGGAGCGGGAGATTGAGGAAGGGATTGGGAAGAGGCAATCGAGAAAGCTTGATAGGCAATGGAAGAAAAGCATTGTAGTGAGACCGTCTCCGGCCCTATTGAAAATGCGAGAGGAAGAAGCAGCAGCGGAAGCCGCTGAGAAATCTTCTTGAACTCGCATTTGATGCTTCCCCTTGTTGCCAAATGATGCTTCCCGTTCCTGTCATGTTCTTTTGGGTGTTAATGTTTTCTAGCTTGCAATCCTTTGGTATTTATGTTTACTCAAAATGCATTTCGTTAAAATCAGCAAATTTACCGGTTCCAAAAGTTAAATATTGTTGGGTTATGGTATGATTATACGTATTTTGGTATCAAATTGTAGAAATTTAAGTCTGAAACAGTAGAGTGACAACGTTAATCAATATCCAGAATCAAGAGAACCAAATACATGAAACAATACCAACTTTATTTACGAATCAATTTTCTAAGTACAGTTGTTAATCATTGGCTAGAATCAAGAGAACCAAATACATGAAACAATAGCAGTTTTATTTATGAATCAATCTTGTAAGTATATTTGTCTTTTTTTTACAATGCATTTAAGATTCCCGCGAATAATTACCTCTGAGTTAAGTGTAAATAAACGCTAATTGTTTCTCACTCTAATTTTCACTGTATCGTTCCAAGTACACTTGCATTTTCGTGATCTGCTTTCATTTGTCTATCATACTTCTTCGATACTTCCATTTCGATATATCAATTACTTTTTATAGCATATTAACACATCCAATCTTCTCATATGACCAGGTAGACCATCCTCATATGCTCACCTTTTTTCGTCACACCTCGACTCATTTTGCTTCGACTAATTTTGCTTCCCTTTGACTCATTTTGCTTCCCTTTGACTCTCCTTTTATTCCTCATTATCCTTATGTATCTCTTTGAATCTTTATTCTCCTTAAATTATTCAATTTATCATACGTTCCTAAATGGTGATTATAAGAACATTTTGTATAAAAATGTGTAAAAACAATCGGTTGATTTATCACCAGGTAGACCTTTTTAAATATTTGATGGTTCGATTTAGCAACGATGAGGAAAAACAATCGTTTGTATAAAAAAGATATAAATATCGTTTGCTTTGAAATGTGAACCGTAGAAATGGTGATGAAAGGAACATTTTTTATACATTCCACGGGTTAAATCTCACACCTGTGGTATCCATTTTGATTGACGTTAGAGCGGACTCTCGCAGGGTTTACTTGCCCCGCACGTCATTTTCCTACAAGTTAAACCCTACGGCCATGGTATAAGATGGGAAATCGTGAAGCATTTGGGAAATTCTCAGTCAAAAAGCCCTAGATTGTATCCTCGACTCTGAAGGAGTGAGTCGATGGAATCAGGGTTTTGAAAAATCCTCAAGTCTTTCCCTGTAGAACTGCAATTCGTTCATGATTTTATACTTTGAGACGAACGAGGAACGGGATTATCGTTCGAATGGCATTCAATATCTTTTCCGTTCGTCGGTAGGATTTTCCCAGAGGTACTATTCAGGTGACTCTGCGGTTAGGTAAATGATCTGTCTACATTTGCGTTTTGAATTTCACCTTCATTGGAAAATCTCTTAGTGCATTGAGGAAATGAGAGGCTATTCATAGAATTGTTTGTATTTGACAGAATTGCACTAAGTTAATTGATTCGAAGCCAGCTCTTTGGGCAGCATCGGTGAATCTTTTTCATTCTCTGAATCAAAATGGATGTTAGAATCTGCTTTTGTACAGGAAGTGTTATTGTAGAGGTCAACATAGTAATGAGGAAGAAATGTGGTATCCTACAGGTTGTACTCTGTTTCATGCTTCATATTGTATTATGTTTTCTTAGTCCACAATATCAACAATGCAATTTTGTCTTGTGGTTGTGGATGACTATTGACTACACGGTGGAGTTGTTCTACCATATCCTAATACTCTGGTAGTTCAGTCATATTAAATTCATGGGTTTTTTTAGTCTTGAGTAATCAATCAACCAGAATGATGCGTAGGAACTTATCTTTGATATTGATGAGTTGAAGCCTTCATTTCGAGGAATAAGAGTTTGCTATTGATGTTGCCACGGCTTCTTTTCAGGTATCTCTTCCTTCTGGTTAGCCATTTAATCTGATGGAAGTAAGATTTTCGATTCGATTTCTTGATGTGGATGCTGCTTGTAGTTTGCTGTGTGGATTGACATTTTCCTCCGTCTTGTTCAAAGGGAGATTGACAGGTTTGTTACTAGGATTTTGGTAGAATAACTAAACGGTTGAAACAGCAATGATCTGGTCCATGATGATTCACCTAATACAGCTTATCCCATGGTTAAGTCAAAGATATTTTGCAAGCTCCATCTGCCCATAATATTATATATAGTAATTTTGTCAAAATAGTAGATTTTGTACGCAGATTTTTTCGTTAGAATTGTCAGAAAGTTGAATTGGCAGCTCTTACCAGTGTTGTTCACATCATCAGTAGCTTTCACTTTTTCATGTTTATACGCTTATTCCACAATCCTGCATTTCACCTTGACCAAGTCTCAGTGTACACCTTAACATCAGTTGTTCTGTTACTTGCATATAGTCTTGGGAAGATTCCTCTGCGCATCTTTTTGAGTTTCTGAAAAATGATAGGCATCAACGTTTCAGCACGGCGATAGGTGGTGTTCTACTGTAAGCGCTTCCTTTGTAGAATAAATACAAGACGCTGAGGACAAAGAGCAGATCTAAAGGTGATATATGAAGTTCCCTCATGGATAGCTTTATTTCTTTATTGAAACTCGTTTCGAAGACCTGTCTTACCAACTCCAACCATGTGTTTTTGAGTTTTGCACGGCTTTTTAAGATGCTTTTGGCAAGATTATTCTATTATGTATCCCGTTTTACGTATGTATTTGTTCATGCAGAGATCTTCATACTTCTGGATCAGCCCATGTGACTTGCTTTTCATGCAAAAAGCTTCATCAGGCTTTTTGTCTTGAATACTTTAATGGAAAGAGCAAACCCTTTTCCTATTGCTTTTAACTATTACCTACTTGACAGTATCACTGTTACTTTTTCAGGGTCTTCAGATTTTCTTTCTTAGGGAAGCAATGAAGGAGAAGACAGAAGCAACTTCGTTAATTTCTGAGATAAGTAATCTTTTTTCCCTTTTCCTCGGTTTAGTAGCCATTACTCCGTTCGAAGTAACGCTTTCGTGATGGAAAATGAGAGTGCTCCGAGCACAAACAAGGCTATATTATGGTTTAGCGTTTGTAGACGATTTTAAGCTTGTTTCCTTAAAGAACTTTCTGGTCTTGAGCTACCTTGAACAATTATCTAACATGGTTATCGAGGAACCTTGTTTATAAAAGTGATAACCAAAAACCTATAGTCTCCACATTTTTGTCAACACTTGATTGGTAAATATGCACTAAATGTTATAAAGTGTCCTTTTTTCCATTTAGATTTGTGTCAAAGCTGATATTTGTTGGAACTTTTTTTTTCTATTAGCAAATGAAAACCAGAAATTAATCATTTTGACAAACTCTTGTGCTAATGTAAAAATATCTCATTAGCGCATAACTAACTTAGAGGAAATATGGCAGGTTGCTTCTTTAGGTTGTATTTACCTGTTTTCACGTACATATAGCTTACACAATCTGTTACGAGTAGTTGTTGGTTTTACCATTAGTACATTAATTTGTTTAATTGTTACTCTCCAAATTGACTTAAATGTGATATTAATTAAATTAAGATTAGGTATCTGCCTTGTTTTATGGTGTCTAATTAGACTCTTTAAAAGTAAATTTTGAGTTGTTTGCTACCGTATCCTATCCTCTGGGTACATTGGACTTCATAAAAGGGGAGTTCACTTTTGGGCTTTGTCGTATTGGGTCTAAGGAATCTTAGTTTACATTATATGTGGCTGTGGAAAAATATAAATTTTCGTAACCTTGATTATCTAGATGATTATTCAGCCATAATCATGTTTGCTTGGAAAAAGCAATTCTTTTCTACAATGTACGCAATGGGATGTATTTCCTAATAATATCTGGCCGTAGGCATAATTAATCTCGTTTAATTCTAGAATTAAGATTGGCTATAGGTTATTTAACCGACAAGGATACAAGTAATCATCTATATGATATGATATTCTCCAGAAATTTTCTTCAGGAAATCATATGGTATCCTTTTAATGTGAAAGTGGGGCTTGAAAAATCGGAGAATTAGCGATATTTTATTAGTTGACTATCTCATAAAGAATTAAGTCTATTTGATAATCGCATTGTATATTCTACTAATTAAGTCTATTTGATAATCGCATTGTATATGCTACTAAGTAATAGAGGCCACTATTGCATCTATGAGGAGCTCGGTGATGGCATAATGTCATCAACGATAGAAGTTCATCTACCTAAACGTCATGTAGTGGTTGATGGTCAAAAATATATGCTGAGGATCTCTCAGTTTGGTTCATAAACTATTAGGGAGTGATTTCTTAATTCAATCATAGGAATTCTTATTTTTCTTTTAATTGTTTAACTTATTATTATAATTATTATAATGTTCATGAGGTTGCTTGTGTCAATGTATTTTGTAGTAAATGCTCCTGGAATATTGGGCATAACGGTTGGGAAAAACGTATACTTGTTTAGTATTCTATCCAAAGGAGTAAGGAAGAAGATTTTGAGCAGCTAATTCTTGTCTCTCTGTCCTTTTGATTGAATAACATTTGAAGTTCATTTATATTCTGTATAAACAAAGAGCATCCGTGTTTGTGTCTAATTCTTAGACCAATAGGACACATAGTCAAACTTTTATATACATATTACTTGAGATATGAAGAACTTAGTAGTTAATTTCCTCACAGTACATACAGAATTTGCTTTCTAACTAGGTTTCTTCCATGTGAACATTTAAAAAGGGTCACAGTTGTTATAAACACACACTACACACAACATATGTATGTATGTATGTATGTAGGCGTAATTTATATATCTATCTGTGAATATTGTTGTTTGTGTTTCATATCATGTCTTATACGTTTGCTTCTGTGTTTATATATATTTATCCTGCATTTGCTTCCTTATCCCCTTGCTGTTGCTGACATATTCCAAACGCAAGCTGCTCTTGTTTGTGAATTCTCTGTAGAAGTGCCAGAGGGTTAGTACGGCTGCACATAAGTTCCGACATGTTGCAGATGTTTTTACACATTGGATTTCATGGAACTATGGATGTGGTGTGTAAACTCTCACCTTTACATCCAAATACAGTATTCTTTATTATTCATAGATTATGTAGAATATTCCTGGATGAGCTCAATGATACTCTTCAGGTTTACATAAAGAATAAATGGGTAAAAGAAAAACCTTTTTCATACATGGATTGAAGGCTTATCAAAGTCCAAGTTTAGATGTGTTGGTTAGAAACTTAAGAGAGGAAGCAATTCAGTTGTTTAGCTGACAATTACAACCAAGTTGTTTAATATTAGACAAAAAGGAACAGTTATAAGTGATGTCACGTATCTTATAATTAATTCTTCAGTAATTAAACACCTAGTGGTTCCAAATTCTTTACTATACCTGCCTCCTTCTCAGACCTAGGTCCACTACGAAGAACCCTAGTTAGACAAGCTACTAGAAAAATTTCAACGTTTCTTGTTAATTTTAATCTTACAAAACAAGAGTCTTTACGGCCATAATAGAGGCATGCATATTTTTATCTTGGGTGTGAGTGCTTTTATATTTGTGTTATTAAAAATAAGCTTGATCTTGATTGAATAGGATGAATCAGTCATATGTTTATTTATATAAACATCTGAACATCTTGGACGATGATCTGTGTATTATCTATACATGCAGATCTTCTTGTTCCTCACACATATCTACCTGATGAATTGTCATTTTCATCTATGGTTGCTCTACATACACCAATATCTTTTCTAATGAGACAAATATGGCGGCATTGTATGGTGATATGTTTTCATCATCTATGTCTATATATCTTAGATTTTGTGTATGTTTTGGCACGAAACTTAAGATCTGCTCGGATAGAAGACACAGAAGAAAAAGACAAATGCTTAACAAATGCGATTGGTGCCATCTCTAGAGCTATGAGGAAGAAAGTCTTGTAGGTTTCAAAGATGGTGGAGATTAAGATCATTTTCTTTACCAACCTCTCCCCTAACCACAGCTCCTCCCAAATGGTCAAAATGTGTCACATCCTGCAAAGTCGCCATCTAAAACAGTAAACTTTCTTCTGATAATAATACCAAAACTTGCAATTCTTATTTTGTCTTCCATATTTGTTTGTCTACTGTTGCTCTCTATGCATTTTAGGAACCACATTCACATTGAGTGTAAAGTTTTGCTCTTTTTGAACTAAAAATGATGTTACTCAATCATGGAGAGAAAATGGCCTCCCACACCGGCAATCGCTGATCTTGTTGCTCGGTCTCTACTAACTGTTGGCAATTCATATAAAAATAATCTCAAATTAGCATATATAGGTTTTAGTTGCACACATTTGATGAGTTGATTTGAATGTGTATGGCAACAAGGGTTCGGTTTCAGTAGATAATTTCTAATTTAGATCCACTGCTTTACCATGATCCTTGTTGCCATCCTTTGCAATGAAAACCTGAGCTGTTTAGTTATTGTTCATATTCACACAAAATGAAGTTAAACAAACATCAAATGATTAGTGTATCAGAAATCTTAAATTCTTGGTATGCATTTTCTGTTACATATTTCTTCATTTGGTATCTTTTCTTCCTTGAAAAAGGCATTTTTGAGGTTAGAAATCTCAGTTAGTAATACCTAATTTTTCTACATCTAGGACTTTCTCCGGATCAAAAGAAAACATTGTTGAACAAGAAATGTATTATTATCATATAATAACCTAAAACTTTTATTTGCTTATTTATACTATCAGACCAACATGACTCCGTATCTTTCATTTGCTTTTTCCTATATCTAAGGATCTCAGGGATTTTATATTTTAGCTTGAACAATCTCATTTTCCAGAAAGGATGGTTTTTAATTGGGGTTTAGGGTTTGGAGATGTTTTGGTTGTTGGTTGGTTCGTTGAATCTTCAATAGATGTTAAAAAAAAGTATAATTTAGTGTAGCTATTCATTTGAAATACCAAAAGTATAAAACGAGCCATGCAAAAGGGTGACGCAGGGAAAACCCTTTTGCGTGTGAAGGAATAAATCTCTGGGACCACCCTTGTCGTGCCATCTGTTATTGGCGCTGACTTCTATTTTGGTCCTCTCTCTTTTTGCTTCTCACCCATTTATTAAAATATGATAATGTCGCAGTAAAACCTTTTGGTAATTCCATGTTTCTTCCATTTCAGGATCTGAGGAGTATCCTCTTATTCTTTTGGTACATTTTGCTGGTTAGAATCTGCAGATGCAACTGAACTGAAACATGAATGACCGTATGATCACCTCCAAAGGAAGAGAATGCTCCTTTTTTATCGGAACATGAATGCTAAATTTAGGACCATGAAAGATTGGGAAATCCAATGATGAGATAAGCGTGTCTTTCGTGGTCGTTATTCTCTGTTGTTGAACCTTGACTGGGGACAGTAGTATACAAAGGATTTCAAGATCCTGGCTTGATAAGGTATATGGGTAATGGATGCTGATGATGGCCTGCTTTTGGGGGCCAAAATAAGAGATCAAGGATGTGTTTTGATCCAAGGCAGACGAGTTCTGTCTCTTGTGCTACATTTGCGTTACCCTCGAACTGTTGCAGATGATAAACGGCAAAAAGAAAAGGAAATATAATGAAGTATTTGTCAAGGAGCAGAAAATGTGAAAGAGTAAAAGGATTTTGGCGTAAAGAAAGTGTGAGAGAAAAAGAACAAAAGAAAGGATACGAAATGGAATTGAAGGGTGAAAGCGACATGGATTGTTTAGGTACACGAATGAGAAGGAAGCACGTGGTGAATGGAAATGAAGGGGAAAGGGATGCATTGGTTTAATATAAATAGAAATAAGAAGCAGTTAGTGGGTGCAGTGGAAGGAAGCAAGCGACCAAATCTTGGAGAAACAAGAGAAGAGAAGACATGGGAAGATCTCCTTGCTGCCATAACACTGGTCTTAAGAAAGGTCCCTGGACACCTGAAGAAGATGACAAACTCACCACATATATCCAGAAACATGGCCATAACAGCTGGAGAGCTCTTCCAAAACTCGCGGGTACTTCATTTACTAGCCTTAGAAATAGATGAACCTTAAATTGCAATGAATCTAAGCTTGTGGCGTGACCATCTCTCTGCAGGTCTTAATCGATGCGGGAAAAGCTGCAGGCTACGGTGGATAAACTACTTGAGACCTGACATCAAACGAGGCAAATTCTCTCCTGAAGAGGAACAGACTATCTTGAACCTTCACGCAGTTCTTGGCAACAAGTACCATTCAATCTCCCTGAGTCTTTGATTGTCTTTCGTCAGGTCCAAATCTTTGACACTGTCATATTTTGTGATGAATGTTTAAGGTGGTCAACTATCGCAAGTCACCTACCAGGGAGAACAGACAATACGATCAAAAATTTCTGGAATACTCACTTGAAGAAGAAGCTGATCCAGATGGGGTTCGACCCAATGACTCATAGACCTAGAACTGATAACTTCTCAAGCTTGTCTCAGCTCATGTCTCTGGCTAACATGAGAGCTCTTGCTGATCTGCAGCATCAGTTTCCAATGGAAGCTATACCTAAACTCCAAGCCGAATTGGTCAAGCTTCAGTTCTTCCACTACCTTCTTCAACCACCTTCCATGAATATCACTAACCCTAATGACCTAGAGATTCTCAATCTCCTCAACTCAATTGCTTCCATCAAAGACTCTACCATCACAAATCTGGATCATGGCTTTCTCAGTTCCTATCTTCAAGATTTCAACAGTTTGCCGTCCTTAAGAACCCCAGACATCATCAACCCTGAACCATCACCGACCCTTTATGGCAATCACATGAAACTCTTCAGCCAAAGAGAGAACTTACCCATTTCTCCAGTATGGCTCTCTGACCCCTCAAGCTCATCTCAGACTCCTTTACCTACTCTTCATCCATCTCATGTGATCGAAGATCTCACTAGAAACCCCTTTGTACTCGAAGATATCGGTAGCAATATCACCGCATCGAGCTGTCAAGAATCGGCTGCCACAGCCTGGCCTGATCATCTCTTGGATGACATTCTATTTCCTGACATTCCTTAACAGTCCTATAAGGTATGTCTTTGGGGTTCTCTTCATCATCATCATCATCGTCATCTTTAGCATATCATATTCCTCTGTGCATACACATGTATGGACGGACTATATATATATATATAATTGTTTTATACTATGTACAAAACAGGTTATAATTACGTTCATGCATAACGTAATGTTTTGGAATATACATGTGAACCTCCATGCTGAGTTAATATGGAGAGATCATCCTAGGGAGAAGAAAACATTCTGCTTGCTTTGGTAGGCGTGCAAAGATTATTTTTCTATTGCCAATTAGGGTTTTGAATAATTTAATGTATTTCAACTTTTATGCGTCAAGGGTTTCTTTCTTTCTAGTGATCATTTTGTGGAAAAAGAAGTAAAAAATATATAAATATATATTACTTTTATTCATCTCGTTTTTTGTGATAACTTCAGACGCTGAATATGGAGAGATTAAAACCCCAGAAGAGTATTATGTTTCAAAGGTAATTTCATAGTGATATAAAAATATTGAAGACACCAAACCAAATCCAAGTCAAAGGAAGACGATCTGAGCTCAACAACATGTGCCCTTAGACTCATGAAGGCTCATAAAGGCCCAAAGAGGCCCAAATGTGTCATTTATCGCTCATAATGCCATAAAGGCCCAAATATCCAATTAACTTAAGGTGGAATATCAATTAAACATTAATTAATTTATAATATATCTAAAAAATATTATTTTTAAAATGATATAATGGATTTTGACTATTATTATTAATTGTGTGAGAAAACGGTGTCTCCGTCTTATTATTGGAAGTATCGTTTAATAATGTTGACCGTGATATTGCCACGTGGACGTTGCGGAATCCGTAAACGGCAACCACCTCGTCCGCCGGAAGGAAGATATCGCTGCGGCAATAGAACAGGTCACCGTCAACGGCTCTGTTCGTCAACCATGTAGCCATGTACGTGAACGATAAGACGACACGGTAGCATTCTCATGAAAAAGAATATATATATATATATATATCCATTAACTTTATCCAACAATTAGAGATTTTTGGCAAATTTTCCGACCATGAATTTTCCCAGAAAAAGAAAAAAGCTTACACTTTGGTTGTTCCTTTTGAACCCATTTCACAGTTCATCAATCACACACATAAACTTACCAAAGCAACATCAGATTGTGCAAAAGAATACATTTGAAGATGTCGAATTTCAAATCCAGTGACGATCCTCTCTTGTCATCTTCCACCGGATAGTTCAATGGCGTCTTGGTTATAAAGAGAATCTTCGCCCCAGTGGAATCTCCTCTGCAACCTCTCAAACTCCTGTCGTCGAGTTACTTCCACATTCTGCCATTCTTCCCACCTCTCCGCAAGCCCTTCTCCTTCTAACATCCGTACAACCTCTGACATTGCTGGACGGTCTTCTGGTGATGATTGTGTGCAAAGCAGAGCCACTTGGATCATCATCTCCACTTCTTCATTGCTGTAGTTCCCGTCCAGGTTCTTATCTACAATCGCCCCGAGTCTCTTCTCTCTTTCCAGTTTCTTCACCTGTTTAAGAGATCAAGAGATCAAAAGGCAGAAGCTTGAGAATCATAATAGGAGTGGTCAATCCGGATTCCGGACAGATTCCTCGGGTTCGGTCAGGGTTCAGGTTCTTCGGGTTATAAACCCGAATTGAACCCATTTGGTTTTCGGTATGAGTTCCTCGGGTTTCGGCCCGGGTTCGGGTTTTGAAACATTGAACCCAAAAAAACCGAATTGTATTTGGGTTATTCAGATATTTCGGGTTCTTCGGGTTTTCTGGATTATTTAGGTATGGGTAATTCGGGTTTTATAACGAGTTTTGCGGGTTCTTAGTAAATTTTTGAAGTAATCCCAAATTTAACATACCAAAAATTCAAAAAATACAAAGTAAAAATCCATCAATATCAAGTAAAAACTCTTTAGGAGGCATCGACGCCGAGAGAGAGGATGTGTGTTAGTTTTATGGTTTTTTTCCTTTTTTCTTTTGAACTTTTTTTCGGGTTGTTTGGGTTCCTCGGGTTAACCGAACTGACCCGAACCCAAATGAGTTTTTGATATTGAATCCTAAGAGTTTTCTATATAATCCATATATCTCATGGATAGGGGCGTAAAATGAGATGGAACGGCTCAACTCGGCTCAACTCGTCACGAGCTCGCCAAAAAATGAGTTGTTTAGCTCGGCTCGTTTTCAAAACGAGCAAGAAAATCCCAAATAAAATATATTTAAGTTAAAAGAATTATAATATATTAATATTATATATTTTTCTTCGACAAACCAAATAAAATATATAAAATATAAATAAAGTAATTTGAAAACATAATTATTAAATATAAAAAATATTAATTAGAAAATAAATCTATCGAAAATTAAATAAAATATCGAATATATCAACATATTTTTATAATAATTATGAAAATATTTTATTTCTTTACTTTTTAATAAAATTATATTAATTTGGTATAAATAGAAAGATAGTAATATTATTATTATTATATGTAAATAATATATTAATTTTTTCTTTAAATAATATTTAATAAATGCAAAGAATATGTATAATATGTAAAAATAGGAAAATATGTGCATTGTTACTCAGCTCGCGAGCCAGCTCACCTAAGTTCTAACTCGTTTTCGGCTCAGCTCGTCAATTCGTTTTTTAAATGAGCTGGAAAATACCCAACTCAGCTCGCTCAAATATGATCCGAGTTAGAGTTGACTCGCGAGCCAATAGCTCATTTTACACCCCTACTCATGGATCGGATTATTCGGTACGGGTCGGTCCGGTTAACCCGAAATGCCGACCTCAAATCATAATCAAGAAAGAAAGATGATCAACGTACATGGTCAAGCAGCAAGACATCATCTTCTTCTTCCAGCCGCGAAAAATCAATTGCCCTTTGTCCCGTTACGAGTTCCAGAAGCATAATTCCATACCCGAAAACATCGGTTTTCTCCGATGATTTTCCTGTGGATAGATATTCAGGAGCAATGTGACCCATTGTTCCTCGAACCTGAGTAGTCACATTAGTCCTTCTAACATCCACCAATTTGGCTAACCCAAAATCACCAACCACTGCTTCAAAATCTTCATCTAGTAATACATTTGCAGCCTTCACGTCTCGATGTATAATCTTCGGATTGCAATGTTCGTGAAGATACTCAAGCCCTCGTGCCGCACCTAACGCAATCCGCTTCCTTGTCGGCCAATCCAAAATAGAATCGCCCGGTTTAATTTCTGCAAATCAAAAGGGAGAAACTTCAACTGAAATGATGTTAAGTTAATACCAATTTTTGCTGTGAATCAATCTACATTGTGACAATCAGCAGAAGAAGAGGAACTGTCCGATCGAACGCTACTCATACAGTTACCTCTGAGACGGTAAGCAACGCTCAGATTCTGCATGAACGGATAAACCAAAAGGCGTTCTGTCGGAGTTGTGCAAAAGCCAATAAGCCGAAGCAGATTCCTATGAACAGCAACACTTATCATCTCGACTTCTCGTTGAAAAGCAGCATCACCACCGGGACTTTCAAAATCAGTCAACCTTTTCACAGCAATTTTCGTGTTATCTGCAAGCACCCCTTTGTAAACCTTCCCAAAACCACCCTGTCCAAGAACGTTCTTTTCACTGAAATTATCGGTAGCCAATTGAAGCTCCCTCCACGCAAATCTTTTCAACTGACCAAAGGCAATTCTTCTGTCAACTTCACCTGAATCAAGAAGGGTTTTAACATTAAACCGAAAGTTTAACCCTTTTCTAAAGGGTTTCAACATAATCCAAAGTTTAAGCCTTTTTTAAAGGGTTTCAACATAAACCAAAGTTTAAGCTTTTTTCTAAAGGGTTTCAACATAAACCAAAGTTTAAGCCGTTGTTTCATTCTCCATTAGAATTGTATTCCACAAAAGTGTATGTCACGGGAAAATAGTTAACAAAATGACGCCTTTACTCAGCAATATATACGACAGACCTGCAACATCGACAAATACATCACGCTTGTACCCTTTATGCTTATCCTTGCAGATGAAAAACAGCAAGAATCCAAAGAGAAGAACTACAACTGCACTAACAACTCCAGCAATAATCCCAGTTTTTGGCTTGTTTGATCCACCTATCGTACATATGAAGTCATCAGCCGTGTAAACGATTCTATAGACAATGTATTTGACCAAACAAAGAAAAATTCACTACCTGAACCATTACCCTCGGATACACACGGATGAGGATGAGAATCACCACAATTCAAGCTGTTTCCTGAAAAACTAAACTCGAAAAGACCATGTCAGATTCGTGCGTGAACAAATGCTCTATTAGTTTAGTTTGAACCTAAAGTAGTGTTACCTACTTATATTTTGGGATTCCAAATAAACTCTCAGGAATCTCACCACTGAGATTGTTTGAATCAAGAAGGCTGCAAAATGAAAAGGGTATTGAAGACAATGCAGAAGACTTCCAAAGAAGGGGAAATCAGATCCATAGAGAAACCAACTTACATATTAATCAGGTTTGGAAGACGCGTGAGTGACTCAGGGACACTCCCATTTAGGCTGTTCCTACTCAAGGTCCTGGTGGGTAAATTACAGGAATAAAGGCATCATTTTTTTTTCCTTTGTCTCAAATGTTTAAGACAAATACAACATTAGTTGGATAAGGGAATCATTACTTACAAGAATTGAAGGTTCTTGAGATTACCAAGGGTGGATGGTATTGGCCCAGTTAGTCGATTGTCCTCCAAATCCAAGCTGTTCAAGCTAGATAGATTTCCAAACTCTTCTGGTATTCTACCCGTAATACCATTTCCTTTCAGAGTACTGAATACCAAAAGAATGACACTGCCCTTATCACAAAACTCGTTATCGAAGAATGAATTATCATTTTCCAAATCCTCATTCTACTGCACCTTGCGACAACATGTCAGGATCGAGATCAAAAGGTGGCATCTTCTGAACTATATAGGTAACCAAAACAACTGTAATACTTACAGGGTCTTGAGGGTATTTAGGATTCCTATTCTTGGAGACAAAGTCCCAGAAAAGTTCAGGTATGACAATGTCCTGTAATGACGTATCGAATAAAATCATTTCTTCTCTTCACCCAATAACTAACTAAGAAAAGGTAAACAAAGATTTAAGTTGGAGATGACCCACAATTTCTCCATTATCCAACTTACACTGAAGTGACAAAGTTATTATCATTACAAATAACTTGGGACCAAGTGCAGGGATTGACTTGATTCTGGTTCCAGTCACTTAGCTGATCAGGTGTTGCACGTAATGAGGTCTTCAATGCAACTAACGCATCTCCTGAAATGGAACAAGAGTACTTACACTTCAACTACGCTGAATCCTTCTACATCCTCAAATCTGGGATCTATTGAAAGAGAATTTGCATTTACCTTGAGCATCAGGCAACACAAATGGCCATAAACAGGCAAACAACAACGCAGCTAAAGCCAGAACCATCTTCTGCTGGTTAACATTTAAGATGATTTCTGTTGAACACGATACATAACTTGTTCCATCTACCAAGAACATTGAGAAATGTTAGAAAAAATAACAACGGTATTGCTTACAATACGTTAAGGTTTTCAGTGGATCTGCCGCATAACAGGAACAAGGATTAGCTAAAAAAGACATTGAGAATTGCAGAATTTCCGAAATCCAACGAAACTTGATAATTACACGGAGGCTTTTCGAATCTGAAGACCCGAAATCTATCGCTGAAACGTAAAAAGGAAAACAAACTGAGAGTTCAAACAAAGGGTAAAATAAAAATAAAAACTTTTTGGTTGCCCAGAATATGACTGCTTGATTTTCTTAGTAAACATATAGAACCAAAGCTCAAAAGGCGTAAATTTCCAGAACCCAACATCGAAACACAAGATTAATGACGACCCAGATGAACAAAATCATAACCCATAAAGAGAAACAGACGAACAGACAAACCTGAAAATCCGAAAAGCCAAAAGAGGACTTCCCTCGAAGGGAATTCACTCGGAAAATCCCCAAAGCTCTTGTCTTTTGTTCGTACTTGCGGCTAAAATCTCAAAGAAGTGTCCTTTTTTTTAGTTTTGTGTTTCTGCGTTGCAGAGGAAAGTCTTCGCAATTATCACAGTTGAGTTGCGTTCAGCCCTGAGTCAAAGAAAAAGGGCGATAACCGCTTTTACTGCGTGCCACTTTTAATTAAATAATTAATCACTACTGATAATGATAACTATTATGCCACTTTTTTCTTTTTATATATTTCTTTCATTCGATTTTTTATTTTTTTTCTTTTTTCAGTCTCACCCTCAGATTCAGAATATACAGTAGCAACCAAAAGAATTTTATTTTATAATAAAAACACACTTGTAAAGAAATATATATTTAGATATTTTATTATATCAGCGATTCTTTAAAAAAATGAAGATGCAATATATCTACTAATAAATTGTAATGGATACACAATTAAATTACAAAAAAAAAACATAATGTAAATGTATTACTAAATTCAGTACACAAACTCAACAGAATGTTCAAGGGCATATAGTTGGTGTTCATTTGTAGAATATGAATGGAAAGAAAAAGAAATAATAATTAATATAAAATTATATGTATATATTATGATAATTATAAAATTAATATAAAACCTACAGAATTTGAGCACGTAACTAGTGAGAGCGAAGTAACCATTAACTTATTCCATCATCGTTTCTAATTTAAGTGGTTACACGATTTGCTTTTATTTTCAATTTGCTAAAAAAATGTCGTTGGATACCGGGACAAAATTTTTTTTTTTTGGACACAAAGTCTGTCTTATTTATTGACTTTTAATGTGGGAACAAATTATTTTCAATTAAAAAATAGGATAATAAAAATTATAAAGAAAAAATATTGGGGTGAGAGAGGCTCGAACTCTCGACCTCAGGATTACTCAGAAGCTATGAGACCTACGCGCTAGCCAACTGCGCCACCACCCCGATTGAGATTCTGTGTTATATACAAAATCTAAATATATAATTTACATAATTAATCATTTATTATTTAGCATCTCTTCGGATAATATTTATTCAAATATCATATATTAGTGAGTCTTATCATTCTCGAGATCCATTAATTAGAAAATAAAAAGGCAGAGATGGGAGAAAAAAAGCACATTGTGTTGGTCCACAACGCCTTCCATGGCAGCTGGATATGGTACAAGCTCAAGCCTCTTCTCGAATCCGCCGGCCACCGCGTCACCGCCATCGATCTTGCCGCTTCCGGAGTCGACCCTCGACCGATCCAGGCCGTTGGATCATTCGACAACTACTCCCAACCATTGATCGATACTCTCGAAGCCCTTCCCGAAGACGAGGATGACGTCATCCTCGTAGGGTTCAGTTTGGGAGGCTTCAACATCGCTTTCGCCGCCGACAAGTTCCCGGAAAAGATTAAGGGTTTAGTGTTCGTCAATGCTTTCATGCCCGACACCACACACCCTCCATCTTACGTTCTTGATAAGGTACAATAAAAATATATATATATACATATATTCTTTAATATTAATCGATATGTAATTAATCTTATTGCATATGTCGTACAAGTATATGGAGAGATTTCCAGATATGGAGGACTGTGAGATTTCGTCTCATCAAACAAGCAACGGGACGACCATGTCTTTGTTGAAAATGGGTCCTAACTTCATGAGAAAATATCTTTACCAAGAATGCTCTCTTGAGGTTATATATATATATACTAATTGATTTATCCATTATATATATATGTACAAACTCATTATATATATCTATATATGTTGTGAAGGATTATGAGTTGGGGAAGATGCTTCATCGGCAAGGATCATTTTTCAGAGAAGATTTGAGGGAAAAGGGAAATCTTAAAGATGAAAAATATGGATCGGTGGGAAGAGTTTACATAATGGGGAGCGAAGATAAAGCAATTCCATGTGATTTTATGAAATGGATGATCGATAATTTCAACGTTGAAAAAGTCTACCAAATCGACGGTGGAGATCACATGTTGATGCTCTCTAAACCTCATCCACTCTTTCACTGTCTTTCCTCTATCATTGCCTCTCACTTTTAATTTCACTTCTCTCTCTTTTCAATAATTTGTATTTGAATTCCAATTATATCCGAATTCATTTGCTTTGAATTAGTATATGAATGGATGGGTCAAGAGTGGAATGACAAAAATAGCCTTAAAAAGTGTGGAATGCAGTCTAAGTGGCAGGTTAGACATTTTTGGTCAACTTGATAGCAATTGTTCCTTCCTTTCCTAAGCGATAAAATCAATGAAGCAACAATATCTCCGCCGAATTTAATTTAATTTATCCGTTATGAAAAATAATTTAACTTAATATTTACAATTAAATTAAGTCGTGCTTTTACAAAGAATAATCCAAAAACAACTCCCACAATCAAAATTCCAAAAGGAGAGAGAGATATAGAGATAGAGAGAGAAAGCACAAAACAAAGTCTCCGACTTTGGAGAGTTCAAGGGTTATAGAAATGGCCATTGCAATGGCATTTCCAGCCCATGGGTTTGTAGTTTGAGTACTGGTTAACACCGGTAACTGGTGACGTGTCAAATGTCAGACCCGGAGGTGGTCGGATCAACGCGGCGGAGACTCGGTCGTGACTCGGGAGAGTAGGGACCTGAATGGCCATGCAAGGATGACAACTATTGCATCTGTTGTGGCAACTTGGTGGCTTTGACCCGAGCCGCGTCTTGTCCTCGAACAACAACGCCGCGTCCTGCTCCCCCCACCCACCACACACATACAAACACAAAAAAAGTTTTTTTTTTCTCAAAAACGGAGAAATCGAATTGCTTTGTTAAGCTTCATAACTGATAGATTCGATCAGCAAAATGGATCGATGGTTCTTAAGATGATACATTGCATAGAATGAATATATATTGCTTACCTCAGAAGAAGAAGGAGGTTGAAGAGGCTGTGTAAAGGACGCGACTTGCGTGAGAATGAGATGAAGGAAGAAGAAGAAGAAGAAGCAGAGAGAATTATGGATTTGAACCATTTTTTTTAATCGAATTTTATCGACTTACAGCGCCACAGATTTCATATGGGTAAGTGCAGGACTCAGACTTTTGTTCAAAATACGGAAACAAAGTCAAAAAGAAAATAAAAGAATAAAAATGAAAAGGGTAAAATGATAATTTTAAAGAGGGGTTTGATGGATTGAAAGGAACAATACGGAGTGGGGGAAGACAGATTAGGAGAATACTGATCAGAGATGAGACTCCTTATGTGTCACTTCTTCCTTTCTTCCCAATTTTTAATTAATTAATTAATCAATCGTAATATTCACAAGACATGTAATAATAATACGTCAACGTTTAAGGTCTTATATTTTGGCTGATTTTAACATTAGATATTTACAGCCGATGAATTATTTCCGGTCAAAGACAGAGGATGAATTAAAGTGGAAGTGATAGTAACAGTTTTGTGAAATTGGATTTGAGAAATAGATTTCTATAATTAGAAACATGATTAATGAGAGGGCTTGGTCTTTTATTAGACAAATATTGAATGATAATTTACAAGTTGGTCGGAAATATGTGTGTGCAGTTTGACTATGAGATTGATTTTTATTTTTGAAATTGTTTTATGTCATTTAAATAAAATGAGAAGTGGTTACAGATTTGAGAGAGCATTAAATGAAGCAGAGGGTCCACTGTATGGTTATTTTGACTGCATTCATTCAATTATTTTTCATCTTATTAAAATATTAAATGAGTATGCTTCGTTATACACATATTGCATAGTCCGTGTATATATATAAATATATGATTTTTATTAGAGGGGATTGATTTTGAATTATAAAATAATAAATTGAATAAAATGGACGAAATCAGGGGGAGTGTGAAACTTACGTGCCGAGGAATCGCGTGACGCATGCTGTGACTATCTTTTTCCACGTTGCCTGATTTGTCGCATCGATTAAACAAAATAAAAATATTCAAAATGACAATTATAAAACAAATAGAAAATAAAAATAAAAATATATGTCAAATTGGGGAAAAGTGAAATTTATTAGTTTGCATGGAGGACATAAGAGTCGAGGGGTTTGGTTTTGTCTCCTCCAGCACGTGGGACCCTCACTGCCATTAAGTAAGTTCGTATCAATTTTAACTTTATTTGTTTGTATTTCATTTTTATTATTTGCGTAAAACCCTAACTCTCATAGATTTACATTGGGTAGATTAGCGACGTGCCAGTGCCGGTAAAATCGTACTTTTTCAACGGCTCAGATGTAATGGGAAGGATCCTACGGTGAAGTTGGAGTGTACCTTGGAGGAATGCGATCTATCTACTTGCTTCTCACGAAAGAGGAATGTTTGTTTACTGACTTACGCTTATTCCGCTAGCGGCTAAGCAATATGATGTTAAATTGTGTTCAATGCTACGTGTAATATTTTTTTTAGAAGATTAAAACATCAAAAGTTAATGTCTTTTTTTTTCTACAATAGAATTTTCCGATACAAAGTGTGTTAGTTGTAATATATGAAAAAAAAGAAAAATAATTGAAAGTGAAGATAAGAAACAAAAGAAAAAAAAAACAAAGAATGAATAAATATATAAAATGTCTCTTTCTCATATTGTAAAGATAGAAAAGATTAGTCGGGCATGAACCAAAAAAGAGACAAAATGGAGCATAAAGAGAGATGAGATCAACGGAGGAGTTCATGTTGGTGGTTGGATCGAAAGGCATCTTCGTCTGAAATAATGGAAGGTATGTTCCATGTTCCCAGTGAATGCCCACAAAGCTTGCCTCCTATATTTTGCATTCGTCAGAACAACACAATACAATTCAAACCAGGGGGAGCAAAATAACCGAAATATCATCCCAACCCAAAATCCATCTTGAACTCGAAAAAAAATATTCGGACCGATGAATTCAGATAATAAATTTTAATAGAAACAGTTTTTTATTTTCAGATATACGCCCAATTATATATATTAATTTACAAAATACCTAAAAATACCATTATTATTAGGTTTTTCACGGGTCAGGTACCGAACTCGAACCAATATATGAAATCGGGTTTGGGTACACGCGGATACCCGACCTATTGTTTGGGTATCCGAGAGTGTTTTTATCCGCGTCTCACGACTTCGAATTCGGGTACAAATATTGACTACTCATTCGAATTCGGTACCCTCAAAATTCTGAGTACCCGACCCATGCTCACCCCTACTTAAAACAACAATTGACATTAGAATTAGGACAAGATCCATAACCTTCTCTAGTAGCTTCTTGGCATCTTCGTTGGTAATTTGAGGACAAATTGGGATCTAATGTTTTCATTAAATGTTCATACTTCTCTTCAGCTTCGGATATGTACTTTGCCTGTAAAATGAGACCATCTAAACTTATTATTTGGTGGGTCAGTTGAAGGAGGAATATACTGTGTGTGTACTTACCAACTCAGCTGGGGCTTTGGACGGACCAAAGATTCCGACAAACATGCGTAAGATATTGAAGTTGTTATTGACAACATCATCCTGCAAAACCAAACTCTTTATCGATTGACCAAACATGACAAACCAGACTGGTGTTCGAGGTTTACCTCATAGTCGAACCTGCAAGCATATGACTAACCAGAGTTAAGATTCTTAAGCTTAAAACATGTACAAATGTAGATGAAGTTGGAAAGGGATGGCCTACAAGTCATCAGACACTTCAACGAGGAACTCGGAAATTGACAAGAAATCCATATGCAAGTCATTCACCTTGTCCAAAGTTACAAGAAAGCATTAGATATGAATTTTATATAGAAACATTTTGATAAGAACCCATCCCATAAGAGGCCCAAACCAATCCCGCAAACGTCCGCGGATCTCATCTCCAGAGCAGTTCGATCCGGCGGGTATGCGGCTCATGGTGTCTGGAGGGGGTGACCCGGGAAGGAGCGACCTGGTAGGGCCTAGAGTGGGCAACCCGGAGTGGGCCGTCAGAATGGGGACAACGATGACTGGAAGGGGCGACCCGGGGAAAGAGCGACCTGGGGGGCCATAGTGGGCTAACAGGAGTGGGCCGTCAGCGCCGTGGACGTCGGTGATCTAACGGGGCGGTATTGTTAGGATTCCACATCGCTTAGAAATGGGACTAAGTGGTGCCTTATAAGGCCATGGGCATCCTCACCCCAACCCATAAGCTAGCTTTTGGAGATGAGATCCGTGGACCTTTGCGGCTTTGCGGGATTGGTTTGGGCCTATTATGGATGGGTCCTTATCACATTTTCGTTAAAAAAGAATAATGCGAGCAATGCACCTCTTCTCCTCTTAACTCATATAGTAGAAGATTCATCACCCGGTAATCAAATGACTTCAAACGAATCGCTCTCATCACATCTTCGAGAGATATCTTTAAAGATGAGTAAAAATATTAAGTGTATGTATAGTATAACAAAAAACAGTAAGTATTACATAAACCAGTTTACCTTGTCTTTGTTAGCAAGTGCATGGCAAAGCTTTCTTTCTAGTGCCCAATACTCTTTTCCCAACCTAAGTTCCTCCTGTATCCTAATTTTATGAATCAACTACTAATAGTTAAAGTATCCTTTTTTATACGAATAAATTGGCAGAGCAATGTATAGCAAGCAAGTACCTTTCTGTTAAAAGATCATTACTTTCAAGCAGATCAGTAAGTGGCTTGAATGGATCAGTTTCAAATAGAAACATCAATTCACAACTTGAATCCTGCATCTCAAAGTGTACGCTTTGCATCTCAGACTAAGATTTTTCGACTGAAATTTCACGGATGTATATGTGGTGGTGCTACTCTCTTACAGCGAAATGAGATCCACAAGTTGAAGAATGCACTATCTTCTCATTCAGAGCATCCATCTACAACAACAAGATATGATGAAAGAGAACATTGTGTTATCTGTTAAAGAAGGAACAAACATGATTGAAGCAAGACCATCACCTGGTATATGAAACTCTCTGTGAATGAAAGCACCGGTAAATATCTAAATATCGACTGCGGCTGTTTTATGTCTAACCCATGGAACATAAAATATGACCTGCACTGTCAATAAGGTTGCTCATAGTTATAAGACACATTTACAATTTATCTAAACTAATATCAGGAGAATAACAATATGATTGTAATAATGGACATTGGAGGACTCACAAAGTCCTCGAGTGTGGAGTTTGCTCTTTGCATTGCATCTAGCCCAATCATTGCCATATCTTTATTATTTATCCGCAATGGCCCGGGATCAACCTTGTCCGTGACAATCCTCTCGGCATAGTTCTTTTGGAATCCTGCTGCATCATTAGCAAAATATTTAGAAGGAACACCATTAGAGAGATAAGTGTCACAGTAACAAACGAGTAAATGTACATTGGCAATCGTCATTACCATCGGACAAGACTAATGACTCAAAACAGAGTAGGAACTAGAACCTGAGATTTTGTTGAGTGATTCAGCTGCACTTTCTGGTTGAAGCGAGCTCGTGATTTCCTCAAGGAATGATATAGAGATCTGCGCAAACAAACAAAATTGATGGCAAATTCGAGTACGAAATCAACTAGAAGAAAAAGAGAAAGAATCACGAGAGCTTACTTTCGGTATGAAATCAGAGACCAAGAGAAGTTTGGAGGCGATGTCAAGTTCGCCACATGGTTGTACCTTGAACACAGAAAGAAAAAAAACAGATTTTCCCGGAAAGATGGAGAAAAGAAACAAGGGTTTTGGGTGCGAAGAAGTTTGAACGTACCAGGAGAAGAAGGAAATTGGAGAGGAATCGAGAAGAAGCTTGATCAGAAGAGGAAGAAGAAACCAAGCCGTGAGAAACCATGGCTGATAATACAGTCTGCAACTTCTCAAGTTGCCTTAGCTCTTCCATCTATTCTTCTTCTTCTAAAGTTCCCAACTTTTCCGTCGCGCAGTTAGAATTTCTGCAACTCACCCAAGAATGAAACGATTTAGGTCTTTCGCGTTATCGGAACTCAAATGGGATATAATGAGAAATCGTGTCGTAACGGAGTTTACCTTTTGTCTTGTTTTTGGAGACCGATGTTGGGTTTTGTCGGGGGCTCTCCGTGTTTGAATGTGTTATTAAATTTGTAAGAACAATTAACATATCATACCACCGGGACAACGAGCCAATAATAATTTTTACAAAATCTCTATAAAAGAGAGAGAACTCGGTCATCAAATTGAATTAAGAGTGACAAACATGGATGAATACACAGCAACACAACCAAGAAGCACTTGTTCTGCTGTTTGTATCATCAAAGGCTGAACTTTTTACTCTCTATTCATACGCCCATCTGGTTCTTCAGTTTTATCTCTGTGTTCATTAGATGCTTCCTTGGTAATGCTCTCTAGAAGCTTCCCATTCTTTGTGACGGCGAGGATGAGCTCTAGTTGCTTTCGTTGTTGCTCCTGCAAAGTATCATCCAGCTTTAATGAGCTCGAAGAAAACCAGTACTAATATCTTGATCTAGACATGCAAGAGTCCATGGAAAGGTGGAATCTTGCAAGGACCCCTTTACTAGTAAGCTGATCTAACGAATAGAAACACAAAAAACACCTCAGATTTCAAATTATTAACACAGCCAATTACAGGATTCGAATTACCTGCATAGCAAGAAGGACCTTCTGAATCTCGACAAGCTCCTTCTCCAGAATCTCTTGTTGTCCAGCTAACACACGTGTGGCCTCAGAACTCTTTTGAGCCAAAGTTGCGGTCTTCATACAAACAGACCAAACCCTTGAGATACCGTATATATATAATCAAAGAACATACTATAAAAATGCAATTAATTTGATGAAAATATCATATCATTTTGTCGAAAGGGCTGAAGAATTATCGGTATCAGTCGCATCTCCTTGGATAATGTGTTAATTTACCGCTACAGATCCTTACAGTTAGAAAATAGCTACACAGATCACTCACAATCTGGAGGAACTGGGCATCCACCATCCAGATCAACTATATTTCAGAGTCTAAACATGTAAGATCCACAAGAATGAGCTAAGTCCATGCTAATGCCAGACAATACAACCTAACATTGAACCATAAAAATCAATTGTGAATGCAAAATACAGCCTGAGAAGGTATTTGTGTATGCAAAACGTCATCAAACGTCTTCTACCAAATCTATTATTCGGACGCCAGAATCCTAGAACATCCCCTCCATCCTCAGGCATATAAGAACCCTTTATCTATTCCAAAGCCTTCACTTGATCAACGCATCTATTATGTCTATCTTTGATATTACATCTCTTCCATCCTCAGGCACATAAGAAACCATTATCTCTTCCATCCTTGCACCAAAGAGATATGAATCAATCCTTGGATTCCATCTTGTGTGACAGACATGATCAGTTAATCCTATAATTGGGTCATCTTATGAGCACTAACGTAACGAGTTGAACAAGATTCAACCCGAAGCAATTGACAAAATGAAATGCAGTTCTACGGAAGCAAGTCTCGAGAAACAAGTATAGTTCCAATACCTCAGAAATTGGTTGTTTCAGAGATTTCCTGGTGATCCGAAACCGGATCCCCAACTTCTCCAGCTGCCTGGAAAGAACCCTAACAATAGTCGCTGAGGTTCGAACATCCTCCTCCAGTTTCTCTAGTCTCCCAATCAAATTCGAACTCTCGTTCTCCTGCGTTCCTCTGCAAATTATCCTCCATTGCCGCCGTCGCAACCAAGAACCAGTTGCAACCGCACCCATTAACCCCACAAACCCCCAGGCCAAAACCTTTTTCCCGATTTCACCGGAGACCGTGTAACTCACAGCGAGAACCACCGCAATTACGACAGACGACAAGACAGAAAGCAGCTCGGCGAAAGCAAGAAAAGTACCAAAATCGAAATCATCGGTCGAAGAAGCAGAGGAGTCTAAATCGTATGATCCAAAAGAAGAAGCGTGGACTCTCGAATCACGTAGGATATCAACGCTGCGGAGGAGAATGGTCTGAGCGGGCAGTCTAGGATTTCGGCGAGAGGGCGTTACGGCGGAGATGGTAAAGCAGAGATTGCCCCTGGCGACAACACGAACAGGAGGCGAGCCGGAGAAGACGTATCGAGAAGGAAGTGACAAGGACATTATCGTCTTTCTCTTGTTCTGGCAGTTGCTACCTTACTACAGATGAAGATATTGCGTCGTCGAAGTCGCCACGGAAATGCTCGACTGGCGCGCGTTAGTGTACCCTCCGCTGATAGGCTAAATTGTGCCTGGTATGCGTGTTAGACTATTAATTAAGCTAGTGTTAGACTATTAATTAATTAAGCTAATGTGGATTAGGAGACATAATTGAGTCTATACAAAACGCAAAGCCATTAAGATACTTTGATTATTTCAAGTATCTCAATAACTGATTCAATTGATTGATAATATTTTTTAGACTAATATAAACAGATAGGTTCCGACGGGTGGATTCGCCGGTACGACAATAAAACCGACTCATGGAGTCGAAATCGCCCGCAAAAGCGACGAAACGCAGAATTTAAAAATCCGGAATTATGTTGCGTTACGTTTGCATATCTGTGCATTTTTAATAAAATTACGAAAACACCCTTCTTTTTTAGATATTATGTTTTACGCTTTATATGTATTTCAAATTTTATTTCAATAACTTATTATAATTTATATTTATCGTAAATATAAACAAATATATATATATATATATATATGAGTGTATGAAAATATTTGATTATATTTTGATAAAATTATTTAAGTTTCCATTATAATTTATATTAATCGTAAATATATATATGTATTGTATATTTAAATATTTTAATAATTTTAAAATTTTAAATTTATTTCAAATATTTGAAAATTGTAACTAAAAAATCTCTGCTAAACAACAAAATTTAAATAAATTATTTTATTAATAATTATCTATTTTGATAATTTTGCTCAAAACACAATCACAACAATTTTCTGTCATTCGCTTCTAGTCGCAGTCGTCTACAACGCAACCTTTTTTACCAATCAGACAAAATGAAACAAAACGCTGTCAATCGTTGACAGAAACACCTCCAAAGACAAACACAATATTCCCACCAGTCAAACCCTAAGAATTGATAAATAGACAATAATATAATTTGGTCTCCATCTACCATGACATTTCTCTCTTTGAGCAGCGCTCGTGGGATTAAACAAGCCAAATTAACTAGAATCCAAGAAATATTGGATCATTAACATATCAAAAATAATGATGGTTTTTGTGTTGGAGAAACAACGAGTAATAGAAAACGAATAAAATTTTGGAGACACACAAAATTTATAGTGGTTTACCCTCAGTGTGAGAGTTACATCCGCTTTAAACCAAGACCGCAAATATTTATTATGGCACGAAGGAAGGAATACAAGAGGAGACAAGATCATTGGTAATAAAATAAAATCTCAGGTAATTTTTAGGATGCGGTCATCAGTTCATCTCACAAGAGGGGGTGTCAGTAAAGCATCCAAGGTAATCAACCTCAGCGAAGATATATTTGCGGGTATGTGCTACTTTGCCAGGAACCGGCTCACTCTTTCTGTCATGGAGGACTTTGCAATCCCGTGGCTGGTTGATCACTAATACTTTCTTATGTAGGCTTCAATCTACACTTTGAGAAGGAAATGTTACCCATCATGAATATATACAAGTTGGTAAAGGAAGAGACGTTGGTTTAAATTTAAACTCTATGTTTTAGGCGAAGATTGCTAATGGAAATGGAGAGCAAACACTGAGCCGAGACATATACCGGCTTGGACACCGATTCGACTTTTTCCGCATGCTTTCATGTTACTTCACCACAGTTGGTTTTTACTTCAGCACCTTGGTAAGATGCAAAAACAAATAAATTCTTCTTTCAATTTGAAACTGTCATTAAACTCATTTGATCCGAGCCCTTTCTTTGTGCTTTGTTAACAGATTACCGTTCTCACTGTGTATGTGTTCCTCTATGGACGCCTCTATCTTGTTTTGAGTGGACTAGAACAAGGATTGAGTACACAGAAAGGAATCCGAGATGCATGCTATACCTTTGCTTTACAAGCAATGTTCTTTCAGAAATCATTGGTCCAAGGAGAGAGTCATTGCCCTTCGCCCGCGAAGAATCAGGTGAACGGAGACTGCAAAACCCGATTACTGATTCTCGAAGATCAAATATTGAATCGTATGAAAATGGTTATTGGTCGATGATGAGATCCTCATTGAATCGACACTCTAGAGCGTAGGTAAACGCGGGATAATCTTTGTTGCAGCCGAGCCAAGAGACTCTCCTACACAAGGCATGTGGATCGAATAGTCACACGAGAGTTACAAAAGACTCTCAATATTTCTAAGATCAATTTAGTTGGATATGACACCCCAAAGAAATCGAAATGTTTTGTTTGTCGGAGATTACGCACCAACAAAGAGAAGATTCTGAGAGAGAAAAGATATGATAAATCAAAATGAGGGTTGTATCTTACAAGAAGAGTTGGACGGCTACATAAAGAAGAAAGAGAAGAGGAATAGTCACGTGACATTGACTTTTTGATTCAAGTAATAGAATTAAAGTACAAGAACTACAATAATATAGTTTGTTTCGATACGATCTACGTATGGAACCTCGGATCAACAAATAGGCAGACGTAAGTGATTCGTGGCCTCGTTAAAAACCCACCGTTGGAAAACCACATGGGATAAAACCAACGGTGGGGAAAAAGAGTACACACGAAACACTTGCCTATTTGTTGATCGTTGTCAAGTGATCTTCCGCGTGAAGTACGACTCGAATCTTGAAGTCCTCTTCATGCTCGGGTTCCTCGATGCTGTCCATATTCATATCAGCTAATGAGAAAATTGCGCATGCAATGCAGGTTACGCAGAGTTTTGCGGCAAAAGGGTCGATAATGGTAGAGCTAAAGTAGTGGAATGAGCTATATGGAAAAGGTGGTTCACTTACTTCTTGTAGATTCATTGAGCGCTCAAGCCCAATAGGTTGGAGATCATCTCACTTAATTTTGGCTTATTGCTCGTTAAAGGAATCTCTTCGGCAAAAATTGTAAGGAACACCTGAAATATAAAGAATGGAAGTCAAGAGTTAACTAAAATAGAAAGTATTTAGTTAA
>CM071860.1:2290173-2312270 GCA_036759665.1 Gynandropsis gynandra
CTTAGGTGGCAGCTTGTTCTGAAGAATTGCACTGCATTCCTCGGTGAGTGTAACTGTCTCGTTCTCTTCGATATGCTTCTCTTTGGACATTACCTCTCTGATGAATTTGGCACGATTAGGAATTTTTTGGATGGCTTCTACGTGTGGAATATTGATGTCAAGCTTCTTAAGACCCTCTATAAATCTGCCCACTCTCTCTTGGTTCTTACTGCTTACCAATCGTTGAGGAAACGGTATCGGAGGTTTGTACGCCGGAGGAGCAACGTATGGCTTATCTAAATCTGGTTCGACTCCTTCCTTAATCGCAACTTTACCTTTTCCTCTATCCATAGACGTACCAGCACCATTCCCTCGCACATTCGAGGGCGGATTCTCAACCACATCACTGCTGCACACAGAAATAGCATTCACGTACTCTCTCGGGTTAAGATCTGGCTTACCGGGAAGCTGTCCGGGATTCCGAGAGGATGAGGCAGCCTGTTGTGCTATGGAGTTTTCCAACATCTTCACATGTGTACTAAGCGACTCCATCTGAGTTTAAGCTCACTAATTGCTGTCCCCACATCTGCGTTTAATTTGGTCTGAATCGATTGTTGCTGCTTGCGATCCTTGACAAATTCAAGCATCACTACCTCAAAGTTCGATGAAGGTGCTTGAGGAGGTTGAGAGGCTTGTGGAGCTTGCTGTGCTTAATTATTCTGCCTTTGTGGAAACCCCGAATACTTTACCGGTTGAGTCGTTCGATATGACAAGTTCGGGTGGTTCCTCCAATTCGGGTTGTAGGTATTCCCGAATTGAGCGTTGCCCTGCTGCTGGGCATAGTTCATATGTTCGTAATCCTCATGTACCGTGCATTGATACGCTACATGCTCCGTATCTCCGCAATTCGCACAGTACATGGCATTCGCTGCATTACCCATAACTCTGTTCTGATTAGGCTCATATAAATGACGAGTGCTTTTAGGCATACCTCTCGGAGTTGACCACATGGTGTGGTCCATGGCGAGGTTATCGATCAGCTCGAATGCCTCCTCGATGCTCAGATCCATGAATGATCCTGTGGCAGCATTATCCAACCTCGTTCGATGCTCATTTGAAATTCCGTTATAAAAAGTTTGGCTAACGTACCATTGCTCAAGACCATGGTGTGGACACATCTGCAGAAGATCCTTGAATCTACCCCACGCCTCGAACAAGGTCTCTCCATCTCTGCATCTGAATGTGGTGATTTCCCCCCTCATCTGAGTCGTCTTGCTCGGAGGAAAGAAACGTGAAAGGAATAGTGTGCAGAGCTGGTCCCAAGTGGTGATAGATCCCGCGGGGAGCGATTGCAACCAAGTTTTCGCTCGTCCCCCAATACAGAAGGGGAAAAGACGCAACAAGATTGCATCCTCTGAGACTCCATGAATTTTGAACGTATCTGAAAGTTCGAGAAAGTCTCTGAGGTGCTGATGGGGATCTTCATGGTTTCCACCCATGAATTGCTTCTGATAAAGTATGTTTATCATTGCTGGCTTAATCTCGAATTGTTCTCTTGCAACAGCATGCATCTTACACGTTGTTCATGTTCGGCACCACGTAATCCCTTAGACGACGTGGTGGAGGAGCCTGTAATTACATCTGTCCATTTCCGTTCTGGGTATCCATCTCTCGTTAACCTGAAAGCTCTGCAAAGGACAAACAAAGAACAATTTATGTAGAAGGAACGAAAGAAAAGAAAACAAAAATAAAAAAACAAAAAACAAAGCAAGAAAGACTCTAGGTTTGAATCTAAGACGCGTTGACAATAGTCCCCGGTAACGGCGCCAAAAACTTGATCGTTATCAGGAGTTAAATAAAATAACCTAAACTACCCGCAAGTGCACGACACGTGTGTAGTATTTTTGGTGTTGATCCCACAGAGACTACGCAACGCTACCTAAACCCGAACTAGGAATCAAACTTGCTAACGGAAGAATATGGATGAAGAATGAAATATTGAAAGTAAATAAACTACTCGGGTTCTAACAATAAGACAAACGTCCTAGGAAACCGGTTTCACCACAAGACTACCGAAACCAACGATCAACCTATCTATCGTGCAATCCTTGTTAAAGCTATCTAAGGCGGATGATCCTAATATGATATCTACCCTCTCTCGAGGCATAGACACGTAATCTAGACAAGCTGCCCCCTACTTTCGTGGCTGACACCTTGAACTAAACCCATAGACTCTATGATTCACCCGTTCACCCTCAACCGTTGCTACCCTACTTTCGTGGCCTAACCTCGGTTGTTCTAAACCTGATCTTCTAGGACTAGAATTCTCCTTTCGGTCCTTCTCCTAACCCCTAACACATGCATCTACGTGGCCATCGCAAACACAAGTAAATTCAAGCACTCGGATAAAGAATAGATGAACTAAAACGGGAAGATGCATTCAAAATAGATCAAAAGTGGTTCCGGGATAGCCAAGGGCTAATCCCTTCTCCTAGAACAAACAAACTACTCGCTCATGCGTCTGTAAAGAAACATAAACATAGTAGAAAGTCTAAGGAACATGAAAACCAAACAAAACCGAAGTGGTGGTGCTCGATCTCCAATGTTCCTCGCTCGTCTCCTCGCAAGAATCTCCTTATTCTTCTACTGACGCTCGGGTGCGGCTAGGGTGGAACGCGCGGATGTGTGGCTGGAGTGCATGCCCGATCGGGCATGGTATGTGTGCCCGCTCGGACACAAGGCAAATGGTCGGGCAAGTCATGCCCGAGTCGTGCAAATTGTGCACAAGTTTGGCCGAAGGTTTTGCTCGGTCGTGCAAGGGTTGTGCCCGACCGGGTGGAGGCTTTCCATGCTCAATCTCCTCCCGTTTGTCCCGTGATGATCCCCAAAGTTGCTCCTTAGCTCCGTGCATGTCCTTTTAGCTCCAAAATGATCCAAATACGTGTAAAGACCTGTAAGAACATGAAAACACGAAAACAAGTAAAACGGGAACGAAATCATACGTAAAACGTCACATATATATATAAACATATCCTAAATCGTGCAATAAATACGTATGAAAACGAAATGATAATATGCTCGGGTTGCCTCCCGAGAAGCGCTTGTTTAAGGTCTTTAGCTCGACCATAGCGTCTTCATACGCTTGTGGCGGCGGATAGAGGAGGTACGCCTCTTCTGTCTTCTCTCTGATCGACGTGCTTGGATTCAAAGCCTGGTGGACTTCTTACGTGTGATCCTCGATCCGTCTCTCTCGAACCCGTGACTTTCTCGCATCTCCTTCGAACTCGATTATGTTTGAGCGTCTCTTCAGTGTTCCATGCGGGATAGGAGTGTACGTGCACCATTGAAGGTGTCGGAGATGATGCGCATGACCTTGGAACCGTTCCCCGCGTTGAAGTATCGACTAGAAGGTGCGGCTCTTGGTTCGTCACAAGCGCCCGATCGGGTAATAGTGTCTACCTGGTCGGGTCGCTTAATGCGACTTTTACCCCCGTAAGGTGTGAACGAGTCGGGCGGTCAACTCGCCCGCGCGGGTCCTCGTCTGTGGCACATGCCCGATCGGGCTCTTGCAACCACCCGGTCGGGTGGTTAATTCGAGGAATTTCCCCCGTAGGCACTGCCCGAGTCGGGCTGTAAGATCGCTTATTGGGTCGCCTGAAAATAGCTCAGTCCGATCGGGTGGAGTATGCTGCCCGATCGGGTGGGTTCTTTGCCGAATGAAATTCGGCTTCTCCTCGATGTGCGTGAGTCGATCCGATCTTACTTGTGACTGATACTGAATCTCGAAGCACTGGGACAATGGTGTGTCCCTTGGATGGGTGTCTCCATGTGCGTGCCTAATCTCCTCTGTTGATGCATTTGTCGTGGTGACGTTCATTGCGGGTTTGGTCATGAATAGCTTATTCAACGCCTCGTCGAGTTTGAACTCAATAGACTCGTCCCCAAACTTCATCAGTAATCTTCCTTCTGCACAGTAGATGATCATCTTTGTTGTGTTAAGGAATGGTCGTCCCAATATGACGGGGATCTTCAGATTGATCTCCATATCCACAACAACAAAGTCCTCAGGGAACCAAAATTCCCCCACTTGAACGGCGACGTTCGTCAAAACACCCACTGGAATGCGGACGGATTGATCAGCCAATGTGATTTGCATCCTCGTGGGTTGAAGATCTCCAACCCTATTGAGCTTTTCAACGAGAGATAATGGTAGCAAGCTCACACTCGCTCCGATATCGATTAGCGCATGCTCAATTTCGTAATCGTAGATCTTGCATGGTATGACGAAGTTACCTGGATCGGGCATCTTCTCGACCGTGGTAGGAGGCTGAATAAGAGAATTAGTTACCATTACCATCTTGTTATCCACGGTCCTCTTCCTCGTGATGATATCCTTGAGGAACTTTGCATAGGAAGGAATCTTTGTAAGACCATCATAGAATGGGATAATGACTTGTAGCTTCCTCAAGAGGTCTACGAATTAGGAGAATTGAGTCTTGTCACTTAGCTTCCTTTGGATTTAACGCTCCAGAAAGGGCAATGGCGGTACCCTCGGGGGAGGTGCTACATAGGATAACTCCTTCTCCTCTCCCTCGGTCACCTTCTCTTCCATGGCTGTAGCGATTGGTTGTTTGATCTTATCGCTCGTAGGCTCTTCTCTCGTAGCCATGGGTGGCATTGGTTGCCCTACCGTGTTCCCACTCCTTAGAAAAATAGCATTCACTTGCTCGCGGGGGTTCGCCTCGGGTTTACCAGGAAGCTGTCCGGGTTGTCGGTTCAAACCTTGGGCTAATTGCGCCACTTGCATCTCTAGAAGTCTCAAATGCGTCTGAAATCCATCCATCGTTTTCTTCATGTCCTCTTGCTCAGCTCTAATCCCTCCAAGTGCACTCTTCTGTTCTTGGTGCATCACTTGGAACATCGAAAGAATCTCGGAATCACCCGAAGATTGTGCACGTTGCTGGTACCCATAGTCTTGGCCGTTACCTCTCGATTGGAAACCTTGATTAGGGTTTCTCGCTATTATCCGCAGTTGAAACTCTTGCGGATTTGCTACGTTGTTCGTGTTGCCATACGAGAGGTTGGGATGGCTCTTGACATAGCCTTGTTGGTAGGTGTGCACGGTGAGGCTTTGCATGGCAACAACCAAGCTACATACACGGTCCAGAGTTTGAACGAGCGTGAGCTTCAAAAAAACATGAAGAGAACACAGAAAATGTGAGATGAAGAAGACCAGAGAAGCGAAGAGGAGAGAGCACGATTGAATAAGGAGACTTCGGCCATCCGAAGGATTCGTCCGAGGCTTGACTTAAGGGAATAGGGAAGATGATTACTTCCTTTGTTTGTGTTTGTTTCATTATAAATTCTAAGAAGTTCTCTTTGCCATGGCTTAGGGATGCTATGTAATGGATATTTTGGTTCTTAATGCTTGATTTCGGTTTTTGTTCAATCCTATGGTTCGATAGGTTGTAGTTGTGAGTAATGCGTTCATACTTTGTTGATCACATGTTTGAATGAGATTAGATTTGTTCGAGTGAGACTAGAAATGTTTGAATGATATTAGAGATTCGTCTAGGGATCGGGAGGGACAGACTTGAGTCTCGGGAATAATATTCTAATTAATTAAATTAATGAGAATCTAGCTGATTGGTAATCTATTTAGGAACGGTAATAATCGAGGTAGAACTGCCATTTTTCTTCATGCGTTTAGGTTATAGATTTACTGTATCGAGAGTTGAGTATATTTATTTCTTAAATAGAGGATTTAGGCATCGGGAGAGCCATTTCCGTTAATAGTAGTCGAGTTTCCATTGTTTTCGACAGTAGATGTCGAATTCCCTATCGTTCTTCATGGATCAAGACGTTTCGGGCTGAATCGGGAGATGAGTGACGTTGATTGCCTAGGTAGAGGATTTAGGCATCGGGAGAGTCATTCCCGACATTAGAAGTTGAATTGCCCATTCGTTCTTCATGCATCTAGATGTTCTATTTATGCATCGAGAGATGAGTAATGTTAAATCCCCATCGATTGATATAAACCGATTTCATGTTTTCGTACAAACATCCATTGCATGTCCAAGCATTCCCGAAACATGTGGTACTCTATCTTGCTGAGTCTAACTTCGTTATTCTTTTTCTTTTTACATCACATTGATAACCACCTACTGGTCGATCTTTTTCTCATGAATTTTTAGTTCTAGCATTCGCACTAGTCCCCTAGAGTTCGACCCTGGTACTACACGTACCGTGTACTTGCGATAGAATAATCTAAGAAATTAAAACCTCTGGTTTCCCACCATTAGGTTGCGTATTCCTGTATCAAAAATTCGGATGAGTTCTCCAACTAGGTTTGTACGTGTTCGAATACGGGTTATTCGTGGGTTGCTGGAGGCAATTCATTTTCTCATGTTCGTCTTGTTGAATTGTGCACTTGAATGCCATGTGCTCTGTATCACCCCAGTTAGAGCAAAATAAAGCATTAGCATCTGAAATAGATCTATTGTTAACCTCGTAGAGACCCTGGGCTCTCTTCGGTAGTGACCGTGGGATGGACCACATAGCGTGGTTCAAGGCGAGGTTGTCTATTAGCTCGAATGCTTCAGTGACGCTCTTGTCCATAAAATATTCTCAAGTACACATGTCCAGCATTTTTCATGTGCTCATTGTAGACTCCGTTGTAGAACGTTTGCAGGACAGACCACTCCTGAAGCCCATAGTGAGGGCACAAGCGTAGCAACTTCTTGAACATATCCCATGCTTCGAATAGTGATTCTCCTTCTCTACATCGGAAAGCAGTGATGTCCCCTCTGAATGGAATCGTCTTGCTTGGAGGGAAGAATCTCGCAAGGAATACAGTGCAAAGTTGATCCCAAGTGGTTATGGAACCAGGAGGGAAGGACTCCAACCACGAGTTGGGACGGCCTCCAAGTGGGAAAGAGAACATATGAAGGAGTATCGCATCGAGAGGCACAACGTTGACCTTGAATGTACCACATAACTCTAGAAATATCGTCAAGTTTTTGTGTGGATCCTCATGTGTTACTCCCATGACTTCATTGTATTTCACCATTGAAATCATTGCGGGCAACAATCGACCTTGGTGAACCTTCAATTTACTTTCTCGTAGGTAGCCTTGGTGAACCTAGGATGAAGACTAATTATTTAGCTTTGCTTGAGTCGATTGTTGCTGCCTTGGCTCCTAGATAAATTTGAGAATTACCGCCTTAAGGTTTGAAGAAGGGGATTGACGGGGTTGAGGAGCTTGCGGAACTTGCTGACCATGCTGAAATCCCGAATACTTCACCGGTTGAGTCGTTCGATACGAAAGATTCGGGTGGTTCCTCCAATTCGAGTTGTAGGTATTCTCGAATTGCGTGTTTCCTTGCTGCTGGGTGTAATTCATGTATTCCACGTTCTCTTGCAGCGTGCATTGATAAACCACGTGTTCTGTATCTCCGTAATTCATGCAGTACATGGCGTTCGTTGTATTGCCCGTTGCTCTGCCTTAGTTCAGCTCATATAATCCATGAGTTCTACTAGGCATACCTCTCAGTGTTGATCACATAGTGTGGTTCATGGCGAGGTTATCGATCAGCTCGTATGCCTCCTCAACACTTAGAACCATAAACGATCCTCTAGCAGCATTATCCAGTGTAGTTCGATGTTCGTCTGAAATTCCATTGTAAAACATTTGGATAACATGTCATTGCTTGAACCAGCGGGAAGCGATTGCAGCGATGTTTTCGCTCGTCCCCCAATTGAGAGGGGAAACAGACGTAATAGAACTGTGTCCTCCCAGGCAACGTTGATAACACGTAATCCGTTGTAGTTTTTATATCATTCTTAGGTCTAGTTAGTAGATTATTATTGAGATTTCATTCATTTATCGTGTTTATTCGAGGACTTCATCTACATTTCGTGTTTTGTGTAGGAAACGAAGACATGGGGAGAAACACGAGTGAATATGGCAATCTAACCCCGAAAACGAAGTTGAGTAACAAGGTTCGACTTGTGCAAGGCCAAGAAAACCCCGTAGGTTTGCACGACTCGGGCTGAAGATCTACACGGTTGGGCATGGTGCCCGCTCGGGCTCAAATGTGTGCAACACGGTCGGGCAAAGGGTTTGCACGAGCGGGTACAAGCTGTGCCCGCTCGGGTCCTTGGATCTCAACAAACTTTCCTAAGATCTAGAACGGCAAAATAAAAAGGAAAATCAGATCTGAAAGAGAGGATTCGAACCAGATTAGATCAGAGGAGATAGAGAGACATTAGAGCAAGAGGAAGAAGGAAGAAAAGACGGATCTACGGATCGGGAGTAAGGAGAATCTACCGAAGACATCGGTTTATGAATAGGGAGTCATCTCTTTCTATATCTATGTCGAATTTAGACTTCTCTTGTGTTTCCTCTTCTGTATTTATGTCTGAGTAGATCCTTTGCCATGGGTTAGAGAGATTTACTATGTTGTAATGAAGTCTTACGCTTAATGAATGGTGGAACTTAATGCTTTCATTACCTGTACGCCACTTGAATGAATGAAATTGGTATCTATCATGTTTTCAGATTTCATGGTTGTTCTTAATGCTTTCTTTACTTGTACGCCACTTGATTGAATGATGTTAGGAGCCTAATAAACCAACGCCAGGGCATTAGACTTCGGAACTTAGCCATGATTTAGGGTTTAGCCGGTTTAGAATCTACGCCAGGTCAATAGGTTGAATCTAGGGATTAGGATAGCGGTCGTAATGCGTCTATGCATGTAAGATGCGCAATGGATACATTGGTATATGCATGCTAGATAGTGGACAAGGATAGCGGTTGTAATGCGTCTATGCATGTAAGATGCGCAATGGATACATTGGTATATGCATGCTAGATAGTGGACAAGTCTACGCCAGTCAGTTCCTATAGGAGAGCTTGAATTCCCTGAATTCATGATAGTACTTTAGACCAATTATCCTTTTAGAACTTCGTTACTTCATTATGCAAACTCTCGATACCCATGGTGCTTAGCTATAATTTGATCTCATCGATTTAGTCTAGTCTAGTTCAATAACAATCTCAACTTTAGTCACCTCACACGTCTATTCAATTAGTTTAATAGCTCATTAGTCGCATCAATTCCTTTTGTTCGACCCTAGTGACTACACGATCCGTATTCTTGCGGAAGCGTTAGTCTAGGTTTTATAACTTGATATAACGCACATCAAACGTGTATTATGAATGTACCAGAAAGCTCTAGGAAGTCTCTGAGGTACTGATGGGGATCCTCGTGATTTCTACCCATGAATTGCTTCTGGTAAAGCATGTTGATCATCGCCGGCTTAATTTCAAATTGTTCTCTAGCAACAGCAGGCAATATTTGAGGGGACGTGTTGGAGGAGCATGTGGTTCTCGCGGTTGAGGTGCGAGTTGCTGTTGCTGCATATGTCCATGGCAGTTCTGATTATCCATCTCTCAATGATCTGTCGGCTATACGAAGGACAAAAAAACGAATTATGTAGAAAGAACCAAAGAAAAGAAAACAAAAAGAAAAACAAAACAAGTATGACTCTAGGCTCTAATCTAAGATGTGTTGACAATAGTCCCAAGTAACGGCGCCAAAAACTTGATGCGTATTCAAAGTTAAACTATTATTAACTTAAACTACCCGCAAGTGCACGGCACGTGTGTAGTACTCTAGGTGCCGATCCCACAGGGACTAGGAAACACAACCTAAACTCAAACTACGAATCAAACTTGAAAGCGAACAAAATATAGGTTTTGAGAATGAAATACTAAAAAAAACAAATAAACTAACGAGTTCTTAACAATGAGATCAATGTTCTAGAAATCCGGTTCCACCACAAGAGTACCGAATACAACAATCAACCAATCTAATCATGCAATTCCGGTCAAGTTATCTAAGGTAGACAATTCTAATATGATATCTACCCCTTCTCAAGGCATAGACAAGTGATCTAGTCAAGTTATCCCCTACTTTCTTAGCTGACACCTTATGCTAATCCCATAAGATCTTTGATTCATCCGTTTTACCCTAAACCGCTACTACCCTACTTTCGTGGCCTAACTTCGGTTGTTTTAAACTTGATTATCGGGAATTAAAATTCTTCTTTCGGTCCTTCTCCTAAGTTCCTAAAACATACATTTACGTGGCCATCGCAAACACAAGTCAATGAAGCACTCAGATAAACATTACATAAACGAATTGGGAAATTACATTCAAAGATAAATCAAAGTGGTTCCAGGATAGCCAAGGGCTATTCCCTTCTCCTAGAACAAAACGACTACTTGCTCATGCGTTCGAAAGAAAACATAATCGAAATAGATAGTTTAAGCAACATAGAAAAACAAACAAAACCGAAGTCCCTGGTCAATCTTCATTGCCCTTGATTGTCTCTTGCAAGTCTCTCACGTACAACTCCCCTCTCTCTAACTCTTTCTGAAACTCTTTTTGCAACTCATCTCTGCAGTCTCTCTCTCTAACGGTTTTGTTTCTCCTCCCCAAACTTATGTGAACGAACCCTAGCTCGCCTCTTTGTCTTTCCTTTTTTCTTTCTTTCCTTTTCTCCTCTTTTTCCTTTTTGGTCGTTCACTTCCTTTCCTCTTCTTTCCTCTTCATTGCTGCTTGTTGTTTTTGTGAGTTTTCCATTCGTATTTGCATTGATTTCTATTCTTGAGTAAGTGGGCACATTTCCATTCTATTTTCTAGCCATATAACTCGCATTCCTCTTCTCTAACAATATTTCCTTTTTGTGTAGGCAACTAACCACTTTCTTTTCCTCTTTCCCGCAAGTTTCCCTTTCTTGTTTCTGCAAGTGACAGACACGACTCGCGCACGCTGGTGTGTGTGCCCCGCTCGGGCTCCCTTGTTGGTGTTGGATCCGCTCGTGCTGATGCACAGCCCGAGCTGTGTTGTGTTCGCAGTAATTAGGCCCCTCGCAGGCTGAGGTGTGCCCCGCATGGACTGAGGAGTGCCTTGAATACCCGGGCGTGCTAAGGAGTGCCCAGACCCGTGCTGAGTTTGCTGGAGGTTGTAGCCCGCGCGGGCTCGGTGAATGCCCCGTGTGGGCTTTCTTAGTCCTTGCCAATACTCGTCCTGTTTGCTCCGTTATGATCCTCGATGTTAGTACTTTGTTCCGTGTACGTCCTTTAGCTCCAAACTGAAGCAAATACGCATTAAAACCTGTAAGAACACAAAAACAGAAAAATGAGTAAAACATATAAAAAATTATACGTCAAAAGCTCATCTATATCGTAAACATCTCTAAAATCGTGTGAGTAAAGTGTACTATATCGTAAACATCTCTAAAATCGTGTGATAACACGTAAAGTGTATCAATTTTAGGTTAGGTTTTAGTATCATTTTCGCATATATTTCATAGTTAGATTTACATTTCCGATACGAATCTTCGTTACATACGCCTGTTTTGTTGGTTTTCAGTTTTTTAGGCGACAAGGCCTAAACGAGCGTAAATAGACGGATTCCTGAGTAAAACCACACATTTTGAAGATAAATTCACTCGGAGCCAAAATCAAGCCTCTGAACTCAACGGAACACCCGAGAAACGAGCGGAAAAGAGCAAAATTAAGAAATCAAGAGTGCCCGATCGGGCACTGAGGTCTACCCGCTCGGGCAAAACATACGGGGTTTATTTGCACACTTTGCACGACTCGGACACGAAGGCAACATGATCGGGAAGCCATACCCCATCGAGCGCAATCAGGGTACCCGCTCGGGCGTTAATTCGTCCCAAAAATCCCCGAGAGTTTACACGACTCGGGTCGTTCAATCACACGATCGGGTGCTGATGCCCAATCGGGCGGGACGTAGTACACGACCAGGCGCGGCTCTGCAGGACCGGGTAAAACCACTACTCGAGCGGGCCGCGTTTCTCGCAACCAACTAGATCTTGAATTCAAATGAGCTAATTTATAGACCAGAACGGATCTAGAGCAAGGGGGACGACGCACAGGGCAAGGGAAGGCTTGGAAAACATCAAGAAAGGCTCGGGAGACGCTGGAGAAGGAGAGAAGCATCAATCCTCACATCGGTAACACAATAGGGAAGATCGAGGCATCGAGTTTCCTAGTGTTTATCATGTTTAGGGTTGTGTCATCTTCTTTGTCTGTATTCTCCATGAGTGAGTAGGTTCTCAACTATGGGTTAGGGATATCGGATTGTAACGGAAGTACGATTTTATGTGTTAATGCTTAGATCTATTGCATTTATCTTGATATTCGGTTCTACAATCAACATTATCACTCTTATACTAGTGCTGCCCGCTCAGTAATATAGGAATTCATACTTTGCTGGAAGGTTAAAGGATGAATCCGAAATTATTGAGTTGTAGGTTAAGTTCGATTAATGAGAATCTGACAGGTCGGTTAAAGGAATTAGAATATCGTTCGTAAAGCTGCCATAGTACGGGTTAATCACTGCTGGAAGGTAGGGTTGCACGTATTCATGGTTAGGAGGTTTAGGCTAGGAAGAATCACTCCTCATCTTAGAGCATGAATTTCCGTTATCAAGATAATTCGATAGGTTTATCCAAGTTTTCCCCAACCTACCATCGTTGCCACCACTTAGCTTAGTTCTTTAGATATTTTGCACCATGACTTCATCTACTTCCCTTTGTCATAGTTTAGTGATATTCTTAGTTTTTGGCTGCTTTAGTCCCTAGAGTTCGACCCTGGTACTACACGATCCGTATACTTGCGGTGAAGTGGTCTAGGAAATATATTGCTTAAGTTTCCTGTCATAATCGTACAATAAATACTTATGAAAGTGAAACGATCATTGGCTTAACCTAAACTGTCTTAGACCTATATGTCTGGTTTTGGGTTTCTCCTTTCGGTACTTCACTCAGATCCCTAATATCATGCAACTATTTGCCATTCACAATCACATGACAATTACGCGCATAGACAAAGGATCAAATGGGGATAGAAATTGCAATCGTAGATAAAAATCAATGACAGGGTTCGCGGATAGCCTAGGGCTACTCCCTTCTCCTAGAACGATCCTAGTACTGAAACATGAATTCAAATGACAACATGAAAGAAATAAAAGGATAGAGAAAGAATAGCTCAATCCCAATTGTCTCACGAAACACCATACCTTCTAGATTACCTATCTTTAGTGTCTCTTTTATTTTGTATTTGCGTAGTAGCGGCGAGCGAAATGGGAGCAGCCTAAACAGTGAAAACGGGGTTGTGGGAGAGCATAAGCTCAATGCTGTCTCCATGCGCCTTCGTGTGTCTTCCGTATCCTCGACGATTGGTAAGCAGTAAGAACCAAGAGAAAGTGGGCAGATCTATAGAAGGTCTCAAGAAGCTAGACATCAACATGCCATACGT
Organism: Gynandropsis gynandra; assembly: GCA_036759665.1. NCBI lineage: Eukaryota > Viridiplantae > Streptophyta > Magnoliopsida > Brassicales > Cleomaceae > Gynandropsis > Gynandropsis gynandra. The sequence continues at coordinate 2,303,510 of CM071860.1, forward strand.
GGAAGCAGTCCTAAAGATGTCTAATCGTGCCAAATTCATCAGAGAGGTAATATCCAAAGAGAAGCACACCGAAGAGAACGAGACTGTAGCACTTACCGAGGAATGCAGTGCAATTCTTCAGAACAAGCTGCCACCTAAGCTAAAGGACCCCGGAAGCTTCTCCATTCCATGCACAATAGGTAACCTCGATATCGATAATGCTTTGTGTGATTTAGGGGCAAGCGTGAGTATCATGCCACACACAGTTTTCAAGCGGATGGAGTTTGGGAACCTTAAACCGACGAAGATGTCTCTACGCCTCGCGGATCGTACGGTAAGACATCCGGTGGGAATCATTGAAAACGTTCCCACCATGGTAGGTAAGCTTTGCATTCCCACTGATTTTGTTGTACTTGAGATAACGGAAGACACTAGGACACCTATTATTCTTGGTAGGCCGTTCTTAGCTACTGCAGGTGCGACGATAGACGTACAACAAGGAAAGTTGTCCTTACGTGTCAAAGACGAAACGATCGAATTCATCCTGCCCAGCCCCATGGACGAATCACCACTCAAGGAGTCTTGCTTTACAGTAGATTCGCTGGACGAGTTAGAGAAAGACACACACGATCAAGTAAGTCCATCCGATTCTCTTTTACGGTATTTGACACGAGTTGGCGACAATGCAGGATTTGCGGACGAAAGAGCTGAGATGTACACGAAATTCATGAGTGCAATTACAGCACTAGGAGACGCCCCACATGAGGAGATACCACGTGATATGCATGCTGATTTCATAGCGGAGAAAGCATTCGAGCTTGAGCCCGACCCGCCGCCTTATTCTCGGTATGAGTACGTTGATTCCGATAACATATATCCTGCTGTTTTAAATGGTAACATGAGTGCAGATGAGATGAGAAGACAGCCCACACGCGTGAAGAAGCGTAAGAGGCTCAGCTCTTCAATATGTATGTACGGGAATTATAGGGAGGATAGCCACGAACCTTCACTCGAAATTCAAAGGAGGCTGCACCCGCACTTGCACGAGGTAATGGAAAAAGATGTCATTAAACTTTTCAACGCAGATACCCCTTATCCAACCTTGGACAGCGAGCAAGTGAACCCCGTGCATGATGTGCCTAAGGGATGGCACGATAAGAAGACCCTACCTCATGACTTCCAATCAGGTGATTTCGTTCCACTTTCTAATTCTCGACCTAAGTCTTTCTCGGGCGACCTACTGCCTTGTTGGTCTGATCCTTTTCAGGTACGAGACGTGGAACTATGGAGTGATGCGGGTGACACGTTCAACGCCAATGGACAGCGGCTTAAGCTCTACCAAGCCGCTCAACCGATCGAAAGTGGAAACTCCATTTCCCTTTCCGATCCACCCGTCGCGCACGCATGAGGAATGGAGACGTCAAAGCTTAAAGACGTAAAATAAGCACTTTCTGGGAGACAACCCAACTGTTTGTTTTCTTATTTTTCTTAGTTTTTAGTTTAAGACTCAGTTAATCGTTTACATTTAAAAAAAATACCACCACAAACGTGCTTCACTTCCTTCATCTTCCATCGGAGCTTCACGTCGAGGACGCCGTTCAATTCAAGTCTGGGGGAGCAGCTCACGTTTTTCAGGTGATTTCGTTTCATTTTCCTTTGATTTTTAGTTTTTAGGTTATTTTTGCGATTTTTAGTTCGTTTTTGTTTTCATTGAGTCAGAGTCGTCCCAAGGCACTTGTCCGGTGCCACGTTTTGAGATGAACCCCGAACTTGGGAATGCTTAAGAGGTTGACCTTTTCCGTTAGACTTTGCATGATTGAGCTAGGTTTTCCTATGCGTTAGAGCTTATTAGTCGGCTGAAAAACAATAGGTCGTAGTTCTTGGGAATCCTAGTGTTACTTGTGGGGATGTTTAGACGAGGTTGCTAGGCTGGTCTGTCGTTTATTTTCTCTACCCAGATGGTCATACTTCGTGTAGACGACACTTTACTTTTGTCATATTGAGGATTATTGGATCATATAAAATCGAGCTTGTTTTGCAGATTAAAAAGCGCACACTAACACTCCGCTGTCGATAGAAATAGTGCCTAATAAGCATGATCAAAAATCGATATGAGTGCATCGACCTTGTTACTCCTTCGGTGGCTCGGGTCTAAGTGGTGGGTTGGCGATCATCTTTCTACGTCCTAAGGGCATGGCACAAAAAGCCGCCTACTCCGCTGCACTCTCACACGAGATGCATGAGTATACCGTCATCGGTAGTCTGGGTCTAAGTAGAGGCTGGATCCCTTCAAATCTGACGTCCTAGAAGCCTAGTGTGTATGCAAAGAAAAAGAAGAAAAGAAAAGAAAAGAAAAATGGAAAAATAAAAGAAAAAAAAAGAAAAAAAAAAGAAAAAATTCATAAAAAGAAAAATAAAAAGAAGAAAAAGAAAAAGAAAAAGAAAAAAAGAAGAAGCTCGGAAAGAAAGAAACAAGTATCCTCGGTTGACCTAGGTTTAGCATAGTCTGAAGTCTTGTCTGGTGGAGGGAGTTACGGTAGCGTGTCTAGTCTCCTTTGATTTACTTTCTTATGGGTAACCGTGGTGGACCTAGAATTAAGGCTGAAACTCGATTAGGCCGAATTTGCTCTCGATGTGCTAGTTGATCGGTTAGGTTCGCTTTAGCGGTATTTCTAGGAGAAGGGGAATTCTCGTATTTTCATACCCCATGTATTCCACGTTTACGTTTGCTTAGGGACAAGCAAACATTCAAGTCTGGGGGATTTTGATCATCTCATTTTCATACGTATCTCTTGCACGATTTAGGAGACGTTTTTGATACATATGTGATGTTTTACGTATGATTCCGTATCCGTTTTACTTGCTTTCGTGCTTTTCATGTTCTTACAGGTTCTTACGCGTATTTGGATCATTTTGGAGCTAAAGGAACATGCACGGAGCTAAGGAGCAACTTGGGGATCATCACGGGACAAACGGGACGAGATTGAGCATGGAAAAGCCTCACCCGGTCGGGCACAACCCTTGCACGATCGGGCAAAACCTACGGCCAATTGTGTGGACCATTTAGCACGACTAGGGCAAGCATTTAGGACCATTTTGCCTTGTGCCCGAGCGGGCACACATGCCATGCCCGAGCGGGCACACTCACTACCCGAGCGGGTCGCGGCCCGTAACTGCTCAAAACTTAAGTAAACTTAACTTAAAACATAAGGGAACTCGTGGGGCAATTAGGGCAACAATTGGACCGACTTAGGAGGCTTAAAAGGAGGCAAAAAGACGCCGTTACAGCAAGCATACAGAGGAGAACAATTCAGCAAAGACAGCGCAGATTCTTGCGAAGAGATAAGCGAGGAGCATTGGAGATCAAGCACCACCACTTCGGTTTTGTTTGGTTTTTATGTTCCTTAGACTCTCTACTATGTTTATGTTTCTTTACAGACGCATGAGCGAGTAGTTCGTTTGTTCTAGGAGAAGGGATTAGCCCTTGGCTATCCCGAGACCGCTTTTGATCTATTTTGAATGCATCTTCCCGTTTTAGTTCATCTATTCTTTATCTGAGTGTTTAATTTACTTGTATTTGCGAACGGCCGCGTAGATACATGTGTTAGAGATTAGGAGAAGGACCGAAAGGAGAATTCTAATCCTAGAAAGTCAGGTTTAGAACAAACGAGGTTAGGCCACGAAAGTAGGGGGCAGACGGTTGAGGGTGAACGGGCGAATCACAGAGTTTATGGGTTTAGTTCAAGGTGTCAGCCACGAAAGTAGGGGGCAGCTTGTCTAGATCACGTGTCTATGCCTTGAGAGAGGGTAGATATCATGTTAGGATCGTCCGCCTTAGATAACTTTAACAGGGATTGCATGATAGATAGGTTGATCGCCGGTTTCGGTAGTCTTGTGGTGAAACCGGATTCCTAGGACGTTTGTCTTATCGTTAGAACCCAAGTAGTTTATTTACTTTCAATATTTCATTCTTCATCCATATTCTTTCGTTAGCAAGTTTGATTCATAGTTCGGGTTTAGGTAGCGTTGCATAGTCTCTGTGGGATCGACACCTAAAATACTACACACGTGCCGTGCACTTGCGGGTAGATTAGGTTATATTTAACTCTGATACGCATCAGGTAGATATAATATTAGGATAGTCCGCCTTAGATAGCTTTAACTGGGATTGCATGATAGATAGATTGATCGTCGGTTTCGGTAGTCTTGTGGTGAAACTGGATTCCTAGACGTTTGTCTTATCGTTAGAAACCAAGTAGTTTATTTACTTTCAGTATTTCATTCCTCATCCATATTCTTTCGTTAGCAAGTTTGATTCCTAGTTCGAGTTTAGGTAGTGTTGCGTAGTCTCTCTGGGATCGACACCTAAAATACTACACACGTGTCGTGCACTTGCGGGTAGTTTAGGTTATTTTATTTAACTCTGATACGCATCAGAGTCCACCTACTTTGTGTAACTAGCGCAGCCCATGGTCATCGGAAAACAACAAATTTCGTTCAACCCACCATAGAAAATTTTCATTTCGCTGAAAAACGGCAAATTTTGTTCAACCCACGTGAGAAAAAACGGGTTTTTGGATAATTTTTGTGCAAAATAACACGACAATTGGGTTCTCTTTACAGGAAGTTATGGAGAATATTATGTAAATATTCAGTTACCATATTAGTTAGGTTAAGTCTCTTGTCTCTTGTATATATATATACTCCTAATGTACTATAAGATCAACGTAATATATTTTAACCTTTATATGGTATCAAAAGCCTTTGTTGACTAGCGTTAAAACCCGAACACCGTTCCTCAACCCTTCGAATTCTTTCTTTCATCTACCGCCTAACCCTCCCTGATCACCATGTCAAACACCACCACACCTCAGACCACCTCTCTTGATGATGTACAATCATCAAACACTTAGCATACCCTCCTTTTTAACACGCAAGAACCCCAGTGTGTTCTGCTTGAGGTGAACATGGCCAATGTCACCAAGCTTACCACGTCCAACTATCTCACTTGGAATAATTTATCATAGTAATTTCATCATTCCTAGGTTTAGTTTTAATTACGATTCTTGGACTTTACCGACTTATTGAGTATATTTGAGGACTTCTTCTATTATTTCGTGTATTGTGCACGAAACGAAGACACGTGAAGCAAACACGAGTAACTAAGGCAAATGTACCTGAAAACGTGACCAAAGTGACCAAGGTGTGAAAGGAGCACGATCAAGCAACATTATTGCAACACGACCTAGTGGACTGGAGTGCAAACACACATCACAGTCGGGCATCACTCCTTGCCCGACCGATCAACCAATCTCAACATGCAGAACCGGGTGTCCTACAAAGCACGATCAAGCTCAAGGAACATGCAACATGACCAGGCATCCTTTGAGGCATGATCGGGTTGAGATGGTTACAAGCACCACAATGCTACACTCAACGCACGATCGGGGAGGAAACAACTGAAGCAGCATGGTCGGGCATCACCTTGTGCATGATTGATGTGCGTAGACTCAAGTAAAAAATTACCTAGACTAACGCTTCCGCAAGAATACGGATCGTGTAGCAACTAGGGTCGAACACAAGGAATTGATGCGACTTACAAGTTAAACTAATGAAGAATAAGACGTGATGAATCAAATAGTGGTGGAATGCAAACTAACCTAAATGCAAACTAAACTAAAGATAGGTAGGAATGACTCTAAGACTAATCACCATAGGTATCGAGAGTTGCATGACAATGTAACGGAGTTCTAACGAGATAATTGGTCTAAGGTACTATCATGAGTTCAGGGAATTCAAGCTCTCCTATAGGAACTGACTGGCGTAGACTTGTCCACTATCTACCATGCATATACCAATGTATCCATTGCGTATCTTACATGGATAGACGCATTAAGACCGCTATCCTAATCCCTAGATTTAACCGATTGACCTGGCGTAGATTCTAAACCGGCAAACCCTAAATCATGGCTAAGTTCCGAAGTCTAATGCCCTGGCGTTGGTTTATTAGGCTTCTATCATCATTCAATCAAGTGGCGTACAGGTAAAGAAAGCATTAAGAACAACCATGAGATCTGAAAACATGATAAAATACCGATTTCATTCATTCAAGTGGCGTACAGGTAATGAAAGCATTAAGTTCCACCATTCATTAAGCACGAAACTCCATTACATCTTGGCAATACTCTCTATCCTATGGCAATAGATCTATATGAACATGAACTCAGAAAACGAAACACAAAACAAATCTATATTCAACATAGAAAGAGAAAGAGATGACTCCCTATGTCTTCAATAGATCCTCCATGCCTCGGATCCCTCGTTCCGTCCTCCGTGATGTCTCCAATTCGTGCTCTAATGCCTCTGAATCGTCCCCCTTGTCGTCCCCCTTCTGTTCTAGCTCGAATCCTCTTTAAATAGATCTAATTTCCCTTGATTTGGCCGTTCCAAAACTTAGGAAAGTTGTTGAGATCTAGGGACCCGAGCGGGCACACCTTGTACCCGCTCGTGCAAGCCTTGTGCCCGAGCGTGTTCATCCATTTTCACCCGAGCGGGCACTCGTGCCCGACCATGTGTGTATTGAGCCCGAGCGGGTAAAACTCACGGTGCTTCTTGGCATGAATTGGCCCGAGCGGGCAATGCAAATACACCCGAGCGGGCACCTATGCCCGAGCATGTCCATTGAGCACCCGAGTCGTGTAGACTTACGGGACACTTCCATCCGTGGCCTTGCACAAGTCGAACCTTGTTACACAACTTCATTTTCGGGGTTAGATTGCCAATATCTCTCGTGTTTCTCCTCATATCTTCATTTCCTACACAAAACACGAAATGTAGATGAAATCCTCGAATAAGCTCGATAAATGAATGAAATCTAATAAATCTAATAAAAACTATACCTAAGAATGACATAAAAACTACTACGGATTACGTGTTATCAAATGATCAGGCTTAAGGAGAACGCCACGTGCACGATCAAGCTTCAGCACTTGCACAACCAGGCTATTTGTCTAGAATTGTCCCCGTAGCTGATGCACGACTCGGGCTTGCTCCATACTCGGTCAGGCACTTGAAGAAATCTATTGCATGGTTGGGCTGATAGGTGTGCACGGTGAGGCTTTGCATGGCAATAACCAAGCGACATACACGGTCCAGAGTTTGAACGAGCGTGAGCTTCAAAACAAACATGAAGAGAACACAAAAAAGGTGAGATGAAGAAGACCAGAGAAACGAAGAGTAGAGAGCACGGTTGAAGAAGGAGACTTCGGCCATCCGAAGGATTCGTCCGAGGCCAGACTTGAGGGAATAGGGAAGATGATTACTTCCTTTGTTTGTGTTTGTTTCATTATAAATTCTAAGTAGTTCTCTTTGCCATGGCTTATGGATGCTATGTAATGGATATTTTGGTTCTTAATGCTTGATTTGGGTTTTGTTCAATCGTATGGTTCGATAGGTTGTAGTTGTGAGTAATGCGTTCATACTTTGGTTATCACATGTTTGAATGAGAATAGATTTGTTCGAGTGAGACTAGAAATGTTTGAATGATATTAGAGATTCGTCTAGGGATCGGGAGAGTCAGACTTGAGTCTCGGGAATAATATTCTAATTAATTAGATTAATGAGAATCTGGTCGATTGGTAATCTATTTAGGAACGGTAATAATCGAGGTAGAACTGTCGTTTTTCTTCATGCGTTTAGGTTATAGATTTACTATATCGGGAGTTGAGTATATTTATTTCTTAAATAGAGGATTTAGGCATCGGGAGAGTCATTTTCGTTAATAGAAGTAGAGTTTCCATTGTTTTCGACAGTAGATGTCGAATTACCTATCGTTCTTCATGAATCTAGACGTTTCGGGTTGCATCAGTAGATGAGTGACGTTGATTCCCTAGGTAGAGGATTTAGGCATCGGGAGAGTCATTTCCGACATTAGAGGTTGAATCCCCATTCGTTCTTCATGCATCTAGATGTTATATTTATGCATCGAGAGATGAGTAATGTTAATTCCCTATGTAGTGGATTTTGACTATAAATCCCCATCGATTGATATAAATCGATTTCATGTTTTGGTAGAAAAATCCATTGCAATTCCAAGCATTCTCGAAACCTTTGGTACTCTATCTTGATGAGTCTAACTTCGTTATTCTTTATTCTTTTTACATCACATTGATAACCACCTATTGATCGATTTTTTCTCGTGAATTTTTAGTTCTAATGTTTGCACTAGTCCCCTAGAGTTCGACCCTAGTACTATACGTACCTAAGAAATTAAAACCTCTGGTTTCCCACCATTAGGTTGGGTATTCTTGTATGAAAAATTCGGATGAGTTCTCCAACTAGGGTTGTACGTGTTTGAAAATGGGTTATTCGGGGGTTGCTGGAGATAATTCATTTACTCATGTTCGTCTTGTTGAATCGTGCACTCGAATGCCATGTGCTCTATATCACCACTGTTAGAGCAAAATAAAGCATTAGCATTTGAAACAGATCTATTGTTAACCTTGATGTGCGTTATATCAAGTAATAAAAACCTAGACTAACGCTTCCGCAAGAATATGGATCGTGTAGTAACTAGGGTCGAACACAAGGAGTTAATGCGACTAATGAGCTACTAAACTAATTGAATAGACGTGTGAGATGACTAAAGTTGGAATTGTGGTTAAGCTAAACTAAACTAAATTGAAGAGAATAAACTTATGGCTAAGCACCATAGGTATCGAGAGTCACACAACGATGCAATGAAGTTCTAACAAGATCATTGGTCTTAGATACTATCACGAGT
>CM071860.1:2313014-2325660 GCA_036759665.1 Gynandropsis gynandra
ATTGGCAGCTAATGGCCCGATCGTGTACACCTCCAATGCCCGAGCGGGCATGTCTTGAAATGTTGTTTCTCTCCCTTCGCTCGGTGTTTTAGTGTTCACTTTTAGTCCATGGCCTTGCACAAGTCGAACCTTGTTACTCAACTTCGTTTTCGGGGTTAGATTGCCAAAATCACTCGTGTTTCTTCTCGTGTCTTCGTTTCCTACGCAAAACACGAAATGTTGATAAAGTCTCCGAATATACTCAATAAATGAATGAAATATGAATAATCTACTCTAAACTAGACCTAAGAATAATATAAAAACTATAACAGATTGCGTGTTATCAAACTCCCCCAGACTTAAGCTTTTGCTCGTCCTCGAGCAAACCTAAAGTCGAGTCATAGAAGAATTAAACAACAATGGATACTAACATAAACTTATCAAAGAATTAGCCATTACGCAAAACAACGCGTCACATGAATGCAAGCCTAAGCGTACCAAGTTCAGACTTCGATCAACCGAAAGTCTTAAACTATGCAATTCTACCAATGACCCTAGCTAGTCCATGCTCCTAAACAACGTCCAAGCGCTCTCCATACCAACTCTCCTAAGCTTGAGATATCATTGACTTTACTTTCTCGTTCTTATTCCTCTTTTTTTTTTTATTCTTTTTCTTTCTTCTTTTCTATGGTTCCACGCTTAGTTCCTAGGACGTCGAAGTCGAAGAGGTTGGCTTTCTACTTAGACCCAGGCTGCCTATGGCACACTCATAAGGTTTCTTAACCTTAGCGGAGTGAAGAGATGCGTCATTCTTTTTTTTTTTTTTTTTTTTTTTTTTTATTATGACGTATACGCATCAATCTAACCCTTAGGACGTAGAGTAGCGCCTCAACCCACCACTTAGACCCGAACCATCGATCTCGATGTACTCATGTCAATGAAAACCTAAAATAATTAAAACTTATCCAAGGAGAGAATCGTTGACAGCGGAGTATAAGCGTGTGGAATCTTATGAACGCTAAAGATCTATCAACAAGCATCGATTAGTCGGTATACACGGAGATATGATACTTGGTACCGAGATCTAGGAGGTGAATGTAACTATAAGTCATGGCTTCTTGCACAATTACCCAACTAATCGGAATCTAAAAGTCTTCTAAACACACCTAGACTATAGTTCACGATTCAACAAGGTCGCACAATAATGACTAAAACTTGAAAATTTATGCTAGGTATCCATCCGTTTACCCTAAAAACAAAAATCTACATCTAATCCTAATCCTAATCATCTAATCCTAATCATATGACAATACTCGACGAGTACCCCCCCAGACTTGAATGAAACACCGTCCCGGTGTTCAAAACCTAAGAAGATATCGTAAACAAAACAACGGGAAATAAGAGTTGGAACGTGTGCACCTTGTGTAACTTCCAATCCCGTGTTTGTGATTCCTCTTCAAGGATGATATGGACATTGAAGAACCTGCGAAAAAGATTCACACAATCCAAAAAGAGAAATACAATCCCACCAAGTATATCAATATGAAAAGAAAAAGAGATAGTCCGAAAGAAAACGAAATGAAAAACGAAACAATCGGGTTGCCTCCCGACAAGCGCTTGTTTAAGGTCTTGAGCTTGACCGAAATGCTCTACTCATGAGTTGGCTCCGAAAGAGCGAACTTAGCGTGATCAAGATCCGTGTTGTCTGCGTTGTAGAGCTTTATGCGTTGGGCGTTCACTTTAAATGCACCGTTTGCTCCTATTAGCTCGATTGCTCCATATGGTGAGATGCTCTTAATAGTGAATGGCCCGGACCAGCGTGACTTAAGCTTTCCTGGAAAGAGTTGTAGACGTGAGTTGAAAACAAGTACACGATCACCTACCTCAAAGGTCCGCTGGAGTATGTGCCGATCGTGCCACCGCTTCGTACGTTCCTTGTAAATTTTCGCGTTTTCGTACGAATCGAGGCGCATTTCCTCAAGGTGATGAAGCTGTAACATCCTCTTCTCAGCGGCACATTTATAGTCGTAGTTCAATGCCTTGATCGCCCAATAAGCTCGGTATTCTAACTCAACCGGTAGATGACATGCCTTACCGTACACAAGCTGAAACGGAGTCATTCCGATTGGCGTCTTGAAAGCGGTACGGTAAGCCCACAAAGCATCATCGAGTTTCAATGCCCAATCCCTCCTAGACCTTGAGACCGTTTTCTCCAAAATCGACTTGATTTCTCTATTAGAAACCTCAACTTGGCCGCTGGTTTGAGGATGATAAGGCGTTGCTACCCTATGTCTAACACCGTACTTTCTCAACAACCCATCTATGGTGCGATTCACAAAATGCTTACCTCCGTCGCTGATCACAACTCTCGGAACTCCAAAACGTGGAAATATGACACGTTTAAACATCTTAGTCACTGGTTTGGAGTCGTTCGTGGAGCATGCCAAAGCTTCCACCCACTTCGTGACGTAGTCTACCGCAACTAGGATATAGGAATGTCCGCACGAGGATGGGAAAGGGCCCATGAAATCTATCCCCCACACGTCAAATGGCTCGACTTCTAGAATGTATTGCTGTGGCATTTCATTGCGTCTAGAAATATTACCTGTCCTTTGGCAATTGTCGCACGATTTGACGTAATCGTGGGCGTCCTTAAAAACAGTAGGCCAAAAGAATCCCGCTTGCAACACCTTCGCAGCCGTCTTTGCTGCGGCAAAGTGTCCTCCGTAGCTCGAAGAATGACAACGTGAGAGTATGTGTGGAGCTTCTTCCTCGGAGATGCAGCGTCTAAAAATCCCGTCTATCCCCCTCTTGAAGAGATAGGGTTCATCCCAATAATATGCCTTGACGTCATGGAGAAATTTCTTTCTCGCATTGTAGTTCAGCCCCTCCGGTAGTACTCGACAAGCTAGATAATTAACAAAGTCAGCATACCAAGGAATTGAAGTACAAGTCAAGGACATTACCAAATCATCTCGGAGATAGTCATCGATAGGAATGCACTCGGGGATCGCAAGACGTGAAAGATGATCAGCCACTCCATTCTCGGCTCCTTTCCTATCCCTAATCTCTAGATCAAACTCTTGGAGAAGTAAGATCCATCTAATCAACCTAGGCTTCGCATCCTTCTTAGTGAGTAGGTAACGCAATGCAGCGTGATCCGTATAAACAATTACCTTCGAACCCACTAAATATGACCGGAACTTCTCAAACGCGTAGACTATCGCAAGGAGCTCTTTCTCCGTCGTAGAATAGTTGCATTGGGCACTGTCCAAAGTCCTACTAGCGTAGTATATAGCATGCAACATTCTATCCTTACGCTGACCTAAAACTGCTCCTACCGCATAGTCACTCGCATCGCACATAATCTCGAAAGGAAGTTCCCAATCCGGTGGTTGAATGATAGGTGGGGAAACTAAAGCTTTCTTCAACCTCTCAAAAGCATCATGACAACTCGCTGTGAACTCAAAAGGCACGTCCTTACCTAATAGATCCGTGAGGGGTTTTGAAATTTTCGAAAAATCCTTAATGAAACGCCTATAAAACCCCGCATGACCTAAAAAGCTACGAATACCCTTGACGTTCGTTGGTGGTGGTAGTTTCTCAATGACTTCGATCTTAGCCTTATCTACCTCAATGCCCTTCGCTGATATCTTGTGTCCCAATACAATGCCCTCGCGAACCATAAAGTGGCATTTCTCCCAATTCAAAACGAGGTTCGCCTCCAAGCACCTATCTAGCACTTTGCACAAATGAGTTAGACACGCATCAAAGGAAGGTCCATGAACGGAAAAATCGTCCATAAACACTTCCATAATATCTCCATTCACATCGGAAAAGATAGAAGTCATGCACCGCTGAAAAGTAGCGGGTGCATTACACAAACCGAATGGCATCTTCCGATAAGCGAATGTACCGAATGGGCAAGTGAACGTCGTCTTCTCTTGATCGTCGGGATGGATTGGAATCTGGAAAAACCCTGAATAACCATCAAGAAAACAAAAGTAGGAGTGAAGAGCTAGACGTTCAAGCATTTGATCGATAAAAGGAAGAGGGAAGTGATCTTTCCGTGTGTTTGCATTCAACTTGCGGTAGTCAATGCACACCCGCCATCCCGTGACTGCTCTCGTGGGAATCAACTCGTTGTTTGCATTCGGAATGACCGTGATACCTCCCTTCTTTGGCACTACATGAACTGGACTCACCCAAGCACTATCCGAAATTGGATAAATAATTCCCGCATCTAACAACTTAAGTACCTCCTTCTTTACCACTTCCATCATATTAGGGTTTAACCTACGTTGGTGCTCAATCGAGGTCTTAGTGTCATCTTCAAGGTGAATTCTATGCATGCAAAGCCCAGGACTAAGTCCCTTAATATCCGCTATCGTATAACCTATAGCTCCCCTATATCTCCTAAGAGCCTCTAGCAATCGTTCTCTTTGGGAATCATCTAGGTTGTCATTTACTATAACCGGATACGTGGAATCAAGTCCGAGAAACTCATACCTCAGCCCTTGTGGTAAGGGCTTCAACTCCACCTTCGGTGCCTTGTCAACACTCCAGTCATGATTCGGATGCTTGATTTGATCATTAAGCTCGTCGGGAGTGGTTGAACTATCAATGAAGGCCGCGTGAGGTGCGCTGAATTCTGTCTGGAATTGTCGGAGGGTTGTGCACTGGCTTGCAACATCTTCTTGACTCGAAACCCCTTCCAACTGGTCCGTACTCATGTGGCCATGAGTTGAGAAGTCCTCTTGTTGAGAACTACCCGAAAATCCATCGTTCTCTAAGGCTGCGACCTGCTGTGCTCGGGCCGCGCAGAATTCTGCTCTAAGTTCATCTAACTCGGTTCTCGGGATTTCTTTTTCATCTCTCTCATCTAGCAGCTTCGTATAATGCTTTACCTCATGGGGATCTTTGTAAAGTCCCTCTCCAGCTGCTAGAAGAGCCATCTCAAGGGAATCCATATTCCCAAACTCCTCTAACACTTCCTCGGCTAATCTCTCTAATACATCAATATAAAACACCGAGTCTACCATACAAGGTTGCCTAAGTGTGTCGTTCAAATTGAACTCCACTTCCTCATCTCCAAACTTTAAAGTGAGTCTACCCTCGGCACAATGTATAATAGTCTTAGCCGTATTGAGGAAAGGTCTACCTAGAATGATAGGAATTTTCTTGTCCTCCTCCATGTCTAGTACAACAAAATCAACCGGGACAAAGAATTTTCCTACTTGCAATGGGACGTCTTCAAGTATTCCTTCGGGGATTCTAACACTCCGATCAGCCATGGTGAGTGCCATTCTCGTCGGTCGAAGATCCATCCTACCCTTAAGATCCAACTTCTCATACAATGACAATGGTAGCACGCTTACGCTTGCTCCGACGTCGATTAGCGCATGGTTAATCTCATAATCTCCAATTTTACAAGGGATTACGAAAATACCTGGATCCGGCATCTTTTTGGGTAGACTTGGCTGTAGCATTGAGTTGGTGACCATGACGGTTTCCGTTTCCACATCCCGCTTGTTCGCAAGTACGTCTTTGAGGAACTTAGCGTATGAAGGCATCTTCTTCAACGCTTCGTGGAATGGAATCGTAATGTGCATCTTCTTCAACATCTCCGCAAACTTTGCAAATTGCGCATCATCGTTCTTTTTGCGTTGACGTTGAGGAAATGGCAAAGGAGGAGGCCTCGGTTCGGGTTTAACGTATTTGGGCTCCTCTTCCTCCTTGTGCTCCTTGACGTGGTCGCTCTCCTTTTCTACTGCCATTGATGGTTCTACCTGTTCAAACCTTGGAAGAGTAGGGGAATCAAGTGTCTTACCGCTTCTCAAATGGATGGCATTGATTTGCGCTCGAGGATTCGCTTCCGGGCGTGCCGGTAGAATCCCTTGCGGTTGAGAGGATTTCGCAGCGAGCTGCGAAACTTGAGTATCCAATATCTTTAGATGCGTTTTCAACTCATTAAACTCATTCTTCCTCTCTTGATTTTCTGCTCTCATCTCTTCCTGATTCGTTCTCAACGCTCTAATATCATTGGCTTGGTCCTTTTGTCCTTGTATGAATTGAGCTAGCATTGACGCAATATCGGGGCTAACTTCTTGTTGCGGAGGAGCAGGCGCACGTGATTGGAAATTCTGATTTTGGGGCTGCGTCCTCGGCTGGAAATTTTGATTGCGTTGCATCAAACGCGGCTGGAAGTTACCCGATGCTCGTTGTGCATTGAATGCACCGTCGGAATTCTTGTACGAGAGATTGGGGTGATTTCTCCACTCGGGAGTATAGGTGTTACCCAAAGGTTGGGCGTTGCTCACATAGCTCACCCCTTCGTACCCTTGAATTCCTTGCTCGTCCGGTTGCTCATAATATTGCTGTTGATTTGCTCCGGACATCAGCTCATAAAGACCATTGATTTTACCATTCATTTCGGCTCTCATCTCGGCTAATTCGGAATGTATGGATTGCGAATTATCCACCTTGGCTACTCTTGCTGGAGTGTTGCGATTATACTCTCCGGCGGTGTGATTTCCCTCATCAGCCATTCGATCTATCAAATCCTCGATTTGTGGGAAAGTGAGGTTGCTCAAAGAACCTCCAGCAGCGGCTACGATCAAGATCCTCGTATTGTCCATAAGTCCTTGGAGAAAATTGTGTATGAGGTAGCTTTGATCCATGCCGTGATGTGGGCAAAGGCGTTGATAGCCCTTGAATCGCTCCCATGCTTCATATAAGCTCTCGGCTGCCCCTTGCACGAATGTGTTGATGTTGTTCTTGGCTAGCTGAGCTTTACTTTGCGGGAAGAACCTTGTCATGAACTTCTCCTCTAGCTGTCCCCATGACGCGATAGAATTCGCCGGTTGCGAATATAACCAATCATGCGCTTTGTCCTTTACCGAGAATGGGAAAGCGGCTAGCATGACATCCTCCTCCGATACCCCATCTCCAGCCCTTATAGTTCGGCATAACATCTTAAAATCAGTAAGATGCTGGTTTGGGTCCTCGGCGGGTCTCCCTCTAAACGCCGCGTTACCAAGCATTTGGATGAATGCCGGTTGAAGCTCTACGCGGGCGTTTCTCCTCGCAATACATGACAAGAGCTGCGTGTGCCTAGGGACCGTGTATGATCCATAGGTAAGTGCCGGTTGCACTTGTTGCGCGTTTTGAACGTTCATATCTCGACGTTCGGCCATTAGCTCTTCTTCAAATGGTTGTTCAACTACTTCCTCGGGTTGGAAGTTCAAGTGTACTTGCGTGTTATCAACTGGATTGCTCGCACTAGCTCTCGTTTCCTTCCTTAGTTTTCTGAGTGTCTTATCAATGTCGGGGTCGAAAACTAGATCCGCGCTTCCGGTATTTCTCATGCACAATTAAGCTGCACAAGAAAAAGAAGATAAACACAAGAGCACGTGAGATCCGAGAAGCAATAGAACTTGACTCTAAACACAATAGACAAACAAAATAAACACGAAAAAGCAAAAAACAAATAAGACTTCTATCTAACTAATGTCTAAACTAAAAGTTTCCTAACTCCTAAGCCGTAATTAACTCCCCGGCAACGGCGCCAAAAACTTGATGTGCGTTATATCAAGTAATAAAAACCTAGACTAACGCTTCCGCAAGAATACGGATCGTGTAGTAACTAGGGTCGAACACAAGGAGTTAATGCGACTAATGAGCTACTAAACTAATTGAATAGACGTGTGAGATGACTAAAGTTGGAATTGTGGTTAAGCTAAACTAACTAAGTCGAAGAGAATAAACTTATGGCTAAGCACCATGGGTGTCGAGAATTTGCCTAATGAAGTAACGAAGTTTCAAAAGGATAATTGGTCTAGGTACTATCATGAATTCAGGGAATTCAAGCTCTCCTATAGGAACTGACTGGCGTAGACTTGTCCACTATCTAGCATGCATATACCAATGTATCCATTGCGTATCTTACATGCATAGACGCATTATGGCCGCTATCCTAATCCCTAGATTAAACCGATTGACCTGGCGTAGATTCTAAACCGGCTAACCCTAAGTCATGGCTAAGTTCCGAAACCTAATGCCCTGGCGTTGGTTTATTAGGCTTCTAAGATCATTCAATCAAGTGGCGTACAGGTAGAGAAAGCATTAAGAACAACCATGAAATCTAAAAACATGATAGATACCAAATTCATTCATTCAAGTGGCGTACAGGTAATGAAAGCATTAAGTACCACCATTCATTAAGCATAGACTTCGTTACAACATGGCAAATCACTCTAACCCATGGCAAAGGATCTACTCAGACATAGATACAGAAAAGGAAACACAAGAGAAGTCTAGATTCGACATAGATATGGAAAGAGATAACTCCCTATTCATAAACCGATGTCTTCGGTAGATTCTCCTCGCTCCCGATCCGTAGATCCGTCTTTTCTTCCTCCTTCCCCTTGCTCTAATGTCTCTCTATCTGCTCTAATCTCTTCTGGTTCCAATTCCCTCTTTTAGATCTGATTTATCTTTTAATTTGGCCGTTCTAGATCTTAGGAAAGTTTGTTGAGAATCAAGGACCCGAGCGGGCATGTCCCTTACCCGCTCGTGCAAGACCTCTACCCGACCGGGTTGCACACCTTTGAGCCCGAGCGGGCACCATGCCCGACCGTGTGCTTCATCAGCCCGAGTCGTGTAGACCTACGGGGTTTTCTTGACATGAATGAGCCCGAGCGGGCACACCAAATGGACCCGAGCGGGCACACCTCCCAGGTCGTGTCCCTTGAGTGCCCGAGTCGTGTAAAGCTACGGGGATATTTGGTAGCAATCAACCCGACCGGGCACTCCCAATCCACCCGAGCGGGCATGACTTGAGGTGTTATTTCCGCTCCTTTCGCTCGGTGTTTGAGTGCTCACTTCCATCCGTCGCCTCGCACAAGTTGATCCTACGTTTCCGGGGTTAGATTGCCAAAATCACTCGTGTTTCTTCTCGTGTCTTCATTTCCTACGCAAAACACGAAATGTGGATAAAGTCTCCGAATATACTCAATAAATGAATGAAATATGAATAATCTACTCTAAACTAGACCTAAGAATAATATAAAAACTATAACGGATTGCGTGTTATCAAACCTCGTAGAGACCCTTGGTTCTCTTCGGTAGTGACCGTGGGATGGACCACATAGCGTGGTTCAAGGCAACGTTGTCTATTAGCTCGAATGCTTCAGTGACGCTTTTGTCCATAAATGATTCTCCAGTACACATGTCAAGCATCGTCATGTGCTCATTGTTGACTCCGTTGTAGAACATTTGCAGGACTGACAATTCCTGAAGCCCATAGTGAGGGCACACGCGTAGCAACTCCTTGAACCTATCGAATGCTTCAAATAGTGATTCTCCTTCTCTACATCGGAAAGCAATGATCTCCCCTCTGAATTGAATCGTCTTGTTTGGAGGGAAGAATCTCACAAGGAATACAGTGCAAAGTTCATCCCAAGTGGTGATTGAACTAGGAGGGAAGGACTACAACCACGACTTGGCACGACCTCCAAGTGGGAAAGAGAACATATGAAGGAGTATCGCGTCGAGAGGCACACCGTTGACCTTGAATGTACCACATAACTCTAGAAATATCGTCAAGTGTTGGTGTGGATCCTCGTGTGTTAATCCCATGACTTGATTGTATTTCACCATTGAAATCATTGCGGGCAACAATCGACCTTGGTGAACCTTCGATTTACTTTCTCGTAGGTAACCTTGGTGAGCCTAGGATGAAGACTGAAAATTTAGTTTGGCTTGAGTCGATTGTTGCTGCCTTTCTTCCTAGATAAATTTAAGCATTACCGCCTTAAGGTTTGAAGAAGGGATTGAGGCGGTTGAGGAGCTTGCGGAACTTGCTGAGCATGCTGAAATTGCTGGTTATTGATCATCTCGTTTTCATACGTATTTCTTGCACGATTTTAGAGATGTTTATGATATATATGTGTTTCTTTACGAATGATTCCGTATCCATTTTACTTGTTTTCGTGTTTTCATGTTCTTACTGGTTTTTACGCGTATTTGGTTCATTTTGGAGCTAAAGGACATGTACGGGGCTAAGTCTTGACATCGAGAATCATCACAGGACAAAACGGGACGAGAATTAGCATGAAGAGCCTCCACCCGGTCGGGCACAACTCACACTAGAGCGGGCAAGAGCCACAGAAAATTTGGTGCACATTCCACGCACGACTCGGGCAAGGAAATGCACGAGCAAGTGCCTCACACCCGAGCGGGCACACATCATGCCCGATCGGGCACCCTATGCGGATCGTGACCCTCGCGTCCGACCTAGCCGTACCCGAGCGGGTACATTGCGCACCCGAGCGGGTCGCGCACCTTGGCAGCAATCTAAGTTAAGTTAATTTAACTTAAGATAAAAGGAAGCTCGTGGGGGATTAAGGCAACAATTAAACCGACTTAGAGGACATAAAAGGAGGCCAGAGGACGACATTAGAGGGGACTTTTGATTCAGTTGGTGATGGAGGAGATTCTTGCAATGAGGCACACGAGGAGCATTGGAGATCAACCCCCAAACTTCGGTTTTCGTTTGGTTTCATGTTCCTTAGACTTTCTATTTCGTTTATGTTTGTTTACAGACGCATGAGCGAGTAGTTTGTTTGTTCTAGGAGAAGAGATTAGCCCTTGGCTATCCCAGAACCACTTTTGATTTATCTTGAATGCATCTTCCCGTTTTCGTTTATCTATTCTTTATCTGAGTGCTTGAATTTACTTGTGTTTGCGATGGCCACGTAGATGCATGTGTTAGGGGTTAGGAGAAGGACCGAAAGGAGAATTCTAGTCCTAGAAGATTAGGTTTAGAACAAATGAGGTTAGGCCACGAAAGTGGGGTAGCAACGGTTGAGGGTAAAACGGATGAATCATAGTTCTTATGGATTTAGTTCAATGTGTCAGCCAAGAAAGTAGGTGGCAACTTGACTAGATCACGTGTCTATGACTCGAGAGAGGGTGGATATCATATTAGGATCGTCTGCCTTAGATAGCTTAACTGGGATTGCAAGATAGATAGATTAATTGTCGGTTCCGGTAGTCTTGTGGTGAAACTGGATTCCTAGAACGTTTGTCTTATCGTTAAGAACCAATTCGTTTATTTTCTTTCAATATTTCATTCTTCATCCATATTCGTTCGTTAGCAAGTTTGTTTCACAGTTCAAGTCTAGATTGTGTTACGTAGACTCTATGGGATCGACACCTAAAATACTACACACGTGTCGTGAACTTGCGGGTAGTTTAGGTTATTTTATTTAACTTTGAGAACGCATCAAATTTTGGGCGCCGTTGCCGGGGACTATTGTCAACGCGTCTTAGATTCGAGCCTCGAGTCTTTCTTGCTTTATTTTTATTTTTTTGTTTACTTTCAATTCTTTCTACCTAATTCCATTCGTTCGTTCTTTGTCGGTTTATGACCAGGTCTCAAGGCACTTCTAGTCTACTCCGAATTGACCCAGAGATCGAGCGAACTTGCAAACTACTGAGAAAGGGTAAGGAATAAGATAACACAGAGCCGTAAGATCAACTAGATATGGATAATCAAAACGGCCGCGAACATGCTCAGTTACCTCTTAGTAATATGGGGCAAATGCAGCAACAGCCACTCGCGCCTCAGACGCGAGTACCACAGGCTCCTCCACCACGTCGTCTAAGGAATTACGTGGTGCCGAACATGAACAACGTGCAAACAGCCATAAGGATGCCTGCTGTTGCAAGAGAAAAGTTTGAGATTAAGCCAGCGATGATCAACATGCTTTATCAAAAGCAATTCATGGGTGGAAACCATGAGGATCCCCATCAGCACCTCAGAGACTTCCTTGATCTTTCAGGTACGTTTAAAATACACGGAGTCTCAGAGGATGCGATCTTGTTGCGTCTCTTCCCCTTCTCTATTGGGGGACGAGCGAAAACTTGGCTGCAATCGCTCCCTGCTGGATCTATTACCAATTGGGATCAACTCTGCATGCTGTTCCTATCACACTTCTTTCCTCCGAGCAAAACAATTCAGATGAGGGGGGAAATCACAATGTTCAGATGCAGAGATGGAGAGACTTTGTTTGAGGCGTGGGGCAGATTCAAGGATCTTCTACAGTTGTGTCCACACCATGACCTTGAGCAGTGGTACGTTATCGAAACTTTCTATAACGGAATTTCAGATGAGCATCGAACGACGTTGGATAACGCTGCCAAAGGGTCATTCATGGATCTGAGCGTCGAGGAGGCATTCAAGCTGATCGATAACCTCGCCATGAACCACACCATGTGGTCAACTCTGAGAGGTATGCCTAATAGCACTCGTCGTTTATATGAGCCTAATAAGAACAGAGCTATGGGTAATGCAGCGAATGCCATGTACTGTGCGAATTGCGGAGATACGGAGCATGTAGCGTATCAATGCACGGTACATGAGGATCTCGAACAAATGAATTATGCCCAGCAGCAAGGCAACACTCAATTTGGGAATTCTTACAACCCGAGTTGGAGGAATCACCCAAATCTTTCGTGTCGAACGACCCAACCGGTAAAGTATTCGGGGTTTCCGCAAAGGCAGCATACTTTTTAGCAAACCAACCAGCAATTCCAGCAAGTTCAGCAAGTTCCGCAAGCTCCTCAACCTCCTCAAGCCCCTTCGTCAAACCTTGAGGCGGTA
>CM071860.1:2343672-2356245 GCA_036759665.1 Gynandropsis gynandra
TGCCTCACACCCGAGCGGGCACACATCATGCCCGGTCGGGCACCCCATGCGGATCGCGACCCTCGCGTCCGACCTAGCCGTACCCGAGCGGGTACATTGCGCGCCCGAGCGGGTCGCGCACCTTGGCAGCAATCTATGTTAAGTTAATTTAACTTAAAATAAAAGGAAGCTCGTGGAGGATTAAGGCAACAATTACACCGACTTAAAGGACATAAAAGGAGGCCAGAGGACGAATTTAGAGGGGACTTTTGATTCAGTTGGTGATGGAGGAGATTCTTGCGAGGAGGCACAGGAGGAGCATTGGAGATCAACCCCCAAACTTCGGTTTTCTTTTGGTTTTCATGTTCCTTAGACTTTCTATTTCATTTATGTTTGTTTACAGACGCATGAGCGAGTAGTTTGTTTGTTCTAGGAGAAGGGATTAGCCCTTGGCTATCCCGGAACTACTTTTGATTTATCTTGAATGCATCTTCCCGTTTTCGTTTATCTATTCTTTATCTAAGTGCTTGAATTTACTTTTGTTTGCGATGGCCACGTAGATGCATGTGTTAGGGGTGAGGAGAAGGACCGAAAGGAGAATTAGTCCTAGAAGATCAGGTTTAGAGCAACCGAGGTTAGGCCACGAAAGTAGGGTAGCAACGGTTGAGGGTAAAACGGATGAATCATAGTTCTTCTGGGTTTAGTTCAATGTGTCAGCCACAAAAGTAGGGGGCAACTTGACTGGATCACGTGTCTATGCCTCGAGAGAGGGTAGATATCATATTATGATCGTCTGCCTTAGATAGCTTAACTGGGATTGCATGATAGATAGATTAATTGTCGGTTTCGGTAGTCTTGTGGTGAAACTGGATTCCTAGAACGTTTGTCTTATCGTTAACAACCAATTCGTTTATTTACTTTCAGTATTTCATTCTTTAGCCATATTCGTTCGTTAGCAAGTTTGATTCATAGTTCAAGTCTAGATTGTGTTGCGTAGTCTCTCTGGGATCGACACCTAAAATACTACACACGTGCCATGCACTTGCGGGTAGTTTAGGTTATTTTATTTAACTTTGAAAACGCATCAGTTATCTTGCTGGTACGTTTGTTGTCTTTGCTGAAATCCCGAATTACGTGTGGTTCCTCCAATTCGGTTTGTAGGTATTCCCGAATTACGTGTTTCCTTGCTGTTGGGTGTAATTCATGTATCCCACGTTCTCTTGCAGCGTGCATTGATAAGCCATGTGCTCTGTATCTCCGCAATTCACGCAGTACATGGTGTTCGTTGCTCTACAGCTCATATAAACCTCGAGTTCTATTAGGCATACCTCTCGGTGTTGACCACATAGTGTGGTTCATGGCGAGGTTATCGATCAGCTCCTATGCCTCCTCATCACTCAGATCCATAAACGATCTTCTAGCAGCGTTATCCAGTGTAGTTCGATGTTCGTCTAAAATTCCATTGTAAAACGTTTGGATAACGTATCACTGCTCGAGACCATGGTGTGGACACATCTGTAGAAGATCCTTAAATCTGCCCCACGCTTCAAACAATGTTTCTCCATCTCTACATCTAAACATCGTGATTTCTCTCCTCATCTGAAATCTCTTGCTCGGAAGAAAGAATCGTGAAAGGAACAATGTGCATAGTTGGTCCCAAGTCGTGATTGAACCAGCAGGAAGCAATTGCTGTGATGTTTTTGCTTGTCCCCCAATTGAGAGGGGGGAAGAGACGTAATAGAATTGCGGCCTCCGAGACTCCGTGTATTTTGAACGTACCAGAAAGCTCTAGGAAGTGTCTGAGGTACTGATGGGGATCCTCGTGATTTCCACCCATGAATTGCTTCTGATAAAGCATGTTGATCATCGCCGGCTTAATTTCAAACTGTTCTCTAGCAATAGCAGGCATCCATAATGTTGTTTGCATGTTGTCCATATTCGGCACCAGGTAACATCTTAGGCGGTGTGGTGGAGGAGCATGTGGTTCTCGCGGTTGAGGTGCAAGTTGCTGTTGCTGCATATGTCCATGGCAGTTCTGATTATCCATCTCTCGTTGATCTGACGGCTCTACAAAGGACAAAAAAACGATTTAGGTAGAAAGAACGAAAGAAAAGAAAACAAAAAAAACAAAACAAGTATGACTCTAGGCTCTAATCTAAGATGTGTTGACAATAGTCCCCAGTAACGGCGCCAAAAACTTGATGCGTATTCAAAGTTAAAAAATTATTAACTTAAACTACCCGCAAGTGCACGACACGTGTGTAGTACTCTAAGTGTCGATCCCACAGGGACTAGGAAACACAACCTAAACTCAAACTACGAATGAAAATTGCAAGCGAACAAAATATAGGTTTAGAGAATGAAATACTAAAAAAAATAAACTAATGAGTTCTTAAAAATGAGACAAATGTTCTAGGAATCCGGTTTCACCACAAGACTACTGAATACAACAATCAACCTATCTAATCATGCAATTCCGATCAAGTTATCTAAGGCAGACAATCCTAATATGATATGTATCCTCTCTTAATGCATAGACACGTGATCTAGTCAAGTTATCCCCTATTTTTATGGCTGGCACCTTAAGCTAAACCCATAAGATCCATGATTCATCCATTTTACTCTCAACCGCTACTACCCTACTTTCATTGCCTAACTTCGGTTGTTCTAAACTCGATTATTCGGAATTAGAATTCTACTTTTGGTCATTCTCCTAAGTTCCTAAAATATACATCTACGTGGCCATCGCAAACACAAGTCAATGAAGCACTCAGATAAACAATAGATAAACGAAATCGGGAAATTGCATTCAAAGATAAATCAAAGTGGTTCCGGGATAGCCAAGGGCTATTCCCTTCTCCTATAACAAAATGACTACTCAATCATGCGTTCGAAAGAAAACATAATCGAAATAGATAGTTTAAGGAACATAGTAAAACAAACAAAACCGAAGTCCCTGGTCGATCTTCAATGCCCTTGATTGTCTCCTGCAAGTCTCTCTCGTACAACTCCCCTCTCTTTAACTCTTTCTGCAACTCTTTTTGCTACTCTCTCTGCAGTCTCTCTCTCTAACGGCTGTGTTTCTCCTCCCCAAACTTATGTGAACGAACCCTAGCTCTCCTCTTTGTCTTTCCTCTTTTCTTTCTTTCCTTTTCTCCTCTTTTTCTTCTTTGGTCCTTCACTTCCTTTTTTCTTCTTTCCTCTTCGTTGCAGCTTGTTTTTTTTGTGAGTTTTCCATTCGTATTTGCATTGATTTATATTTTTAAGTATGTGGGCACGTTTCCATTCTATTTTCTAGCCATATAACTCGCATTCCTCCTCTCTAACAATGTTTCCTTTATGTGTAGGCAACTAACCACTTTCTTTTCCTTTTTCCTGCAAGTTTCCTTTTCTTGTTTCTGCAAGTGACGGACAGGACCCGCGCGGGCTGGTGTGTGTGCCCAGCTCGGGCTCCCTTGTTGGTGTTGGATCCGCTCGTGCTGATGCACAGCCCAAGCTGTGCTGTGTTCGCAGGAATTAGGCCCCGCGCATGCTGAGGTGTGCCCCGCGTGGACTGAGGAGTGCCTTGAAGACTCGTGTGTGCTAAGGAGTGCCTCGACCCGAGCTGAGTTTGCTGGAGGTTGTAGCCCGCGCGGGGTGGGTAAATGCTTTGCAGTAAATGGAGATACTGGGACACAAACACGAGCAGATGCCGCAAAACGTGACCGTTCCACAACAAAAGAGAGTCAACCCACGTGGGGTGCCTACCTTATCCCGCGCAGGGCAACACAATCAGCTCACTCCTCTAGCAGATCCAGCCCGAGTCGGGCTCCCCATCAGCCTGCGCGGGCTCTCTCCTGCCAGCTAGCCAACGTGGGGCACTCATCAGCCCGCGCGGGTTGCGTTCGTCACCTACATAAACCAGAAAAGCAAATTTAGAAAAAGAAGAAAAGAAACATGTTGGCTACTTAGACCAAAAGGAAATATGGTTAGAGAATAAGAAGACGAGATACATGGCTGGAAAATAAAGAGGAAACGTTGACAATTACACAAGAATGGAAAAACAAGAGATGGAAAACTCAGAAAAGGAAAACTGCATTAGTTATAAGAAAAAGGAAATTCCAGCCACTAGAGAGGAAGAAAAGAGGACGACCAAAGAGGAAGGATTAGAGGAAAGAAAAGAGGAGAAAGAGGGCTAAAAGGGGAGAGCTTCAGCAGCCAAATTGGGACAGAAACAAAGAGATAAAACATAGCACACGCGTAGAGAGAAAGAAGAGAGCAGAATGCGTACAAGGGCAAGGATGGGGCGACGAAGCCGGAGTGCGAAGGAGCTGTTGAAGATGTCGGTAATAGAATAGGGAGGGATATCATTCTTTATCCATGTTGAATATAGTTAGCTTTTGTGTTTCGTTTTCTAAGTTCATGTCCGAGTAGGTCCATAGCCATGGGTTAGAGAGCTTTGGCGATATGTAATGAATTTTTGTTCTTAATGCTTGGTTATATTATTTGATCATTTCGAATGGATTGGTTTTTCGTAATGCTTTTGTTCTTGTTGGCCACTTGAATGAATAGTTATAAAAATCTGATTGCATTGAGAGATGAATTGGATTTTGGAACGTAGCCATGATATGAAGTCTCAATTGATTTAGAACCTTGGCTGGTCGGTTGATTGAACTTAGGAATTAGGATAGCGATCTTTATGCATCTAGTAGATGAGATTTTACAATTGGGAGATTGGTAGTACACATGCTCGGTAGTGGGTTTAGGCATCGGGAGAGTCATTCCCTAGAAAAGAGCTTGAATTCCCTGAATACGTAACGATATCTATAACCATGATCTTGTAAGAACTTTGTTGCATAATCGTGCATCTCTCAAAACCTGTGGTGTTTAATTCATTGAGTTTAATACATTAGTTAGTTAGTTAGTTTATCTTCATTCGCATTCCAATCACATATTAATTTTATATGTCCTATTCATTAGTTTACTAGCTTTAAAGTTGCATCGATTTCTTGTGTCCGACCCTGGTACTATACGATCCGTATTCTTGCGGAAGCGTTAGTCTAGGTAATTATTACTTGAGATTAACCACATCAAGTTTTTTTGCGTGTTGCTGATTACGACTTTAGAGTTATGATACTTTTTGAATTAGGATATAGTCCTTTCCGGAGTCTTTATTTGTTTTTGGTATTGTTTTTTTTTTTTTTGCTTTTGTTTTCTTTCTTTTTGAGTCAATTTATTTTACCTCTGGGAACTTAATCAAATTTTGTGTTCTTTATTTTCCGAGGTAACATGAATGAGGTACATCCTTTGTATGCCGGTATAGCAAAATTTAAAGATCAAATTTCAGAAATTTATCATATGCTGTAGAACTGACACCGCCCGCATTACTCGAAACAATAATAGGAACAAGAAGTTTGGGGGTATGAAGAAGTGAACTACAAGAGTTACAATCAGCCTTTCGGGAACACATACAATCAGGGATGGACCGTTCAACCAATCTTCCCGTATAGGAACTTCAACAGTGTGTTGAATGCGCAACATCTATTGGGAAATTTTCCGCCGCAAGCGATGCAACGGAACTAGAACTTTCAGCCACAGACGCAACCCCAAACTCAGAATTATCAATCACATGTGCTCCCATGTACGCAGCAAGAAGCTAACGCCGATATTATGTCCATGATTGCTCAAATCTTACAAGGGGAGAAAGTTCACTACGACGACCTTAGAGAGATGCGAGCGATTTATGGAGACGTAAAGAAGGATGATATGGAACTCGAAACACACCTAATGATCTTTGACAATCAAATTGCACAACTCGCTGCAAATTCCTCCAAACCGCGCGGAGTTCTATCGGGAAGTCCAGAAGCAAATCCTTGTGAGCATGTCAACGAAATTTGCCTAAGGAATTGTAAGACGGTGGATCAGCCTACTTCAATGTCTAAAAGGGGTGAAGCATCTATCACAGTAGCGGAAACTGCTGTCAACAAGCTTAAGGAGAAGCTGGAGGAGGAAGAGGAGCCAAAATATGTAAAACCAGCCCCGAGGCCACCTCCTTTACCGTTTCCACAACGTCAATGCAGGAAGATGGTAGATCAAACCAATCCTTCAACATTTGGAAAGGATTCAACGTCTACTACAACAATGGAAAAGGGAAGTAACGTTGAAGAGCATAAAAACAAACTCGAGGAGAAAGAAGAGCCAAAGTACGTAAAACCAGATCCGAGGCCACCTCCATTGCCATTCCTAAAACGTCGACACATGAAAATGGTGAATCAGCCCACTCCCTCGATATTTAAAAAAGGGGAAGAATCCAATACAGTAGTGGATAAGGCTATGGATATTGATAAGCATAAGAAGAAACCCGAGATGGAAGTAGAGTTCAACTTAAATGACACACTTGAGCAGTCGTGCGTTATCGACTTTGTGTTCCCAGACGGCGTCTTTGAGAATTTAGCCAAGGAAGTTTGAGAGGAATTAGGTAATATGGATTCCCTAGATATGAGTCTCATAGCAGCTGGGGAAGGATAATATAAGGTATTTTATTACTTGAGATTAACCACATCATCTGCATCTTAAAAATGTGATTTCTCCCTCATATGAATTGTCTTGCTCGGAGGAAAGAATCGTGAGAGGAACAATGTGCAGAGCTGGTCACAAGTCATGACTGAACCAGCAGGAAGCGATTGCAGCCATGTTTTTTGCTCTTCCCTAATTGAGAAGGGAAAGAATGATCAGAAAGAGACGCAGTAAGATCGCATCCTCCGAGACTCCGTGTATCTTGAAGGTACCAGAAAGCTCTAGGAAGTCTTTGAGGTGCTGATGGTGATCCTCGTGATTTCCACCCATGAATTGCATCTGCTAGAGCATGTTGATCATTCTCGACTTAGTTTCAAACTGTTCCCTAGCAACAACAGTCATCTGTATGGCTGTTTGCACGTTGTTCATATTCGGAACCACGTAATCTTTGAGGCGACGTGGCGGAGGAGCATGTGGTTCTTGCGGTTGAGGTGCGAGCTGCTGTTGCTACATATGCCCCAAATTACCGATAGGTGATTGAGGTTGTCCGTGGCCGTCTTGATTATCCATATCTTGTTGATTTGACTGTTATGTCTGACCTTCTTCCTTGCCCTTTCTCAGTTGTCGGCAAGTGTGCACGATCTCGGGGTCGATTTGGAATAGACCTGAAGCACCTTGATAGCTGGTCATAAATCAACAAAATACAAACGAATGAAATTAGGTAGAAACAAATGAAAAAAAATAAAACACAAAGAAAACAAAACAAGAATGACTCTAGGCTCGAAAACTTGGTGCGATTCAAAGTTAAACAAATATTAACCTAAACTACTCGCAAGTGCACCTCACGTGTGTAGTAGTCTAGGTGATGATCCCACAGGGACTACACAACACAACCTAAACCCAAACTACGAATCAAACTTGCAAACGAACGAAATATTGATTTTAGGAATGAAATACTAAAAACAATAAACTAACGAGTTCTTAACAGTGAGACAAACGTTCTAGGAATCGGCTTTCACCACAAGACTACCGAAACCAACAATCAACCTATCTAAACATGTAATCCCGATCAAGTTATCTAAGGCAGACGATCCTAATATGATATGTACCATCCCTCAAGGCATAAACACTTGATCTAGTCAAGTCATCCCCTACTTTCGTGGCTGACATCTTAAGCTAAACCATAAGATCTGTGATTCATCTGTTTTACCCTCAACCGCTGCTACCCTACTTTCATCGCCTAACCTCGGTTATTCTAAACCTGATTATCCGAAATTAGAATTCTCCTTTCGGTCCTTCTCCTAAGTCCTAAAACATGCATCTACATGGCCATCCCAAACACATGTCGATGAAGCACTCAGATAAAGAATAGATAAACGAAACGAGAAATTGCATTCAAAGATAAGTCAAAGGTATTCCGGGATTGCAAGGGGTTAATCCCTTTTCCTAGAACAGACCGACTACTCACTCATGCGTTTAAAAGCAAACAACGAAATCGAAGTAGAATTCTAAACGACATAAAAACCAAACAAAACCGAAGTCTTGAATTGATCTCCAATGCCCCTTGAATGTCTCCTTTGCAAGAACTCTCTCGAATAGCTCCTCTCTCTAACATTGTTTCTGCTACTCCTTATGCAACCCTCCCTCTCCTTCTCTCTCTAACGCCAGTTTTTGCTCTCCAAACATAAGTGAACGAACCCTAGCTCTCCTCCTTGTATTTCCTCTTTTATTTCTTTCCTTTACTCCTCTTTTTCCTCTTTTGGTTGTTCACTTCCTTTCCTTTTCTTATCTCTTTCCTGCAACTTGTTGTTTTTTTTTTGTAAGTTTTCCATTCTTCGTTGCATTGATTTCTATTCTTGAGTAAGGCATGTTTCCATTATATTTTCCAGCCATATAACTCATATTCCTCTTCTGTAACAATGTTTCATTTTTGTGTAGGCATCTAACCACATTGTTTCTCTCTTTCCTGCAAGTTTCCTTTTCTTGTTTCTGTAGGTGACGGACGCGACCCACGCGAGCTGGAGTGTGTGCCCCACACGGGCTCCCTTGCTGTGTTGTGTTCGCTGGACTTAGCCCCGCGCGGGCTGACGTCAGCCATGAAGACCCGCGCGTGCTAATGACCTCCCCGACCCGTGCTGAGTTTGCTAGAGGTTGTAGCCCGCGCGGGCTAGGTGAATGCTCCGTGTGGGCTGTGCTAGTCCTTGCCGATACTCGTCCCATTTGCTCCGTTATGATCCTCGATGTTATTACTTTGTCCTGTGTACGTCCTTTAGCTCCAAAATGAACCGAATACGCATTAAAACTTGTAATAACACGAAAACACAAAAACTAGTAAAACGGATACAAAATCATACGTAAACATCACATCTATATCGTAAACATCTCTAAAATGGTGCACGAAATACGTATGAAAAATGAAACGATCAAATTCTATGGGTCGCGTGAGTCGCATGGGTCGCTTAAGTAGCAAGGGTCAATTGAGTCGAAAGGATCGCTTAAATTTGTAGATGTCTAATTTACTCTGAACTGGTCATTTTGTAGGTGCCACCGTAGCCGAATTTTCGGTATGAATTCAAGCACATGGACAGAATTCCAAAGATCACCACCAAGTGTTATCCTCACGAACCAATAAAGAAGTTGAGAGGAATCTTAGATAAATATGAGTTACATTACTTTAAGAAGGAGTCACAATTTAGGCATTTATTTCATTTCCAATGTGAGTCAACATTGATGAAGGTTCAAATGTTTGTCCTACTAAATCACTCCGTGATTGTACAGGACATGAATGAGTTATGGTTCGTCATACACGGTGTTCCCATCCGATACTCTATAGTGGAGTATGCACTAATTACCGGATTGAACTGCAGACCCTATCCCAGAAGATGGAAGTCTAAAAGGGATGATACATTCAGGCTGCAGAATTTTGGTCGTGGAAAGGTGATCGCTGCACAAATAAATGAAAAGCTTGTGAAGGCGAAGAATTTCGCCAACCGAACGAGGTTGGAAACTTTGATGTTGTTGGCGCAAGTTCTGGAGCACAAGACTCAGCAGACAACTTTATCGCCATGATCTTATTGACATGGCTGATGACTTGGAATTTTGTGAAGGCTTTCCATGAGGACTTAACACATTCAAGAAACTTATGGATACTTGCCACAAGCACGTTAGCGGGAAATCATCGGAACCAAAATGGAATTATGGCGGTTTCATGATTCGATGAGTTCAGAATCAAAAAACATAAACGAAATAGAATGTCTAAGGAGCATAGAAATCAAACGAGAAGTCGTCCCGATTCGATCTTCTTGTCTCCTTGTGTGTCTCCCGTTAAGAGGACTCTGTCAAAATGGTGAATGAATGATGTCTCCTAAATAATGATGTTTCTTCTATCCTCTTCACATCTTGTAATTCAAAATTATGGCTTATTTAAACATGAATCCGACCACTGTGCCAATTTTCACAATTCTCGCTTGGTTTATTCTCCCCCTGCTCGACCGTGCACTCTCCTAATAGGAGTGCCCAACCGTGCTCCATGTGTGCTCGGGCCGTGCATAACTCTTAGGGTTGTTTTGCAATAAAGAGCCTGACCATGCTCCATGTCATGCCCGGTCGTGCATGGTGGTTTTTGACTTCAGCCCAGTCGTGCATCATGGACTGCTCGGTCGTGCTCCTCATGATGGTTTGCTCCGCGGTTGTGCTTCTTGCTCATGCTCGGTCGTGATGTCATCTTTGTTGCATGCTTGGTCTTGCTGAGTTGTCCGCTTGGCCAGGCTGTGTGTTTGTCTTGGAAGCTCTGCCTTGCTGAAACATATGCTTGACCATGGATGCTTATGCCCGACCAAGTTCACATCTTGGCCAGTCCATGTTTGTTTCTCGTCCCGTTTGCTCCGTTGTGATCCTCGATGCTCGCACTTTGTCCTGTGTATGCTCTGTAGCTCCCAAAAACATACCAAATACGCATTATAACCTATAGCTCTGAAACGACGGGGAGGTGGCAAGACTTGCCATAAACAAGCTGAAAAGGAGTCATGCCATTGGTAATCTTAAATGCAATCCTATAGGCCCATAACACATCATCTAACTTCAAAGACCAATCTCTATAGGACCTAGACAAGGTTTTCTCTAGTATACTATTGATCTCCCTATTCCAAAGCTCAACATGTCCGCTAGTTTGAGGGTGGTACGGTGTAGCTACCTTATGCTACACTCATAAGGTCTTGTAACCTTAGCGGAGTGAAGAGGTTGCGTCATTGCTGATTTTTTTTCTTTTGACTAATTATTATGAATATGCACCGATTCTAATCCTTAGGACGTAGAAAAACCGTCTCCACCCACCACTTAAACCCGAACCATCAATATTGATGCACTCATGTCAAATGTAGGGCTGAAAAAAATTAAAGAATTTATTTTATTGACAGCCGAGTGTAAATGCGTGGAAATAATAACGATCGAAACAAAACAAAGAATGAACGATATGCTCGGAGATATAAGTGCTTCGGATTGAAGCCTAAGGGGAGGAATACAACTATAAGCTATGGATTCATGCACGACCACTAACTAATCGATATCTAAAGGTATGTTTCAGCAAGCCTCGACTTTTGTTCCCGATTCGACAAAGTTGAATAGAGATGACTAAAGTTCGAAATTTTTCGTACTAGATATCCGTCCGTCTAATCCTAACAAAACTAACGAACACCAAAAAAACGAAGAACTCAACATCTAAATCCTAATCACAGTCATGACATTCGAAGAGTACCCCCCACAGACTTGAACGAACACCGTATCGGTGTTCAATACGTAATAGAAGGACTAATCATGCAAAAACTCGGGGAAAGATACGATAGATAGGAACGTGTGCACCTGATGTGTGCTTGTTGTCTGGCGTTGATGTAGCTGGGCGTACGCGTCTTTCCTTATATTGTGGATGATGTCAAAGTGGAAAACCTGTAACAGAAGTCACACAATTCGAAGGAGACTGTAGGATGCATCGGGGTTGTTGGTAAGGAGCATGCTTATGAAAAGAATAAGAGTTGAATTCTAAAATAACTAAAAAGAAATAACTACAAGGATATAGGCTTGGGTTGCCTCCCGAGAAGCGCTTGTTTAAGGTCATGATCCTGACCAAAATGTGCTACTCATTAGGTGGACGTCCTCGACGTCGTCGTGTACGTAGCGTCTCGCATGCATAGTGTGCTCGATAGGGTGTAGCACGCGGATAAGTTGGCTTCCTTGCACGATCAGTCATGTCCTCCCTAAGCTCAGTTGTATTGTTTCCTATGTTGGGGGCTAGATCGTGTTGTCTGATCATCTTGTTTTCATACGTATTTCTTGCACGATTTAGGAGACGTTTTTTATACATATGTGATGTTTTACGTATGATTCCGTTTCCGTTTTACTTGTTTTCGTGTTTTCATGTTCTTACAGGTCTTTACGCGTATTTGGATCATTTTGGAGCTGAAAGGACATGGACGGAGCTAAGGAGCAATTTCAAGGATCGTCACGGGACAAACGGGACGAGATTGAGCAAGAAAAGCTTCCACCCGGTCGGGCACAACCCTTGCACGACCGGGCAAAACCTTCGGCCAAACTTGTGCACAATTTGCACGACTCGGGCATGACCATGCCCGACCATTTGCCTTGTGCCCGAGCGGGCGCACATACCATGCCCGATCGGGCGTTCATTCCAGCCACACATCCGCGCGCTCCACCCTAGCCGCACCCGAGCATGCACACTCAATGCCCGAGCGGGTCGCGGCCCGAAACTACCTATTAAGTTAAGTAAACTTAACTTAAAACAAAGGGAACTCATGGGGGCAATTTAGGCAACATCTAGACCGACTTAGGAGGCTTAAAAGGAGGAAAGGGACGTCATTAGAGGAAGCTTAGATTGGAGATCAATTGAGTTGAAGATTAAGGAGATTCTCGCGAGGAGACAAGCGAGGAGCATTGGAGATCGAGCACCACCACTTCGGTTTTGTTTGGTTTTCATGTTCCTTAGACTTTCTACTATGTTTATGTTTCTTTACAGATGCATGAGCGAGTAGTTTGTTTGTTCTAGGAGAAGGGATTAGCCCTTGGCTATCCCGGAACCACTGTTGATGT
>CM071860.1:2358602-2377317 GCA_036759665.1 Gynandropsis gynandra
AGCCCCATGGACGAATCACCACTCAAGGAGTCTTGCTTTACAGTAGATTCGCTGGATGAGTTAGAGAAAGACACGCACGATCAAGTAAGTGTTTCCGATTCCCTTTTACGGTATTTGACACGAGTTGGCGATAATGCAGGATTTGCGGACGAAGGAGTTGAGGTGTATACGAAATTCATGAGTGCCATTGCAGCACTAGGAGACGTCCCATGGGAGGAGATATCACGTGATATCCATGCTTGTTTCACAGCGGAGAAGACGTCCGAACTTGAGCCCGATCCTCCACCATCTTCTTTTCGGTATGAGTACGTTGATTCCAATAAAACATACCTTGCTGTTTTAAATTCTAACGTGAGTGCAGATGAGATGAGAAGACATCCCACACGCGTGAAGAAGCGTAAGAGGCTCAGCTCTTCAATGTGTATGTACGGAAATTATAGGGAGGACAACCACGAACCTTCACCCGAAATTCAAAGGAGGCTGCACCCGCACTTGCACGAGGTAATGGAAAAAGATGTCATTAAACTTTTCAACGCAGATACCCCTTATCCAACCTTGGACAGCGAGCAAGTGAACCCCGTGCATGATGTGCCTAAGGGATGGCACGATAAGAAGACCCTACCTCATGACTTCCAATCAGGTGATTTCGTTCCACTTTCTAATTCTCGACCAAAGCCTTTCTCGGGCCACCTATGCCTTGTTGGTCTGATCATTTTCAGGTACGAGTCGTGGAACTATGGAGTGATGCGGGTGACATATTCAAAGCCAATGGACAGCGGCTAAAGCTCTACCAAGCCGCTCAACCGATCGAAAGTGGAAACTCCATTTCCCTTTCCAATCCACCCGTCGCGCACGCATGAGGAATGGAGACGTCAAAGCTTTCTGACGTTAAATAAGCACTCTCTGGGAGGCAATCCAGCAGTTTGTTTTTAATTTTCATGTTTAAGACTTGGTTATTTACTTTCATAAAAAAAAGAAAAAGAAGAAAAAACACAAAAATATAACACCACAAACGTGCTTCACTTCCTTCATCCTCAATCGGAGCTTCACGTCGAGGACGCCGTTTAATTCAAGTCTGGGGGAGCAGCTCACGTTTTTCAGGTGGTTTCGTTTCACTTTCTTTTGACTTTTTAGTTTTTAGGTTATTTTTGCGATTTTTAGTTTGTTTTTGTTTTCATTGAGTCAGAGTCGTCCCAAGGCACTTGTCCGGTGCCACGTTTTGAGATGAACCCCAAACCTAGGATGCTTAAGAAGTTAACCTTTTCCGTGAGACTTTGCATGATTGAGCTAGGTTTTCCTATGCGTTAGAGCTTATTAGTCGGCTGAAAAACAATAGGTCGTAGTTCTAGGGAATCCTAGTGTTGCTTGTGGGGAGGGTTGGACGAGGTTGCTAGGCTAGTTTATCGTTTCTTCTTTCTACCCAGATGGTCATACTTCGTGTAGACGATGCTTTACTTCTGTTATATTGAGGATTATTGGATCATATAAAATCGAGCATATTTTGCAGATTAAAAATCGCACACTAACACTCCGCTGTCAATAGAAATAGTGCCTAATAAGCATGATCAAAAATCGATATGAGTGCATCGACCTTATTAGTCCTTCGGTGGCTCGGGTCTAAGTGGTGGGTTGGCGATCATCTTTCTACGTCCTAAGGGCATGGCATAAAAAGCCGCCTACTCCGCTGCACTCTCACACGAGATGCATGAGTATAACGTCATCGGTAGTCTGGGTCTAAGTAGAGGCTGGATCCCTTCAAATCCGACATCCTAGAAGCCTAGTGTGTATGCAAAAAAAAAAGAAGAAAAAAAAGGAAAAAGAGAAAAGAATAAAAAAAAAGAAGAGAAACAAAAGAAAAAGAAGTCATCAAAAGAAAATAAAAAGAAAAAGAAAAGAAAAAGAAAGAAAGAAGCTCGGAAAGAAAGAAACAATTATCCTCGGTTGATCTAGGTTTAGCGTTGTCTGAAGTCTTATCTGGTGGAGGGAGTTACGGTAGCGTTTCCAGTTTCCTTTGATTTACTTTCTCATGGGTAACCGTGGTGGACCTAGGATTAAGACTGAAAACTCGATTAGGCCGAATTTGCTCTCGACATGCTAGTTGATCGGTTAGGTTCGCTTTAGCGGTATTTCTAGGAGAAGGGGAACTCTCGTGTTTTTCATACCCCATGTGTTCCACGTTTATGTTTGCTTAGGGACAAGCAAACATTCAAGTCTGGGGGATTTTGATCATCTCGTTTTTATACGTATTTCTTGCAGAATTTAGGAGACGTTTTTGATACATATGTGATGTTTTACGTATGATTCCGTTTCCGTTTTACTTGTTTTCCTGTTTTCATGTTCTTATAGGTCTTCACGCGTATTTGGATCATTTTGGCCGACTTAGGAGGCTTAAAAGGAGGAAAGAGACGTCATTAGAGGAAGCTTAGATTGGAGATCAATTGAGTAGAAGATTAAGGAGATTCTTGCGAGGAGACAAGTGAGGAGCATTGGAGATCGAGCACCACCACTTCGGTTTTGTTTGGTTTTCATGTTCCTTAGACTTTCTACTATGTTTATGTTTCTTTACAGACGCATAAGCGAGTAGTTTGTTTGTTCTAGGAGAAGGGATTAGCCCTTGGCTATCCCGGAACCACTTTTGATCTATTTTGAATGCATCTTCCCGTTTTAGTTCATCTATTCTTTATCTGAGTGCTTGAATTTACTTGTGTTTGCGATGGCCACGTAGATGCATGTGTTAGGGATTAGGAGAAGGACCGAAAGGAGAATTCTAGTCTTGGAAGATCAGGTTTAGAACAACCGAGGTTAGGCCACGAAAGTAGGGTAGCAACGGTTCAGGGTGAACGGGTGAATCATAGAGTCTATGGGTTTAGTTCAAGGTGTCAGCCACGAAAGTAGGGGGCAGCTTGTCTAGATCACGTGTCTATGCCTCGAGAGAGGGTAGATATCATATTAGGATCGTCTGCCTTAGATAGCTTTAACTGGGATTGCATGATAGATAGGTTGATCGTTGGTTTCGGTAGTCTTGTGGTGAAACCGGTTTCCTAGGACGTTTGTCTTATTGTTAGAACCCGAGTAGTTTATTTACTTTCAATATTTCATTCTTCATCCACATTCTTTCGTTAGCAAGTTTGATTCCTAGTTCGAGTTTAGGTAGTGTTGCGTAGTCTCTGTGGGATCGACACCTAAAATACTACACACGTGCCGTGCACTTGCGGGTAGTTTAGGTTATTTTATTTAACTTTGAGAACGCATCATTGTCCAAAGAATTTGGTCGAGATGCCCATAATTCCGGTTGGGCAGTCCATGAAACCGATTAGGCGTTCTTCTCTCGTTTCATTCAATGTCTCCGGAATTTGTTGATGCGCGAGCCCTTGTGGTAAAGGCTTCATATTCACCTTGGGCATCTTATCAATGCCCCAATTAGGTGCTGGACGTTTGGCGTGGCTGTTAGGTGATAACACGTAATCCGTAGTAGTTTTTATGTCATTTTTAGGTCTAGTTTTAGGTAGACTTCATTCATTTATCGAGACTATTCGAGGATTTTATCTACATTTCGTGTTTTGTGTAGGAAACGAAGACATGAAGATCAACCGGAACCGTCAAGCCGAGTTTTGGTCGCAGATTGCCTTTGGCGAGTTCTCGACGAGAGCGAAAGCGAGTCACATACGCCACCCCGCCCTCAGGTATTTTCACTACTTCCTAGTCTCTTCGATACTAGGGAAGGGAGCACAAGGCGGTGTTAACCACACCGAACTAGGCATCCTGAGGCGGGTTGTGCAGACGAACATTCCTGATGATGAGTGGGACGTCGACTTAGCATCGTTGATCATCGGACACTTCCTAGACATTTCCACCTCGAGGCAGCGCAGCCGACGTGCGACTCACTCACACGCGCGTCCGGAGTACCCCCATAGCCGCTCTGATTTTCCATCGATGGATGGAGTCTCCGACACCCTCAGGTATGTAGCAGAGGAGACTAGGTATCAGTCCTTTCTAGCAGAGCAGCGGTACGACTTAGAGGCTGCGAGGGATGCGGGGCAGCAGCAGTTCCAGGAGCAATCTATTCAGCATACCTACTACCTCACCGAGTCCGTCCGACGGTTCCAGCAGCTGAGCATGACACATTACCAGGAGCCGTATATCCCGATCCCGCAGGACTACCATTCCGGAGCTATACCCTACCGTCCTCATATCCCATACGAGCTGGAGGCGTTCTATTTCCCACCTGGGGAAGGAGCATCAGCGGATCCAGCGGACATGCCGACTACCCGCGATGGAGCGGATGAGGATTAGACGATCTCTTTCCTTTGTCCTATTTCTTTTCTTTTCTTTTTATTTTATTTTCATGGACTATTTTTATCGTTTTCTTGTTTTTAGATAGATATCTTGTACGCTCTTCAGACTTATTTAGTGCTCTTTGTTCTACTCTCTTGCATTGTATGGTCTTGTCACAGGTATTTCACATTAGCATATGCATTAGAGCGCAGGAGTCACTACATCCAGACATATCATCGAGAAAGTCACACGCATGTCACACGCACACATCAGGTGTATTCGCATCTTTTTCATGCTTTCTCGCATTTTTATGTTTTGGAGGTCCCTTATAGGTTTAGAACACAGGGACTGTGTTTCATTTAAGTCTGGGGGAGGGTACTCGTTGAGTATTTTTTGTTTTTGTTTTAGATTAGATGTAGATTTTTGTTTTTAGGAATAAACGGATGGGTATCTAGCATGAATTTTCAAGTTTTAGTCATTATTGTGTGACTTTGTCGAATCGTGAATAAAAGTGTAGGTGTGTTTAGAAGTCTTCTTGATTTCCGATTAGTTGAAGTAATTGTGCTTGAAACCATGACTTATAGTTACATTCACCTCCTAGGTTTCAGTACCAAGTATTATATCTCCGTGTATACCGATTAATCGATGCTTGTTTGATAGATTTTTTAGCGTTCATTAAACTCTACACGCTTATACTCCGCTGTCAATTTTTTTCGCCTTGGATAAGTCTTGACTATTTTAGGTTTTCATTGACATGAGTACATCGAGATCGATGGTTCGGGTCTAAGTGGTGGGTTGAGGCGCTATTCTACGTCCTAAGGGTTAGAGTTATGCGTATTCTTCATAAAAAAATAAAAAATCAGAAAATAAGTTTCAATGACGCATCTCTTCACTCCTCTAAGGCCGTGCGACCTTATGAGTGTGCCATAGGCAGCCTGGGTCTAAGTAGAAAGCCACCCTCTTCGACTTCGACGTCCTAGGAACAAAGCGTGGATCTATAAAAAAGAATAAAGAAAGAAATAAAAAAAAAAGAAGAATAAGAACGAGAATTTGAGCTTAATGATATCTCAAGCTTAGAAGAGTTTGGTATGGAGATCGCTTGGACGTTGTTAGGAGTACGGATTAGACTTAGGTCATTGGTAGGATTGCATGGTTCGAGACTTTTCGGATTGATAGAAGTCTGAACTTGGTACGCTTAGGCTTGCGTTCATGTGACGCGTTGTTTTGCATGATGGCTATTCCTTTGATGTATTTGTGTTAGTATCCGTTGTTGTTTAACTTTTCTAGTACTCGACTCTAGGTTTGCTCGAGGACGAGCAAAAGGTTAAGTCTGGGGGAGTTTGATAACACGTAATCCGTAGTAGTTTTTATGTCATTCTTAGGTATAGTTTTTATTAGATTTATTAGATTTCATTCATTTATCGAGACTATTCGAGGATTTTATCTACATTTCGTGTTTGGTGTAGGAAACGAAGACATTACGAGAAACACGAGAGAAATCGGCAATTAACCCCAAAATGACAAGATTCAGCTTATACAAGACCGTGGATTGAAGTGAGCGTGCAAACACCGAGCGAAAGGAGCGAAAACGCCATTTTAGGACATGCCCGCTCGGGTAATGGAAGATGCCCGCTCGGGTAATTTGTGCCTTGACAACCCCGTAGCCTTACACGACTCGGGTGCTCAAGGGATATGCTCGGGCATAGGTGCCCGCTCGGGTGTATTTGCATTGCCCGCTCGGGCCAATTCATGCCAAGAAGCACCGTGAGTTTTACCCGCTCGGGCTCAATACACACATGGTCGGGCAAAGGTGCCCGCTCGGGCGAAAATGGATGCACACGGTCGGGTACATAGCTTGCACGATCGGGTACAAGATGTGCCCGATCGGGTCCCTAGATCTCAACAACTTTCCTAAGTTTTGGAACGGCCGAATCAAGGGAAATTAGATCTATTTAAAGAGGATTCGAGCTAGAACAGAAGGGGGGACGATTCAGAGGCATTAGAGCTCGAATTGGAGACATCACGGAGGACGGAACGAGGGATCCGAGGCATGGAGGATCTATTGAAGACATAGGGAGTCATCTCTTTCTCTATCTATGTTGAATTTAGATTTCTTTTGTGTTTCGTTTCCTTAGTTCATGTTCGAGTAGATCTATTGCCATAGGTTAGAGAGTATTGCCAATATGTAGAGAAGTCTTGTGCTTAACGAATGGTGGATCTTAATGCTTTCATTACCTGTACGCCACTTGAATGAATGAAATCGGTATTTTATCATGTTTTCAGATCTCATGGTTGTTCTTAATGCTTTCTTTACCTGTACGCCACTTGATTGAATGATGATAGAAGCCTAATAAACCAACGCCAGGGCATTAGACTTCGGAACTTAGCCATGATTTAGGGTTTGCCGGTTTAGAATCTACGCCAGGTCAATCGGTTAAATCTAGGGATTAGGATAGCGGTCGTAATGCGTCTATCCATGTAAGATACGCAATGGATACATTGGTATATGCATGGTAGATAGTGGACAAGTCTACGCCAGTCAGTTCCTATAGGAGAGCTTGAATTCCCTGAACTCATGATAGTACCTTAGACCAATTATCTTGTTAGAACTTCGATACATTGTTGTGCAACTCTTGATACCTATGGTGATTTGTCGCTGAGTTATTCCCATCTTTAGGTTTAGTTTGCATTTAGATTAGTTTGCATTCCCCTACGATTTGATTCATCACGTCTTATTCATTAGTTTAATAGCTTTAGAATCGCATCAATTCCTTGTGTTCGACCCTAGTTGCTACACGATCCGTATTCTTGCGGAAGCGTTAGTCTAGGTAATTTATTACTTGAGTCTACGCACATCAAGTTTTTGGCGCCGTTGCCGGGGAGTTGATTACGATTTTAGGGTTATTATTACTTTTGATTAAGACATAGTCCTTTCCGGAGTCTTCATTTATTTTTTCGTTTTGTTTTGTTTAGAGTCAAGAAAAAAATAAAATAAAAAAAAGAGAATTATTACCTCTCAAAGCTTAATTGAATTTTATTTTTTATTTTGCGAGGTAATATGAACAACAACAACTTTTGGAGTGCCGATATAGCTGAAACGAACTATCAATTTTCAGAACCTCGTCATATGCCATATAATTCATACCGTCCATCGAAACAATCATGGGAACAAGACGTTTGGGGAAACACCGATGGTGTGCTGAATAGTCAATATGGATTTGGGAATTTTCAGCCATGGATGCAACCCCAAATTCAGAATTATCCATCATATACACCCCCATGTCCGCAACAAGAGGCCAACTCCGATATTATGTCCATGCTTGCCCAAATCTTACAAGTGCAAAAAGATCAATCCAATGAAATTAGAGCGTTGAAAACGCAACAAGAAGAGATGCGAGCAAGTTGTAGAGACATGAATAATGAGTTTAAAGAAATGATAATGCACGTAAAGATCTTGGACAATCAAGTTGCACAACTCGCTGCAAATTCCTTTGAACCACAGGAGGTTTTAATGGAAAGTTTAGAAACGGATCTTGGTGAGCATGTCAACGAAATTTGCCTAAGGGATTATTTGACGAAGTATCGGCCCATTGCAATATTTGAAAGAGGTGAAGCATCTATCAAAGTTGCGGAATTGGATGCCAATGAGCTTAAGGAGAAGCTTGAGGAAAAGGAGGAGCCAAAATATATCAAACCGGAACCTAGACCACCTCCCTTGCCGTTCCCACAACGTCAACGCATAAAGACGGTAGATAAGCCAAATCCCTCAATGAGTGACAAAGGAGATGAACCTAATATAGGAGTGGATAAGGCTATGGGCATTGATAAGGCTATGACGAAACCCGAGATGGAAGAAGAGTTCAGCTTGGTGAACACACATGAGCAACCATGCGTTATCGATTTTGTGTTCCCCAATGGCATCTTTGAGAGTTTAGCCGTGGAAGTTTGTGACGAATTTGAGAACACGGATTCCCTAGATATGAATCTCTTAGCAGCTGGAGAAGATTCATACAAGGTACAAAATGAGCTATTTGATAATGAGAAGAAAAGGGAATCCACAGAACGAGCCTTCCACGCGACACTAGCCAAACGCGGCTCAAATCAGTACACGAACGATCCCGTAATGCCGCGAAGCTACATCCAACGTCCAGCACACAATTGGGACGTTGACAAGAAGCCCAAGGTGAAGATGAAGCCTTCACCACAAAGGAGCTCCACTAATCCGCGTGCCGCGCCCTATCGAACATATTATGCACGCGAGACTCTACGAACGCGACGACGTCGAGGACGTCCATCTAATGGGTAGCATTTGGTCAGGCTCGAGACCTTAAACAAGCGCTTATCGGGAGGCAACCCGACTTTTCCACTTTTGCATTTTTCATTTCATTTTTCTTTTGGACTATTTCTTTTTCTTTTCATATTGATGTACTTGGTGGAATCGTATTCCTTCCTCTGGATTGTGTGATTCTTTTCACAGGCTTTTCAACGTTGATATCATCCTTGAGGAGGAGACGCATACAACGTCCGGACACAAACACGGGATTGCAAGATACACAAGGTGCACACGTTCTAACCCTTATTCTTCCCGTTGTTTGGTATGCGAGTTTCTTCTAGGTTTTGAACACCGGGACGGTGTCTCATTTAAGTCTGGGGGGAGTACTCGTCGAGTATTGTCATGTGATTAGGATTGGATTATTAAGGTTAGATTTTGAGTTTTGTTTTTAGGAATATACGGATGGATACCTAGCATGAATTGTCGAGCTTTAGTCATTATTGTGCGACTTTGTCGAATCATGAACTAAAAAGTCTAGGTGTGTTTAGAAGTCTTCTTGATTTCCGATTAGTTGAAGTAATTGTGCTTGAAACCATGACTTATAGTTACATTCACCTCCTAGGTTTCAGTACCAAGTATCATATCTCCGTGTATACCGATTATTTATTGCTTGTTTGATAGATTTTTATCGTTCATTAGATTCCACACGCTTATACTCCGCTGTCAATTTTTTTCGCCTTGGATAAGTCTTGACTATTTTAGGTTTTCATTGACATGAGTACATCGAGATCGATGGTTCGGGTCTAAGTGGTGGGTTGAGGCGTTATTCTACGTCCTAAGGGTTAGATTGATGCGTGTTCTTCATGATAAAAAAAAAAAAGAGAATCAGGAAATAAGCTTTAATGGCGCATCTCTTCACTCCTCTAAGGACGCGCAACCTTATGAGTGTGCCATAGGCAGCCTGGGTCTAAGTAGAAAGCCACCCTCTTCGACTTCGACGTCCTAGGAACAAAGCGTGGATTTATAAAAAAAAAGGAGAAAAGAAGAAAGAAAAAGAATAAAAAAAAAAGGAATAAGAACGAGAATTGAGCTTAATGATATCTCAAGTTTAGAAGAGTTTGGTATGGAGATCGCTTGGACGTTGTTAGGAGTACGGATTAGACTTAGGTCATTGGTAGGATTGCATGGTTCGAGACTTTTCGGATTGATAGAAGTCTGAACTTGGTACGCTTAGGCTTGCGTTCATGTGACGCG
This sequence comes from Gynandropsis gynandra, assembly GCA_036759665.1. Classification (NCBI taxonomy): domain Eukaryota; kingdom Viridiplantae; phylum Streptophyta; class Magnoliopsida; order Brassicales; family Cleomaceae; genus Gynandropsis; species Gynandropsis gynandra. Next base: position 2,368,405 of record CM071860.1, read on the forward strand.
TTGTTTTGCATGATGGCTATTCCTTTGATGTATTTGTGCTAGTATCCGATGTTGTTTAGCTTTTCTAGTACTCGACTCTAGGTTTGCTCGAGGACGAGCAAAAGGTTAAGTCTGGGGGAGTTTGATAACACGTAATCCGTAGTAGTTTTTATGTCATTCTTAGGTATAGTTTTTATTAGATTTATTAGATTTCATTCATTTATCGAGCTTATTCGAGGATTTCATCTACATTTCGTGTTTTGTGTAGGAAATGAAGATATGAGGAGAAACACGAGAGATATTGGCAATCTAACCCCGAAAATGAAGTTGTGTAACAAGGTTCGACTTGTGCAAGGCCACGGATGGAAGTGAGCACTCAAACACCGAGCGAAAGGAGCGGAATCGACATTTCAAGACATGCCCGCTCGGGTGGATAGGGAGTGCCCGGTCGGGCTAATTCATGCCAAGCAATCCCGTAAGTCTACACGACTCGGGTGCTCAATGGACATGCTCGGGCATAGGTGCCCGCTCGGGTGTATTTGCATTGCCCGCTCGGGCCAATTCATGCCAAGAAGCACCGTGAGTTTTACCCGCTCGGGCTCAATACACACATGGTCGGGCACGAGTGCCCGCTCGGGTGAAAATGGATGAACACGCTCGGGCACAAGGCTTGCACGAGCGGGTACAAGGTGTGCCCGCTCGGGTCCCTAGATCTCAACAACTTTCCTAAGTTTTGGAACGGCCAAATCAAGGGAAATTAGATCTATTTAAAGAGGATTCGAGCTAGAACAGAAGGGGGGACGATTCAGAGGCATTAGAGCACGAATTGGAGACATCACGGAGGACGGAACGAGGGATCCGAGGCATGGAGGATCTATTGAAGACATAGGGAGTCATCTCTTTCTCTTTCTATGTTGAATATAGATTTGTTTTGTGTTTCGTTTTCTGAGTTCATGTTCATATAGATCTATTGCCATAGGATAGAGAGTATTGCCAAGATGTAATGGAGTTTCGTGCTTAATGAATGGTGGAACTTAATGCTTTCATTACCTGTACGCCACTTGAATGAATGAAATCGGTATTTTATCATGTTTTCAGATCTCATGGTTGTTCTTAATGCTTTCTTTACTTGTACGCCACTTGATTGAATGATGTTAGAAGCCTAATAAACCAACGCCAGGGCATTAGACTTCGGAACTTAGCCATGATTTAGGGTTTGCCGGTTTAGAATCTACGCCAGGTCAATCGGTTAAATCTAGGGATTAGGATAGCGGTCGTAATGCGTCTATCCATGTAAGATACGCAATGGATACATTGGTATATGCATGGTAGATAGTGGACAAGTCTACGCCAGTCAGTTCCTATAGGAGAGCTTGAATTCCCTGAACTCATGATAGTACTTTAGACCAATTATCTCGTTAGAACTCCGTTACATTGTCATGCAACTCTCGATACCTATGGTGATTAGTCTTAGAGTCATTCCTACCTATCTTTAGTTTAGTTTGCATTTAGGTTAGTTTGCATTCCACCACTATTTGATTCATCACGTCTTATTCATCAGTTTAATAACTTGTAAGTCGCATCAATTCCTTGTGTTCGACCCTAGTTGCTACACGATCCGTATTCTTGCGGAAGCGTTAGTCTAGGTAATTTATTACTTGAGTCTACGCACATCATTAGGTTTCTCGGGAGTGGTTGAACTTGCGCTACCTGGGCAAGCAAGCAGCACGGCCGGGGCATCAGCCGGAGCGGGCCACAACCCAGCCCGACCGAGGCACGCATCAGCCTGACCGGGGGGCTCCCTAGCCCGAGCGGACCACCTTGTTTTCTATCGTGATCCCATGTAATCATGCGCACTGCACCTGGACAGGTCATACACTCAGCACGCGCGGGTCGCATCCGTCACCTACAACTTCAGATAATTTAATTTGTCTTAAAACGAATAGGAGTTTGTTGGGGACTTATACAATAAGGAAAACGACTTTCGAGAAGAGGAATAAGTAATATTTCGCTGGAGATAGTAATGGAAACGTTGTCCAACTTAATGAAGAATGGAAAACTCAAGATAAGGCAAAGTCGGTGGCTGCTGCAACTAAAGGAAAGGAATGAACAGCCAGAAAGTAAGAGAGGGAAAAAAGGAAAGAAAAGAAGAAGGAAAAGGAAGACCAGAAGCTAGGGGTCGAGAGAGCTTTAGTTGGAGATTAGTTTCGAGTTCTTCATCGAGGAGCGAGAGTAGAGAGAAGGAAGAGATCCTTGCGAATAAGGCATACAAGGAGCATTGGAGATCAACCCAAGACTGGGGTTTCGTTTGGTTTTCATGTTCCTTAGACTTTATACTTCAATTATGTTTGTTTACAGACACATGCACGAGTAGTTTGTTTTGTTATAGGAGAAGGGATTAGCCCATAGCTATCCTGGAACCACTTTGATTTATCTTTGAATGCATCTTCCCGTTTTCGTTTATCTATTATTTTTTTGAGTGCTTCATTGACTTGTGTTTGCGATGGCCACGTAGATGCATGTTTTAGGAACTTAGAAGAAGGACCGCAAAGAGAATTCTAATTCCGGATAATCAGGTTTGGAACAAGCGAGGTTAGGCAACGAAAGTAGGGTAGCAGCGGGTGAGGGTAAAAGGGATGAATCAAAGATCTTATGGGTTTAGTTGGAGGTGTCAGCCACGAAAGTAGGGGATAACTTGAGTAGATCAAGTGTCTATGCCTTGAGAGAGGGTAGATATCATATTAGGATGGTCTGCCTTAGATAACTTGAATGGGATTGCATGATAGATAGGTTGATTGTTGGTTTCGGTAGTCTTGTTGTGAAACTTGATTCCTGGAACGTTTGTCTCATTGTTAAGAACTAGTTTGTTTATTTCGTTTGTTTAGTATTTCATTCTCAATTTCCATATTTCATTTGTTCGCAAGTTTGATTCGTGGGATCGACACCTGAAGTACTACACACGTGTCGACACCTGAAGTACTACTACACACGTGTCGTGCACTTGCGGGTAGTTTAGGTTATTTGTTTAACTTTCATAAGGCATCAATTTTTTGGTGCCGTTGCCGGGGACTATTGTCAACACGTCTTAGATTTGAGCCTAGACCTAAATCGTTTTTTGTTTGTCCTTCGCAGAGCCGTTAGATCATGGAGACATGGATAATAAGAAAGGCCATGGAAAACTGATGTGGGTTAATATCAAGTAATAATTTACCTCGACTAACGCTTCCGCAAGAAAACGGATCGTATAGTACCGGGTCGAACACAAGGAATTGATGCAACTCTAAAGCTAGTAACTAATGTATAAGATGTGTGAAATCAATGAGTGAATGGGAATGTAAATGCAACTAAACTAAACTACTTAACGGAATAAACTCAATGACTAAGCATCATAGGTATCGAGAGTTGCACAACGATGTAACAAAGTTCTAACAAGATCATTGGTCTTAGATACTATCACGAGTTCAGGGAATTCAAGCTCTAATATAGGAACTGACTAGCATAGACTTGTCCACTATCTAGCATGCGTATACCAATCTCTCGATTGTGTATCTGACCTACTAGACGCATTAAGACCGCTATCCTAATCCCTAGATTCAATCGATCGACTTGGCATAGATTCTAAACCGATTAAATCCTAAATCATGGCTAGATTCCAAAATATAATCCCCTGGCATAGATTCATTAGACTTCTATTATCATCCATTCGAGTGGCGTATCATAATTTCAAATCTGAATAATTGATTGGAATAAGCCTAAACGGCTATAAGTATAAAATACAACATTAGACCTAATTACAACATTTGACCTAATTACAGAAATTACGGTTCTACCCTTTTACATGTATATCCTTTACACGCCCCCTCAAGATGGAGCACCCGTGGTGAGTCCAATCTTGGAACATAAGACATCAAATTGTAGTCGCGGAAGAGGCTTCGTGAGAAGGTCTGCAAGCTGATCAGCGGCTCGAACATGAGTGACTCGAAGAGTGTTCTACTCGACCAAGCCGCAAACCAAGAGATAGACAAGAGCCAAGTGTTTCATTCGAGAATGGAAAACCGGCTTGGCACTGAGATATGTTGCTCCAATGTTGTCACAATAGATGGTGGGTGGTGATGATGACGTGACTCCAAGCTCCGATAATAACGAAATGACCCAGAGGACCTCTGCAGCGGTGGACGCAATAGATCGATATTCAGCCTCTGTAGATGAACAGGAGAGTCCGGATTGCTTCTTGGACGACCAGGAGATAGGATATGCACCAAGGAAGAGAAGATATGCTCCGGTGGACTTGAGATCATGAGAATCTCCAGCCCAGTCTGCATCGGTAAAGGCATGTAAAGAGAGAGTGTTGTGCGCGGGTAAGTAGATACCTCGATCCTTCGTGCCAGCAAGATAGCGTAGGACTCGTTTCACAGCTTGCCAATGAACATCTGTGGGAGCATGCATGAATTGTGATAGCTTGTTGACCACAAGCTTACATCCGGTCGTGTGTGAGAGAGATATTGTAGGCCACCAACAATAGACCGGTATTCCGTTGGGTTGGAGAGGGAAGTACCGGTGTAAAGTGTCAAACGTGAGGTGGACGACATGGGTGTGGAAACCGGCTTTGATTCATGCATGAGACAGCGATGGAGAAGATCATTGATGTACTTACGTTGAGTCAAAAGTAGGCCATTAGACGTGCGCATAGCTTCTACCCCGAGAAAGAACGATAGATCACCCAAGTCTTTGATGGAAAAGCGTGCGGCTAGGGCATCAATGAACTGCTTGACCCGTGATGCGGAATTGCATGTAACAACAATATCATCAACATAGACCAGCACGTACAATTGTAGTGCGGTTGTGTTGAGAATGAACAGCGAGGTGTCCACTAGAGAGTTGGTGAAACCACGAGCGAGAAGAAATGTGCGAAGCTCCGAATACAATGCTCGAGGAGCTTGTTTGAGTCCGTAGATTGCTCGTTGAAGTCTACACACATGATCAGGGTGAGTTTGATCAATGAAACCCGGGGGTTGAGACATGTATACCTCCTCCGAAAGTCGGCCTTGTAGAAAGGCATTATTGACATCAAGTTGTCGTAGTGTCCAACCGCGAGAGACAGCAATACTCAAGATGACACGAATGGTGGTTGGTTTCACAACCGGGCTAAATATCTCATGATAATCGATGCCCGGTTTTTGGTGAAATCCCTTTGCAACAAGTCAAGCCTTGAATCGTTCCACCGATCCGTCTTGCTTTCGTTTGATACGAAACACCCATCTGCAACAAACGATATTATTTGCTTGAGTGGCTGGAACAAGCTGCCACGTTTCATTGCGATGCAAGGCTTGTAACTTGGCATCCATTACTGCACGCCACCGAGGATCCTTTAAGGCTTCAGTGATGTTTGCTGGTTCACTCTATACCTGAGCAACAAGAGCAGATCGGTTATTGCTCTTAGAAACATTGCTCTTTGAACGAGTAACCATCGGGTGAGAGTTGGCTCGAGGACGTTGGGGTGGCACGTCCAAGATGATCAACTCAGGAGATTGTGACGATGTTGGTGGTGCACCATCAGCAGGAGTCGGAGACCGAGAGCCAACATCTGAGGTTTGGAGCGGTGAAGGATCCGAGCTTAGGGGCTGAGACGGCAATGGAGCAATGAGCGGCTGCGGCGTGAAGGATGGTATAGGATCGATGCTTGGCTGAGAGGTGGAAACGAGGGTTGGCTGTTTGGTTTGTGGAAACAATTTGGTAGGGTCAGAAAAAGGATAGACTCAATGAATTGAACATGACGGGAGTAAAAAATGCGTGACCTAAGAGGATCAAGACAAACATATGCACTTTGGGTGGATGAGTACCCAAGGAAGATACATGGATCAGATTTGGGTTCTAGTTTGTTGGCTGTATAAGGACGTAACCATGGGTAACATAGACATCCAAAGACACAAAGCTTAGAGTAGTTTGGTGGTTGTTGGAAAAGACACTCGTAAGGGGAGGACATACTAAGTGTAGGGGTCGGGAGGCGGTTAATGAGATAGAGCGCAGCACAAAATGCATAAGACCAATAGGATAAGGGCATGGAGGAGTGCGTGAGAAGGGAGAGACCGGTTTCTATGATGTGCCTATGTCGTCTTTCATAAATACCATTATGTTCGGGAGTATGTGGTGGAGATGTGAAATGCGAAATGCCACGAGAGGATAGAAAAGAACGCAAGGCAATGAATTCACCTCCATTATCGGAATAAAGTGTTGAAATGCGTTTGTCGAATTTGTTTTCAACACGTGATTTGAATTGAATGAATGTGTGACGAACTTGGGATTTGGTTTTGAGTGGATATAGCCATGAATAATGTGTAAAGTGATCTACGAAAAGGACATAATATTTAAAGCCATCAACGGAATAAATAGGAGATGTCAAAACATCGGAAAAGATCATTTCAAGTGGACGAGAAGTAATGAGAGTAGAAGTTGAAAACGATAATTTGTGACTTTTATTAGGACAACAAGCATTGCGAAACACATGAGGTGAATCCCGAGACAACGGTAAATCAAAAGTTTTGATAACTTTATTCAAAATGAAAGACGACGGATAACCTAAATGGGAATGCCACTCGGACGAAGTGGTCTTGACACTATGAAATGCATGAAAGGGAGAAGAGATACTTGATGAGACGGGCCACTCATAAACTCCATCTTTAGCGCTTCCTTTCAGAAGTTGCGCCCCCGTGCTGAGATCCTTCACCTGAAAACCATTAGGAGCAAATTCAACGAATACGTCATTAGTTTTGCACAATTGATTAACCGAAATGAGATTCTTGCAAATTTTAGGTACACATAGAACATTTCGTAAAGATAATGATCTAGTGTCTAGGGGTATAGAAGTGGAACCCGTGTGTGTGATGGATAAACCGTTGCCATCACCGAAAACTACATCGTCGCTGCTGCGGTAAGGTGAGTGAATGGCAAGGTTCGAGAGGTCTGACGTGATGTGGTGAGACGCTCCACTATCCAGTAGCCACGAGGTTGCATCATAGGAAGAGGCAGCGGCATGATGAGCTTGCGGGCGTGTCTGCCAATTCGATGATGAGTGCTGCCATGGTTGCATCGGCGGGTTCTCGAGTATACCGGGGGAGGAGAAAAGACGGAAGCGTGGGTAGGGTTGATTTGATTATTCGGAAACGTGTTTTAATCAACCCGAATAACGATCTAGTCATGTTTAGGAGAAGTTTTACAGATTTCAACGATGAACAATCTTAGAAACAGTTTCTGTGATACCTGTTGCATTGAAATCGATGATCGGATGTGAGACTTGATAGCACAAGTCCTCTACGCGTATCCACGCCGAGATCGGGATAGCTTTGATGCGGGATTCGGAAGAACGAAAACTGTTTTTCGTTCTTCGGGTTTTTCTTTTCTGACGGCTAGGGTTTCTAGGTTTAGAATAGTATGTACGAAAACTCGTTTTCTGTATATTTATAATTATTAAGACTTTTAATAATTACAAGTTGAACCCATAACTATTGAAATATTACATATTAGGCATAGGACTTTCAATATCCCACTTGCCTTTACGTAATATTTCAAATAGTCGAAGTACATGTATCTCCATACACATACTTGCCCGTACATCTTATGTACTAGTCCAAAAGAAAAATCAAATACAATTATATTCTTCGGTGCTAGCGGATGAATATAACTGTATCCCACACTGATTGTCTAATGACGTGTGGAAACGCGAGTTATAATTAACCTAGTCCACTTCACCGCAAGTATACGGATCTTGTAGTACCAGGGTCGATCTCTAGGGACTAATTGCAGCTAAACTAAGAATGAAACTAAACTAAGACGGAAGATGATAGAGTGGGATATGGTCCTAATAAACCTAAAACTATCCTAATGGTGACAACGAAACTAGGGTAAGGATGAGACTAGATATGGTGAATACTACGGGTGTACGGGATACCGGGAATTGCATAGATGAACGACTAAGGATCATAGATCTATAACCTACTCTTGACAACGGGAAATTCATGCTCTACGGTGAGGAGTGATTCTTCCGAGCCTAAACCTCCTAACCATGGATACATGCAACACTACCTTCCAGCAGCGATTAACACATACCATGGCAGCATTATGACCGCAATCACTATCCCTAAGATGACTAACCGACCGGTCAGATTATCATTAGCCAAAGCTTAATCTATAACTTAGCGGACCGGATTCGTTCCTTAACCTTCCAGCAAGGTTCGAGATCCTATGTTGTTGAGCGGTCAGCACTAACATATGATTGATATTGCTAAGCGTAGAACCGTAAATCAAGAGTAAAATCATAAAACTAAGCATTAACGTAAAACATCATTCAGAATAGCCATCAAGAAAGCAGAAATAAGAGTGAAGAGCTAACCTCTCAAGCATTTGGTCAATAAAAGGCAATTCTTTTTATCCGCTCGTTTGAAATTGAGATCTAGGTTTTTGCGGATTACGCGGCCCGCTCGGGCACAAGTGTTGCCCGGTCGGGTATAGGCAGCCCGACCGTGTTGATTCATGGATCCTGATCGGGTGCATGTCACCCGATCGTGTGACTAAGCGGACCCGAGTCACGTGTTCTCTCGGGGTAAATTAGATGGCTAATAGCCTGAGCGGGTATTCATTATGCGCCCGATCGGGTGGTGATCACCCGATCCTCTTTGCTCATGTGCCCGGGTCGTGTCAAATGCGTGGATAAACCCCGTATGTTCTACCCGAGCGGGTGAAGGAATAGTGCCCGATCGAGCACCCTTGTATCCTTGAAATCTCTCTTTTCCGCTCGTTGCTCGGGTGTTCCTTTGGGTTCTGGAGCTCTGAGTAGATATGTCGTCAATTCTTGTGGTTTTGGCAGGGAATCCTTCATAATGAGCTCATTTAGGCCTTGTCGCCTAAAAACCTGAAAACCAAGAAAACGGGGATGTAAAA
>CM071860.1:2437530-2517850 GCA_036759665.1 Gynandropsis gynandra
ACAAGGGTCGCAGGGGGACAAGGGTCGCAGGGGGACAAGGGTCGCAGGGGTCCAAGGGTCGCAGAGGAACAAGGGTCGAAGAGGGACAAGGGTCGCAGGGGTCCAAGGGTCGCAGAGGAACAAGGGTCGCAGAGGGACAAGGGTCGCAGGGTCAAACTGGGTCGCTGGGTCGAACTGGGTCGTAAAGTCGCAGGGGTATTTTGGGAATATCAACATTTATACGGGTACTTTTGAAGTTAGAAATTTTTTCTTTTCCGGGAAGGGTATTTTTGAAGTGTTTTAGCCCTACGAGGGTATTTTTGAAGTTACCCCTATTAGAATCTATATATTTTTAAATAACCTCATTTATTAAAAAGAAAACTAATTCATCTTCAGTTAATCTTCTTTCTCTCATGATGTCACCTTCTCTCCCATAATCTTTCGGTGAAGAAGTTGTAAACGATTGAAAGACCGAGAGACTCTCTTCTCTCTCACATCCATCAGTAAACATATGAGGATGACCAAGACATTGAAACGGGTGAGCGGCGGGTAGTGAAGACGAGCGATAAAGACAGCGGGTAGTGAGCACGAGCAGCCTTATGCGTTCTTGCCTTTGCTTCCGCTCTGCATCTCGATTTTGTCCCGCACAAGTATTTGGATTCGCTCGTTTCGGCTTCTGCTACTCCTTCTTAACGTCCTTATTCTGATCCATGAGCAAATGGGCTTTATTTTTAGTTTTTCGTCTCTGGTTCCTGTGGCTCAAATCGTCGCTCTAACAATGGTTTGAAGGGCTTCAACCTTCAACACGAGGTGGTGCACTTCGGTCAGCTATATCAGCTCTTAAAAGGCTTGGAGATGGTCCTCGTGCCCATAATTTGCTTCTTGATGGCCACTTCCAGAGATATCAGTACAAGTCTGAGACATGAGTCTGACTTGAAAAGGGCGAGAAACTATTTAGGGCATAACTTGAGGAAATGATTCATTTTATTTTCTTTTGGCGAATCCCGCAGTCATCGAGTAAAGTCGAAGGAATTGGAAAATGGTTATTTCGAAATGGGATTTCTCTGTGATTTCTACGGTTGCCCTTTTTGTGTCATGTTCGTTTACTCTCACTCTTGATGGTTAGTCTTCTTTTCGTGTTTCTCTTTGGTTTTTGAAAAAAATGGAGGAATCGGCAACAATGTTGCTCCCACATTTGCTATGTCCTTTTCTGTACGCCGAATCATTAAATCCTGGAGAAATTGCAAACTTTTATGTGACTGTTTGATCTCCGATTTCAGAGAAATGCTGGAACATTTGGGGCTAAAGTTCTTGTTTGTGTTGTAGGGAAGCATTGTTAGAGTGATATCACATTGAATGACAGTAGGAACCTTCTAGAAAATTAGAGAGATTCCGATGAATCTCTGTGCTCATGGACTGGAATCTCTTGTCATCCTCAAGATCACAGAGTTCTCTCTATGTATGTTCTTGTCCTTTCTTTCCTTACCAATTTCTCGATCTTCTAATTTCCGATTTCATTTTTCACTTTCTGGTATGTTCAGAAATTTGCCCTACATGCAATTTGGAGGGATAATATCTCTCAACATTGGCAAACTTAGTAGAGTGCATCAATTGTGAGTTTATTGTGTTCCGGGTTTCTTTATCTTGTCTTTTTCTCAATTTAATATTTGATAATTTATTCTTTACTAACAGTTTAAATTATGTTGGGCGCTTCACCAGAACAGCTTACACGGGACCATTCCTAATGAGATCACCAATTACACTGAGCTAAGAGCTCTGTAAGTATGATCATTCAGGAAGTAATTTCTTTTTTTTCGAAGATGTTACCAATGGAGTCATGACAAAAGGTTTGTAGCTTTGTCTAATGATATCACCAATTGCACTGAGCTAAGAGCTCTGTTAGTAAGGTCATTCATGGAAGTACTTTGTTTTTTTATTACTTCGAAGATATTAACAATGGAGTTATGACCTCAAGTTTTTAATTTTCTGATGTTACCCTTAACTCGATTCGCCTTTATTTTTTTTATCTCAATGAGTATCTTCAATGTAGATTATCTGAGAGCTTTTAGGAGTTGTGATTTAAGCAAGCTGAAATCATGGTTGTTTGTGTATGTAATACAAAAATCTTAACTTTTTTCTATTCTTTTAGGTATTTAAGGGCTAATTATCTACAGGGAGGGATTTCATCAGACATCAGAAATTTTACTTTCTTACTATATTGTAAGAAACCATATACTATATTGTTCTTCCTCATGCTGAAAGCGACGAAGCAGCAGGCAAGATCATACTCGTTTGGACTTAAATGGCATCTCATGGTGTTCTGATTCATAATCTCATTTTGAAAATCATCTAGGTCCTTGGAAACATTCATCACACTTGGTTAAAGGAGTTTTGATTGGTGCAATGTCTACATTGGGCCTTGCATTTATCACGATCTTGGCATTCCTTTGGATTTGGATGCTCTCAAAGAAGGAAAGAGCTGCAAAGCGTTACACTGAAGTCAAGAGTATGATGAGGAAAGAAAAGAAAATATTAGAGTTGATTAACAGACCCTTGTTAGTCTGTTAGTCAACTCTAATAGTCCATTCCATCGAAATCTCTCCTGATGCACCAGATCCGAGAGACGGGTCGGCTGTTAATGTGACGAGGTTGAAGATTTCCCCATGAATTTCGATGAGAAACAGTGTATTGGGGAAGAAGATGAAGTGATTTCATCGACATATCTATTCTCTCTCTCTCTCAATTTGCACGCCATGTTATAAGGGAAAATAGTATCCCATTGATTTTTATTTTATTTTACTCAAGCAAAAACGTTGAGAAAAATGCTATTTTTTTAAATAACCACATTGTTAGAAAATTGATAATAATATTATAAATGGTAAATATATATATATATATGTAAATGTTAACAATATGATATATGACATATGTATATGTATATTATATTATAAATATATATCATATATAATATATATATAATTAAGAAAAAAAGTAGAAAATTTACCTAAAACTTTGAATATGAAAGAATCGTATAGAGAATATAAGAGAATAATAAAAGTTTTGAAGTTTGTAAGTTGTATCTTGAAATTAAATATGATTAAAATCATAAATTCATTATGACTCTTCATTAAAGAACCATAAATTCAATATGATTTTTCATAAAAGATATTCACAATTTTATATAATTATAATATTCCTTCTTGAATATTTTTCGACTGTCTCGTTAAAAATCTTATCATACAAAACCCATTTGGATAAAAACCATGATGAAGAAAAAAAACATCCATAAAAACTCCTCCTCGATCTGTCAACTCAGTATTTGTTCAGAAGTTTTAAAGGTGACGCATCTCGATGTTATGAATGTGTTTTCTTAATGTTAAAGTGGGGAGCGCCATTGTGAATAGATCAACTACATTTTTGTTTGATGTGATGTAATGTAACGAACATCAACTTCGTTTTTCTTCTCAAACTCTTGGATATATGAGAAAAAATTATGAGGGATATGTTTCGTCCTATCGCTTTTGGTGTATCCTTCTTTTGTTTGGACAACACAGGTTGCATTATCTTCATATAATATTGGTAGACTGATGTTAGTCGATAATTCACATGTTTCTTGTATATGTCGAGTTATCGCCTTGAACCACACACATTTTCTAGTTATTTAATGGAGTGCAATGATTTCGACGTGATTTGAAGATGTTACAACTAATGTTTGCTTATGAGAGCGCCATGATATCGTTGTACCTCCAATTGTGAAAACATATCTAGTTTATGATCTGGCTTTATGAGGATCTCATAAATAGTCTACATCTGCAAAATCGATCAACTCATGTTTGGAATCTCTAGGATAAAATAATCTTAAATCAATCGTTTCTTGTAAATATCGAAAGATATGTTTAATCCATGTCCAATGACGACGTGTAGGGGAAGAACTATATCATGACAAGAGATTAGTAGTAAATGTTATATCAGGACGAGTGCAATTTGCTAGATACAAAAGAGTTCATATTGCACTCATATATGGTATTTCTGGTCCAAGGATATCTTCATTTTCTTTATAAGGACGAAATGAATACTTTTCAACATTTAAAGATCCACATACCATTGGAGTGCTTAATGGATTTGCTTTATCCATGTTAAAGCGTTTTAATACTCTCTTTGTATAATTCGAGTGATGTACAAATATATAATTCTTTAGATGCTTTATCTGTAAACCAAGACAAAACTTTGTTTGTCCAAGGTCTTTCATTTCAAATTTCTCTTTCAGATAATTTCAAGCATTTTGAATCTCCTTTGAGGTCTCAATTATATTCAGATCATCAACATAAACAGTTACAATCACAAATCAATTTGTTGTTTTCTGAATAAATACACAAGGATAAATAAGTTTATTCACAAATTCCTTTTTTATTAGATATTCACTTAGACGATTGTACCACATACGTCCAGATTGTTTTAACCCATATAAAGATCGTTGCAATTTTATTGCACATATTTTTTTAGGCTTGGAGTTTGATGTTTCCGACATTCTTAATCCTGGATGGATTTTCATGTATATATCATTATCCAAAGATCTATTTAGATATGCCGCAACCACATCCATTAGGTACATATCTAAATTTTTGGATGCAGTCAAACTCATCAAGTATCTAAATGTGGTTGTATCCATGACAGGAGAATATGTTTCCTCATAATCTATTCCAGGTCTTTGGAAAAATCTTTGTACGACAATACATGCCTTATATCTTGTGATCTCATTATTTTCAATTTTTTTCGCACAAAAACTTATTTGTATCCAACTGGTTTAACACCACTAAGAGTTTGAAAAAATGGATCCAAATGCTTTTCTTTTATTCAATGAGTCTAATTCTATTTGTCTAGATATAATTATGGAATTCTCAATATTTTATGTATGTTCATTATTATTTTCATCATTTTCATTCTGAAAATCATCTTTCTCGTTTGTTTCTTTTGGAACGTTCTCTATGATCTGAGAACTAACGTCTTTATCAAACTTCTTTCTTTTTGAGGATTTTTATCTTTAGAACCAAGTGGTCTTCCACGTTTTAACCGTGTTGTAGACTCATTTGAAATTTTTTCACCCGTATGATTTTTTGGTATTTCTATACGAGCAGATGCATTTGAAGCAGGTATATATGATTTTGTAACCCGTGTTGTATCATTGAACCCATCTGGAAGTTGATTTGCAAAATCTCGAAAATAAATGGTCTTTTGTATTTCTATATTGCATTTCTTTGTAGGAGGATCAAGATATAACAATGATTGTATTTTCCAAGTTAAATCTTGTGAGGCTTGTTTTGTTCTTCCTTCTAACTCTCAGAATTCATTCTCATTAAAATGACAATCAACAAAACGAGTTATGAACATATCATCCGTTTATGGTTCAAGATATTTAATGATCGATAGTAAATTATATCTAACATAAATTCTCAATCTTCGTTGTCGGGCCATTTTTGAACGTTGCGGAGGAGTAATCAGAATATAAACAACACAACTAAATACTCGAAGATGAGATATATTTGGTTCCTAAATATTTGCTAATTGCAATGAATAATATTTATGATAAATATTTGGCCTTATTTGAATTAGTGTTGCAACTTGTAAAATGGCATGTCCCCAAGTAGAAACTGGGAGTTTTGTTTTCATTAGTAATGGACAAGCAATGAGTTGGAGACGTTTAATTAACGACTCGACCATACCATTTTGTGTATGAACATGTGGTACATGATGTTCAATCTCGATGCCAATTGATGTACAATAATCATTGAAAGCTTGGGAAGTGAATTCACCAGCGTTATCAAGCCTCAATTTCTTTATAGGGTAATCGAGAAATTGTTCATAATTTTGTTATTTGAGCAAGAACCTCGCAAATGAAATATTACGGGTTGATAATAGACAAACGTGTGACCATCTGCTAGAAGTATCAATCAATACCATAAAGTATCGAAATTTTCCACTTTGTGGATGAATTAGTCCACATATATCCCCGTGTTTTCATTTTAAAAACGATGGTGATTCATGCCCAAATTTGACTAACGATGGTTTTATTGTCGATTTTCCTTGAGAACAAGCAGTACATATGATCTTATGAGATTGAAATATCTTTTCATTTTTTAATGTATGTCCACTGGAGTTTTCAACGATTCCCGCATCATTACTGAACAAGAGTGACCCAGTCGATCATGCTAAATCGTAAACACATCTTTATCTTTTTGGTTAAAGGTGGCATATAGGGGTGGCTTATCCAGGTTTTGTTCGGTTCCTCGGGTTTCGGTTCGGGTTCGGGTTCTTCAATTTTTGAAAAAGCACCCGAATTGCACCCGAATGTTTTCAGTCCAGGTTTGATTTTGGGTTCGGGTTGTTCGGGTTCAAAAGCAGTGGACCCGAAATAACATGAATTACATTTGGATATTTGGGTTCTTCGGGTATTTTGGGTTATTCGGGTTATTCGGATTCGGGTTTTTTGGGTATTATACATAATTTGGGTTATTCGGTTTTAGAATTCTTTAGATAATTCATTATTAATATAAAAAATATCAATATCAAATATAACATAAAATTATATATAAGCGAATATACCAATATTTTTTTAGTGTTTATATAATTTAAAAAAATTTAATTTTTATTTTTTTTTTTAAATTGGGTTGTTTGGGTTTCTCGGGTCCTATCCAAACCCGAATCGGACCGATCCAAACCCAAACGGATTCTAAAATTTGAATCTATATGGGTTCTTAGGGTAACCCATATTCCAAACGATGCGGCTTGGGGTCGGTCCGGTTCGAGTCGGTTCGGGTAACACGAATTGGCCACCCTAGTGGCATATGATTTAACCACTCTTATCTTTGTGAAATATAATCTTTAGGGTAAAGCTGGTAATTTTTTCCTAATATGTTTCTTTCTAGAAACCATTATCATGATATAAAGGTATTCACGATTTTCATTATTCATGGTTTCAACATGATAGCCATTTTAGCGAATATCTTTGAAACTCCATAAATTTCTTTTGGGATTATGGAGAGAATAATACATCTTGAATAGTGAATTTTGTCCCTCCGTACATTATAAAATTTGCTTCTCCACATCCCTAAATTATTTTTGCATTTCCAGATATCGTATTGAAACTAGATTCATGTATTTTCAACTTGGAGAAATACTTTTTATCTTTTAATATTGTGTGCATTGTAGCACAATCCACTAAACATATATCTTCATCATTGATATTTCATCGTAACATATTTGATGTTACTTTGATCCGATAAACATATTGACAAACCTTAAAAAATATGGAATTAAAGTTGCATATAAGAGTTTAACAAAAAATATTAAAAAATAATCTAATAAAACTTCATGTCAATATCTTTTTTATATTTTATCATTTTTATTTTGTTAATAAATTTTACGATGTTCATTCGTTTCATAGAATGATGTAGACCTAGTGGGACGAGCATCATAATTTTTCATTAGTAGCTTGTTTTATTATTCTGCAACAAGGATAATTTGTAATAATTTGCGACAGGTTTTGAAAACCTTCGTTTGATATTATGACATTATTATCAGCATGTAATATCGATAATATATTCTCCAATTTATCATAATCACTTATAGTTCCATTTGATATATCAAAACATCGCAGAATGATATTCGTCCACAAATTTGTAATATTGGAATCTCATATTTAGCCATTGACTATTTACTTCTAAGAGGATCACATATTTTTGTGATCGAATTTATCTTTAAGAAACTCTAAAAAATCCGTGAGATCTTCTTTTGTATGATATACATCTTTTCGATCATAGACAATATGATGGTATAGAAAAATCATGTCTTTTATTTTCCTTTTGAGATGAATTATTGTCATTATCATTGTGCCAATGACCTTTTTGCATTTAGGATGCTTTTTAGCATCAAATGTCCATATCATGTAATTTTCTTCTGAGACATCAAATGTCATGATATGAGATTCAACAAATCCGATATGATAATTATATTTAACACAAATTAAATTTATTCATTATCATAATATTTTTAGAATATGATATTAAATAAAATAAATAAATTATTACATAAAATAAATCAAAAACTTAAATTAGTAGATAATATTAAAGATAATATTAAGTAACATAAATAAATAAGTTAGGGGCATAACCTCCTTTATAAAAATAAACATAAATATAAGATAATTAGAAATATATTAAAGTATTAATTGATAGTCGATTTCATTCATTATATAATATAAACCGTATATTTTTTCGTTATTTAGTCCATAATGTTTGATATTTAGTCCATTACGTATGTATTTAGTTCATGATGTCCGAATTTCATTACAGGATGTATATATATATATATATATATATATACTTTTAAATTGAGTTCAAATTGAAAATTAAAATTGATTGAAAATAAAAAAATTGAAATCATTTTTACTGAGTATTTTTTTTAACCGTGTAAAAACAATTTACGACATAATTTTTGTAGCATCATATAGTTTTTATGGAATATTTTTTTTAGAATTTACGGTGTAATTTTTTTAAACGCGTAAATTTTAACTGCATAAAACATTTTTTAAACGGTGTAAAAATATCGGATTTTAATTTTTTTTAGTTTGTTAAAGCGATCGTACCGATAACATGTTAAAAAATTAATAACATTGTGGATCATAAATATATATATATATATGATATGTGCATGTACATATTATATATATGTAATATACATATGCAGATGTCAATAACATGATATAAGATATGCATGATATATTATATATAAATATATAATATTATGGATTGTAAATATATATATATATAGTTATATGATATAGATATGAGCATGTACATATTATATATGTAATATATATATATATATATATTACATATATATGTTATAACTAGGGGTGGACAAATAGCGAATATCCGTAAATATTCGACTATTTGTATTCGTATTCGTATTTGTATTTGTATTCGTTGAATATTCAATTTTATTATTTATATTAGTATTCGTAAATACGAATATTCGTAATTCGAATATCCGCAAATATTCGGATATTCATCGGATATCCGTATCCGTAACAAAATCAATTTTTTTAAAAAAAATTAATAAAAAATCGACTAATTTTTAAAAAAAATTAACAAAATCAGTTGCAACCTTTGAGTTTTTTGTTGTAGATTCCATCTAAACCAATGAAAAAATCGACTAAGTTATAACATCTAAACCAATGAAAAACTGAAAAAACGACTAAGGTATAACAAAATTAGAACACGGTGGCTCGATATACACATCTAAACAAATGAAAAACTGAAAAATCGACTAAGGTATAACAAATCGACAAAGCTAGAAAAAAAACAACTTACTCGAAATGGAGGGTGTGCGAAGGAGGAGGAGGGCGTGCGACGAAGGAGGGCGTCTAACGGAGAGAATGCAGCGGAGGAGGGCGTCTGACGGAGGGAATGCGGCGGAAGAGGCGTCTGATGGAGGGAGGGAATGTGGCGGAAGAGGCGTCTGACGGAGAGGAGGGCGTCTGACGGAGGGAATGCAACAGAAGAGGCGTCTGACGGAGGGAGGGAATACGGCGGAAAAGGCGTGTGACGGAGGGAGGGAATGCGGCGGAAGAGGCGTCTGTCGGGAGGAGGGAATGCGGCGGAAGAGGCGTCTGGCGGAGGAGGGAATGCAGTGAATGTGGAGAGTATTAGGCTGAAGGCAAACGACAAAAGTTGGGCTAGAACGAAGGAAGTGGCAACATTAGGGTTTTTATAATTTACATTTTAGTCTTTAAATTTTAAATATAATAACTATTTTTTTATATATTTTATATTTGATCTAAAAATTAATTATAATAATGTCTTTTATTTATAATTTGATCCTTAAAATAAATTTTATTATATATATCTATATATTAAATAAATTATATATTTAGTACTTAGGGATACGAATACTTTCGAATAATTGATTATACTATTTGTATTTGTATTTGTCGAATATCTAAATCCTGGTATTTGTATTTGTTCCTACGAATATTTTCTTTTTCGGATCGAATACGGTTCGAATACGAATCGGATACGAATACTTCGGATATTTTGTCCAACCCTATTAATAACATGATATATAATATGCATGTTATAAATATATATCATATATGATATAATGTATATATGTAACTAATTAAGCAAAAGATAGAAAATTTACCTAAAATCTTGAATATGAAAGAATGAAGAGAGAATAAGAGAATGAAAAGAGTTTTGGAATTTGTAAATTGTGTTTTGAAATGAATTGTTATATTATTTATTTATAGAAAAATAAATATGACTCTTTAATTTTACAAAATTATAAATTTACTGTGATCCTTCATAAAAAAATCATAAATTCAATATAATCATTTATGTAAGAAATTTACAATTTTATATAATTATAATTTTTTATAATTTTAATACACATGACAATTATCTCCTGGGTTATCAACTAAACAAATAAATGCTAAATAATCTCATAAACACAAAACCATTTACAAAGAAAAATCCAAAGGCGAATACTAAAGACAAAAGACAAACACTGTTAAGACAGTTGCAATCTCTGCACTAAAAACAGGATGAAAGGTTTTAACTCCAGTTTCTGGCTTTGATTTGTCTGAGAAATATTCTTCAAACCATGTGTACGGATACTCTTTCTTCATCCAGTTCGTAGGTTATAGATAATGAGTTCAGACAAGATGTCTACCCATGTATCAGGAACACCCGGTAGGCACCAATGCATACAATCCTGGCCCCATATTGCAACTGCGTCCTGCTTCCCTAACCAAATAGCAGGATGAGCATCTGCTCTGAACTCACTCAGATGGGTTAGATCCAGTAACTTGATATCTGTCCCTTGTAGTGCCTTCTTGATGACGCCATTGACATATCTTGCTTCTTTGTTCACTCCATTGTTGTTAGGATCAAACCACAAGTCAAGCTGTCTCGATATTAGCATCAACATCATATGACCCTTGTAATAGCCATACTTTATAGAAAGAGGATACATTTTTGTACCTGGTTTTCGTCAAGTGGCTTATCAAACATACAACTCCCATTCTGGTTCCATTCACCTCCATAGAAGTGCCTCGGTGATTGCAAGCGCCAGAATTTCAGGGTCTTGGCTGGAACTTTTCTTTGGATATAGGATACCATATGTTCAAGAACTAATCCAAAGCCTTGTGATATCTCTAAAGGAGGATCTATAGGCCATCCCTCTTTATAGAAGACAAGGGGCGTCTCTTTTGGGAACTTATCATAACCCCACCTGAAATTTATCACCGATTGTTCCAAAGAATAAAACTTTCAGGTAGAGCGATTATAGGCATAGATGAAACGGAGATTAGTGTATTTACCAATGGCCGGTATTAAATACAAGGACATCATAAAAGCTAGTGATATTGACCCAATCATCTGCGGGAGTATCAACATCCACCCGATATATTCCTTTCACGCCGTCTTGAACAGTTTCTGTAGATGGTTTCTGCTGCCACCTTTTACCATATTAGTATACAAGGACATAAGACTGGTAATTCAACTATGACACACATGATAATTGCTGAATATGAAAGGCTAGAGAAGACAGCATCACTGAAGAAAGTAACATGAGAACTTAAACAACTAATGGAATACACCAATCATATGAACAATTTTGTCAACTCATCCAATTGCCAAACAAATCCACAAAAGCAAGAAACTTCAACAATTTAACGCCTGCGATACTCATCAGATACATACGATCTTACATCTCTATCAATCTGATCCTCTGTCCATATTAAAAAGCTTAAAGATTTACTCCTCCAAAGCGCTGGCTTTGTGTTCTTATGCCAAGAGGATTTGGGTCGCATCAAACAAGTCAATAATGCTTAAAGATCAACTAGTTCCCAGCATGGGAAAGCTCTTATTCACAAGAACTATAATATCTACTCACTGCGAAGAACATTCCCAAAACCATCTGTCAGGCAAATATCGCTCATGATCCTGAGTTGAAAATCCAACATTTACATTCAAAGCAACTATTCATGGAAATTTTACATGAATTTTCGAAGTAAAGTTGAAAAGATGGATATCCAAACATCAGAATTACTAACTTACTGATATTTGGCGAGAAGAACAGCTCTGTGATAAGCAACAGTGACATTGAACTTAGGGAAGTAAGCTCCTCGCCAAGCCTTTTTCTTTTTCCACTTCTTAGCTCCTGGGTCTGCCACTCTAAGTATACACAAAAACGAGACCACGAAATTCTCGTTCAGGGAATCCCCTACGAATCCTATATTCCTATTCCTCATCAGCCCAAGAAATCGGGTTGGGTTGATTCGGCTCAACCCGCAGCCATCGGGCACCCATCTCCACGAATTGATGAGACCCATGTTTTCCCTCTTGTTCCTTATGCAGTTCCATGCGTTTCTGTGGAACGGGCAAGCCTCGTCATACAATGGTTTCGGAATTCCCGGTTTGAATACCCATCGTCCGGAGAATAAGTCGCACGGCGGAGGAGAGGCGGAGGGTACCGTGGTTGGGCGGCGGAGGAGGACGGAGTACAAGAGTATGATGAGGAAAGAAAAGAAAATGAGGCGCGGGAGAAGCAAAGATCGGAGATTGGGCGGCATCTTCGTTTGGGTTTCTACTGGATCAGAGCTCCATCAATGGCGGAATCTGAGGGGATCGGAGGCTCTCTAAGTGGAACCATAACGATCGGTCGGTTCCGGTACGGTTTAGTGAAATCGCTAAGTATCCGGTTCATTTTGCCGATTGAATCAAACCACTTTAAACCGGTGCTATATGAGCGTCCGTCCCTCCCTCTCTTTCCTTGGGTTATTTGCTTGGCGCGAAAAACTGCAAGAGTTCTTGTTCTTGCATCGATCTCTTCTCTTGCAGTTGTCTGAATTTCTAATCGCGTCTCTGAGGAAACGAAGGAAACCCTAGCTTCTCGCTGCTTCTCAAAAGGTTGAGTGTTTGGATGTTAATGTTGTTTATACTTCATCTTCTCCTACTTTGCTCTTCTAATACCAATCGCGAAATCTCAGTTCCGCAGAGGAAAAACTAGTTTTTCAAATATTATTAGAAACCCATCTAGCTTTTTGGATCTTGGTAAGTATTAGAATTGACATTTTTGAGGTGTTGTTGTTTCCTTGCCTTTTGCACGTAATCTGTTTGTTAAAACGCTTGAGTGGTGGGTGATTGATGAGAAAACTCCATTATGACCAATTAGAGTTCTGTTCTTAAAGGATGGGACGTTAAGATTTCGTTGGTTGATCTTAGCCCACCACAGTATGCCATTTCAGAAGTTCTTGTCATCGGGTTATTGATCTTAAACCTCGGAGCATTTTCTGAACAATGTCTGTACGATTCATGTTTCCTCAAAGGTGTTAGCTTTATGCAGATTTCTCTTGTATATGGAGTGAATAATAAGTGACCTTATGATGCTTCTTCAGTTCGTGTCTCATGTGTCTCTGGTGCAGGACCAAGTTCATCTGAGGAGTTATGCTCTCTAGACAAGTCCAAAGTATCAGAAAGCCCTATGAGACGAGCGTCAAAAGGTTTGGCTTCGCCTTTATTCTTAATAAAGTATTGGAGCATTCCTGTCACATGTTCTCAACAGCGCCAGTTTATACGGATCTTCCAAAGAAGCTTAA
Source organism: Gynandropsis gynandra (assembly GCA_036759665.1). NCBI lineage: Eukaryota > Viridiplantae > Streptophyta > Magnoliopsida > Brassicales > Cleomaceae > Gynandropsis > Gynandropsis gynandra. Next base: position 2,451,167 of record CM071860.1, read on the forward strand.
AAGGGATGAGCGGAAGCCATGGGTTACACACATCACTGTGCTCAAGCGTAGGGGCAGAATGGAGAGGAAAGAGAGGCTCATTGTTCGTGAAAAGATTCTATTTCCTCCAGAAAATGGATTATTGGTTAAGGAACTAATTCCAGTGGCTCATGAAGTTTATGCTGCAAAGTCAGAGTTATTTGCTTGTGTTTCAAGAGTTGCCCAGAGCATCATGATATACACATGCAGGTAAACAAAGTTATGAAATCATCTTTTTAGCCTCAGGAACCTTATTTCAGCCAATAGAAATCTCGATAAAGGAAATATGAAAACTTGCTGCTCTGGTTTAAAGCTTGCTTAACAATGTCAAAAACTTGCTGTCAAACATAACAGGAACGATATAGAGGGATGATGCTCTGGTGGGATTATAAATTTATGTACTTGCAATATTGCAGAATTACACAGTTCTTTCTAGTTTTTCCAATTCTATGTGGACTTCGATTAAAAAGGATATCTTTCTGTGGCTTCCTCCTCTATGCAGTGTGTGTGGTGAAGTTCATGTTGGCCATACACCACACTTGATTCGGACGTGCAACGTTAGTGGGAGTCTAGCGAGTAAAGAGCACTCTTGGGTAAGAGGGAATGTGCAACACATATTACCTTTGGTGGAATCATTTCATCTTTATGATCGGCTAGGGAGGGCTGTTTCTCATGATGAGCGACTCCAAGTGGATAGGATACCAGCAATAGCGGAATTGTGTATCCAAGCAGGCATTGATATCCCTGAATATCCTACTAGAAGAAGAGCCTTCCCTCTATATTGTGTATCAGGTAGGATTATAGATTTTGAGAAGAGGTTTCCGAAGGGAGACGTGCCTGGAAAAGATATCAGCACATATGGATTCTGGCAGAAATCAAAGAAACCAAAAAAAGATGTCAAATTTGCTGCTTTTGAATCTGATCAATTACAAGGTTTGCATCCTACACATTTGGCTCATGATGCCTCACCAATTACTGAAATCATTTTTATCCGCGTTATCGAAAAACCCATAATGTGAAAACATATGTACCATTGTTTTGAACGCAGAAGTGGCGGCTCGAGGCATGAATGCGTGGGGAAGGATTCGATCAGGAGCCTCGAAACTTATGCAGAAGTATGGTGTGCAGACATGTGGATACTGTCCTGAGGTCCAGGTAGGGCCAAAGGGTCACAGGGTGAGAAATTGCCAAGCTTTCAAGCACCAGATGAGGGATGGTCAACATGATTGGCAAGAGGCAACTGTTGATGACGTTGTTCCTCCTGTCTACGTATGGCACGTCCGTGATCCCAAGAGCGGTGAGCCACTTGTAAATGACTTGAAGAGATTCTATGGGATGTTGCCGGCGGCTGTTGAACTGTTTCACCAGGCGGGTGCTCGTGTTAGCGATGAATACAGCAGTATTATGAGAGAAGATGTTGCCATACCTGAGATGGATGAACAAAGACTGGTCGCGTAAAGCTAACATGTAGAACAGGCAAGTCAAAGACTATAAATAGTTTTACACACCTGAATTGACTGAAAATAATTTAAATAAATATTTGATGGATATAAATATAGTTAATCAAACATTTGAATTATTTATATCTAAAATGTATTAAATTTCTATGTTTGTCTTTCTCATGTTTGCCTCCATTGTCTCAGTTTCAACTTAATCTCCGTTGTTTTCTCTGATTCATATCCTTCCACGACGGCCTCTAACGAAAGTCTATCTTACCCCATCATCTCTAAATGTTTTTATTATTCAAATATCCGATAAATATAGATTTGTTTATATTACGATTCGAATAGTTAAATTTAAAACTTTATATGATTCGGATAAAAATAACAAGAAAATTTGGATATCTGATCTTATAACGTGATTTTAAAAAAATAACATATTTAAAATTAGAAAAGGAAATCACATTCTTAAATATATTCTGGGTGAAAATTTTAGGCGCAAGATTGTTATATATTAAAAGTTAGATCTTATATATTATTATTATATATTAAAAATTAGTTTTGTTAAATTTTGGCGTTGTTACGTGGGTAATGATATGACAGTCCAATCAGCAAAACTAATATCATAATATTTCACATAAAATAGCATTACGATTTTATTATATTTAACAAAAAATTAATATAGTATTTATAATAGTTAATAATTTTTATATAATAGATAGATGTATATATTCACATATATTTTCCTTTTTTAAAAATTAATATTCAGAATTAAAGTTATAAATAAATTTAAATTTTTTATAAAAATTTTATATTAAAAGTTAGTTTTGCTGAATTTTGGTTACCACATCGACAGTGATGTGACAATCTAGTCAACAAACCTAACATCATAATATTTCACATAAAATCTTATCTTATATATTAAAATTTAGTTTTGTTGAATACTGGTGTCGCCACGTCGACAGTGATATGGTAGTCCAGTCAGCAAACATCATAATATTTCACATAAAATATTTTAAATGTTTGGTTAGCATTACGAAATTTATTATACTTAATAAAAAATTAATATAATACTTATAATAGTTAATAATGTGTACATAATAGATAGATGTATATATCCAGAAATATTATTTCTTTAAAAATTAAAAATGTCTCTATATTCAGAATTATAGTTATAAATAAATTAAATTTTTTATAAAAACAGAACGCTATATTAAAATTTATTTCACAAATATTTTTTTTAAAAAATTAAAAATGTCCCTATATTCATAATTAAAGTTACAAATAAATTTAAAATTTTTATAAAAATAGAACAAGAGATTAAAATTTATATTTTATATTTAAACTAAATATATTTTAAAAATTATCTATATATAATTTGAAAATTAAATATATTTATTCTTCACATCATAGAATGTCTATAGATTTAAGTATATTTTTTTCTCTTTTTACACAAAGATTTAGTTATTGTGTTTTTCTAAAATTTCCAAAATTAAAATATATTTATTTTTTTCATTAAAATAAAGAAGGATATTTTTTGGATATATAACACTTATTCTCTAAAACATTATATTTATTAACAACGTTTGAAGCAATTTGGTATTACCACGTTATCTCTATATTAATCCCTACGTGGCAACCACATCATCTTTGCATCTATATGTAAACATCCTTATATTTATTTTAATTTAATAAAAGTTATTAATAAAAATGTAAAAATCCTTTTATTTATTTTAATTCAAAGTCTCTTAACGTTATAAACTCAATACCATTAATGTCCATTGCTTTCCATTTAACCGAAAAAATCAATTTCGGTCTTGTTATCATCAATTCTCACTCACAACATTTCTCTCATTAATGGTTCTTTAATTTTTCGGTTTTATAGCTTCTAAGCCTAAACGAAATCATTATACAGTGAAAGAAACCACCGGAGCAACAACCATGACAAAATTGAGTGTGATCTTGGAGTGAAAGATGACAAGAACGACCCTAATTGCGAAACAAAGGTTATCATAGAGGATCCAGGTTTGGTTCGGACACTATTTCGGATTCAGGGTCAGGCTATGGATCAAAATGGAATGCCAGGGAAGTTACCAAAAGGGTTCCCTTATGGGATCAATGGGAACGACATAGATGAAGAAGGCGGTAAAGTCGACGATGTTGATAGAGTCAGTAACGGTGATATGGTCGGCTATAGCTACAGATTTTAAAGAGATTTCGTTGGTCGATGTTTGAAAGATATTTCATTGCAATCTATGGGACTATTGACATCACACTCCAAATGGTTAGGCTCAGAACTACTGATTTCATTGCAATTCATCTGGTTAATCCATGACAAATGCGTTAAGTCAGATAACTGATTTTTGATCTTTGGGCCTCCCATAATTTTCAGTTATGTTTGAAAGTGTGGATCTTTTTTAGTTGATTCATCTATTTTCGGTTGTTAGTGTTTTGCAGAGAATTGAAGACGAGGACCAGGTCGAAGAGAGTAAAGATGGATACTCTAAGACATTTATTCAACCAACGACGCTGCAACTTATAGTTCGAATGAGAAAAGGTACGAGCTTTCTGTTCAAGGTTCTTTTGTCGATTGCCTTTAGGAATAGACACTAAGTATCACAGATTTCGTTATTTTTTCTCTCAAATTTTGTCTATAATAGATTGAATTAGATTGAAAGTTCTTACCTAATTCATGATGTTCTCTAATGATTATGTATAATTCAATACATGTGATGTGAGAGATTTTAAATGGATTGCTTCGTGTTAATCCTTTCCAAATTTGTGCTTTAATATACATGATTATAGAAACATGACTCAGAGCAATATGAGATCTGATGTTTACAGATTGTTCATAATGTAACTTTGGCCTTTTTGAGAAACAACTCAGAATAAGAAGGTTCATCATCTTTATCTTCCTCTAAAGTACATTGAAATTATTGTTATAATAAAATCATGTGAACTTATGTCTATTTGAATTAAGTAGAATGTTATTTCATGGGTTCTTTCTTTTTCACAACACAATCATGACTTTTTCTAGAATTAGAATCATAATATAATTCCAAAACATTGCACCATGCTTCAACGATCTTGCAGTGGCTATCATGATAGAAAATGAAGAGGGAATATGAAGGGACATAGTCCCACATTGGAAAAAGGAAAGTATTTAATACATTATATAAATGATTTCACATCTTAGCCATTTGAATCATGATATGGGCTTGGTGAGGGGTTTTGGAATGGGTATGTAAAAGGGCTTGTGGACATTTAACATATTAAATGTCAAAGATAGGGGTCTTTGATTAAATCCGATTTTACTTTTTAAACTTAAGTTTAATTTTTAATATTTTTCGGATTATGAACAGTCACAACCTTTGGTTTTGAACTGAACAGATGCAACTATTAAACGAAGAGACACAACCCTTTGAATTTGAACCGAAGAGACACAACCATTCCATCAACAGTCACAACCTTAGGAACAGTCATGACTGTTCAAGGTTAACCGAATTTTGGCTCTTAAGTGCTCTATAAATAGAGACTTGTCATTGAAGAAACGATAATCAATTATGCTCTCTTCTGATTAAAAAAACATAAAATACAAAGTAGATTCGGCAGAAAGCTATTCTGTGATTATTGAATCCTCTGGGCGGAAACAAATTCTGTCTTAGGACACTGCTAGCAGGCCTAACGTTCGGTATTTATATTTATTTGTTTCTGTTTCTAAGTTCATTGTTTATTATATTATATTGTTTCTGTATAAAGGATTGTTCTTACATATCATTCATGTATACCAATAGTACCATTTTTTATAACTATAAATGTTTTCAATCTTTTGGTTCTCTTGCATATATGCTACCAAGTTGTCAGGCTGAGAAGTCTTTCACTTTCAATATCAAACAACAAGTACTTAATCACTCAATGGTACTTAATCACTCAAGTCTGAAAGATATTGGCGTGTTAATTTGTTTAATGTAGTATACTAAGTTATTCATGTGCTTTCTATTTACATTCTTTTTTCTGATTGAGTTGATTACTATAAGTGCATTGGATGGGGCACTTTACTTTTGGCGACTTGAATCTGATGGGTATGTCTGCTCAATATGCTTAATCTCCTGATTTATAATTTTGTAGAAAATTCAATGCCAAAACACTATTTGGTTTGCGCGGTGTCTGGTCCAGCTTTCTAACGCTTAATTACACAAAATAAGTTCATATGTCTTAAGCTTACATGGATGCATTGATTCAAGATTGGTTGTTATCAGACATAATTGCGACTAAATTAGACAATCCTACGATTTCAATGTGTAGTTCTGTTCAATCTTTGTATAGAAAAAAGAGCAACATGCCTTTGAAAAGCTTGAATATTTCTGGCCCAGTTCATCCTTATCATCCACGCTTGAACAAGAATTCTTTTATATTATGACTAATACAATTTGATTATATGACTAATACATTACAATTATACCATTGTTTATGACTATAATAACGACTATATTACAATTTTGATCAACGATAGAATCATATTTGATTTGTTTCTTCGGTTTTTTAATAAGAGAATGTCCAAGAAAGATGAATATATCATTATTTTTTTGTTTTTTATATATAAAAGTAGCTCAATAGTGAACAACTCGAGTTGTAATTCACATGGTTATGATAATGAGATGCAATATGGTCTCTTTGTTCCACATTTCACATACAAATTTAATGGGAGAGTGAAGCAATATGCTTTAGAGTTTTCAATATTTCTTTGTGTATGAGATATCGAAGGAAATGTTGAGACAACTTCACCATCATCGTATCAGAAAAACCTTACTCTGTGGGTTTTCCAATAGCACAATAGCAGCTAGAAAATCAGGTTCACACCACAAAAATACTCATGTAGATATGTGTCAGCTTATTGGTCGATGAAGTAGTTACCTAGGAGAGATGAGTCGATCCCCTATTTTTGGAAAAATAGAGATTTTGTCTCATATAATTAGGGTGACCTTTAATGTATGCACAACATTTAACAAATGCGAGAAACATGAAATAAGAGCAAAAATAAAGTCATCCATTAATTGGCAAAAAATCATTTTTAAAGATAATTAATAAGGAATATAGCATAACAAATATCAAACTATTTTATTTTAGCCTATAAAACATGAATTATTATTTTCAACCTAAAAAAATCCCAATTTTTTTTTGCCTTAAAAACACTAACTTTAAGAATATAGTGTAGAAAATACCAAAATTTTTAACTTTTGCCTATAAAACATAAATTATTACTTTTAACATAAAAATTTTGAATTTTTAAGTTTTGTCTAAAAAACACAAACTTATCAAATTAATCATATCCATATACAAAACACAAACACTAAATTATATTTTAACTCTTTGAATTTTTAAGTGTTGTCTAAAAAACATAAACTTATCAAATTGGGTTAGAGATTGGGTGGAATTCGAATTTTTGACGGAATTCGAATTTTCGATGACAATTAGATTGAAATTCGGGTTGTTTTTTGTTGAATTTGGTTTTAGGGTTGAAATTCTTATTGAAATATGGTGAAATTTGGATTTTATTTTGAAACCGGTTGAAACTCTGTTGAAAAACAATTCTACATAGTAAACACTAAAGGAAATTTACCAAGAGTTAATGTTTGTGTATAAATATGATTAATTTGATAAGTTTGTGTTTTTTAGATAAAACTTAAAAATTCAAAATTTTTAGGTTAAAAGTAATAATTTGTGTTTTATAAACAAAAATTAAAAAAATTTGGTATTTTCTACACTATATTTCTAAAATTAGTGTTTTTAAGATAAAAACAGTTTGGACTTTTTTTTATTGAAGATAATAATTCATATTTTATAGACTAAAATAAAATAGTTTGATGTTTTTGACGCTATATTTTCTAATTAATATAACATATCAAATATTATGCATTGTCATAAAATAATATATTATACATGTTATGTTGTTATTCATTTTTTTTTTACTCTTACTATGATTGATATAATTATAAGATGTAAATTATATCAATCATAGTAAGAATAAAAAAAATGAATAACAACTTAACATGTATAATATATTATTTATTTTTCAAGTGATTTAAGATGTAAATTTATTTTAGGCCAAAATATTCACATTCAATATTTAATATGTTATTCGTTTAATAAAATTTTAATTATCAAATGTTATGAAAATATTATTTCAAAATTTGTTTATTTAATCTTATAGTTAAATTATATGAATTACATACTACAAATTTTGTTGGTTTTTAAAAAATTTTGAACTTGTTATCCGTTATTATATATTATAAACAAAAAAATTTGTATCGTTATGATACGATAAATCTATAATTCTTATAATATAATATTAAATTGTTAAAATTGCGCGTATGACGTCCGGATTCTTTTTCTAGATATTTTATAAAAGTACGGACGGAAAAGATAAATCATTTAGAAAGAAAGAAAAAAAAGAATTCGCACGTCGAAAAAAAATAGCTCTAAAACTTCTGTTTGTAGAGAACAAGACTGGTCAATTTCTTCTTCTCTCTTTCTCCATCTTGCTGCGGTTCACCTCTGCTCTCTGGTAAGCGAACCTCGTCGAGCCTCTTGAGTAAGTCAATATGGAGTCCATACATACTGTTCTATCTGTATGAACAGTGCCGTCTCGATTTGGGGTTTGATGCTGTTCTTTTAGCAAATTGATTGGTAATGATACGCGCCTCCATTGTTCTTGCGCATTTGTTCACGTTCTGTTCGTTTTGTCCTCTTCGATTCTGTCATTTTGGCGTAGATTTATTCCGATTTCTTGTTTTGGCTTTAAGATCTCTTGCGATTCGCGTTGACTGGTGGTTTTTGCTTGGTCTCGGGAGTTCCATTTTCCTTTTTCTTTCGGCATCTTTATTCTCCAAAGTTCTAGTAACAGATGGAGCTGTGGTTTCATTTGTGCGGCGATGAAATTACTAATTGACGATTGGACATTATATGGTAATGGTTTGTTATACGGGAGATTGGTTTTTGACTATTGTGATTATGGTGGATGAGCTCATCTTGGCCGTAAGATCATCTATGATTACTTTGGCAGGTGATTGAGCTTATTATGGGTTTGGATGGTATTTTTCAAATCTCAGATTGGCTTCTTGTTGCGTTTGAAAGTATTGTAAGAGCATGCGATCATATATTTTAATTGTCAAGAACCACAATACCTTTGGACGGTTCATTGGCCTGTTGTTTGACCCAACTCAGTTTCTACTGAACTTTGACTGAAAGATCCAATTTAAGGCATTGAGTGACGTGTTGCAAAATGTGTTGGAGTGGGAATGTTTGTTGGAACCAATGTCTTGTGTGTTTGTTTGGTGCTGATTCGTGGGACTGTTTACAAAAACTAAACGCAATTTAAAGACAGTGAAGAACTTCTCACTTTACAAAATATACTTTTTCAACTGCTGTAGGAATTCCCATCTCTTTATCATGTTGTGGCTATTCTATTTGTCTCATATTGAAATCAGGTTTGATTTAGTTGCAGATATGGACAACGGTACTTGTGCTGGTCTCTACCCCTTGCATCGCTGCAAAACCATTCACCTGGTGAATATCAATGCTTATTGTCTGATTTAAAAGATTCAAAATTATGGAGATTTGAGTTGAAGTGTCTCCCATGGTATTCTCGTCCCAATTAATGGTAGGTCTTTTGTTCTCATAGTTTATTCTTCTTTCAGGTGAGACATGCTCAAGGGATCCACAATGTTGACGGTGAAAAGAACTATAAGGCATATATGTCTCCTGAGTACTTTGATGCAGAATTGACTCCACTTGGATGGAAACAGGTACAGAGAGCTGCAGTTGCAGCTCTTTTGCGAATGTATATAAATTCAAGTATCCTTCGTATGTCGATAATTGGTGTTACGATTGGTATGCCTTTTCTGATGTGATGCAAACTTCCCTTAGAGAGAAGCTGGACTAGAATTTCAGTGATTGCAGATGCACAATTATCCATATCCGTACAAGATCATCAAGAGAAACACATTCTAAGATTAGATTTACTGTTATTATATATAGCTTCTTGTCACTTTGATATTCTTAAATAGATTTTTCTTATCATTGTGATAGGTTGATAATTTGCGCAAGCATGTCCATGCTACTGGACTTCACAAAAGGATTGAATTGGTCATCACTTCTCCACTAATGAGGTATTCTACCAGTGTGTGATTACTTATAACACATGCCATCATAAGTGTCTTCATCTGCTAGGCCTTTCAGAAGGTCTTACTTCTACCATATGGTTTGTGGCATGAATTCAATCCATATGTGAAATTGTTCATCTTACAGTGCTAGCAATCGGCTTTACTTGGCTGTTAGTCTAAAAATGACCTTTTGGTAACAATTTATTAATTGAGGAAGATTGTAGAAGTTATTGCTTACCATCGTGTTCTTTAGGGTTTGGGAAAGCCAGTGTTTACTTGATTCTGTTCAAAATGATTCGGGTTTGTTGTAACCTTGAAATTATCATTTCTTTCTCTTATCAAATGATTATTATGCATGTCATGCAGAACAATTCAGACTGCTGTTGGTGTTTTCGGTGGGGATGGCTACACAGATATGACTGACGTGGTACCTTTAATGGTAGCAAATGCTGGAAATAGCGGCCGTGCTGCGATCTCAAGTTCAAACTGCCCTCCCATTGTTGCTGTAGAGTCTTGCAGAGAACATTTGGTATGACTTTTCAATTGTTGTGCATACTTCCCTATGAGAGAAGCTGCATTAGAATTACCTATGAATGCAAAGCATAATTATTGACATTCGTACAAAATCATCGAGAGAAACGAATTCTCAGATTAGGTTTACTATAGTTATGTTCTGTGGACTGCTTGAAGTTTATTCGAAATACCTGTAATCTATTGTGCGAATCAAGCTTTACACTTCACTGTATTCCAACATTATGGATGCAGGGCGTCCATCCGTGTGATCAGAGGAGAAGTATCAGTGAGTATCAGTTCCTTTTTCCTGCAATTGACTTTTCACTGGTAAGTCTTAGATGTACCCGAGATTTGATTATGCCTTGTAATCTTCTGGTTGCTCAATCTACGAAAGACGCAACAAATGACTCATTGCTTCTGCATTCAGGTAAAGACCGACGAAGACAAATTGTGGAAGGCTGACGTTAGAGAGACAACCGAAGAACTTGCAGCAAGAGGAAGAGAGTTCCTGAATTGGTGCTCTCTCCCGTTCTCTTTTACACTTATAAATATCAAGGGAACTTATGATCTCGTCAAGGAATTAGATTTCGAGTCTGATCAATTTATGCTTTTGATCCACTAGTTATAGCTGAAGGAATTATTGTATGTGTTTTGCTTGTAGGCTGTCGACAAGGGAAGAGAAAGAAATAGCGGTGGTTACCCACAGCGGCTTCTTGTTTCACACTTTGAAAGCATTCGGGAACGACTGCCACCCAGATGTAAAAGAGGAGATAAGCAAACAGTAAGCAATCCTAGAAGAGGGATTATGAATTATATGTTTCTTTCATCAGAAATCTTAGCCGAGAGATCGGATTTGATCGGATTCGTAGACGATTGATGCATTGAGCTTTTGGTACTTTTGCAGCTTTGCAAATTGTGAGCTCCGATCGACAGTCCTCGTGGATAGAAAGTGAGTTTAACAAAATGTGATTCATAGTTTGTAGTTTTAAAAGGGGAAGAACTCACAGTATATTAATATTGGACAGTATGAAGGGGTCGGATCCATCAATAACAAATTATCCTGGAAGGATCCCTCAGGAGGAGGCAGAGGTGAAGAACAATCCCAACTCTCCTTTGACCTGACTTTTTTTTGTTTTTGGTCCAAATTATTACACGGCAGAGATTTACCAAAGGCTACGTACTATCCCTATTCAACCCGTTTATTCTTAGCTTCCTTCATCCACTACTTTTATAACTACTCTATATGAATGATCCCTCGTAGTTAATTCCTCCTCATCATTTCTTTTGCGGATTACTATTTGTTTTTTCACATACACGAAATTTTGATCTTATCTTTCTAAACAATCTTGTTAACTCCTGTTTCATATTTTTCGCCAATTCATGGAAATTAGGCATTAAAAATTTTAGAGGACTTTGATTCATAGTTACAAAAATCAATACTTTAATACTTAATATGAGGTATGGTTAAATACTTTAGTTGTTGTATACAACAAGGTATGCATTTTATTTTACATGTTTATTCGGCTGGTTGGCACCGAATGGAACTTTAAGACGCATTGAGGCAATAGCCTAAAAAAATGGAGGCATTTATAAAACAAAATACCTGTGAGAAATCCTGCGGCCTTTGAGTATCCAGGACCAAATCCTGACGATTGAAATCAGTATCCATCAGAAATTGAAGGACAAAACAAATAAGACACTTCGGATCTTCCATAACACACTGCTGGTTCTTGATAAGACAAACAACTCATTTTGGGACTCCACCAGTTATAATACTCAAAACATTAAGAACCAAAAAAAAAGTGTATATCATTATGCCAACAGTTTGCCTTACCCTAGATTAAATTATGACAATCTGCATTGCACTGTGGAGCTTTTAGTTGGTAGTGGTGTTGAGAACATCATAAAACAAAGCAGGCCTTTTCTTATATGGAGTTAGTTCCTGTAAAATCATCATAATAGAGATAGTCATTCTACTATTAACAGTAAAGTATTCCATCAGCTTCGGACACGTGGCCATGGGATGCCTACCTCTACAGCAGCGGCTAACCGGAGAATGGTAGCTTCAGCCCATGGTCGACCCATTATTTGCAATCCTATGGGAAGCCCCTCTTTATCATATCCCACCTGCGATATTCCCAAGTAATATATATGTACAGTTTATGGTGAATGTTATTAACACAGTTCACCAAAGCGTGTTGTTGGAGTGTACAACACAATTATGAGAAAACCGCAACTTGCTTACGGGAACAGAGATGGCAGGGAAGCCAAGGAGATTCGCTGCCTGGACAAACCGCATGAGATAGGCTGTGAAAATATAAGGTGAATTCTTTAGTATGTACCAAAAGAGCGATACTTTCTAGCCTAGCATTTCGAATGAGTACGTTTTTTTCTAGTAAGATCTATGCATTCAGCTAGAACCACTATTCGTTTTGACAGAAAATAGGTTAGATCAAGGACAAAACTCCCCCAGGGTTTGATTGACAAACCTGACACTTGCATATTTGTTTCCCCTGATTTGAGCGCATCAGGCGGGATTATTGGGGCTGTCATGCTGTTGCACATGGAAAGTTTCATCATAAGTGTAAAACGGTACTAAACTTTATTTATGCTTGCTTGTAAATTGAAATGTGATCGCATAAACTCTTTACAAGAAATGGTGCATACTGTGAATAACCATAACACTATATTAGTGTTCATGTGTCTCAGTATATGTGTGTGAATAGGCTTCTTAAGCAGAAACACAGATCATGTTTTTGGAGAGGCGTGATTATTCTTGAAATGTTTTATCTTACATACGTACCCAGTTGTGGGGGTCACAATGACATCGACCTTTTTGAATATCTCCATGTGATAGTGCATCAATCTTCGCCTGAAACAAATAATTGTAAATTCATAGTGATATAAGAAACTGACCGATATCTTTTGCTTTAAAGCGCTTAGAACAGGAATAAGGCTTCTGCATTCAGTGACAGTCTCGGTACCTATGACTACATCATCTTGACCTAGTTTATCAATGCATCAAAGAGAATCCACAAGCATTTGTATAACTAAACCCGATGGATAAGAAAACTGAAAGGTTTAAACTTATTGAAAGTCATTCACCTAATACGTTGCGCAGTAACATAATATCCATCGGAAGATTGCAAAGCTGGTACGAGTATCATAATTTAGTTTCGAATTTTTCCTGTAAGGCAGAGGACAGAACGTTGTAGATCAAAGTTCTGATCTTATCCATGAAAGATGGAGAGAAAAGGGTCCTTCGGAGAGATAATATATAATAATTTCCATTGTAATCATAAAATGGTTTAAGACATACCCATCTTCACAGTGAGGTGTAAGAGAACTCAGTGATTCAGACCCGATTGAAACGACGTGGGCAGCACGCATCTCTTCCAGTTCAGGTATTACTATCTCTACCAACTGTTGTCACACCGAAAATTGTAGATGCTTAATCTGGCAGGCTGATAATGATGCAATGACAACATCGCTTCATATTTTATTACAAAGTAACTTCCTAGAGAAAGAAATATATTAGAATGATTTGACTCACTTCACAACCATGACTTTTAGATAGCAGTGTAAGAATTTCTTCACATTTGTCGGAAATGTCGCTTGAATGAACATCATTAAACCACTGCAGGACAGAAAACAAAACACTACATTAGCCACTGAAGCAGTACAGTGCAACACAGTTCAACTGGCAGGTATAAAATGTTCACCTTGGTGTACTTCCCAAGTCGTACAGGTCCTATAACATCCACCCCATTGTGTGACACCAAGTTTGGCAGACTGGGAGGGGGCTACAGAAACAATAGTTATTTATAAACAAAGAACCATCTAAAGCTAGATTTTGAATGTGCTGTTCAGAAGATGGGAAGGTTGAAAAAGTTACTGGGCTCAAGCTGATTTGGTTAGCAGGAGAAGGACCCAATATTGCTGCATATCTGAAAATAAATACCAACCCAAATTGGATAAGCAACTTTGAAAGGAACAATTTCTGAAGAAAACACATCTTAAAGAGGTAATGCCTCCACAGGCGTCAAAGTTGATTATCATTTTGGATGGCTCCATGATTATCATGCAAAGATGCCAAACGACGTGAACAATAAAACTAAATGAATTAATTGATTGCAAAGACAGATGAAGCATACACTTGATCTAATTGCTTGCCTTATGTCTACTGATAATTGCACATGCTGTTCACAGCGAAGAGTTACTTACACCAGCATGGCATCTTCCAAACATGATGCGAGGGGACCAATAATTTCCACTGTTCCACCTTGACATAATGACCTGTGAAGACATAATAGATGTATTTGACCAGTTGGAATGATTGTCAATGTATACAATCGATATCATTGATAAGGAATCTATTAGCGATGCTAGAATGATTCTAGCGAGAGTAGAAAGCTAAATCAAAATAATCCCTTTCCTTATCAAGCATCAGAGGATGTCCCGAACCATAATGATTTTCTTTCTGAGTAAAGCTCTTACCCTTTCATATTGGTTCGACCATATGTTGATTTCAATCCCACTACACCACAAAGGGATGCAGGGATGCGAACAGAACCTGCATTTGAAACTGAGTAAACCGTAGGATATGAAGGTCACACGTATGTTCAAACACATCATAATAACTTTGTGTACCTCCACCATGCTGAACCTGAGGATGATCCGCCCGTGTACCTTTCAGGTGCATGTGGATTTCTTGTGGTTCTGTAATACACCATACCCAAACGAGAGAAAATTATCAAGAACAATATATGAAGAAAATAATCAATGCAAAAAGGTCAAAACATATATTGTGGTAAATAAGCACCAACTGCAGTCATACATCAGTCCACCCCCAAGCCGGCTGCAAAGCATGATTTCAATTGGATGGAAAATGTTTCAAATAAATACAAGCACATGCTGTCCTTTGTTGATTTTTCATATAAATGTCTGTGTCTGTTTCTTTTGTTATATAGCTTACCCGTAATTTGAATTGTTCCCTGTGGTTCCCATGCCTATTTCATGCATATTTGTCTTGCCAAGGAAGATTGCACCACAACTGCGCAATCTTGAAACACAAACTGCATCCTTTTCAACAGAACGAACCTCATGCATCCATGTTGTTCCACCTATGATTATTAACCAATGTTATGTCCGCTGTAACCGGAATAAAACTAGATAAAGCATGTAAGGGTGATGTGCTCACCCTTTGTTGGGTGAGGGAAGCAATCAATATCGTCCTTAATTGCCACAAAAATTCCATCCAAGACAGATATTGGATTTCCTACATTGTCCCACAACATGATTAACATGAAACTGTATGATCATGTCTTAATCTCTCTAAAGCGAACAAGTTAAGCACGTATAAAAATTAACTCTTCCCCTGGTGATCTAATATCAGGAATGGCTCTGGGTTTGTGCAGAAATACCTTCTTCAAACCTCTGGGTAGAAGCCGCTGCTTGCTTTCTGACTTCGTTGGCATCAAAACTAATCAATAACGGCGTTGGGGGCTTGTTATACCTAAACTCCTCAATGATTGAGATTATTTGTTCTGCTACCTAAAAGATCAGTAACAAGAGTGCTTGTTTGTACCGAAAGGAGAATGGTGAAAGCCAAAAAACAAGATGACTGACCTTAGATGGAGTTGTAAACTTAGAGCGATAAGCATAGGCAAAATCACGTATTTTCCAGTACCGGAAGGATGAACTAGGATTTGCAGTCACGGTACTAGACGGATCATAATGAGGAAGACATTTTAAGGCTGTTTCCACTCTATCTATAGGACCTGCATCTTCGCCAACCGTGATAACACCATACTCCGGATCTAATCAACATCATAAACAATACGATATTACTGGATTAAAGATGATTCCCAAATGAGATAAAACTCGCATAATTTTCATGCTGGTAGACATGGCATGAAAGATGACAGAAGAACAAGAACAAGAAACCTTGAGATGGAAATTCCGGTTTAAACATGGGTTCTTCAGGTATCACTCTATTCCTAAGCATCTGCAATTCACAACAAAACAAAAAATAGAACTATATCATCAGCTAATGGTGATGGAAGATTAACCAACAATAAAACTTAAGAAAGATAAGAAAATCGTAAATGACCATAAGATATGTCTGAAAAGAACAGACCTCAGTCATTCCATTGTTCTTTTTCAAAGAAGCGACAATCAACGAACCAATTAATGGAGCCTCGAGCATCTTAACAAACAGCTTGAACGCAAACCCAGTCAAATGAGGAGCTGCAAAAAGAAAATCACATAAAGCCACTCAAAAGCATAGTCATTTCAAAAAATATATAGTCCCTAAATCATACTCGATCAAACACCACAGTTAAAGCACGTATTCTCTACATTAAATAACCAAACCTTTGATGTCTTCCGTTTCATAATTGAGGGCAGATACATCCACCTGATCTGCCGGCAGCATAACTTGCTTCCTACCCATCTATATATGCATATATGTAAACAAGAGTAAGGAAACGAATAAGTTTATTCTGAAAGGTATACACAGCGGTCAAATAATCAGCCTTGAAGAGAACGAATAGCAGAAAAACGAACAAGTTTCTGAGAATCCAACATAAGAAGAGGGAAATGAACGCCATAAAGTCAATAATGTCACAGACTCAGAAAACAAACAGCATGAATCTCCCGAAATAGCAGAAAAAGTCACATGTCATTAAAACAAACGCCACAGAACTAATGAACTCCCGAGAAGCACAGAAAAAAAAACACATAAAAGAAGAAAATAAAGACAATTACACCGAAGAGCTTCGAGAAGTCCAAAGCAAGCAAAAGAACAAAAGAACAAAATCACGAATACTGCAGTTCCAGAAAATCTATAGGAAATTTAAAATCGAGACAAAAACTGGAAAAACGACGGTCAATCGGGAGAGATTCAAATCACGAACCTCGGAGAGAAAGGAGTGACCGAAACAGAGATCCACAAAACCTGAGACGAAGGTCTGATATGGACGATCAGGCGATGAAACTGAAATTTGCTCCAATTTAAATTTGAAGAAGTCGTTCTAGTTGGCAGAGAAGTGGTTGAGGACTTCAATGAAGCCTTCAAATGCCTACTGTACCCATCTTCGTCGTCTCTTCACTGCGATCACTGTCCCAACGGCCTTAGATATCTGGTTTGACAAATTCGCCGCTCCTCATTTAACTAAATTACAATTTTGGCAGCTATATTTTGAAAAATTATCATTACGCCCTATATTTCCCAAACTTGTTAAAAACTCCCATTTTTGATTCTTGTGCGAGTCACCAAAATTTCTAGGCTGGAATGTGAAATATGCAAATTGAAGGATGGTTGACTTAAATGTTCTCTAAAGAGTTGGGGACCGTTTGATTAAAAGGGCCTACAGAGGTCATACCGTACCGGGCCCGGCCCAACCGGCCGGGGAGTGACACATTCCCGGTTGGGGCCCACACTCTTACAACTCGGGTATTTTTCCGGTAATAATACATATAAAAATAAAAAATCTTAAAATTCATAAACAATGAATGATGAACGACGGTTTATTTAAAAATTAATTACAATCGTATAAAAGATTTTTATTTAACTAAAATTAGCTCTTAGTCAAACTCAAAACCATGCTTTTGCATATGAAACACGCAATCAAGCCTTAATTGGGCCCACCATAAGCGCTAAAAAAGTCCATCTAATCCAGAGTATACACTAACGTCACAGACCGTCACTCAAATACATCCGTGTAAACCCCAGAGCTGACAAGCCACGTGTCAAACAGCATGAGTCTCATAATGGAACCACGTACAGCGTCCCGTCAAATTATCATTCCCTACGCCACCACCGTTGTAGCCATGATAAAATGATCCCAGTCGTCTCCATTTCTTCCAAGCTCTCCTCAACAAGCTTCATGACTTTCACTACCATCATCCTCATGGACGACTGAACAAAAAGGAAATTCCCAAAATCTCATGAGATGGAGAAATTCTCATACAACTCATATCCCGATTCCGCCGACTCCTCGCCGCGATCTCGTGAGATCGAGTTCGACAACCCGTCCCCATGGGAGGATCAGCAGCAGCAGCAGCAGCCGCCGTCGCAGAGCTACAAGGTGAAGTTCTTGTGTAGCTATGGCGGCAAGATCCAGCCGCGTCCGCATGATAACCAGCTTGCCTATGTCGGCGGCGAGACGAAGATCCTCTCCGTCGACCGTGGAATCAGGTTTACGGCCTTGGTCTCTAGGCTCTCCGCCATCGTCGGCGGAGAAGTTGGTTCCGACGTCACGTTTAAGTACCAGTTGCCTGGAGAAGACCTCGACGCCTTGATCTCCGTTACCAACGATGATGATCTTGAGCACATGATGCACGAGTACGATCGGCTCCTCCGTACTTCCTCTAAGCCTGCTAGGATGCGCCTGTTCCTCTTCCCGGTGTCTTCTTCTTCCGGTGGGTTTGGTTCCGAGGGTTCGACCAAATCGGATCGAGATCGGTTCGTTGAGGCGCTGAACTCAGTTCCGAGTCGACCGGAATCAGAGAAGTCCATAACCGCTCCTCCGAATAATGCGGATTTTCTGTTTGGATCGGAGAAAGGAGTATCTCCCCCGCTGCAGCCGCCGCCGGCTGTGAAGGTGCGCGAGGCAGCTCCGGAGTCTATGACGCTTGAAGCTCCGCTAATCGGCGATCAGCGCGTGATCTCTCCGGATCACGGCCTGAATCCGGTGGAGATACAAAGACAGCTACAGGAATTCCAGAGGCTGCAGATCAGAGATCAGGAACAACAGCAGCTCCAGCAACAGCAACAACAACAGCTGCACCAGCAACAGCAACAAGAGGCTGTTTACAGGAGGAAGAGCGAGGACGGTATCATAGAGCCTGGAGGATACTTCTCTCCTACCTTCGCCCAAAATCCACCGCCGGTGATGGCGACGGTGCCGCAACAGACGAGTCCACCAGCCCCGGCGGGTTTCTGGCAAGGGAAACACATCCCAGGAGGCGTCTTCCCTGCAACAACACCTGGACTACCAGAGCAACCGGTGTACATGATACAAGGTCCTGCTCCGGGGACTGTATACCACGCGCAACCTCCGCCGGGCATCGTGAGACCAATAGCCACCGGTCAGGGCACTCAAGGTTACTACCCTCCCGTACAGAGGATGCCAGCAGATGCATACAGGGAGCACCCGACATATAGCGTGGTTCAGCCGCCGCCGCAGCCGCAGCAGCAACCACCGCCAGGAACTCAGGTACCGCCGCCGTTTTCCTCCGCTGCACCACCTCCGCCTTATTCCGCCGTCGCGCCTCCGCGGCCAGTAATGGGTAGTGGCCCGATTGGATTACATGATCAGACGGCGTATGCGCAAGTGACTTATGACGGCACCGGGATGGGGAAACAAGTGTACTACACCGCACCTGGAGGAGCCATTGTAGCTCCACCGCAGCCGCAGCCGCAGCCTCAGTACCATGGGATCGGGGTGCCCATTAGTGGCATGAGCGAGCTGAGAACCGGGCAGGACGGGAAAGTAGCAATGGCAATGGCTCCAAAAGTGCCACAGAGTTCAGATTCCGCCTGAGGATGTGATGATGAGGTAAATGATATCAAAGTTTATCAGGCAATATATATATGTATATGTATAATGCTATTTAGATGAATTCGATGTCTGGGTGTCCGATGAATAATCGATTAGTTTGGTATTCAACTTTGTTCTACGGATCTAATTTGACGATGCTATGTGAATTAACGAAATGTTCTTGATTCTGCAACTTTCTATGATCTTGGTTAAATTTATGATTTGGCTCCCCGTGTTTATGAAGCTTTCTGACTCTTTATTTTCGCTTTTGGAGAATATATATATATATATATATATGCATTGAATATATGGAATTTCTATAAATTGGGTTTATAGGAATATGAAATATAATGGATCCAATCAAAAAGGCATCATTTTGTACCTTTGGTTGCTTGGGTGTTTGTGCCTGATGCGTTTTCCTAGTTGTATCCTTGCGTGAAGGTTAGATCTGTGTGTTCCTTTAGAGAATCATTCGAATACGGTTCTAGAAGAACTCCCCAATCCTCTACATACATACATACATACACATATAGAATGGTGAAGAAGCTTCATGATCATAAGAACATAGAAACCAAAGAGAGACAAATGTTTAGAATCTGGTAGTCGGAAGAAAATCGATGTCGGATTTAGACATCAAACTAATAATCTCATCGACATGTGTTGTTGGAAATCTCCTGTTAGGTATTTGTGTTTTCATTTTCTTGCTTTATTATTTCTATATTATCTTATTAAAGTTGTTTGTTGTTATTGTCGTCCATCCTACAATTGTTATCAAAAGGAAAATTTAATAGAAAAAGAAAAACAAAAAAAAAGAAAGGGAAATATCCAGTGGCCTAATTAATGTTTATATGTTTTTGTCATTGAGAGTCGTTGTTCCTCACTTGCCCCCTTGTTGGTCAATCTATCAAACCACATGGTTCCACCTCTCTCCCCTATCCAATGATGTCAACACTTACATACATATTGCCTCATCTCATCCTGTATTTGCATACGTGTTAATTTAGTTAATAAGTCAACTATAACAAACAAAAAAGTAATCTATCATTCAGATTAATCTACAAGTGTGATACTTTCCAAAGATTAGAGTACTGTACTAAGGTGGTCCCTCCTATAAACGAATTTGTTTTGTTTTTTTAAGAACGTCCATTGGAATTTGAACCGAATTGTCAAATTGGGTCAATTTGGTAATGTTTCGATTTTTTCTAGGCGTGAAAATTTGTAAGCGTGGAACTTTTTGGTTCGAAAAGTAAGATGCACGTTGATCAATATAGATATACGACATAAAAAAATAACATTAATAAATGCTTCTGTACAATATTACAAACGAAAAATCGTAGGAAAAAAAGAACGACTTACCGCAAACTTCCCATGAAGCTGGAAGAAGACCGTCGCTAGGAGTAGCCATTGTTGGCGTTTACCTTCTAAACATGTCCCCTTTTGGCTATTCTTCTGTGTTTTTGAACTCCAAGAACAGGTGACTGATGGAAGATTCACAAACTGAATGACCATCCGCAAAAAGAATTGGTGAGCTTCAATTTAGACACCATCTAAAATATTTTGTGGCACGATTTACAACAAAATTAATTTTCTAAAGGATTTGTATTAAAATTAGAGAGTATTGTTTAAAATAATATATAGTCAAAATAATTTGAATATATATAAAATGAGTGTAAAAAATACTATAAATCGAACAAATTCAATTTTTGCGATCCCCATTTATTGCATAATCGAAAAAAACAGTAGCACTTTATTCGAAACATAAAACCGAAGGCGAAGAAAAATTGCAACAAAGAGCCTAAGGTTCAGAAAGGCACGAGTACATTGGTTTGCATGTTATTACATCAACCCTTCAAAAGACGGACCACCTGGTACAAGAGAATAAATGCCTGAAAGCCTCAATCCAACAATATTTTATCTTCTCCAGGGGTTTGCTTTCAGGTGTCCCCTTTATTAACATTCATCAGAAGAACTTTGGAAAAGGTTTGGCATGGGTCATCAATGAATGCGTCCCTTTGACAACATGATATAGCATGGCTATGGTGGTAACAGAGATGAAGAATGGGATTTGCTTTGATGCATGGAAAATGAATTGGTAGAAACTCGGGTAGGTGAGGCAAATCAAACCCATTTTCATGTAAACAAGGTATCCAGCCAAAACAACACCCGTCAGATAAGCCCCCGAGATTCTGTTGAAGATCGATAACATGGAATTCATTTGAGGCTGGTAGACAGGAAGATGAGGAGACAAGGGGCGAAAGCTATGTGTTTTAGGAGAATGATGTTCCTCCAAGGTATCGGATTTTGTAGTAAACAGGCGCCTGGTTCCAAAAGATGGTGCACCCAATTGAAGCTCCCGTTTTTCATTGGAACCCACAAAAGATGCTTTGATCTGAGCTGCTGCAACATTCTAGAATGACAGAAGGATCACCAAATTCAAGCACAAATTAGATATAAAGTATCACACCTTAAACATATAATAGCAGAAAGAGTCCGGATACTAGTAGAAAATGCCTCACCTTTCCCTCCCCAGCGGCATCACTTGTCTTAGTGGTACCCAAACCGATACCAATAACGTCATTCACGACAGGTTTTGAGCTGTATAAACGAGGGTCTAACATCAAACATGACCATACAAAGATCTTACGTTTTTCATCCAACGAATCCAAAAGCAAATTACCTGAAGATCCTACACAAACTAGCTCGGTTTTGACCAACGTACGAAGTAACCAAGGATGGTTCCCCTGAGGCAGCCCACTGCATATATGTTCCACAGGGATTAAAAACAAAGTGCATCCTTCAAACACAATGTATATATATATATATATAACAACCAAAGTAGTTGTATCGTGTGATCAATTTGTAAGACCCAAAACAAATAAAGGAAGGAGTTGATTCTCTTCGCTATCCAACTATGCTCACACCAGATTCAGCTACAACATATACCAATTAACAAGAAATTTCAAGAGCCTTCAGTGAAAATATCATTCATAAACCCAGTTGATTATCTCAGTTTTCTATGTATTATACACACCAGTACACGTAGAAAAAACGACGCACACGCACGCCTATTATCCAAAAAAATTACGATCTCCCTCTCGAATCCCGAGTGCTTCATAAAGATTCAAACTGAACCCAGATGGAAGACGAAACTAAGCGGAATCAGATTGTTTTAGGCTATTTGTTGAAAAATATAAAATCAGAATGTAAAGCGTACCAATCTGTAAGCGGAAAGAGGAGCGGAGACAACATGCTGGCGTCTTATGGCGCGGAGAAGAGAAGAAGTAGCCATTACTGAATCCGATCGGATTCTTTTGCGCTCTGTTGCTCGGAAATTTCTCCAAGTTCTAAAGCCAGAACGGATCTACTACGATTATGTCAATCAACCTAGTAGTCGAAATTTTTTGGGGGTATTCTCGTAATTATAGAATATGTAAGCTATTTGCACGTTTCTCTAAGCAATTAGAATTTAGAAGAGCCCAGAATGAACTACGAACCCTCTGTATGAGGAAGAGACTTTTCCATTGGACATTATGACGATTCGATTCAGCCGACCAAAAGACACTCACAGTGACATTTCTCCGGCAGTTGTAACTCATGTCGGAAAACTAAGAATGAGACACCGATATGAAATTTATTAATCGCAGAAGCTCTAACAAATGGCGAACTTCAAGTGGGAATTTTCAATCTCAAGCTCTTCTGTGTATTACATTCGAACCCTCAAGCTCAAGAAGCCAGAGGTAGACAGCCCTAAAACCTCAACTGATGAGAATGAAGTCTTCTTTCACTTCTTTGCCTCCTCGTACTCTGCCTCAGGAGCCTGGTCGCCACCTCCCTGAGACCCACCAGTGGCTGAGCCACCTGAACCACCACCACCGGCCATGTGTTGACCGATCTTGGAAACAGCTTTGTTAGCTGCATCAATCTTGGATTTGATTTCGTTTATATCATCCCCAGACATGGCGTTCCTCAAATCTGCAACCGCGTCCTCTATCTCCTTTGCGATCTCAGCCGGGATTTTATCTCTGTACTCTCCCAAACTCTTCTCTACGCTGTAAATTGTTGTGTCCGCGGTGTTCCTGGTGTCAATCAGTTCTTTTCTTTCCTTATCCTTCTGAGCGTGCAGTTCAGCTTCCTTAACCATCTTCTGGATTTCATCTTCGGAAAGTCCTCCAGATGAACGGATAGTTATTTGTTGTTCTTTACCCGTTGCCTTGTCCTTGGCAGAAACAGTAACAATACCGTTAGCATCAATATCAAATGTCACCTCGATCTGAGGGATTCCTCTTGGGGATGGTGGAATGCCCACGAGCTCGAATTCTCCTAACATTTTGTTGTCAGCCGCCATTTCACGCTCACCTTGAAGCACCTTGATACCAACTTGTGTTTGATTATCAGCCGCGGTTGAGAAAACCTGTGAGCAGTGACAGCACATTATACCAAGCCTCCAAGTACAGTTATGACCCAACTAACTGCGGAATTTTTCTCTGTAAGACCGATCTTGAAAGTACAGTTTCATATCTTCGACTATTTCGTTCAGCCGCAGCAAAATGTTTGGATCAAGATAATAAGATCTGAAGCCATTACCTGACTCTTCTTTGTGGGAATTGTCGTGTTTCGGTTGATCAGTCTGGTGAAAACACCACCGAGGGTCTCAATACCAAGGGATAGAGGTGTGACATCAAGAAGAAGCAGCTCTTTGACATCACCACGGAGGATACCACCTTGAATTGCAGCTCCCATAGCAACAGCCTCATCAGGATTAACGCCTTTACTAGGACTCTTCCCAAAGATCTCAGAAACAACAGATTGTACCTTAGGGACACGACTCATTCCTCCAACAAGAAGAACTTCATCAACTTCCTTGGCACTTATACCGGCATCTTTGAGACAGCTCTTGCACGGGTCACGAGTCCTCTCTATCAAGTGATTAACCAAAGCCTCAAACTTTGATCTGGTCAGGGTAATATTAAAATGCTTCGCACCAGATGCATCGGCTGTGATAAAAGGCAGGTTAATATCTGTTTGGGAGGTAGACGAGAGTTCAATTTTCGCTTTTTCAGCCGCTTCCCGAAGCCTCTGCAAAGCAAGCCTGTCCTTGGACAAGTCAATTCCCTCAGTTCTTTTAAATTCGTTCACCAAGAAATCCAACAGTGCATTATCAAAGTCCTCCCCTCCCAAGAAGGTGTCACCATTGGTAGCTTTCACCTGCGGAAGAAACTTGCATTAGAGATAAGAAGCAAGATGCTAAATTTCTTAAGCAACAAAAAGGAAAAACATCAGACTAAATGATGATACATGCCTCAAAAACGCCATTAGAGATCTCCAAAATGGAAATATCAAATGTCCCACCACCAAGATCAAACACGGCGATAAGACCCTCCTTGTTGTTCATACCATAAGAAAGGGCAGCTGCTGTAGGTTCATTTATGATTCTCTCTACATCAAGACCAGCAATTCTACCTGCATCTTTTGTTGCCTGTCTTTGAGCATCATTGAAATATGCAGGAACAGTGATTACGGCCTTGGAAACAGATTTCCCGAGGTAGGCCTCTGCAGTCTCTTTCATCTTTGTAAGAACAAATGCGCCGATTTGGCTAGGAGAGTATTGCTGGCCATTAGCTTCAACCCATGCGTCACCATTTGGAGCACGAACGATCTTGAAGGGAACCATCTTCATTTCCTTTTGGGTCTGGGGATCATCGAATTTCCTACCAATCAGACGTTTTGTACCAAATACTGTGTTTGTTGGGTTGGTGACAGCTTGACGCTTGGCTGGTGTACCCACTAGAAGCTCTCCTTTTTGGCTGAATGCTACAACAGAGGGTGTCGTCCGTGATCCTTCAGCATTCTCAATAACTTTTGGGTTCTGAGATGTAAACCATCACACAGACACGAACAATAAGCATAATACTGTCAGGTTAAACTAAAGATAAAACCAGAACCGTGCACACAACATCTCACCTTTCCCTCCATTATGGCAACGCACGAGTTAGTAGTACCCAAATCAATACCAACAATGTCATTTGCAACAGGCTTCGAGCTGTAGCAAAAGCAAAAACCGAATGACAACCAAATACAACTGAAAAGGGTTTATCAGGTTGCATTCCCAGGAAACCAAAATCATCCTACCTGAAGGTTCTACAAAAACTCGTAAAGCTTTGTCCGGTATACGAACTGTGCCAAGATGGTTTCCCATTCATAGCCAGCTGCAACAGGGGTTATTAGTGTTAGAGCAAACTATGGCTTCCCGGGTCCATTCAATGCATATAAAATCCACACAAAAATTATAATGTCCTGAAGATTTCATGAAGTACTAATTCCACCACGACAAAAATAGACATAAAAATCCATTCTTTAACCAGAAATATAAATTTCCCGAGGGTCATTTGATTCTGGACCAGATAAATCTGATTGTACACGTTGAACACTAAGGGCACATGTCACCAACCCCGAAATTCTTGTTCATATATCCCAAAATAAACAATAACTATTCCCCCAGTCTCCGTCTCACCCAAAAGGTATCGTGTCTACATCATTTTCGAGCAAAATTTCCACGAGACAGACACAAAACAACAGTAGGAAATTACTTCCGAACCGAATATAGAAAAATAACGAAAACTAGCTTCTTGATCGTCAATGATCGAGAAACATAACAAAACATACAGATTTGTAGACGGAAAGAGGGGCGGAAGCGACATCACGGCGTCGCATAGAGCGGAATAGAGCCGCCGCAGCCATAGATGAAGAGGATCAGCTTTTTCACTAACTTCCTGAAGAAATTGCTAATTGTGCAGATGAATGGGATCGCTAGGGTATAGGGTTTTGCGCGTCCCTCGAGGAAATAAGAAATGAAGGAGTAGGAGAGTTCTAGAGGAAACAAGCTAACTCCAGACATTGATAAAGGCTTCCATCCACTCACTCAAAAAACGTCGTCGTATTCGTATTTTCCCAACCGCCATACCGCAGGGTTGTAGCTGTTGCATACGTGGCATGAAGCAATTCATAACCTCTCTTTTAATTTTTTCGTTTTTGCATTTTATGTAAATTGTGTTAAACGCACTCAAAAGTAACATAATTCCATAAAAGGCCCAATAATGTTAGTTCTTTCTTTTTCAACCACTCAAGTTCCATGTGTCAAACATTTTAATTAAATTCGAACGCTCTAAAACCAAATCGAAGTGTACTTTTGTCCAAATTTAATTCAGTTTGATTATAATCGAATAAAAATACTCAAAATAAATTCTACAAATAAAATTTTAGCTTATACCAATAATATAAAATATAAATTTAAATGAATTGTTATATTTTACTTTTTTTAAATATATCTAATGCATTCAAAATTGGATACTAGTGCTACAAATTAAACGGCATATATAAAAATAAAAATTAACATACAATTTAAAAGTACTAATAAAGCTACTACTCTTTAACTATTCTTCGATGCTATTTAAAATTATTTAAAATAAAATTCATAAAAAAATAAAATTATAATTTATCGTCACGAATTTGTTAAATCCAAGATAATTACCACAGTAGCAAAGACCACGATGTATTTCTTTTCTTTTATTTGGTCTAAATTGGGAATAATGATACCGGAATAAGGACAAGGGCGTCCAAAAGGAGACAGCAACTCCTTCAATGAAAAGTCACAAAGCATTTCATAAAATCCAGTTCATGTTCTGGACAACAATATAAAACCGAAGCAAGAGCAGTAATTTTTCTTAGGCACCCATCACCGAACCAGAGTTCTTCTTGCACTCCGACAACATATCCATGTAGAACTGGCACTTGCTGATGTCGCTCCCATAGCTGCTAATGCACTGCACCCAATTATAAATTCCACTTTAATCTCTCACAATCCGACTATACAAGCCATTCATATGTGTGTATTGTAATGTTCATATGTTCCGAATCATATCATTATTCTCAGTATCTCATAGATCTATTGCAAAAAGAATACAATGCAGAAGTGACCATATTGAGTATGTGCCTCACTCAAGCCTAACCTAAAGTGAAGATAAGAATATATCTAAACGGTCTGGATGTTTGTTAACAAAGATTTAAACCTAAGTTAAAAGGGTGAGGATAAAGCATGAGGAAAGATTTAGGACATACATCTTGGAAAGCCTTTGCGTGAATATCACAAGCACCAGACCCCATACTGTTTGCCATTGGAGATGCAGCCGGGGCAGCACTAGAAACCTCAGAAACCACAGTTTCATGCTGAATGGTTCGTGGGCCCATCACGGCATCCACAGCCCTGTGTGCAACGGCACTTCCAGCACCAAAACCCATACCTAGTTTCAGTACAACACATCAGTCAACACATATGTCCACTCATCATATTCATCTAGATAAAAGGAATGCACATAGCACATACCCTGAACTATTGTTGAACCAATGCCAGAGAACATGGATCCACCACTGCTAGGCTGAACAGGGGCTGGAGGAGGGGCAGAGCGAACTGCAACCATAAATAATACACATTCCAACACGGAAAACTAAGAGCTTAAAAAGATGAAACCCAGATAGAAGATGTTTGGTATATTTCACGTCGTCGTGTAGTCTCGTGTAGTCTATGATGAACTTACCAGTCTGAGGAGGTGGGCTCCGAGCAGCTGCTGGGCGAGCACGAGGAG
This sequence comes from Gynandropsis gynandra, assembly GCA_036759665.1. Lineage (NCBI taxonomy): Eukaryota > Viridiplantae > Streptophyta > Magnoliopsida > Brassicales > Cleomaceae > Gynandropsis > Gynandropsis gynandra. The sequence goes on from CM071860.1 coordinate 2,479,483, forward strand.
CAGATCTTCCTGCAAAAGATGAGAAAAAATATGGCATCTTCTTCAGACGAGATAACAAAAGAAGCCAAAGCAACGAAGTATAATCTAATCCTTAACAGACAGACCGAAAGACAGACAAAAACATCCTAAATCCACAAAACACGGAAAGATACCACAGCGATTTAACAATTTATCCCAATTATTACAATACAAAGAAAAATAAAGGAAAACAAATCCAATCAAGTTTTACAAATGTAAACAACTTTTACTCTTGAATTACATAGTTCAAAGAATCTCAGTGCAGTTTCCACAGCAACGAGATCGGATCCACCGATACAAAACGCAGAAACGGGTAAGAATCATAAAAACGCGAAACAAAAATTCGATGACTTCGTTAACCCTAAACCAGAGGCGCATACATAAACAAACCGACAACTGAAGAATTATCTGGAAACCCTATGAACGTAGAGATCTGATATCAAAACAAAAATCATACCACCGGAGCTTCGGCGAGGCATCTTGACAGAGACGGCGTAGAAATGAAGGGTTTTGCGGCAAATACGTAAAATTAATCTTCATCCAGAATCCTGGAGACGAAGATTTATAAGACAGGACAAAGGCAGGACGAGAACACGTGTCAGATTTTGATTGGGTCATTAGTCGAACAATCCAGAAGACAAAATATTGGAGTATTCCCCAAGGCATGTGAATTTGGGCTTTAACGGCCCATCAAGATAATATATTTAGCATACATGGGTTACAATTACAAAACGTAACTTCCGTAAATTAATATTCATGGCCTATAAACGAATTGAATTGGCTCCTTTTTCTTATGGGTTCATGTTGTGTTCATACCACCGGAGCTTCGGCGAGGCATCTTGGCAGAGACGGCGTAAAAATTTAAATGTTTTGGAGTGACTACGCCAAATAATAATAGATATTGGAGTACTTTCCAAAGCATGTGAATTTGGACTTTTAACGACCTATCAGAATCATACATTCAGCATACATGGATTACAACTATAACTTATTATCATACATTCAGCATGCATGGATTACAAGTGTAACTTTTGTAAATTAATATACATCCTATTAAAATTGATTATAAGCAAAAAATATATCAACTATTTGTATAAACTTATATATATATATATATATATATAAATATAAAAATACAAATATAAAAAAAATACAAATAATACATGATATGAACAATTTCAGCAGGGTTATAAACGTAACAGCAACCCTAGTTTTTATTTATTTATGAATTCATGTTCGAATCGACGAATTAAAAAAAAAACAATTGATATTAAAGATGAAATCGACCGGATTATCAATACATCATCTTATTCTCAAAATAATTTTAGTTTAACGCGGTATAATAATACATTTGACTTTTTTATTTTCATTTTTGTTTTGTGTGTGAAAGAATATGATTCTACATATAATAAAAAATATATCTAAGGGTGGTTTTTTATTTGATTTTGTAAAACCAAACCAAATCTAATCAAATAATGGTTTTTGCTTTGGTTAAATTCAAGAATACATAAAAAAAAAGTCGATCAGTAAAAATTAAAAAATCAATTGAATTCGATTCGAATCGATTATTAACTCTCGATTCATAATACTTGGTGTTTTTGCGAAGCAAAATCTAATACTTAATAGACGACATATATAAATATCCTAAAGGAACGAAACTCGGAAAGATACCACAACGCCTGAACAATGTTTTCTCGGTTATTACAATCCAAAAAAAAAAGAGCAAACCCAACCAAGTCAAAATAATTTCAACAACATTTACACCTAAATCCATAGTTCAAAGAATATCGATATAGTGTCCTCAGCGTCGAGATCCGTCCCATCAATACAAATGCGGAAAACGAGTAGGAATCATACAAATGAAACAACAAACCAAAAACTTCATAAAACCCTAAACTAGAGGCACATAGATATGCAATCAGACAAGTGAAAATTTCTCTGAAAACCCCAGGAACTTAGAGATCTGAAGAGACGAGGTATCTTAACAGAGGCAACGTAGAATTTTAAATGTTTTATGGTGACTACGTAAACTAACTAACTTCCATAATCCTGGAGACAAGTTTTAATTTATAAGCAGGACATATAAGATTTTTAGGTTTAATCTTATATTTGTGGACCTATATATGTGAATAATGTTGGAATAAGTGTTGTCATTCGGTTTATTCCAAATTAAATGTGATCGGATTTAAGTTTTGGACTTCGGTATCGAATTGAATGGGGAGGATTATATGCATAGAGACCTTTGGCAGTATCGTTTATATTTCATGATGGACGAAATTAAACGATACAATTGAGAACCATAATTAATCGGTTATTCGTCGGTTTATGGTACATAGTTCACGTGTCTGTATAAATGGAATTCATTTGGTTTCTGAAAGGGGATTTATTTTATTACAAAAATCTACAGAAACTTTTAAAGAGTCTCTCTTCTTGATACATCCCATCAATATCAAGTTTTTCGGTTATTGCACGTAGAATTAGAAGATCTATTCCGCTGTATAATATCACAATAGAGTTTCGGGGATTTCGGAATCCTAATGAGGTGAAATCGGATTCCTTCAAAACAAAGTCCACCAAAGACGTGAAGATACACATATCAGATTGTGATCGGGTTATATTCTAACAAAATCCTAGATATTGGAGTATTTTTCAAAGCATGTGAATTTGGACTTTAACAACCTATCAGAACCATACATATAGCATGCACGGTAACAAGTATAACTTCCGTAAATTAATATATATCGCCTATCAAAATTGATTATTAGCCCTAAAAATATATCAACGATTTGTACAAACTTATATACATAAAAAATATATAAAAAAATACAAATAATAGATTATGTGAACAATTTCAGTATGACAATAAACGTATTGGCAACTCTAAATTTTGTATATATGAATTCATGTTCAAGTCGGCGAATTTAACACAAAATAATTGATATTAGAGATGAAATCGACTGAATCATAAATACATCTTGTATTCTTAAAATACTTTTATTTAACTCGATATAATAAAACAAATGACTTTATTTTCATTTTTGTTCTATTTGTGTGAAAGAATATGATTCTAAATTTAATAAAAAATATATCTAAGGGTAGTTTTTTGTTCGATTATATAAAACCTATAGGGTTGATTTAGATGCAGAAACGTGTTTTATCAACCGATTATAGATCTAGTCATGTTTAACAATTAGTTTTCTCAGATTTCAACGACGAACACGATATAGAAACGATTTCATAGTACCTGTAGCGTTGAACGTGTGATTGTCGGATGCAAGACTTGATAATACAAGCCCTCTACGTGTATCCACGCCGAGATCGGATATGCTTTTCTGCGGAATTCAGGAAGAACGAAAAAAACTATTTTTCGTTCTTTTCTTCTGATGGCTATTAGGGTTTAGGTTTTGTGTTTTTGAGTAATCTGATATCCTCAGGATAGATGGGGCGATTCAAGTGAGATCCATAACGAAAACTCGTTTTCGTTTATTTATAATTATTAACTTTTAAGAATTACAACTTAAACCTAAACTATTGAAAATATTAAATAAATGCCATAATACTTTCAATCTCCCACTTGCCTTTACGTAATATCTCATAGTCGAAGTACACATGTATCTCCATACACATACTTGTCCGTACATCTTATGTACTATCCCCAAAAGAAAACCCAAAAGAAAAATCAAATACAATTATATTCTTCGGTGCTAGCGGATGAATATAACTGTATCCCACACTGATTGTCTAACAATCATAAGCAGATACCGAGACACTCGTATGCGTGTGACCTCGTAGGTTCATCACTAACCTGGTGGTCAATTAGTCATACTAATTAACTAATCGAGGTTGGCGTCTAGCAACACTCCTCAACGACCAAATAGTGTGAAGTAACATCCTTACTCTATAGAACCATGGTAAAAGAACAATATCATTATTTCCTTCCGTCTTTACAGCTCCGAATAATCCTAGAACATGGTCTAACTGTCAAGTCCTAATAGATTATCAACTATTTTTCATGCCTAACATAACTGACCGGTGAATGATCGCAAAAAACTCTTTTCTTCTCTCATTCAAATGCCCTAGCCAAGGTCTTTTCAGTCATTATGTTGTTGATAACATAGAGCTCCAACTCTTTACAAAGAGTTGACGGATTCCACCTTGATCAATCACTAACTGCACAAGCATCTAATCATTCCCAATATCCTTTCAACTTATATCCCAAGACATAAGGTGTCCAGAATCAAAGAATGGTAGATAACTTGTCAGTTACCATGTTGATCTCAGGTCTAAGGAAATCATGATATTCTAATCAATCCAGAGAAGTTCCTATTGACAGTTCAATGGTAATGCAACCATTAGGAATTCTCCCTTTCAGTCTGTTCAATGATCACATCTCTATGTGCATCATCCATACATGTGATTTAGTAAAAGAGATCTACTAATTTCTATCAAATAGAAACCATCACATCCATGTTGATCTATCCGGATTACTAATGTCCAATTAGTTATCCTATGATCAAGAACGATTTAGATTAAGTTTTACCAAAACTTGACTCTCTTTATCATGATGACAAATTTCTAAACTTTATCATGAACTCTATCATACTAGCTATGAAAATATATACACATATATTATGCAAATATCATCAAAATGATAAAATAATGTCATTTTGTTTATTCATAAATGTTCAAAAATATATGACATAAAATAGCTCTTAAATAGTTACACTAATTGCATTATTCCTAGAACTAATTCCAACATGTCATGTTTTTCAATCCAATCTTCAACTTGTGCTTGTCAAACTTTTTTGAACCAAGCGCCTTTGTGAGTGGATCTGCTGCATTTTCTTTTCCTTTTACCTTTTGGATTTGAACGTCCCCACGCTCAACGATTTCCCTTATTAGATGGTACTTGCGCAGAACATGCTTTGATCTTTTATAAGATATTGGTTCCTTCACCTGGACTATTGCCCCAGTATTATCACATAATAAAGGAACTGGATCCTTTATCGAATGTACCACACCAAGTTTAGTTATGAAATTTCTCATCCAGACTGTTTCCTTAGCAGCTTCACAAGCCGCTATGTATTCTGCTTCCCTAACCGAATCAGCTATGGTAGCTTGTTTGTAACTTTTCCAACACACTGCACTCCCATTGAGGCAAAAGACATACCCCGATGTCGATCTGCTATCATCCTTATCGAACATAAAGGTGGCATCCATGAACCCTTCTAACTCCAAGTTAGAATCTCCATAAACGAGGAATTGGTCTCTAGTCCTTCTCAAGTACTTGAGAATGATTTTTACCAATTTCTAATGTTCTTCACGGGGATCTGCCTGATACTGACTCGCTACACTTAGCGCGAAGGCTACATCAGGCCTCGTACATGTCATGGAATACATGATGGATCTCACTGGCTAGCGTATGCGATCCTACTCATGCGTTCTCTCTCTTCTTGAGTCTGAGGACAATCCTCTTTGGAGAGAGTAATTCCAGTGCCTATCAGTAGATAGTCTCTCTTGGAATTTTCCATGTTATACCTCTTCATGATGGTATCAATGTACTGGGACTGTGATAGTCCAAGCAACCTCCTTGATCTATCTCTATAGATCTTTATTCCTAGAATATTGGTTGCTTCTCCCAAATCTTTCAAGGAGAACTGTTCAGATAACCAAAACTTCGTCTCTTGCAACGCAGAAATGTCATTCCCCATGAGCAATATGTCATCCACATAAAGAACAAGGAAGACAACCGCGCTCCCACTAAACTTCTTGTACACACAAGGCTCTTCTTCGCATCTAACAAAATTGAACTCTTCAACTACCTTGTTAAAGCGAATGTTCCAGGTTCGAGAAGCTTGCTTGAGTCCATAAATGGACCTCTGAAGCTTGCATACCATATGACTTTGAGTTGACGACGTGAAACCCTCAGGTTGAGTCATGAAAACTTCTTCCTAGAGCTCTACGTTAAGGAAAGCTGTTTTCACGTCCGTCTGCCAAATCTCATAGTCATGGAATGCCGCTATCGCAAGCAGAATCCGAATAGATTTGAGCATTGCCACATGGAAGAACGTTTCTTCATAGTCAATCCCTTCTCGTTGACTATATCCCTTCGCAACTAGACGAGCTTTATAGGTCTCTACTTGCCCGTCTGCTCCAATCTTCCTCTTGTATATCCATTTACAACCTATCGGTCTGGAAGCCCGTGAAGATTCAACCAAAGTCCAAACTTTGTTGATCCTTATAGTATCCATTTCGGATTCCATAGCTTTCCACCATTTCTCAGAATCTAGGCCTTGCATAGCCTCTTGGAAAGTCAACGGATCATCATCTCTATGACTGACCACGTCCTCTTGCACCATCAGATTAAGTTTGTCAGGTGCACGTCGAGAACGTGTTGACCTTCTCAAGAAAGCTTGTGTAACAGGTTCAACCTGCACTGGGATATCTTGTTGGGCTCTTTCCTGAACAGGTTCCTGAACTTGTTCCTGAACGGACATTGTCACTTCAACATTTGAAGATGAGGCGCCGGAGCCTAACAACGTATCTCCCAGCCAAGATTGCTCATTTGACATCTCATATCTATGAGCTTGCATTGCTTCGTCGGGTTCTTGAATCTCGTCAAGAACTACTTCCCCACCATGAATTTCTTCATCAAGGAATTCCCTTTCATGAAATGTTGCCGTTCTGGCCACAAACACTTTGTGCTCAGATGAGTGATAGAAATAATATCCAATAGTTTTCTTGGAATAACCTATAAACCTACACCTGTCAGACCTAGTATCAAGCTTGTCTGGCTGAAGTCTCTTAACGAAGGCCGAACACCCCCAAACCTTGATGTGTCTCAGGTTTAGCTTACGTCCTTTCCATATCTCATTTGGTGTCTTCGAGACTGCTTTGGTAGGAACTTTGTTTAGCAGATAGACATCTGTTTCTAAAGCATAGCCCCATAAGTTCATTGGAAGATCAGTGAACCCCATCATGGATCTCACTATATCTAATAAGGTTCGATTTCTCTGTTCGGATACACCATTATGTTGTGGTGTTCCGGGAGAAATCCACTGAGACAAAATTCCATTTTACCTTAGATAATCAAGAAAATCATGACTCAGATATTCTCCACCTGGGTCAGACCTCATCATCTTGATGGTCTTTCCAGTTTGTTTCTCAACTTCACTGCGAAATCTCTTGAACATTTCAAAAGATTCAGACTTGTGTTTCATAAGATACACATATCCATAGCTAGACATATCGTCAGTGAAAGTTATGAAATAAGAATATCCTCCTCTGGCTTGAACTTTCACAGGTCCATATACATCTGTATGTACGAGTCCTAGAAGTTCAGTAACTCTATCTCCGATTCCAGTAAACGGAGATTTGGTCATTTTTCCGGTGATACAAGACTGACAAATTACATATGATTCATAATCATATTGACCAAGAAGACCTTCTTGATGCAACTTGTTTATCCTTTTCTCGCCTATATGACCAAGTCTACAATGCCAAAGGAAAGTCTAATTCACTGAATCATCTTTCTTTCTCTTATGGCCCGAAACATAAATGTTAATTTGTTCTACATTAACATCAGATAAGATATATAGTCCTTGTTGCAAATAACCATTCACACACAAATCATCACCATGATAAATAGAACAAATGTTATTACTAAAACCTGTTCGAAATCCACGTGTATCCAGAATAAAAATAGAAATCATGTTCGAAACAAATTTAGGAGCATAATAACAGTCGTCTAATAACAAGTTCTTGCCCGCAGGCATAACAAGGGAAATTGATCCTATGGCTAGAGCAGCAACACTTGCGCCATTTCCAACCTTCAGACTGAACTCTCCCTTCCTAAACCTCAGCCCCTGCAACATATTGCAGACGTTAAAACTGCTACCATATCCAATATACATCTAGACGAATCAAAAGTAGTTAAGGAAATCATGAAGACATTTTCCATGAGAATCTTACCTGGCTTCTTGCCCTTCAGAGACTATAGGAATTCTTTGCAATTCCTCTTCCAATGCCCCTTCTTCTTGTAGAAGAAACACTCAACATCAACTTGGTCAGATTTGCCCCTTTTGCCCTTAGATATGGTCACACCACCTTTGGACCCATGGAGCTTCTTCTTGGGCTTTTTGTTGCCCTTGCCCTTTTTGGAAGAAGAGCCGACCATCATTACGGCACTAAGTCCCTTAGACGTCTCGGACATTGACTGACTTTCATAGCCAATTAGTTGGTTTAGCATCTCATGCAGATCCATGTCCATCTTGTTCATGTTAAAGTTAACAATGAACGGAGAGAACGTCTCAGGCAATGACTGCAAGATCAGATCTTGAGATAACTCTTTACCCAGTGTGTACCCCAGCTTCACAAGTTGTTCAATAAGACTAATCATCTTTCGAACATGGGGTCCAACCGGAGAGTTCACAGTCAATCTAGACTTGAACAGAGTCTTCGACAATTGATATCTTGTCGTTCTGCTTTGTGCACCGTACATCTTCTTAAGATGCGTAATGATAGCAACAGGATCCATATCCTCATACTCGCGCTGGAGTTCTGAACTTATTGAGGCTAGGATGATACACTTTGCAGTGTCAAGGTCATCCTTTTGCTTTGTCCAAGCTAGCAAGCCATCCTCATCGTCATCAACACGTTCCTTGATAGGGTTCTCGATCGAATCGAGTATCTTCTCATGCTTGAGGACGATCTTAAGGTTGCGATACCAATCATCGAAATTTTCCCCCACAAGCTTGTGGACATCGAGAATGGCACGTAGGGAAATTGAAGACATTTTTCGGGGAACCTGGAAGGAAAAATTGCAGCATTTATTAGAACACTTATTTAATCAAATAGATATGGACTTTCATCTAAATGATTATTTCACTGATTAATACTATAATAGTATTCACAAATCGTATTTCTTTCAGTAATATCTTCTAAACTAATCATGCATAAGCCCCCTGGTAGTCAGGTCGTTTTTAAGCATATTAAACAGGTTGATTTTAATATGGCTCTATATCACATAGTCACCTGATAGTCAGATCGTTCCTATTGATATAGTTGAGTTCATCTTTCAACCCATGGTCGGATATCAATTAAGTTTATGTCCCGGGATAGTCTAGGCGTTTACAAAAAACTAATTGATCCTTCCAACTAGACATCTGATGTCATAGACGTACGAATCGAATTCTTGAACTACATGCCTCCTGTACCATGTAAACGAGAACCTATTCAAACGTCTACGATGAAAGAAAAGCCTAACGATAAAAATTTATCGTTTAAGAACTCAATTATTAATTTTAAATTAAAATTCTTTCATTTAAAATTAAAATATATTTTTTAGGGTTTTGCACGCGCGGGTTACGTGAGCCGCTCGGGCTCACGCAACGCACCCGCGCGGGCAGAGCCAAAGCGCCCGCTCGGGTAGTGAATCAAATGCAGTTAGGGTTTCTGAAACCCTACCGCCGCCACCGCCCATCTGTTGCCCACTTCGGGCTGGAGGAACCGCCGGCAAAGGCGCCTCCGAAATGCCCCACGAGCAGCTGTGAATCGGCGGCCAGGGAGTGCGACGCGGTGAGGGTTTTCTCTCTCCTTCGAGCGGCGATGGTCAACTCTCTTCTCCCTTGACGCTCGAAATCCGTCGACCATCGCAGTCCTCACGTGCCGTCGCCTCGCGTGTCGCCGCCCGGGTGAAGGAGCGGTTCGTCTAGGGTTCCTGAAACCCTTCATTCGCCGACTTCCTTCTCGTGCGCGGCTTCAGCGATCGAATCGCTCGCCTCCGTCGCACGAAGACACCTCCTCTGAACCGCACCGGTTGCCTTTGGAAACGCCGACCCTTCGCCGTCGACCGTCGACTCTCGTGCGGCCGGCTAGGGTTTCGGCCGCCGCCCAGGCGACTCCTGTACGGTTCTCGTTCTGGGTTTTCTGTTCTTGTGCGCGCGCGCATTTTTCGATCCGTTTTTTCACAAAAAAATCGAAAACTAATCCTAAACATGCATCCAGAAGCTCTGATACCACTATAGGGTTGATTTAGATGCGGAAACGTGTTTTATCAACCCTATTATAGATCTAGTCATGTTTAACGATTAGTTTTCTCGGATTTCAACGACGAACACGATATAGAAACGATTTCATAGTACCCGTAACGTTTAAACGTGTAATTGTCGGATGCAAGACTTGATAATATAAACCCTCTACGCGTATCCACGCTGAGATCGGATCTGCTTTTCTGCGGAATTCAGGAAGAACGAAAAAAAACTGTTTTTCGTTCTTCGTTCTTTTTTTCTGACGGCTATTAGGGTTTAGGTTTTGTGTTTTTTAGTAATCTGATAACGAAAACTCGTTTTCGTTTATTTATAATTATTAACTTTTAATAATTACGACTAAACTCAAACTATTGAAAATATTACATAAATGGCATAATACTTTCAAAACCAAACCAAATATAATCAGATAATGAATTTTTGGTTTGGTTAAATTCGAGAATATATAAAAACATTGATCGATAAAAATTAAAAAATCAATCGATTTCGATTCAAATCGATTATTAACTCTCGTTTCATAACAATTGGTGTTTTCATGAAGCAAAATCTAATACTTAAACAATAGACATAAACATCCTAAAGGGACGAAACTCAAAAAGATACAATAGTGCCTGAACAATGTTTCCCGATTATTACAATACCCAAAAAAAAAAAGGATCAAACCCAACCCAGTTTTACAAATTTCAACAACATCTACACTTAAATCTTAGTGTAGTATTCTCAGTGTCGAGATCCGCCCATCAATACAAACGCGGAAACGAGTAGGAATCATAAAAAACGAAACAACAAGCCAAGGACTTCATAAACCCTAAACCAGAAGTACATAGATATGCAAACGGACAAGCAAAAACCCTAGACGTAGAGATCTGAACAGAAATCATTCAATCGGAGCTTTGATGAGGCATCTTGATAGAGACAACGTAGAAATTAAGTGTTTTGCGGCGAATACGTAAACTAACTTCCTTCTATGATCATAGAGACAAGAATTTAATTTATAAACACGACAAAGTCCGCCAAGGGCGTTAAGATACACGTGTCAGATTTTGATTGGGTTATAATCGAACATAAAACTAGATATTGAAGTATTCCCAAGGCATGTGAATTTGGGGTTTCACAGCCTATCAAGATCATACATTCAGCATGCATGGGTTACAAGTGTAACTTCTGTAAACTAATATACATCGCCTATCAAAATTGATTATTGGCTAAAAATATATCAACGATTTTTACAGACTTATATACATATAAATATAAAAAATACAAATAATACATGAACAATTTCAGCACCACAACCTAAAACTTTTCTTTTTTATGAATTCACTTTCAAGTCGGCAAATTTAAAACAAAATAAATGATATTATATATGAAATCGATTGATTCATCAATATTTTTAATTTAATTGAGAATAATAACACATATGACTTTCTTTTATTTTTGTTTTGTGTGAGAACGAATATGATTTCAAAACAAAATAATTAATATTAAAGATGAAATCAACTGAATCATCAATGCATCGTGTATTTTTAATGTGAGCCCAAGCCCAAAAGATATATATATATATGATTAGGTTTGAAGAAATAAGAGAAGAAACAGAACGGTCGCACGGTCAGGAGAAGAAGAAAAAAAAAAGAAAAGAAAGGAAAAAAAGAAGAAGGATTCGCCAATTTAAGCGACGAGTCATCTTAAATACGTCCTAAAATTTGTGAACATCTTTGAAAGTGATCCCGATATGGTACTAATCTTAGACTATGGATATTCATTCGGGTTGGATAAAATTATTTATGTTTCTATAGAGTGATAAATGTTTATTTTATATTACACATTCGAGAATGAGAGAATACGTGGCACGAAGTGCGTGATATATTGATCTCAATGAGTACATCTTCGTACTCACCCTTTTGTGGGTGGTCGTGGATGAGTAGGTTATAGTGAGGACGAAGATCGCATAGATTGAGTAGCAATATCAAAGGTTACAGCGGATTTATGAGAGAGATAAGCATAAGATCTCGATAAACTTTATTTTATATTTTATATTTATTTTTATTATGTTTTTATACGTTTTCTTCAGCTATATGATTCGAACCATTTTCAATTTAAATTAAGAGTATTAATTTTATTATATAATCGTGTTTGAACGATGACACATGTAACCACTTCTTAGAGGTGATGATGGATATTACAAGTCTCGAAGTTTTTCTGGGATAGAATGTTACACTTAAAATACTTTAATTTAATTGGGTATAATACACAAATGATTTTCTTTTCATCTTTGTTTTGTGTGTATTTGAAAGAATATGATTTTAAACAAAATAATGGATATTTAAAATGAAATCGAAAGGATACATCATGCACTCTCATTTTTCATTTTTTGTTGTGTGTGTGTGAAAGACTATGATTTTAAAATGAAATAATTGATATTGAAGATGAAATCGACTAGATAATCAACACATCATGTATTCTTAAAATACTTTAATTTTACTGGATATAATACTATGGATGACTTTCTTTTCATTTTTGTTTTGTGTATCAGAAGAAATATGATTTAAAACAAAATAGTTAATATTAAATGAAATCGACTTAATCATCAATACATCATATATTCTTAAATATTTTGATTTAATTGGTATAATAACACAAATTACTTTTTATTAATTTTTGTTTTTTTTTGTGTGTGTGAAAGAATATGATTTTAAAACAAAATAATTGATATTAAAGATGAAATCGACTGGATCATCAATACATCATGTATTCTTAAAATATTTTACTTTAACCCAGTATAACAACACAAATGACTTTGTTTTATTTTTGTTTTGTGTTTGTAAAAAAATATGATTTTAAAACCAAAAAATTGATGTTAAAGATGAAATTGATTGGCTCATCAATACATCATGTATTCCTAAAATACTTTAATTTAACTGGATATAATAACACGAATTACTTCCTATTCATTTTTGTTTTGTGTGTGAAGAATACGATTTTAAGACAAAATAATTAATATTAAAGATGAAATCGACTGAATCAATAATACATCATTTATTCTTAAAATACTTTAATTTAACTGGATACAATAATATGAATGACTTTCTTTTCATTTTTGTTTTGAATGCGTGAAAGAATATGATTTTAAAACACGATAATTAATATTAAAGAGGAAATCGACTGAATCATCAATACATCATGTCATCTTAAAGTAATTTAATTTAACTAGGTATAATAACACGTATGACTTTCTTTTCATTTTTGTTTTGTGTGTGAAAGAATGAAATTTTAAAACAAAATAACTGATATTAAAGATGAAATTGACTGCATCATCAATTTATCACGTATTCTTTGGATATAATAACTCATATGACTTTCTTTTATTTTTGTTTTTGTGTGAAATAATATGTTTCTAAAACAGAATACTTGATATTATTAAAGATGAAATCGATTGGATAATCAATACATCATGTATTCTTAAAATACTCTAATTTAACTGGGTATAATAACACAAATTATTTTCTTTCATTTTTGTTTTATGTGTGAAAGAATACGATTTCAAAACAAAATAATTGATATTAAAAATGAAATCGATTGGATCATTAATTGATCATGTATTCTTAAAATATTTTAATTTAAATGGATATAATAATATGAATGATTTTCTTTTAATTTTGTTTTGTGTGTGTGAAAGAATATGATTCTAAATTTAATCCAAAATATATCTAAGGGTGGTTTTTTGTTTGATTTTGTAAAAATCAAATAAAATCTAATCAAATAATAGTTTTTGGTTTGTTAAATTCAAAAATATATAAAGAATAAAATCGATGATTAAAAATTAAAAATCAATCGATTTCGATTTGAATCAATTACTAACTCTCGAGTCACTGTATCAATTATTATTCGAATAGTTTTAGATAAGCGATTGATTAATTTCAAAAAATTTAAATAAACCAAATGAATATTTATCATATATATGTTAATAATTTATAATTAAATATCCAAATTTTTTTTGACATATGATATTTTATTTTGTATAACACATTGATGGTTTAATTTTTTTTAATTTTATTATAATTTATAAGTTCATATGATAAAAAAAGAGATAAAATGGAACAACCAAATATACCCAAACCATTAGAGTTCAGATTTTATTTTAATCATAATTTTTATAACGAACCAAACTAATGTAAATTAGGTTATTATTAGATAACTGTTTGTTAAAATACGAAAAACATGTATATAATTAAATTTGAACCTAAACCCAAAATGCTGTCAACAGCTTCCTACCATATAGCGAAGTTTGTTAAATGAGAACATTCTAGCTTGTTCTTGTTCTGTATGGTTCATCATCATCATTATCATAATAGTAATAATAATCATCATCATCATGTTTGGACACATTCTTACTAATATGATACTCAACCAGCATCTGACAACTGAGGTGGAGAAAGATCATATCTGAAACATAGTCTTAGAACAGTACGAGGTTTTCATCTTAGACAGACAAACTGAGTGCTAAGTTCAGTCGATTAGTTGGTGTCTGTAGTGAGAGCTACTAAAGGAGAGAAACCCTCCTTTTCTTAAGAAGAAGAAGAAGAAGAAGAAGAAGAAGAAGAAGAAGAAGAAGAAGAAGAAGAAGAAGAAGAAGAAGAAGAAGAAGAAGAAGAAGAAAGTGATTTCCACACAAAGTGTTGATCCCATACGAAACCCTGGGGGATTATTATTAGTTGAGGAGGTAGTTTGATTAGGAAAGAAGATCCTAATTGAGGTTATAATGTTTGGTAAAAGATGATTCGCCGGTGAGGATGAAGGCATGAAGGAGGTTTTGAGCTGCTTGGGTTTGATCAGGTGTCCCAGAAATGACAATGATCCTGTCACTTGTTCCTACATGAGGTTCATGCACAATCACTCTTGCACCCGATATCTGGTTACATAACATCACTCAATAAGTATCATTTCTTTTTCTTTTCTCTCTTTTTATTCTTGATCCCCCTTCTATTACAGAAGGGTGCACCCTTTTATCTCTCTTTTCAAAGAGAGAGAGAGAGATAGAGGTTTGAATGTGATTTAGTTCAAAGTTCGAATCAAAAGAACAGAGAAATATATCAAGTTCAAACATTATCAAAGTGGTTTTCTGAAGATTAGATCAGAAGATAAACTATAAAAAACTTCATAAGGGCATGGAGTTTTTCAGCAGATTATATTGCGATTATAAAAAAAAGTACTTCAACAAATATTTTGATTAAATATTTTCTGGAATTGCTGGACAGTTCAGTAAAAACATTAACTACTTCAGTTTAGGAAATCTGATTGTTCAGTTTATGAAACAAGTTTCAATGTTGAAGAGAGTCACATTGGTTGAGCAAATGATGTCACATAGTTTGCTTTTGGATTATCTCCTATGTATGTATCTATGTATGTATGCTCCTTCCTGTGTTCATTTCAGTTTTATTTTTAACTTTTGTTGAGAATTAGATTTTGGATTTTGTTTTTGGTGGGGATTTCAGCAATTCATGGCAACTAAAAGTCTAGAGATATTATCAAAATATCTATAGCCAACCTAATAAGCCAGCATCATATAAAGCAACCAAAAGAAAAAAAAAAAGAGGATATGAAATATTACTTACTTGTCTCAGTTGCTCCAGAATTTGACCATCCTCTCCATACACAAAGTTCATCGCACTTTCTGGAACTCTAATCTCCACAGTTGTGTTAGTTACAATGGCAGATTTGCTTCCACTGCATAAGATCAATCCAACATGTCACTATTTCTGGCAAAAGGACAACCGATTCTATGGTATTCTTGCATAACTTATATGGCTGTTGCATACTTACCTTCCAAGTACAAGGCCAGCTCTGTTAGAAGATAATCCTCCACTGGCATCAGATAAGCCTCTTGGAGCAGTCACTGGCTGCAGCCCGCGAACCAAACACAATCAAAAGGGTAATTATAAAAGCATTGACTCTGTCTATGCCACTAATGTCAAAGCGAGATCCGAGAGAGAGAGAGAGAGAGAGAGAGAGAGAGAGAGAGAGAGGGTTACCTGAGATGCCCACGAATGAGATGGTGTTAGTTCAAAGTGATTTGGAGCATTTATGTGATCCATTGTGGACCGCCGACCAAAATTTGGAGAATAACTTGCTGAGAGATGGAACCCATCAGGAAAAGGATCTTCGGGTCTTATATATGAGTCAGTACCAATTGTTTTGGAGTAGTTAATTGATGGGTGAGATCCACTTAGAAGGGAATTCTCATATCTGCCGTGCAGACTTGTAGACATCGGGAGGGAGCGACTAAATGATGGATGAGACCCTGCTGGAGTAGGATCATCTGATTTTCCATGAAGATCCCTCTCAGTTACTACAGAGACATTGCCCTTGATTGCAGCATTTTTCATAGAGTTGGCAAAAAGATTGTCTCGAAGTCTGCTTGTAACATGGAACATGGCTTGTTTCACATTTGGGAACTCTCCTGAAATCTGTTGCACACCATACAAACTAAAAAGCATTAAAACATATCAAAATTGCAAGTTCAATCTACATGACAACAGGAAAGCTTCATACTAAGGCTAAGCAATATGGTAACTTTTAGTTAACTATGGTTATAAAATGGTCTCTCAGGTGTATAGACAGGATGGGGGAGTTCTGGTTTAAACTAGTTTTGGGTAAAGGTTCTATTTCAGGGTGAATGAGCGTTCAAATCCTCAGTGTTTTCCCGTAATTGTCGGTAATATAATATGTCATATTCTCTAGGTTTCCCGATTTTTATTCACATCATTCTCTTCCGCGATCAGTATTACCTAATACAGCAAATGCATGAAAAACGCATCATTAACGCATTTTTGTCGTGAAACCAGAGCTCTAGCAATCATCAAACTAGCTCTACTTGGAAAACCACATGACAAACCGTAAGGATACATAAAAAGTAAGATAACCATTAATTACCTGTACAACTTGATCAGTCTCCATGACACATTTTGGGTTCTGCTCAACCTTCAACACTTGAATGACAGCCCCAGTTGTTTTCCGCATTTCTGAAACTATAGAACCTCCTTTTCCCAATAAACAACCAATTTGATTTGTTGGAACCACAAGTCGTGCGGTGATAGACGGCTTTGAGCCATTGTCCAGGACTTTCATGGAAGCGAGATTGAATAATCTAGATAAAACAAGCATGATAGCTTTCTGGGCCGGTGAGTTTTGATCTTCAGGGTCCTACTCAATGAACAACCAACATAATATGAAACAAGGCTAGTCAACAGTTAGAATAATTTTACAACAGCAGAAAGACGTAAACAAGAAGGGTGGAACGAAGACCAACCTCGGATGCAGTAACTGCAATGAGGCGTTCATCACAGTCAGAAAGTGTATTTCCCACATTTATGGAGGCACCTGTCTCGTTATGAATATTCCTGACAACATTACCTCCTTTTCCAATAATACCACCAGCATTTTCAGTTGAGCAAAGGATCTTAAAGACCACTTCTTGATTTTCAGCTCTCATTTCTGGGGGAGGCGTCTTAATGGAAGTAGAGTGAAAGGTAATATTTCTACGGGGTGGCGAATCTTGAACAGAATAACGGTGGGAATGAAATTCAGAACCAATCCGAGTATGATTTTCATGTGGCATTGTCTCGAAATGCCGTGATAAATTATCTTGCGGAAATGGATCAAGAGGCCTACCCAAAGCATCATGTCGAACCAAATCAATAGGTCTCTGCAGGGCATTGTGAGGATCCACCTCCCTATGCATGTGTAAAAAATCTGCAGAAACCATATCAGAAGGTCTGTATAATGCATCTCTGGAAGCCAAATTGAAAGGCCTATGAAAAGCATCTTGAGGGACGACCTCAATATGCCTGTCCTGAGGAACCATCTCAACACGCCTATGAAAAGCATCCCGAGGAATCACTTCAATAGGCCGGAGTAAAGAATCATGTGAAAACATTTCGACTGTTCTTAGCCTAAAATCTTGAGAAGCAACTTCAACAGGCCGTGGAAGAGCCTCTCGGACAACTTCATCTGTAGGCCTACGCAAAGTCTCTTGGAAAACTCTGTCAAGAGATCTACTTCCAACTGTCCTTGTCTTGTTATGCGGCTGACAGTCTTGAAGACAAGAGGAGACAGAGACAAGAGCATTCTTTACAGCCAACACAGTTCCTTCAATCTGCACAAAGTCAACACATTCACTCAGCAGAAGAAAACACATTTATAGAGTGCTATAGACTGGATTACCACTATCTATGTACAACTGTGTAACTTAAACCTATATAATGATATCCACATAATCATTTTTTTATCCTCACAAATCCAACTAAAGGTAAGTACTTTGCAAGTCCAATGGTAAATGCAAACCTAAAACTGGAAAACCCAACATGCAAAATAGAGAAAGATCATCACATCAACCTAGACACTATAAATTGAAACACCATCCACAAATTCGTACCTCCACCATTTCTTCATCAGGATCAGCACAAGCAGGCATATTATCCGTCCGAACCGAAACCTTGCAACCAGTTTCCTTCCTTATTTTCTCTACCATTTTACCACCCTTACCAATCACAGCACCTGCATGATTCGCCTCCGTTAACAATCGGCAAGAGACCGTACCATTTCTCACTTCGCTCCCAACGAGAACCTCGAAAACCCTAATCAGCGCCTCCTGTGCCTTTGAAACCTCAACTCCTTCCTCTTCTCCAACCCCCAATTTTACCCTCGATTTCACGCCTACTTGGGCGATTACCGTGATGACGCGATCCGGACACTCGCTCGGAGCTTCCTCAACCCGTATCTTAGCTCCAGTCGATTGCTGAAGCTGCTTGATCACACTCCCAGACTTTCCGATTACAGCCCCAACCTGAGACACAAGACATAGCATACGGAACACCGCATGTCCCGCAGGAACCGGCAGAGGCGACTGCTGACGTGTCTTTAACCTCTTCACGGATCCGAATGAAGAACCAGAGTCGTGCTCTCCGCTTCTCTTCCCTGTTTGAGACATAAAGCTTAGTCGCTCCATGGATTTCGATTTCTTGTTCCTGTTCCAACTATTTTACAGTCTCGTTTACGGCAAAACGGTAGAGGTTGAAGAAAATACGCACCTTCATTCGATTTATAAGGGCTCTGACTTGCGTCAGGTAAAACAATGTCACCCTAAACTACACAACTCATTGCGTTTACGTCGCCGTTTTGTCACTGTTACCCTAAACCACAATATATAACTTTGTTTTTTTCTTTAAACTAAATCAGCACCACAATAGCATCATCTTAATATTTAACATCTATCATTATATTTATACATTGTATTACAATTAAACATGATAAAACTCAACATTTCAAACATCATAACCGGGATTCACTGTCTGTTGAACATCTCCATAGCTTTCCAATTCAATCACATCTTCGACGCTGCCAAGAAATAGAGGCAGTCTCTGATGGAGCTTCACAGGCTGAATTGAAAGAATCCCGCTCTTTCCATCAGAGGCTCTCCCGCCTGCTTGTTCTACAAGAAAGGCCAATGGGTTTCCCTCATACACCAATCGAAGATGATCTCTAGGGTTCATCGCTATGCCACCATAAAGGAGAGTCCTGTGAAGGTCAGCGACCAAAGAACATATATATCGTGCAGAGTACTTCTTTGGATTCTGGCCTTTGCCTTGTCTCACAGTGTCAATATACTTTCTCAAACCTTCCGGCCAATCAAAGTACCTTGCGTCGTTGACTGAATAGATTTGTCCTGTGACGATACAGACAATGGTTAAGGCACTTTTAGTCTTAAACTGTAATACTGTCCTCCCTGTTCGCCAAAAGATGACAATTGTACTAACCACGGGGAGGAATCTTGATATTCTGATGCGTAAGAACAAACTCTCCGGTGGAATGATCAAGCGTGAAGGCGTGAGTTCCAGAGCCAAGACTAAGGCAGAGGATGGTGGCGGAAGAATATAGAACATATCCAGAAGCCACTAGCCTGTTGCCTCTTTGTAGAGAATTGAGCTGTGCTTTCTCCTCTACGGGTAAATAATCAAGTTCGACAAGACGATTGTATATGCCGAATATGGTTCCTGTGGGTATAGAAGCCTCAATGTTCCTGGAACCATCTAGAGGATCTATAACCACAACGTAGGGGCCGTCATCCTTTATCCAGACAGGACTGTCATCCTCTTCTGAAGCCATTACAGCTACCTTCCCCGAGTTTTTAAGAGATGATAAGATGATATCGTTCTGCAGAAGAGGACAATGAGAAAATTCTCCTCTTTTCCTATAAACATATTGCAAAGGAGAAAACAGACATTATCGATTTTTCTTTCTGTTTTATCTAAACCGGTAAATCATCATTCCTCGGTACAACTTAAAGTGGGTCAGCCGAGAATCTCAAAAGGCAACTAATGATCAAAATCTTATGAGTATACTTTGCTATAGCAGCGTTGATGAGCATTTTGAGTGTGAATATGAACTTCTCCCATCAGACAGACATCAAGAGGCTTTGAATGGTAAGTAACAAAGAAAAGCGGAAAACATACCGACACAATATCAAGTGGTTTAGGAGCATCTCGACCCGATCCACCAGATCCATCACTGGAGTTAAGAACCTGTTTCCCGAGAGAAGAGTTGAAAGGAGAAGCCACAAGAGAAGCAATTTTCTTGCAGGCATGTTGTATGTGGTACATGAGCACCACAAGATCATTATTCACATTCCTCCCTTCTTCTTTACCTATCAGACACAATAAGTGAATCAATGGGTACCAAAAAAAATGAAACTTCAGCACAGAGAAACTAATAAGCAACTCCAATTCAATGTTCTATCTGCTCGAAAGACAGAGACTTCCTAAAGCTCAATGATAAGGGCATATCTTATTAGTTCCTCTACAGTTTCAGACACTGGATTCATTATACTGTCTAACCAAACAACTACGAACTTTGAGTTCTTCAGACAGAGATCAAATTTCAGAAACAGTGAGGTTTTAATGGATCCAAATTTCAGTCCTACACGAATGGCATATCTTCCCGATCTAAAGCAGAACGAAACAATTGAAACTCAGATTCACTTCTCAGAATCAAAATAATAATAATATCGGGTACTGTACCTAACCGACCGCGAAGGACTTCAAGGAATCCGAAACACGGCGAGACGCCATCCCCGGCCGGCGGTTGCAGGTGGTGGGAATAGGGAGGACAGGAAGCGGCGATCTTTGTGGCAAAAGGACAGGGTTTGTCGGGTAAAGTGGAGTAAGGTAACGAGTTACTGTAAGAGATTGCATTCTATTTCTGGATTCACACCATCTGGGAAACGCAATCCCATGTAGATGATGCTGAGAAATGCTAAAGAAGCGAAAGGAGCCGAAGGATCCGGATCCGGTTCAGGTAGAGCTCTCTGTTCCGGTTCGGTTAAGGCTTGGTTCGGTTATGGTTTTCAATAATAACCATTTTACACGTTAGACTGTCCCAATTTTGCATCTGAATCTATAATGGACCAAATGCTCGGTAGTGTCGGAGGTTTTTTACCATTTCAGACAAGATATTTTCAAGATCACATGGAGATTTGAGTTTCAGATTCAAACACAGGAAACCCATGATGGAGAAAAGAGAACAAATTGTGTTGAGCAATGAGTAAATCAGGTACAGTACCATAGAACTATCACTGTTCATATATGCAGGCATAGATGATTCAACAGTTCTTGCCATTGATATCTTACCAAACATACAGTTTCCAGTTTTATTCGTAATGATAAATGGATAAAAGAAAAGTAGGAAGGTAATCTTATGAGGAACTCTTGTGCAGTATCAAGGGGTCGGAGATAACTTGAGGCTTGAAGTCTGGTTTGATGTACCTGGCAAGAAGATCAGCATAGAGCTCATATCTTGCAGTCATTCTAAAGCTCCACTTGTCTTTTAGCTGTCGGCAGAGATTGAGATCCATGTCTGAGATCAACAGCCCGTCCTTGTGACGGGACAAAGATGGTGTGCATGAAGCATCTGGTGCAGAGAAATGGCTTGATCCATAGAAATGCCCGAAATCGTTATGCTGTGGTTTTCCATCACCTGATGTAAAAGCATTTGGGAATATTTCTGTTCCAACGCGGTTGATTGAGCCCACAAAGTAACTATTTGCTATGGCAGCGTTTCGTGCCTGAGTCGAAGGAATAGAAGAAACTATCAGAAGGCTTCATAGATTTGTTGCTATTGACCAAAAAACAAAACCAAAATCTCCCAAACAGGCAGCTTAAAAACGAATGAATGTTGAAATGTGTTAAGCTTATTAAAGACATTGTCTCAATCAGAGGATTAGAACTTAACCTCAATGGGCCACATTGGTTCACTCAGTTGGCCAACAGTTGCTGAAGGGTTGAAAACAATCTCAGCACCATTCAGACCAAAAGCAAGCCAATTCAAAGGATGGTGTCTTCCATAACATATATTAACAGCAATTTTTCCAAATGCTGTTTCAAAAACAGGATGGCCGGTATCTCCTTCCATGTAATAAGTGCTCTCATTGAAGTCTCCTACTCTTGGTATGTGATTCTGCCACCAATTGATACAATTAGCTTTTGGAGGAGCCACAATAAAGAGAATTAATCAAAAGAAGGAAGATGATAAACACACTAATGTAAACAGGGTGCAATTTACCTTCCGATGTTTGCCAATGATATTTCCGCCATTCCCTATAATCACAGCAGTATTCCAAAGTACTTCGCCGTGATCAATATCTCTTTCAAGAATAGGACTTATGATTACCATGTTATACTTTTTTGCAAATTCCTGAAGAAACTTCGTTGATTCTCCATCGACAGGCTCAGCAAACTCACACCACTTTTTCTCCCTTGTACAAAACCCAAAGGGCATAGTCCAAGCTTCCTGGATTGATCATTCGCGGAAAAAATAATAACTAACTAGCAATTTATAATGAAGAGTGCAAACGAAGAATATTCGACAAACCTGTAAGCATAGTATGTTAACAGCAGCAGTACCAGCAGCATCGATCATTGGCTTCAACTTTTCAAATATTGCTCGTTTTTGCTCCGAGAAGGGAGCAGTCGTTGGAAGAGCGATAGAGTTCTGAATAAGACCAACTCTGACTATTCGAGGACTTCTCAGTTGCTCTTTCTCAGCAGAAAAGCTGTAAGCCTACAGAGATATTCATCATAGTTTAGGGAAAAGAATATAACAAAGGATGAGAAAGAAAGATCACATCAAACATTTTTATTCTCTGAAGCTAAGAGTAGTCAAGCATATATATATTCATTCATGATGAGATCCAAATAGAGAACTGAACTCAAGTACAACCATAATAACTGCACCTGGAAGTCGAAATCATGTCTGGAGGAGAGGCTTTTCACAGACTCTGGCAAAGCAATCTGTTCAAGTGGTCTTCCACAGTTGAGTCCAATGATCAAACGGCTGACCTCCTGAAACCCATGACTCAGATTCCTTTACTTATAAAGATCTTGAAAATCTCAAGCAACACATAAACACTTTAAAGTAATTTTCCTACAAGTCATTTGCAAGATATTTGTCAAACTAGAACACACTTTATCTGTTCCGAGGGTCCAATTTCACAAAAGGGTCTAATCAAAGCCATATTTTTACTTGTCTTCCCCTAAAAATTGTCTCCAAAATAGTCTGAAAAACCGATATTTCAAGCCAGAGATTTCGTACGACAACGGTATCAACTCAAAAGGAAAGCAAAATTCACTTGATCAAAACATAGATGACCAAACTATCTCATCAGAGATCACTACTCGAAGAACCCCAAACATTAATCACGAACCCAAATCAGCCTATAACAAGTCGAGATATCAGAATCCGTTTTCCGATTAAAACACCTGATATAGTTCCGGTTTAAGGTTCTCCGACAAGAGCTGATGAAGCGAATCATAGCCGCAGATCGATCCGTCTCCGACACTCTTCTGATCGACTTCCTCTCCATTTTTTCGAATTTTCTCATCCATTTCCAGTGTTCCGGAGCAAGAGTTCAACAAGAAACCAAACTCTTGTCTTATCTAGTCTTCTGAGAGCGATGCTTTGACGAAGGGGACGATGAAGATGATGAATAGTATACTAATTGGAAAAATAATCTTTGAATAAACTGCCAATTATTTGAAACGGAAATGATCAGATGCGGTAGCTTCCCGTGGACTCTTGCTTGTAACCGTTCGATTGAAAGATAATCCTACGCCTCATTTTGATTGGTCGGCGTATCGTAAAACAAAAGCAGCGAATCGCACACTTGATATAACAAAAACTTATGGTTATGTTCTTTGTACGTAACCAATTAAGAAAAAATGATTAACAATAATAATTACTGTAATTAGTAAGTAACAAAAAAAATGTTTCATTCTTGAGCAATAGCAGTTGCAGCACTCAAGTCCACAGACAGATCAAGGATCTGAAAGAAATGGCCAAAAGAATAATCACTGCACCCAACAGTGATCGAGTTACTTGCTGCACAAGAAACACAGATGTTTACAACAGATTGTTTTACCAAAAGAATAATCTTACAGCAGAAATGAAGCAATGATCTTTGTGAGGGTCGTTGGTTGGTAAGTATGTATCGTAAGAATCGTAGAATATCTCGTCGAATGGTCCAAGCAAGTCGATTCCAGGCTTCAGCTCAGCCTCTGGATTAGCTGAAACAAATGCTATGCATTCGCCCTTTGGTGCTACATTATGAGCGTAATGAACAACAGAAGAGGTACCTTCAGAATCAAGAAACATGGTTACAGTTTGGTTTCACAATACAAGTACTGAACTTATCTGATAATTGAACTGGTGTTCTTACATTTCTGATTTACGACCAAGTTGCTTCTGCGGCAGGATGATTTGAACCGAGTGAGCATCACTGGTGTCTGGGATAAGATGGCTCATTATACATATCGCTCGAGCCACTTTTCCACCTTTCTGAACTTGAATATCTCACAGAAGAAAAGGGTTTTAGAAGCAACCTCCAAAGATGATCTAATCTTATATAAACCCTATCTCAATTTGGTTTCTTATATAAGATTTTTGGTTTAATCTTGTATTTGTAGACCGATATATGTGAATAATTTTGAAAAAAGTGTTGTCATTCAACTTAATCCAAATTAAATATGATCGGATTTAAGTTTAATTGATTGGACTTTGGTATTGAATTCAAAGAGGATAATTATATGCATAGAGACCTTTGGTAGCATCGTTTATATTGCATGATGGACGAAATTAAACGATACAATTGAGAAACAGAATTAACCGATTATATGTCGGTTTATAATCCTTGGTTCACGTGCATATATAAATGAGATTCATTTGGTTTCTGACATAGTGATTTCATTATATCACGTAAGTTTACAAAAATTTCAGAAGATCTATTATGTTGCATATAGTATACCATGAATTCAATTATTTATCTCGATCTTCTGCTAAGTTTTTTCAAATCTTGATATAATTCACAATAAAATTTCAAGGTTTTGAAATTCGAATCAAATTAAATCGAATTTCTTCAACTGATCTCGGAGTCGATCTATTATATTTATATTAGATTTGAGTTTAATTGCTATTAATTTAACAAATTTTGAAAAGGATATGAGGAGGTTTGAGAGATGTACTCTCGGGAAAAGTGATGACGTTTTTTAAAACAAATTTCATGACTAAGAATGATCATTTTTTTATTAAAAAAAGGTCACGCCTTTGGTTAAACTCAAAACAAGCGACTCATAGTTATTTTCTGTAATCCTATTCTTTCTTGAACTTTCCTATTCATCTTATTTCCCCTAAATTATCACTACTCATCCTATTTCCTCTAAACTTTAAAAATCTATCCTATTCCCTTCTCTGTTAATTTTCTGTTAAATATTTTTAAAACAACATATTCCCCCAAACTATATGATTTCCTACATATTCCCCCTCGAACTATATGAATTTCAGCCTATTCCCCCACGAACTATATGAATTCCGGCCTAATCCCCCCCCCCTCCCGAACTATATAAATTGTAACCTATCCCCCCCAAACTATATAAACTATAGCCTATTTCCCCCCGAACTATATAACCTATAGTCTGTTTCTCCCCGAACTATATAAACTCTAGCCTAGTCCCCGAACTATATGATTTCTCTAAAAGTAACATATTTTCTTTAATTTTAATTTATTATTAAATTTTTTATATTACAAAATATTAAAATAAAAAATACTTTAAATTCTAACAATTACAAAAAATTCTATATGATTTCTCTAATAGTAACATAATTTTAACATAACCATATTTCACCCCATTTTTTATTCGATTTCACCGAATTTCAATCCGATTTAACCGAATTTCACTCTATTTCACTCAAATTTAACACGATTTCACCAAATTTTGACCTAATTTCACCCAAATTTTACTCGATTTCACCGAATTTCAACCCGATTTAACCGAATTTTAACTCTATTTCACTCATATTTAACCCGATTTAACCAAATTTTTAAATATTTTCACTTAATTTTAACCCGATTTAACCTAATTTCATCGAAGTTTAACTCTATTTCACTCATATTTAATCCGATTTACCCCAATTTTACCAAAATTTAACTCGATTTCACCTAATTTTTACTCTATTTCACCGAAATTCAACCCGATTTAACCAAATTTTAAATATATTTGCTCAATTTAAACCCGATTTCACCCAATTTTAACCGAATTAAAATTAGATGAAATCGAGTTAAATTTTAGTAAAATTGGGTTAACATTCGGTTAAATAAGATTAAATCCGGTGAAATCGGGTTAAATTTGGGTGTAACCGAATACAGATTAGGGGAAATAAGATTAAAATTGGGTGAAATCCGGTTGAAATTCGGTGAAATCGTGTTGAAGTTCGGTGAAATCGAGTAAAATTTAGGTAAATTAAATTTTGATTTTGGTGAAATTGGGTGAAATCGGATTAAATATGAGTGAAATGGAGTTAAAATTCGGTTAAATCTGGTTGAAATTCGGTGAAATCGAGTAAAATCTAGGTGAAATAGAGTTAAATTTTGGTGAAATTGTGTGAAATCGGATTAAATATGAGTGAAATAGAGTTAAAATTCGGTTAAATTGCGTTGAAGTTCGGTGAAATCGAGTAAAATCTAGGTGAAATCGAGTTAAATATTGGTGAAATTAGGTGAAATCGAATTAAATATGAGTGAAATAGAGTTAAAAGTCGGTTAAATCGGGTATAAATTCGGTGAAATCGAGTAAAATCTGGGTGAAATTGTGACAAAATTTAGTGAAATTGTGTTAAATTTAAGTGAAATAGAGTGAAAATTCGGTTAAACCGGGTTGAAATTCGGTGAAATCGAATAAAAATTGGGTGAAATTGGGTCAAAATTGGTGAAAACATGTTAAATTTGAGTGAATAGAGTGAAAATTCGGTTAAACCGGGTTGAAATTCGGTGAAATTGAGTAAAAATATGGTGAAATTGGGTTATGTTAAAATTATGTTACTATTAGAGAAATCATATATTCATATAGTTCGGGGGGGGGGAGGAGGATAAATAGGCTGGAAATCATATAGTTTTTGGGGGAATATGCTGTTTTAAAAATATTTAACAGAAAATTTAACAGAAAGTTAACGGAGGGGGAATGAGATGAATTTTTAAAGTTCAGGGAGGAATATGATTAGTAATAGTTTAGGAGGAATAGGATAAACATGAAAGTACAGGGAAAATAGAATTAAAATGATAAAGTTCGGGGAATAGACCGGTTCCTTAAAAAATCAATTTCGATTTTGGGCGGCATAAAAGTTTTTTTTTATTTATTTTGGGCTCATTTTTTGTTAGATAATTGGGCTTCAGTTTAGGTCCGTTTGTTGATAAAATAAGGTCGGTATGGCCATTAGGATTAATGATTCTGGCTCGCACCATTTAAAATTTTTAAGTTGGCCCGACCCAGTTTAATGTAAACAAAATTGAAAGCCTAGCCAATTTCAAAATAACACAAGAGTTTTCAATTGCAGAATGGAGGTCTTGGGATTCGAACAAAAGATCTCAAGCACAATACTAAAACTCTATGCTAGTTGAGCTGACAGTTCTATTCACTTATTTAGGAGTTTGGGCGTTCTTATTTTATATACGTGAGAATAATTCGGTAAAATTTGGAGTCGAACCCACAAATTCATATACATAAGGATGGTTTATATTTCAATTCATTTGTGTAATTCATTTAGAATTATAATTGGCACAAATGTTATATATATTTATTGTATCATAATTTCGATGAATTTAATTTATTATGATTAATTTTACTTTCGGATCGTGTAATTATAAGGTTAAATCTTAGATAATAAATTAAATTTATTTTTAAATTATGATGGTTATTGATATATTCTTTGATCAATGTATACGATTTAATTAAATTTCTCAACATCTTACCAAAGTGTACAATCTTGAGAAAATTAATTATTTCAATTATATTGAGAAGGTTACATAATATAATTCATGTGAACTTTGATAAACCCAAAGGTCATTCACGATTTGACAGAATTATATCGTGTGTGCATTGATAATTAGTGTATAGTTTTGGTATGACATATAAATATAATGGTATACCCAAACGTCAACCATTACATGAGATGTTTCATTTACACTAATTGTTCAATGTGTTGAGTCATCTACTGCAAGTCAAATTATTGTCCAAAGGCTCATTTTGTTTTCCGCAGATGCCTTGTGATGGGATTGGATCTTGTGATATCATTCAATTAAGGTTTTATTGAATGGAAGTCTAACACACGAGCTATCCTTTATTTACAGTTGTGTTATTGGCATCAAGTATCTCCGCCAACATTAGTTCTATCCCTATGTTGAATGGATCGAATTTTGCTAAATGGAAGGAGCACTTACTAATCGTGCTTGCTTTGATGAGTCATGACCTTGCGATTGGGAGGTTCATCCAGCGATTAGGGATGCGAGTTCTGTTGAGGATCGTAACAAACTCGAACACTGGAAAACCTCAAACCGCATGTATTTAATGATCATTAAGTATTTCATTCCTCTGATTTTCAGGGGCTTTGTGTCCAATGAGGTGACATTGACTAAGGAATATCTCGATGCCTTGGATAAATGCTTTGCCAAAAATGACACAACGGAAAATTTCACGCTTTTAACGGAAATTGTCTCCATGAGGTATAAATGCAACAAGAGTATTCTAGAGTACATTATGAAAATTTCAAATTATGGCTCTAAGTTAAAGGCATTTGGACTTTGGTTGTCGGAAGATGTCCTAGTGTGCTTGATTTTGATCACTCTCCTTGCACAATACATATATTTTAAGGTGAGTTATGACTGTAAGAGGGATAAATAGACTCTTGATGAGTTCATTTCCCAGTGTGCGCAAGAGGAACAAAGATTGAGGTTGAGAAAGACATATAGTACTTGTGTAGCCACCACCCTAAAGGGCAAGATCGAGAAAAGAAAGAAAGATTATGAAACCGTTGATTTGGGATCATTTCATGCACAAAGAAACATAATAAGGTTCAAAAATGTTTCTTTTGTTACAAGACTGGTCAAATAAGGAAATATTGTACGAAATATCATACATGTCGTGCAAATAAGGATTTGACTATCGTTTTGGTTTGTTATGAGATGAATTTAACTTTAGTGCCCACTAATACTTGGTGGGTTGATTCAGGTGCTACAAATTACGTACGTATTTCTATGCAGGGTTGTCTCCATTATCGATATTTGTTTGATGTTGAAAGATACATCTATGTAGGTGACGATAAAAGGGTGGAAGTGAAAGCTATTAGACAATTTAGATTTTTTATGAAGACTGACCAATTTTTGATCTAAAAGGTGTTTTCATAGTATCATCATCTTTTAAGCGGAACTTACTTTCGGTTTCTATTAAGGACAAATTTGGATATTCTTGTTCATTCATAAATCTTATGTTCACTATCTCATTTCAATCGGTTATGATTGGAACCGATTCTTTATCTACTTTGGATAATATTTATATGCTCGATATTATCCCTTCATATGAAATTCTGTAGGTTGGTACACTAGGCGTGAAACGTAAATTGATGGATGGAAATTCCATTGTTTTATGGCATAAACAATTAGGTCATATCTCAAAACCGAGAATGGAACGTTTAATATCAGACGAAATTATTGAAACTCTTGATTTTTAAGAATTTGGTCATTGTGTAAATTGTATCAAGGGTAAAAGTGACAAACAAAGTAGGTAAATGTACATATCGAACTTCAGAGACTTTGGATTGATACATACGAATGTATGTGGACCGTTTCATATGACTTCTTGGTATGGTCAACATTACTTTGTATCATTCATAAATGATTACAGTCGATATGGTTACCTTTATCGAATATATGAAAAGTCGGAGGTTTTTGATGTTTTTAAAGCTTTTATAGCTAAGGTTGAACTTCAACTTAATAAATGCTTTAAGGTGTTCGTTCTGATCGTAGTGGTGAATACTACGGTAGAAGTGACGGATCAGGTAAACAACGTCCAAGGCCATTTTCCAAGTAACTCGAGGAGTGTGGAATCATTCCCCAATACATAATGTCGGGTACACCTAGCATGAATGGTATTGCGGTGAGAACAAATCATACACTTTAGGAAATGATGAGAAGTACGATATCATTCTTTACTCTCCTAAAATCTCTATGGGGTGAGACATTAAAGACAACAGTTTATATCGTGAATAGAGTACCAACTAAAGCAATCATTAGAATGTCTTATGAGTAATGGACGGGTACACATCCTAGCTTAAGACATTTTCATAATTGAGGATTTCTACCCGAGACTCGATCTTATCGATCCGATGAAAAGAAACCGGATTCCAAAACCGTGAGTTGTTACTTTGTTGGATATAAGGGGTATAAGTTTTATGATCCCACGAAAAAGACAATCTTTGAGAGTAGCGACGTTCTTTGAGGATGTTGAACCTGAGAAAAGGGATGACAAATTTTGTTTTGGAGAGGATAATGATGAAAATTTTGATTCACAAAAGATGATTCCTATTCCGACTATTGTAGCTGGCAATGATTTGGATTATATTGCTTAAATCAAGATACTCCAAATGTATTCCTGAAATCTATGAAAAACAAGTTCATGAACCTCAAGAACAACTAAATCAGGAAATTGTCCCATATAGATCCACTCGAGAGAGGAGATGTGATATTCCGGGTGACTATATAGTATATTTTCAGGAACACGAGGATGACATTGGATTGACGGAAGATGATCCAGTTAACGTCCGCCAAGCCATTCAAAGTTTTAACTCTCAAAAGTGGATTGATGTCATGAAGGAAGAGATTAAATCTATGGATGCCAATGATGTTTTGGGAACTTGTACCTTCGCTTTAATGTGGGAAACCCGTTGGTTGTAAATGGATATTTAAAACCAAATGAGCTTCGCAAGACAATGTGGAAAGGTAATTAAAGTACATCTAGTCGCCAAAGGATTTGCTAAAAAGAATGCATATATTACAAAAGAGACTTTCTCTCCAGTTTCATCAAAAGACTCTCTGAGAATATTGATGTCACTAACAGTTTATTATGATTTAGAGATGTATCAGATGGATGTTAAAATAACCTTTCTCAATGATGATATTGAGGAGACTATTTCTATGGTGCAACTAGAACACTTTGTGGTCGGAGATCTAAAGAAAATTGTTTGCAAATTAAAGGAATCCATCTATGGTTTAAAGCAAGCGTCTCATCAATGGTATCATAAGTTTCATCATGTAATCATCTCATATGATTTTGAGGTTAATTAGGTAGATGATTTCGTATATCATAAGATCAGTGAGAGAAACTTTATATTGATAATTCTTTACGTTGATGATATCCTTATTGCTGGTAACGATGTAAACTTTATGTGCGACACTAAGAGTTTTCTTTCGGAGCAATTAGAGATGAAAGATCTTGGTGATACCTCTTTTATATTGGGTATAAAAACACACCGAGACCGCTCTCGGAGTATATTGGATTTATCACAAAATAGTTACATCGATAAGATTTTAGAGAAGTTTGGCATGAAATGATGTAAAGGTATAGATACCCCTATTTCTAAGGGTGATAAATTCAGCCTTAAACGGTGCTCACGGACTGAACCGGAGATTCATGAATTGAGGAAGATTCCTTACGCTTCGGCTATAGGGAGTAATGTATGCACAAGTTTGCACATGACCTAATTTGACATACATTGTTGGCGTTTTGGGAAGATACTTAAGTAACCCTAGATTGATCATTGGAAAGCATCTAATCTAAACGGGTGATGCGATATCTTCAAAAAACAAAAGATTATATGCTCGTTTATAGACGATAGTGCCAGCTCGATATCACTGGTTATTCGGATTCGGATTATGCTGTGCCTCGATAGTCTTCGATCCATTTCACGCTATATATTTCTCCTTGCTGGTCGGGCTATTTCTTAGCGTAGTGCCCAGCAAAAGCTCGTGGCATCGTATAGCATGTTATGAGGCATCCAATTAGGCTTTATGGTTGCAGAATCTTGTCAATGGGTTGCATATTATGACTGGTGTGGATAGACCCCTAAATATTTATTGTAAAAATTATTCTACGGTATTATACTCGCACAATAATAAGAGTACTTTGAAGTCAAAGCACATCAAAATTAAGTATCTTGTTGTTCGTGAAAGGATACAGAGTAGGGTAATCTTGATAGAGCATATAGGTATAATTTCATGATTGTGATCCGCAGACTAATGGTGTTATACCTAAAGTCTTTCAGGAGCATATTGCTTGTATGGTTATTATATTTGTGGACCGATATATGTCAATAATTTAGGAATAAAGTGTGTCATTCAGTTTAATCCAATTAAATATGATCAAATTTAAGTTTAATTGATTGAACTTCGATATTGAATGAGATGTGAAAGATTATATGCACATAGACATTTGGTAGCATCATTTATATTTCATGATGAGCTAAATTAAACAATACAATTGAGAACTGAAATTAATCTGTTATCTATCGGTTTATGGTCCTTAGTTCACGTGTATATATAAATGAGATTGATTTGGTTTTAGGCATAGTGACTTCATTATATCACGTAAGTGTTACAAAAAAACTTCTAAGAGAATCTCATCTTGATACAACCCATCAATATCAAGTTTCGGGTTTGCACGAAGAGTCGGAAGATCTATTCTGTTGCATATAGTATACTATGAAGTCATGTATTTATTTCGATCTTCTGGTAAGGTTTTTCCAAATCTTGATATAATTCACGATAGAGTTTCGAGATTTTGGAATCTGAATCAGATTAAATCGGATTCTGTCATCTCATTGTGTCGATTACCTTGGTAGGAAAGTAAGAAAGGTCACAGATAAATTTCTTACATTTGACATTTTCTCTTGCAGACGTGACACCAACAGCTTTGCCATTACTGTCAAACTTTACCTGTCATTGAATGCATAGATCATGAGAAGTTCTAGGCACACTTGAATACAAAATCATAAAGGATTTTCCTTTTGTTTTTACATTGCAGTCGGGCTTGTTGAGCATGTATGTGCCACCATACACAACACTCAGTCGTGCAAACGCCTGAAAGACACATAGATAAACATAAAGGAAAATGAGGCATGGACGAAGAGAGATTCAGAAAGTACTGTTGGAAATGAAAATGGAAAAACATGAGGCAACTCCCCAAGACCATAGGATATATGTGAGGAAATCCTGCTTGAAACCGAGCCAAATACTCTGCATAGAACTTCACCACAAAATAATTGTTGAAAAGTTCGATTTAAGTTTATTATCTTGAGATTATATTTGTTTTTGTTTCTTTATTAGACAATCAGAATGTGAATTTAATGATTGCATATCAAAAGATATATCCCACCAATTTTCTTGGCAAAATAAATAGCAGGTTGATCCAGGTAATTGTCATCGTTATGAAGTACCAATGCACGACCAATGAAATTGATTGTATCATCTTCCACACCATATTTCCTGTAATACCACATTTTTCAACTAGGTTTATGTACTTATTTCTTTGATTTTCTATATCCTTATAAGAGTTTCAGCAATCTATTCCAACAGTAAGACAAATCTAAGGATAGACATACGAGATAATCTCTATGGCTGTAACTTTGTTGAGCTCCAAACCCTCATGAGACTTGGGATCTTTCTCGTTGTAGTCCTGCACATAGATAAAGAACATCCTATAAGAAAGGATGTACATAATTGTAATTTTATATATTTACTTTATCCTAATATCGCTTGTATATATAGCAAGGTACACTTATACATAATAATACAATTCATTTCTAACCCTAATCTCTATATGGTATCAAAGTCGTTGTAGCTCATCGGCCGTTAACCATTTTCTTTGTCGTCGTTCTCCATCTCTACAACCTTCTTTGCTTCCAGGATGTCCGATTGCCAGCACGCCATAGCCTCGAACTCCATCCTCACCTTTAATCCCCGAGAACCACAGAAAGTTCTCTTTACCGAGAATATGTCAAACTTCACAAAACTTACTTCCTCAAACTACCTCACTTGGAGTATTCAATTTTGTGCTTTGCTCGAGAGATATCATCTCGATTGTTTTATTAAAGATGACAACCTTGTCTCATCACCGACCATCGATGTTAATGGCATACCTCATCCTAACAACAACAATCTTTCCTTTAAACAACAAGATCATCTCCTTTTCAGCCTATCCTCGGTTCAATATCTCCGCCCCTTCAGCCAATGGTAGCCATGTCCACATGTGTTCGTGATGTTTGACGCCTTATTGTCAACACGTGTGAGAAAGCACCTCGGGGACATATCTACAAGATTTGAGATCAACTCAAGCGCTCTTCCAAAAGGACCCAGACTGTTGATGAATATATGCGCTTCATGACTTCTAAGGTTGATGAGTTACCCTTACTTGGAAAACCATTAGATCATGAAGATCTATTGGAATTTAATTTATACTTGATGGCCTTTAAGATGATTACAAATCAGTCAAGGATGCTTCCAACGCACGAGATACACCAATCTCGATGTCTAAACTTCATGAAAAGTTGATCAATCATGAAGGCACTGTTGCCTCCTCCCAACCGATGATCTCCTCTCTTACGATAACTCCAAATCCAACACAAAGTCGGCCCTGTCATGTTCATTGCTATCAACCTCAAT
This sequence comes from Gynandropsis gynandra, assembly GCA_036759665.1. Taxonomy (NCBI): domain Eukaryota; kingdom Viridiplantae; phylum Streptophyta; class Magnoliopsida; order Brassicales; family Cleomaceae; genus Gynandropsis; species Gynandropsis gynandra. The sequence goes on from CM071860.1 coordinate 2,514,628, forward strand.
CCCTCTTCAGGCAAAATCATTCATCGGGCTGTGGTCAACCACGAGTCTATCAAGAGAAGCGCCAAGCTTATAGCATTTTTGGTCATCAGCAAATCGTTGTCTACAATTTTGTTTGGTGAATACAGTTCAAATGCCCCAAAGTACACTTCTGATGGGGTCAAGTACACCTAATCACACATGGCAGCCATGTGTTCACCACACAATTACTGTTCCTTATGGTACTGAAGGATGGTTGCTTTAAAGTGGTGCCTCTCACCATATTATCTCAGATCTTCAGAACTTATCTCTCCATGCTTTGTATCATGGTAGTGATAATGTTGTCATTGCTAATGGATATCAATCACTCATACGGGTTCCACTTCTCTTCCTTCCTTTTCGCACTCTCTTTCTCTTGACAATGTCTTGTGTGTACCTTCCTTATATTCATGAAGCAATCCAGTTGCGACACCTTTGTTAACGACCACTTCTCTTACGATACATTTAGGCACTCCTCTTGAAGATGCAACACAATACTGCATGGTTGTTGGCAATCTACAATACTTGTTTGTTACTCGGCCTGACATCTCCTTCGTTGTGAACAAGTTCTCCCAGTTCATGCATGCACCAGGAACAAATCATTGGTTTGACGCAAAGAGGGTCCTTCGATATCTTGTAGGATCTCGACATACTGGTATATTTTTCTCTTCTGCTAATGAGAATGGACTTCATGCATTTTCTGATACTGATTGAGCTGGTGATAAATCTGATTATTTCTCTACTGGAGCATATATTTTTCATCTTAGAAAACATGTGATATCTTGGTCATCCAAGAAATAGAAAAGTGCATCTCGTTCTTCCACGGAAGCAGAGTACCGCAATATTGCCAACACTTCGGCTGAACTCAAGGGGACTTGCTCATTTCTTGGTGAACTTTGATTTGCTTCTACTACTACTCCCGTTATATATTGTGATAATCTTGGTGCTCATATCTATATGTCAATCCTGTCTTTCATTCGAATCTGGAGAGCTTCGTGTCTTTCTTGTTTCTTCATCCGATCAACTTGTTAATGCATTGACTAAACCATTATCCAGATTCAAATTGTCAGAATTGTGTATCGAGATTGGAGTCACATCCGGTGCTCCATCTTGTGGGGGCGTATAAAGAAAAATGTACATAATTGTAATTTTATATATTTAATTTAACCTAATATCTCTTGTATATAGCAAGGTACACTTATACCTAATAATACAATTCTTTCTAACCCAAATATCGATACTTTCTTGTTCGCTGCTTCTGAAACAATCCCATCAATGGCGTTGTGAGGGCTTTGGCATCAGTAGCTAGAACCCTGTATATATGTGAATCATACATATCATGAAAAGCAAAGGGTGGGCAGAATAAATCATCTTTACAAATTCTTGCAACACGCCATTATTCCTACCTTCCCTTTATTGTACACAAAGCTACCATCTACAGCTTTGAAGTTAAGATATTTTATGACATCAGGGTGGAATAGGGTTTGAACAAAGAGACCATTGGCCAATATGAACTGCACATTCATCATTAGTCCTCTTTAATCAGAATTTTGAGCATCAAAACGCTTTAAACAATCAAAAGAATACTCTATGTCCAAGAGAATAATGGACTATCCAAATTGATCTGCACCAAAACACATCTTAGGAGTCATATCGACATTGTATTCTCTGCTTGCCCCCAGATTATCTGGCGTAGCGTCACTTCCTCTATATAGCTTCCATAGTTACAAGTAAAGATTTGATGATATGACCACAACCCATTTTATCATTTGCATAAGGAAACTCTGCAAGTCTAGGTCTCAAAATTTTGATGTTAAGTAGGAAAAATCAAGTTACTCTTATTAATCAATACATACTTTCGTATATTTATACACATAATTTTTAGTTAATTTCCAAGATAATCTCCTAAAAATTCTACCTAATATTTAATTTTAAATACATTAATCTAGAAAGATATATATATATATATATATATATATATAATCTAACAATGAAAAACTAATTATATTCATATTTTCTATCATTTTTTATATTCATTTTTTCTATCATTTTTGTTCCATTATTCGTTTTTAGTTTATTTTATAAATCTATTTTTATTTTTAGTTTTTACACTACTTTACAATTTTATTATTTCATTATTTATTTTATTTTATAAAATTTATAAACAATTTATATTACATTTAAAAAAACAATATATTACATTTTTTGTTTTAGAATTTGAGAAAACATATCATTTTTTGTTGGTTTGTTTATTGTCAACAAAACGACAATATTTCAATATCTTTTCAGTCTCCGGAATCTCAATCTCTACTTCTCAAAACATTTAGATAATATGTACTTTGTAAATACTCGTATTTAATATTGGTCATTAGTAAATACATTAATACTCATTCCATTTATATCTATAATCGCTCTACCTGAAAGTTTTAGTCTTTGAAATAAGCGATGCCCCTTTCGTTTCCAAGGTAAAGAGATGTGCGAGGGTTTGCCAATTTCAGATGGGGTTATCATAACACTACTAGAAAATTTAAGATTAGGGACGGAATTTGGGTACCGACATTTCCGTCCCTAAATTTAGAAACGGATTATACACGGATTAGGGATGAAAAATGAAATCCGTCACTAATCCGTCCCCAAATTTGGGTACAGAAGAGTCGTGCCTAATCCGTTTCTAAATGCGGACCAATTAGGGACGGCAGGTCATCCGTCTCCAAATTTGGAGACAGATTTGGGACCGTCCCTAAATTTAGGACTTCAAAAACCGTTTTAGGGACGGTTTCGGGACGATTTTTCGGAAAATTAATCTCTTAGTCCCTAATCCGTTCCTAATTCGTGTATAAATAATCTATTTAACCCCTCAACCATTGATCCGTTTTTCATAAGCAACTCTCATATTTTTCACCCTATATCTTCTATAGTGTTTGCGATATAATGGCATCTTCATCAAGATCAAACATTTTCGATTCTAGACAATGGATGTACAGAAGAATTGATCCAGAATCTCACACTCAGTCCCTAACTTCGATTCCTTCATTCCTCCCGTCGCCGCCTTCGTCTCCCCTCCCGTCGCCGCCTTCGTCTCCCCTCTCGTCACCGCCTTGCGTCTCCCCTCCCGTCGCCGCCTTCGTCCTCCCTCCCGTCGCCGCCTTGCGTCTCCCCTCCGGTCACCACCTTCATCCCCTTGCGTCTCCTCCGTCGCCGCACTCCC
>CM071860.1:2519494-2550573 GCA_036759665.1 Gynandropsis gynandra
GAAAGGTTCCAAGAATCCGACAGGCGCGTTGAACAAGCACTAAAGGAGGCTGAACTATCAAGAAAGCATGCTGAACGATCAGATAGGCGTATGGATAAGCTTCTACGCATGATGAAAGCGCAAATGCCTAACATCGATTGGGATGCAGTTCAGAACAGTGATTCCGACCACGACTAATCGGAACGGCTTAGGATTATATGTAATCGGAATGTTGGTTATATGTATGGTTTGTAATTTTTTATGTACTAATATTTATCTTTTAATGTAATCGAACTTTTTAAAATTTTAATTTTTTTTATTATTTTTTTAAAAAAATTGGAGACGGGGTGATGTCGTCTCCAAATTTGGAGACGGGAGACTGTTGTCTCCAAATTTGGAGACGGATTGTGTGGTCCGTCTCCAAACTTTAGAGACCGAAAACAACCATCCCCAATCGAGGGACTGTTTGGGGACTACATTTTCCGTTCCTAATTGGGGAGGGATTGGGACTGAGATTTCCGTCCCTAATTAGGAACAGATTGGGGACTGAGATTTCCGTCCCTAATTAGGAACGGATTGGGGACTGAGATTTCCGTCCCTAATTAGGAACGGATTGGGGACGGATAGAATTTGGAGTCGCGCGATTGGATACTACCTTTGGTCGTCCCTAAACCGTCCCTAAACAGGTTTAGGGATGGATTGGGAACCGATTTTTCAGTCCTTAAAACCTGATTTTCTTGTAATGTAAGTTTCGGAAAGAGAAGCCCCTTGTCTTCTATATAGAGGGAAGTCCTGTATATCCTCCTTTAGAGATATTACAAGGCTTTGGATTAGTTCTTGAACATATGGTTTGCTTATATCCAAAGAAAAGTTCAGCCAAGACCTTTATGGCGCTTGCAATCACCGAGGCATTTCTATGGTGGTGAATAGAACCAGAATGGGAGTTGATTGTTTGATAAGCCACTTGACGAAAACCAAGTACAAAAATGTATCCTCTTCCTATAAAGCATGGCTATTACAAAGGTCATATGATGTTGATTCTAGCATCTAGACAGCTTAACTTGTGGTTTGATCCTAGCAACAAATGGAGTGAACTAATAACGCCTATTTTTTCCTAATATTTTTATCTCTTCCTAGAGTTATTTTTATTTTGATTTTGGACTTTACCGATTTATTAAATAGAATTGATTCTTCTTCTATCGTTTTCTCGCCTTTTTCATGTAACAAAGACATCGGAATGCAAGACAAGAAAATGCCACAAAACTACGCAAAACTACCCTACGTTCAGAACCGCCCAACTAGACAGTGTATTGTGCTCTACTGAGCACATTCAGCAGCACGATTGAGTGCAACTAAAGTCTAGTGTTCGATCGAGCACTCTAGACAACTAGATTGGGTTCACTAACAAGAAAACACTCCCGAATATATTGCACGACCTGGGCAACTCCATTGCCCGGGCGATCACCCTTTTGAATACAAGTACCCGACCAGGCTGTCTACCACCCGAAAGAAAAGGAAAGAAGGGAGAAAAGGAAACGGGCACGTCGTTTGGAAAAAAAGGAAACCATCACGTTTGGAGAGAAAGGAAATGGTTTTGCGGAGAGGAATTTGGGGGAAGAAGACGATTTTGGAAGTGGAAGAACTCGATTTAAGGTCGTCCTTGGAGAATAGGAAAGATTGAAACTTTATTTCTTTGCTTTTCTCTATGGTTTGTATGACATTCATCTATAGTTTTGTGTTTGCTTCTATGAGTTGTGAGTAAACTCTTTGTCATGGGTTAGGGGTGCTTTTGTAATGGATTAGTTTGGTTCTTAATGCTTGATTTCAGATTTATTCTCTCAATTGGTTTGATGGGTTGTTCTTAATGTTTTCATTCTTTTTAACCACTTGATTGAATGAATTTAGAGACTTGTCTTGGCTGAGAAGTCGGATTTGAGATCTTGGATCTAACCCTAAAATGAATTAGATTAATGAGAATCTAATCGGCCGATTAATCTATTTAGGAACCATGATAGTATTCTTCATGCATCTAGATTATTGATTTGCTGCATCGAGAGATGAGTACGTTGATTTCCTAGGTAGTGGATTTAGACATCGAGAGAGTCACTTTCGATAATGAAACTTGAATTCTCCATTGATCGAGATAATCAGAATTCATGATTTATAGCAACATCCATACATATCCAGGTATTCCCGAAATCCGTGGTGTTTTATCTTATCGAATTAAATCTCGTTATTCTTTTGGGTCTTAGTTTTCTAGCTTGATAATCTTTCATTCCCTGCATTTTTTTCAGTTTCTGTTTTCTTTATATTTTTCTTTTATTTACTAGCCTGAAAAACCATAATACGATCGTTCTTCCTCTCTTGAGTCTTAGCTCTTATTTTTCGCACTAGTTCCTTGAGTTCGATCCTGGTATTACACGATACACATACTTGCGATAGAGTGGTTTAGGTACTTAAAACTTAGATCACCATTAACTAAGAAGCAAGACATGTTAACGGTGTCATCACGAAGGCACTGCAAGGGACAGATATGAAGTTAGTGGATCTAACCCATCTGAATGAGTTCAGAGCAGATACTCATCCTGCTATTTGGTTGGGGAAGCAGAACACAGTTGCAATATAGGGCCAGTATTGTATGCATTAGTGTCTACCCGGTCTTCTTGACACATGGGTAGACATCTTATCCGAACTCATTATCTATAACCTACGAACTGGCTAAAGAAAGAACGAACTGGAGAAAAGAAGAGTATCCGTACACACTTTCATATTCCAGATGTACCCATCGGCGAGCTCTCATCATGATGGTTTGAAGAATATTTCTCCGACAAATCAAAGCTAGACACTTGAATTAAACCTTTCATTTTATTGTAGTGCAGAGATAGCAACTGTCTTAACGCTGTTTATCTCTGGTATTAGCCTTTGGTTTTCCTTTGTAAAATCGCATTTTCTCAACGTTTTTATAAAATAAAAAAAAAATCCAATGGGATAATATGAGTTTAGTATTGAATTATTGTTATGTTTCTCTAAGAGGTATTCATTAGCTGATATTGCATGTGAGATGAATTAATACAAAAAATACGTAATAAGAAATTAACTAAAATCGTTAAATACACAATAAAAAAGAGCATGTAGTTATATAAAGTGAAAATGATGTGATCAATGGACTACAAAAACATGCTATATATATCAATCCATAATTTTTATTTGGAAAAAAAAGCTATCACTTAAAACTATTTTTCTTTATAAATATAAGGTATAATTAGCATAACTTCATAAAGTATAAATATTCAATAAAAATAATAATGTTATGACTAAAATTTGTTAGTATGACAATAACAAGTAATACTAAAGTTAAAAAAGATTAATTATTTTTTGTAAATTCATAAAGAAAAATGATTGTCCAATTAGGTCGACCCATTAGGCCATAGTGGGCTAGGGAGGCACCGATCCGTTATCCTTCCACCGTCAAGAGCGGGAGGTAGTCGCTGCTCTGTGAAACCAGCCTCACGCATTGCCCTCCACTCTAGGAGACACGTCACCCACAGCTTTCGCTCAAGCCACGTGCCCCAACTCCTGGCTTGGAACGGGCGGGTCAGAAATATTCAATAAAAATAATAATGTTATGACTAAAATTTGTTAGTATGACAATAACAAGTAATACTAAAGTTAAAAAAGATTAATTATTTTTTGTAAATTCATAAAGAAAAATGATTGTCCAATTAGATCGACCCATTAGGCCATAGTGGGCTAGGGAGGCACCGATCCGTTATCCTTCCACCGTCAAGAGCGGGAGGTAGTCGCTGCTCTGTGAAACCAGCCTCACGCATTGCCCTCCACTCTAGGAGACACGTCACCCACAGCTTTCGCTCAAGCCACGTGCCCCAACTCCTGGCTTGGAACGGGCGGGTCAGAAATATTCAATAAAAATAATAATGTTATGACTAAAATTTGTTAGTATGACAATAACAAGTAATACTAAAGTTAAAAAAGATTAATTATTTTTTGTAAATTCATAAAGAAAAATGATTGTCCAATTAGATCGACCCATTAGGCCATAGTGGGCTAGGGAGGCACCGATCCGTTATCCTTCCACCGTCAAGAGCGGGAGGTAGTCGCTGCTCTGTGAAACCAGCCTCACGCATTGCCCTCCACTCTAGGAGACACGTCACCCACAGCTTTCGCTCAAGCCACGTGCCCCAACTCCTGGCTTGGAACGGGCGGGTCAGAAATATTCAATAAAAATAATAATGTTATGACTAAAATTTGTTAGTATGACAATAACAAGTAATACTAAAGTTAAAAAAGATTAATTATTTTTTGTAAATTCATAAAGAAAAATGATTGTCCAATTAGGTCGACCCATTAGGCCATAGTGGGCTAGGGAGGCACCGATCCGTTATCCTTCCACCGTCAAGAGCGGGAGGTAGTCGCTGCTCTGTGAAACCAGCCTCACGCATTGCCCTCCACTCTAGGAGACACGTCACCCACAGCTTTCGCTCAAGCCACGTGCCCCAACTCCTGGCTTGGAACGGGCGGGTCAGAAATATTCAATAAAAATAATAATGTTATGACTAAAATTTGTTAGTATGACAATAACAAGTAATACTAAAGTTAAAAAAGATTAATTATTTTTTGTAAATTCATAAAGAAAAATGATTGTCCAATTAGGTCGACCCATTAGGCCATAGTGGGCTAGGGAGGCACCGATCCGTTATCCTTCCACCGTCAAGAGCGGGAGGTAGTCGCTGCTCTGTGAAACCAGCCTCACGCATTGCCCTCCACTCTAGGAGACACGTCACCCACAGCTTTCGCTCAAGCCACGTGCCCCAACTCCTGGCTTGGAACGGGCGGGTCAGAAATTTGCCCACCCAAGCCCGGCCCAACAGATTCGACCCAACGTCCAACCACCTCATTGCCTCCACTTGGATTACAAGCCCTCGCTACCAGGCTCGGCGATGAATCTTCACCCTCTTGAGATATATATACAAGCTAAAAGTTTTAATTTCTCTCGATGTGGGACTCTTGATAGTTCCGCTTACCTCCCTCTGCTCGCGTCATTCTTTGAAGGAATAAAATGCAATTCCTCTCGTATTATCCTTTGTCTGACACACAGATATATATATATATATATATATGTATACATAATTCTCAATATAAATAAATGTATATAACCTTTAACCATTTTAATAATCAATTTTCTCATTTTGGCTTATATGTTTTTTTTATGGCTTGTACTTTCCTCAAGTGAGTTTCTTTCTATTCACCAACCCTTTTCTTCTTTCCAATTGAAAACAGCTTCTCTCTGTGTGTCTGAGATTCTCCCAGCTAAGGAATACATAGATATGTCGATGAAATCACTTCATCTTCTTCCCCAATACACTGTTTCTCACCGAAATTCGTGGGGAAATCCTCAACCTCGTCACATTAACAGCCGACCCGTCTCTCGGATCTGGTGCATCAGGAGAGATTTCGATGGAATGGACTATTAGAGTTGACGAACAGACTGACAAGGGTCTGTTAATCAACTCTAATATTTTCTTTTCTTTCCTCATCATACTATCGTACTCCGTCCTCCTCTGCCGCCCAACCACGGTACCCTCCGCCTCTCCTCCGCCGTGCGACTTATTCTCCGGACGATGGGTATTCAAACCGGGAATTCCGAAACAATTGTATGACGAGGCTTGCCCGTTCCACAGAAACGCATGGAACTGCATAAGGAACAAGAGGGAAAACATGGGTCTCATCAATTCGTGGAGATGGGTGCCCGATGGCTGCGGGTTGAGCCGAATTAACCCAACCCGATTTCTTGGGCTGATGAGGAATAGGAATATAGGGTTCGTAGGGGATTCCCTGAACGAGAATTTCGTGGTCTCATTTTTGTGTATACTTAGAGTGGCAGACTCAGGAGCTAAGAAGTGGAAAAAGAAAAAGGCTTGGCGAGGAGCTTACTTCCCTAAGTTCAATGTCACTGTTGCTTATCACAGAGCTGTTCTTCTCGCCAAATATCAGTAAGTTAGTCATTCTGATGTTTGGATATCCATCTTTTCAACTGTATTCCTTCGAAAATTCATGTAAAATTTCCATGAATAGTTGCTTTGAATGTAAATGTTGGATTTTCAACTCAGGATCATGAGCGATATTCCCTTGACAGATGGTTTTGGGAGTGTTCAGTTTTAGAAACGAACTACAGTTTCTTCTTTGCAACGAGTAGATATTATAGTTCTTGTGAATAGGAGCTTTCCCATGATGGGAACTAATTGATCTTTAAGCATTATTAACTTGTTTGATGCGACCCAAATCCTCTTGGCATAAGAACACAAAGCCAGCGCTTTGGAGGAGTAAATCTTTAAGCTTTTTAATATGGACAGAGGATCAGATTGATAGAGATGTAAGATCGTATGTATCTGATGAGTATCGCAGGCGTTAAATTGTTGAAGTTTCTTGCTTTTGAGGATTTGTTTGGCAATTGGATGAGTTGACAAAATTGTTCATATGATTGGTGTATTCCATTAGTTGTTTAAGTTCTCATGTTACTTTCTTCAGTGATGCTGTCTTCTCTAGCCTTTCATATTCAGCAATTATCATGTGTGTCATAGTTGAATTACCAGTCTTATGTCCTTGTATACTAATATGGTAAAAGGTGGCAGCAGAAACCATCTACAGAAACTGTTCAAGACGGCGTGAAAGGAATATATCGGGTGGATGTTGATACTCCCGCAGATGATTGGGTCAATATCACTAGCTTTTATGATGTCCTTGTATTTAATACCGGCCATTGGTAAATACACTAATCTCCGTTTCATCTATGCCTATAATCGCTCTACCTGAAAGTTTTAGTCTTTGGAACAATCGGTGATAAATTTCAGGTGGGGTTATGATAAGTTCCCAAAAGAGACGCCCCTTGTGTTCTATAGAGAGGGATGGCCTATAGATCCTCCTTTAGAGATATCACAAGGCTTTGGATTAGTTCTTGAACATATGGTATCCTATATCCAAAGAAAAGTTCCAGCCAAGACCCTGAAATTCTGGCGCTTGCAATCACCGAGGCACTTCTATGGAGGTGAATGGAACCAGAATGGGAGTTGTATGTTTGATAAGCCACTTGACGAAAACCAGGTACAAAAATGTATCCTCTTTCTATAAAGTCCTACGAACTGGATGAAGAAGAAGTATCCGTACACCCTCTTTCATATTCCGGATGTACCCATTGGTTGGCTGTCCTCATGCTGGTTTGAAGAATATTTCTCCGACAAATCAAAGCCAGAAACTGGAGTTAAAACCTTTCATCCTGTTTTTAGTGCAAAGATTGCAACTGTCTTAACAGTGTTTTGTCTTTTGTCTTTAGTATTCGCCTTTGGATTTTTCTTTGTAAATGGTTTTGTGTTTATGAGATTATTTAGAATTTATTTGTCTAGTTGATAAACTACGAGATAATTGCCATATGTATTATAATGATAAAAAATTATAATTATATAAAATTATTAATGTTTTTATGATGAGTCTCTATTGAATTTATGTTTCCTTTATGAAATTTTATAGTGAATTTATGATTTTTTAAATTGAAAAATCATATTTATTTTCCTATAAATAGATAATATATCAAGACACAATTTACAAACTTCATAACTTTTATCATTCTCTCATATTCTCTTTTCATCCTTTCATATTCAATTTTAAGTAAATTTTCTATCTTTTACTTAATTAGTTATATATATACATAATATATATATATCATATGATATATATTTATAATATGATATACATATACGTATATCATACATATCATATATCATATTATTAATATCATAAATTTTTTATCTTTTGCTTAATTAGTTATATATATACATAATATATATATCATACATTACAAGAAAATTCGGATTTCGGGACTGAATTTGCGGACTAAGTAATCCGTCCCTAAATTTAGGGACGGATTAGGGACTACTTAAGGACGGACAAATAAATCCGTCCCTAATCCATCCGCAAATTTGCAGACCGTAGAGTAGTCCCTAAATCGTCCGTAATTCGAGACGGATTCGGGACTATTTTCAAGGTGGTCCGCAAATTGCGGATCGATTCTGTACCAGTCCGCAATTTGCGGACGGCTGAGCAGTCCGTCCGCAAATTGCGGACCATTTGGGGACGATCTAATAGTCCGTCCGGAATTTCCAGACGGATACACAAACTGTCCGCAAATTCCGGACGTGTTTGGGTTTACTCCAAATTATTTTATTTGGTTATCTCATGGAGAGAATTTTGCACCACGACCGAGTAATGTTGTGGAAAATTTTAGTAGGGGTATCGTAAATCGTGAAATGTCTCAGACTTTTCAAGATGTAGAAAACCCTTATGTAGATATGGTGCAAAATGCGTTCGTCGAAAGAAACGAATATGAAAATATTGAAGAAGATCCGAATTAAGAAGCAAAAACTTTTTTTGAAATGTTAGAAAGTGCTAGGCATCCACTCTATGATGGTTGTAGAAGTGGTCTATCACGGTTGTCTTTATCTGCACGGTTGATGAATTTGAAGACATAAAATAATCTTTCTCAGAATTGCATGGATTCTATATCGCAATTAGTAAGAGATTATTTGCCCGAATATAATAATGCAGTCGAGTCATATTATGAAACAAAGAAGATGATGAGATCATTGGGTTTATTTCCGTATCAAAAGATTGATGTTTGCCAAGACAACTGTATGATTTTCTGGAAAGAAACTTCGGACTTGACCAATTGTCGATTTTGTGGAAAAGATCGATTTTATTTGACAAGAAATGGAAAATCGATTTCGTTTCGTCGTATATGGTATTTACCAATTACAGACAGGATAAAAAGATTGTATCAATCGGAGAAGACCGCACATGAGATGACATGCCGAGCATTCAAGTCCTGACGGAGAAATGTGTCATCCCTCAGATGGTGAGGCGTGGAAACACTTTAACAAGGTATATTATGATTTTACAGCTGAGAGTCGAAATTTTTATTAACATCTATATATGTATATTAATAATATGATATACATATACATATATCATATATCACGTTATTAACATCTATATATGTATATTACATATATATATATATACTATGTATATGCACATATCTATATCATATATACACATCTATAATATTATTATTAATTTTTTAACATGTTATCAACACGATTGTTTTAACAGACTAAAAAATTAAAACCCGATATTTTTACACCGTAAAAAAATTAACACCGTTAAAAAAAGTACATCGTAAATTTTTTTTATGACGTTAAAAAATACACTGTAAATTTTTTTTACAAAGTTTAAAATATACAGTAAAAATTATACGACGTTAAAAAAAATTACCGTAATTTTTTCCGCTGTTAAAAAATTACTCAATAAAAATTATTTCAATTTTTTATTTTCAATCATTTTTAATTTCAGTTTGAACTCGATTTAAAAGTGTGTGTGTATATATATATATGGACATCATAGACGGAATACCGTACATAATGGACTGAATACTGCGGACTGAATATTAAACATCCCAGACTCAATTCGAACATCATTGACTAAATACAATATATCATGGACTAAATATCAAACATTATGGACCAAATAACGAAAAAAATATGTTTTATATTATATAATGATCATGAAATCGACTAACATGTAATACTTTAATACATTTTTTTATCTTAATTTATGTTTATTTTTATAAAGAAGACTATGTCGTCTGATTATTTATTTTATTTATTTATGTTATTTAATATTATCTGCTAATTTAATTTTTTATTTATTTTATTTGATTATTTAATTATTTTATTTAAGATCATATTCTAAAAATATTATGATAATGAATAAATTTAATTTGTTTTAAATATAATTATCATGTCGTATTGTTGAATCTCATATCATGACACTTGACACTTTAGAAGAAAATTACATAACATGGACATTGGATGCTAAAATGCATCTTAAAGGCAAAAAGGTCATTGGCACAATGATAATGATAATAATTCCTCTGAAGAGGAAAATAAAAGCCATGATTTTTCTATGTCATCATATTGTATATGATAAAAAATATGAATATAGTACAAAAGAAGATCCCACAGATTTGTGAGAGTCTCTTAAAGATAAATTCGATCACAAAAATATATGATCCTCTTAGAGGCAAATAGTCATTGGCTAAATATGAGATTCCAAGATTATAAGTCTGTGGACGAATATCATTTGGCGATGTTTTGAAATAATATCCAAAATGGAGAATATATATTATCGACATTACATGCTGATAATGTCATAATATCGAGCGAAGGTTTTCAAAACCTTCATAATATCGAGCGAAGGTTTTCAAAACCTATCGCAAATTATTACAAATTATTTTGTTGCAGAATAATAAAACGAGCTACTAATGAAAAATTATGATGCTCGTCCCACTGGATCTGCACAATTCTATGAAACGAATGAACATCGTAGATTTTATTAACAAAATTAAAAATGATAAAATATGAAAAAGATATCGACATGAAGTTTTATTAGATTATTTTTTTTGAATATTTTTTGTTAAACTCTTATATGCAACTTTAATTTCATATTTTTCAGGTTCGCCAATATTTTTATCAGATCAAAGTAACATCAAATATATTACGATCAAATATCAATTATGGAGATATATGTTTAGGGGATTGTGCTACAACGCACACAATATTAAAAAGATAAAAAAGTATTTCTCTAAGTTGAGAATACATGAATTCAATGTCAATACGATATCTGGAAATGCAAAAATAATTGAGGGATGTGCAGAAAAAATTTTATAATGTCCAGAGGAAAAAGATTCATCATACAAGATGCATTATTCTCTCGACAATCCCAAATAAATTTATTAAGTTTAAAAAATATTCACCAAAATGGCTATTATGTTGAAACCATGAATGATGAAAATCATGAATATCTTTACATCACGACAATGGTTTCTTGAAAGGAAATAAATTGGGGAAAGATTACCAATTTTATCCTCTGGATTATATTTCACAAAGATTAGAGTGGTTGAATCACATGCCACATTTAACCAAAAATATAAAGATGTGTTTAAGATTTGGCATGATCGATTGGGTCACCCTGGTTTAATAATGATGCGGAGAATCGTTGAAAATTCCAATGGACATCTATTAAAAATTGAGAAGATATTTCAATCTCATGAGATCATCTGTATCGATTGTTATCAAAGAAAATTGATAATAAGACCATCATCAGTCAAAGTTGAGCATGAATCACCATCGTTTTTAGAACGAATACATGGGGATATATGTGGACCAATTCATCCACAAAGTGGATCATTTCGATACTTTATGGTATTGATTGATACTTCAAGTAGATGATTACATGTTTGTCTATTATCAATCCGCAATATTGTATTTGCGAGGTTTCTTGCTCAATTCTTCGATTATCCTATTAAGAAAATGAGGTTTGATAATGCTGATGAATTCATTTCCCAAGCTTTCAATGATTATTTAACATCAATTGGCATTGAGATTGAACATCATGTATCATATGTCATACACAAAATGGTATGACCGAGTCATTAATTAAACGTCTCCAACTCATTGCTCGACCATTACTAATGAAAACAAAACTCTCAGTTTCTGCTTGGGGACATGCCATTTTACGTGTTGTAACACTAATTCAAATAAGGCCAAGTGCTTATCATAAATATTCCCCATTGTAAATAGCAATTGGTCAGGAACCAAATATATCTCATTTTCGAGTATTTGGTTGTGTTGTATATGTTTCGATTGCTCCTCCGTGATGGACAAAAATGGGCCCATAACGAAGATGGAGAATTTATGTTGGATATAATTTACCATCCATCATTAGATATCTTGAACCAAAAACATGTGATATGTTCACAATTCGTTTTGTTGAATGTCATTTTAATGAGAATGAATTCTTAGCGTTAGGAGGAGGAATAAAACAAGCCTCACAAGATTTAACACGGAAAGCATAATCATTGTTATATCTTGATCCTCCTACAAAACAATACAATATGCAAGTGCAAAAGATCATACATGTGCAAAATATTGCAAATCAACATCCAGATGTGTTTAATGATATAGCACGGGTTACAAAATCATATATATCGGCTGAAAATGCACATGTTAGTATAGAAATACCAAAAGGTCATACAGGTGAAAAAATTTCAAATGAGACTACAACACGGTTAAAACGCGGAAGACCAATTGGTTATAAAGATACAAATCCTCGAAAAAGAAAGAAGTTTGATAAAGACATTAGTTTTGAGATCATAGAGAACGTTCCAAAAGAAACAAATAGGGAAGAAGATCTTCAGAATAAAAGTGATGAAAATAATAATGAACATATAGAGAATAATGAGATTTTCTTTAATTATATCTATGATGAAAATATCATAAAAAGAGATGAAATAAATGACAATGATGGAATATTCTCATTTTTTATATCCAAGGAAATTGAAAATAATAATGAAGATCCAGAACCAATATCAGTGTCAGAATGTCAAAAGATACATGATTTGATAAAATGGAAAGAAACTATGCAAATAGAACTAGACTCATTGAATAAAAGAAAAGTATTTGGACCCACCGTTCAAACTCCTAATGGTGTTAAAAAAGTTGGATGCAAATGGGTTTTTATGCGAAAGAGAAATAAAAATAATGAGTCGCATGATATAAGGCACGTCTTGTCGCATAAGGGTTTTTCCAGAGACGTGGAATAGATTATGAGGAAACATATTCCCCTGTCATGGATGCAATCATATTTAGATACTTGATGTGAGTTTAACTGCATCCTAAAATTTAGATATGTACCTTATGGATGTGGTTGCAGCATATCTAAATGGATATTTGGATAATGATATATACATGAAAATCCCCCAAGGTTTAAGAATGCTGCAAGCATCAAACTCAAAGCCTAAAGAAATGTGTGTAATCAAATTGCAACGATCTTTATATAGATTGAAACAATCGGGACGTATGTGGTATAATCGTCTAAGTGAATATCTATTAAAAAGGGAATTTATGAATAACCATATTTGTCTTTGTATATTTATTCAAAAAACAACAAATAGATTTGTGATTATAGCTGTTTATATTGATGATCTGAATATAATTGGGACCTCAAAGGAGATTGAAAATACTTGAAATTATATGAAAAAAGAATTTCAAACGAAAGACCTTGCACAAACAAATTTTTGTTTTGGTTTACAGATAGAACATCGAAAGAATGGTATATCTGTACATCAATCGAATTATACAAATAGAGTATTAAAACTCTTTAAGATAAATAAAGAAAATCCATTAAGCACTCCAATGATATGTAGATCTTTAAATTTTGAAATAATTCATTTTTTCCTTGTGAAGAAAATGAAGATATACTTGGATCAGAAATATCATATATGAGTACAATATGAGCTCTCTTGTATCTACCAAATTGCACTCGTCGTGATATAACATTTGCTACTAATCTCTTGTCACGATATAATTTTTCCCCTACACGTTGTCATTGAACATGGATTAAACATATCTTTTGATATCTACAAGGAACGATTGATTTAGGATTATTTTATCCTAGTGATTTCAAACATGAGTTGATCGATTTTGCAAATGGAGGTTATTTATCAGAGCCTCATAAAACCATATCACAAACTAGACATATTTTCACAATTAGAGGTACGAAAATATCATGGCGCTCTTAGAAGCAAAACATTAGTTGCAAAATCTTCAAATCACGCCGAAATCATTGCACTCCATGAAGCAACTGAGAATGTGTGTGGTTCAGGGCTATAACTCGACATATACAAGAAACATGTAGATTATCGGCTAACATCAATCCAACAATATTATATGAAGATAATACAACATGTGTTGCCCAAACAAAAGAAGAATACATCACAAGTGATAGGAAAAAACATATCCCTCCCAAATTTTTTCTCATATACCCAAGAGTTTGAGAAGAAGAACGAAGTTGATGTTTGTTACATCAGATCAAACAAAAATTTAGTTGATCTATTCACAAAGGCATTTCCCACGTCAATATTGAGAACACACATTCATAATATTGGGATATGTCACCTTCGAAGCTTCTGAACAAACATAGGGTTGACAAATCGAGGAGGAGTTTTTATAGCTGTACTCTTTTTTCCTTATCATGGTTTATATCCCAATGGATTTTTCCATTGTAAGTTTTTAACGAGCCAGTTGATAGACATTCAAAGAGCAATATTATAATTATAAAAAGTTATAATTATATAAAATTGTGAATGTCTTTTATAAAGGGTCATATTGAATTTATGACTATTTTATGAAGGGTCATAGTGAATTTATTATTTTTTTAAATTGAAGAGACATATTTATTTTTCTATAAATAGACAATGTAACCATTCATTTCAAGACACAACTTATAAACTCCAAAACTCTTATCGTTCTCTCATATTCTCTATTCATTCTTTCATATTCAAGGTTTTAGCTAAATTTTCAATATTTTACTTAATTAATTATATATAGGGGTGTCAAACGGGACGGACCGACCTGAATCCGATAGTGGCCCGGTGAAATCGGGTTCGACCTGAATTTTAGGCCCACGGCCTGGCCCGACGGGCTTCGGGTGGGCTTCGGGCAGCCCGCAGACAAATGCTAATGTCTGAAAACCCTAATTTCTTCTAGTATCTAAAAACCCTACCACAAACAACAAAAAAAGTTTTAGACCAGATTCTAGAGATGGACAAGAGGAGTGGAAGAAGATATCGACAAGAGAAATTTTAGACTAGATTCAAGAGATGGACAAGAGGAGTCAAGAGAAGTCGAACAAGAAGAGACGATTGATGATTCGAACAAGGAGACGAACAAAGAGACAATCGAGGAGACGAAGAACCTTAAACCAGGAAGAGAAGTAGAACCGTGCCCCGTGGGAGAATAGAAGAAGAATAGCGACAGTTGTGGAAGAAGAGAAGAAGAAGGACGACGACTGTGGGAGAAGAGAAAAAAAGGAGGACGATGGCGGGAGCGGCGACGATAGGAAAGGGATAAGAGAAGAAGGGCGATGGCGATGGCTAGGGTTGGAGGGAGAAAAGAAAAAGAAGGGTGATTAGAGTTAGAATGGTATATAGGTTTTTTCAAGGTTCGACGGGTCGGTCCAAAACTCATCGGGCTAGACCATAATTTTTTGGGTTATAAAGTTTGAATCTGAAGGTCCGCTTACATTCCAACATTTTATTTTAAAATTCGAGTTCGTTATTTTTCGGACGGATTTCGGATGGATCCGTAGACCGTACTCAATTTTACCATCTTAATTATATATATTCATATATATCATATATAATATATATTTATAATATGATATACATATATATATACCATATATATCATAACATCTATATATATAATATATATAATAAATACACATATATCGTATATCTATATATATTTACTATTTATAATATTACTATTAATTTTCTCAACGTTTTTGTTTTGTGTAAAATAAAATAAAATAAAAATCAACCAGATAATATTTTCCCTTATAAAATGGCGTGCAAACTCAGAGAGATAGAGAGAATAGATATGTAGATGAAATCACTTCATCTTCTTCCCCAATACACTGTTTCTCGTCGAAATTCGTGGGGAAATCCTCAACCTCGTCACCTTAACAGCCGATCCGTCTCTCGGATCTGGTGCATCAGGAGAGATTTCGATGGAATGGACAACAGGAGGAAGAAGAAAATGAGCGATTCGGAGCTGGCGAAGGATTTGGCTCGAGAAATTGCGAAGGCGAAGACGCTGTCGGACCAGAGGCGGGAAGCTATGAAGAAGAGCAGAGAGATTCTATGGAGCGAGTTTTGTGGGCACATGTATGTGAAGGAAGACGAGATGAGGAAGAAGATCTTATGGGTACTTCAAACTGTGGTCTGAAATTTAAGTTCAGTTCCCGACAGAAGTGGCGAACAAGCCTTGTCAGTACAGACTGAATACGATGATTGGATGTTTGCTCAATTTTTTTATCCCATTATTTAAAAAAACTCATATATTCGGAAAAAAAGGGAAACAAAATCTTTGACCATTTATTTGATATTTTGCATGTGAAAATAAATTGAACAAAACTCAATAATATTCATAACCGAAAAACAAGGTTGACATCCAGTAAATAAAAAACCGAATACATCAAACTACGGAACAATACGACCACATAAAATTCATAACTTGAGCGCAGTCATGAAGTACAGTTCGTCCACAACGGCAATAACGTTTAACAGCAGCACTCCTTACAGATCTACTCGGTGTGCATACGCCGCCGTCAATACCTTCTGCAGAACATAATTCCCATATGCATTCCTCGCCAGTCTCGCAAGTTCGTGGCCGTTGCATCTGGTGAATTCTTGTAGCACTATATTCATATTAGATTCTAAAAGCTTTTCTACGATAAAACTTCCATATTTTCGAAACGATAAAGCAACGCAGTAGTTGCTTAATTTCTCGCCGATCTTGTTCGTATAATATGGGATCTTCAGTTTTAGAAGGTGTTGTATCACAAAGTTTCCTGCGAAATCCATACTAAGAGAAAGTGCATTATCTGCAACCACATCCAGAATCTCGTGCCTGTAAAATCCGGACACGGCTGTGATAACCTTGTTCAGGGCTACACAGCCGTTGGTATCGCGAGCGAGATCGAGGGTGTGGATCTTGGTGAGCGAGTAGAACAGCATCTTCTTCTTCGGTTCCACAACATCCAGTGTCTCCGTGGCCACGTAGTGTCCATACTTGAGCTTCATTATACGGATAAACAAAGAGCTCACTTTTCGGAAGAAGACGTTATCGACGAGGACTGATCTTCCGAGGAACTTCCGCAGATTGCTGGAACCGGTCTGGTTCACGGCTATATCCAGAAATAAAGTTGAATCTCTTGTGATGTACAAGGCAAAGCTCAGAAGCTGCAGTTCGTCGCATCTACGTAGCAGCCCGGTGAATTCGGAGCTCCTCTCAGTGCAAGTCAACATATCCAACACCTTGTGCTTTAGCGGGGTTTGGACTACGGCTGCACGTGGAGGGAAGCCCGGGGGAGGATAATGAGCTGCAGAGAAATCATGGGGTAATGGACGCCGGAGAATGGAAGAAGCTCTCGTAGCCGTGCCTGAAAAAGCAGATTGCGGTGCTCTTTCATAGTCACCGACGGCAGTGTCGTTGTTCTTAAACATGATTTGATGTCGAGATTAGAGAAATACAAAAGGATTATACTGGTTTTTGAAGGAGTGATCAGAGAAATACAAAAGGATTATACTGGTTTTGAAGGAGTGATTAGAGAAATATTTAATCAGTGAAGGAACGAATACTAGAGAGGTTTTTGAGAAACACCTCTATTTATAATAGAGATCAGAGAGATGATGTTAGGGAAAGTTTGTTATTTTCCGTCGGAATCGCAAATATATTGGATTAATTAAGAGTTGTTATTTTTTCAGAAAAGGAAATATCTTGGATAAATAAATAATCTTTGTTAATTTTTAAAAAAGGAAACATAAGATTAAAAAAAGGAAACAAGTTAGTTAACGTGTTTCTCTCATATCAGGTACTTCACTTCTCCAGGTGTGAAGCTGCTGTAGAGGAGTCAAATATTACATTTTCATAATATTTTGTAAACATATTAGTTGCGTTTAGAAGCTTTCTTGTGTTTCAAGTGATTTTCAAAAAAGATATTTGAAAATATTTGAAATTCATAATATTTTATTCTAATTTAAACTAATCACGTTAAATAAAAAATTTATTTTAATCGGAGCAAATTATTGTAAATTTTATTAGTTTGTTACGAAAAGAAAAATTTATTGGTTGCTAATTGGACCTAAACCTCGGTCAAAAAATCAACAAACATTATTATCACATGGAATACCCATTGGGTTACAAATTATGCATTACAAAATTAAACTGTAATATAATTATTGAACTCTTGTATGCAACTTCAATTTCATATTTTTCAGTTTGGTCAATATATTTATCGGATCAAAGGACCATCAAATATGTTACGATCAAATATCAATGATAAAGATATATATTTAGCGGATTTTGGTACAACGCACAAAATATTAAACGATAAAAAATATTTTTTCAAGTTGAGAATACATTAATCCAGTTTCAATACGATATCTAGAAATGCAAAAATAATTGAGAGATGTGGAGAAACAAATTTTATAATATCCAAAGGGAAAAAATCATTATACAAGATGTATTATTCACTCCACAATCCTAGAAGAAATTTATTGAATTTCAAAGATATTCACCAAAATGGCTATCATATTGAAACCATGAATGATGAAAATCGTGAATATCTTTATATCACGACAATGGTTTCTAGAAGAAACATATTAGGGAAAAATTACCAGCTTTACCCTCTAGATTATATTTCACAAAGATAAGAGTGGTTAAATCATATGCCACTAGGGGTGGCCAATACGGGTTACCCGAACTGTCTCGAACCAGACCGACCCCAACCCGAATCGTTTGGAATATGTATTACCCTAATAATCCATATGGGTTCAAATTTCAGAATCCGTTCGGTTTTGAATCGGTCCGATTTGGATTCGAGTAAAACCCAGAAACCCGAACAACCCTATTTAAAAAATAAAAAATATAATTTAAATTTTTTAAAAGTTACATAAACACTAAAAAATATTGGTACATTTTTTTATGTATATAATTTTATGTTATATTTGATATTTTTATTTTGTTTTATATTTAAAAACGAATCATCTAAAGAATTCTAAAACCGAATAACCCAAATTATGTATAATACCCAAAAAATACGAATCCGAATAACTCGAACAACCCGAATAATCCAAACTACCCGAAGAACCAAAACATCCAAATGTATTTCAGGTTATTTCGGGTCCAATGCTTTTGAACCCGAACAACCCGAACCCAAACCAAAACTATACTGAAAACATTCGGGTTCAATTGGGTCTTTTTTTTAAAAACCGAAGAACCGAAACCCAAGGAACCGAACAAGAATCCGGATTGGTCACCCCTATATGCCACCTTTAACCAAAAATATAAAGATGTGTTTAAGATTTGACATGATTGACTAGGTCACCCTAGTTCAATAATGATGCGGAGAATTGTTGAAAACTCCAATTGGACATCCATTAAAAATTAGAAGATATTTCAATCTTATGAGATCATATGTACTGCTTGTTCTCAAGGATCGACAATAAAACCATCATTGGTCAAAATTAGGTATGAATCTCCATCGTTTTTAGAACGAATACATGGGGATATATGTGGACTAATTCATCCACAAAGTAGACCATTTCGATACTTTATAGTATTGATTGATGCTTCTAGTAGATGGTCTTACGTTTGTCTATTATCAACCCGCAATGTTGTATTTACGTGGTTTCTTGCTTAAATAACAAAATTACGAGCTCAATTTCCTGATTACCCTATTAAGAAAGTGAGGCTTTATAACGCTGGTGAATTCACTTCCCACGCCGTCAATGATTATTGTACATCAATTGGCATTGAGATTGAACATCATGTATCACATGTTCATACACAAAATGGTATGGTCGAGTCGTTTATTAAACGTCTCCAACTCATTGCTCGGCCATTACTAATGAAAACAAAACTCTCAGTTTCTACTTAGGGACATGTCATTTTACATGCTACAACACTAATTCAAATAAGACCAAATTCTTATCATAAATATTTTCCATTGCAATTAGCAAACGTTCAGGAACCAAATATATCTCATCTTCAAGTATTTGGTTGTGTTGTATATGTTCCGATTGCTCCTCCGCAACGGACAAAAATGGACACATAATGAAGATTGGAAATTTATGTTGGATATGATTTACCATCCATCATTAGATATCTTGAACAATAAACGGGTGATATGTTCACTACTCGTTTTGTTGATTGTCATTTTAATGAGAATGAATTCTGAACGTTAGAAGGAGGAATAAAACAAGCTTTACAAGATTTAACATGGAAAACACAATCATTGTTATATCTTGATCCTCCTACAAAGCAACGCAATTTGGAAGTGCAAATGATCATACATTTGCAAAATTTTGCAAATCAACTTCCAGATGGGTTCAATGATACAACGCGGGTTACAAAAGCATATATACCGACTGCAAATGCACCTGCTCATATAGAAATACCAAAAGGTCATACGGGTGAAAAATTTTCAAATGAGTCTACAACACGGTTAAAACGTGGAAGACCACTTGGTTCTAAAGATAAAAATCCTCGAAAAGAAAGAAGTTTGAAAAAAACGTTAGTTCTCAGATCATAGAGAACGTTCCAAAAGAAACAAATGAGAAAGATGATCTTCAGAATAAAAGTGATGAAAATAATAATGAACATATAGAGAATAATGAGATTTTTAATAATTATATCTATGATTAAAAGATCATAAGAAAAGATGAAATAAATGACAACGATGGAATATTCTTATTCTCTATATCAAAGGACATTGAAAATGATAATGCATATCATAATCAATGTCAGTGTCAGAATGTCAAAAGATACATAATTGGATAAAATGGAAAGAAGCTATGCAAATAGAATTAGACTCATTGAATAAAAGAGATGTATTTGGACCCATCGTTCAAACTCCTAATGGTGTTAAACCAATTGGATGCAAAAGAGTTTTTGTACGAAAAAAATGAAAATAATGAGGTCACAAGATATAAGACACGTCTTGTCGTACAAGGATTTTTCCAGAGACCCGAAATAGATTATGAGGAAACATATTCACATGTCATTGATGCAATCACACTTAGATATTTGATGACTTTAACTGCGTATGTACATCATGGATGTGGTTGCGGCATATCTAAATAGATCTTTGGATAATAATATACACATGAAAATCCATCAAGGATTAATAATGCCGGAAACATCAAACTCAAAGCTTAAAGAAATATGTGCAATCAAATTGCAACGATCTTTATATGGGTTAAAACAACTGGACGTATATGGTACAATCGTCTAAGTGAATATCTAATAAAAAAGGAATTTGTGAATAAACTTATTTGTCCTTGTGTATTTATTCAGAAAACAAAAAATTGATTTGTGATTATAGATGTTTATGTTGATTATCTGAATATAATTGGGATCTCAAAGGAGATTAAAAATGCTCGAAATTATCTGAAAGAGGAATTTGAAAAGAAAAATCTTGGATAAACAAAGTTTTGTCTTGGTTTACAGATAGAGCATCTAAAGAATGATATATTTGTACATCAATCGAATTATATAAAGAGAGTATCAAAATGCTTTAACATGGATAAACAAATCCATTAAGCACTCCAATGTATGTAGATCTTTAAATGTTGAAAAGGATTCATTTTGTCTTTGTAAAGAAAATGAAGATATACTTGGACCAAAAATACCATATATGAGTGCAATAGGGGTTCTTTTGTATCTAACAAATTTCATTTTTCCTGATATAGCATTTGCTACTAATCTCTTGTCATGATATAGTTTTCCCCTACACCTCATCATTGGATAGGAATTAAACATATCTTTCGATATTTACAAGGAACAATTGATTTAGGATTATATTATCCTAGAGATTCTAAACATGAGTTAATCGATTTTGCAGATACAGACTGTTTATGAGATCCTCAAAAAACCATATCACAAACTTGATATGTTTTCACAATTAGAGGTACGACGATATCATAACGCTCTCAGAAGCAAACATTAGTTGCTACATCTTCAAATTACGCCGAAATCATTGCACTCCATGAAGCAACTAGAAAATATGTGTGGTTCAAGGCAATAACTCGACATATACAAGAAACATGTGGATTATCGATTAACATCAATCCAACAATATTATATGAAGTTAATGCAACACGTGTTGTCCAAACAAAATAAGGATACATCAAAAGCGATAGGACGAAACATATCCCTCCCAAATTTTTCTCATATATCCAAGAACTTGATAAGAAGAACGAAGTTGATGTTTGTTACATCAAATCAAACAAAAATGTAGTTGATCTATTCACAAGGGCGCTCCCCACTTCAACATTAAGAAAACACATTCATAACATCGTGATGCGTCACCTTTGAAACTTCTGAACAAATACTGAGTTGACAGATCGAGGAGGAGTTTTTATGGATATTTTTTCTCTTCATCATGGTTTTTATCCAAATGGGTTTTGTATGATAATATTTTTAACGAGGCAGTCGATAAACATTCAAGAAGGAATATTATAATTATAAAAAATTATAATTATATAAAATTGTGAATATCTTTTCTGAAAAATCATATTGAATTTATGGTTCTTTAATGAAGAGTCATAATGAATTTATAATTTTAATCATATTTAATTTCAAGATACAACTTACAAACTTCAAAACTTTTATTATTCTCTCATATTCTCTGTACGATTCTTACATATTCAAAGTTTTAGGTAAATTTTTTACCTTTTTCTTAATTATATATATATATATATACATCATATATGATATATATTTATAATATGATATACATATACATATACATATATCACACATCATACATATCATATATCATGTTGTTAACATTTACATATATATAATAAATACATATAACATGTCTATATCATATATCTATATATTTACGATTTATAATATTATTATTAACTAGGAAAAAGACCCGTGCAATGCGCGGGCGATAATTTCGTATTATATCATTTTTAAAAAAAAAATAAAGCTCCATACATAATATGGTGCAACAATTGTTTCCTTTGAAAATTTTACAGATATATTCTAGAGAGCACTTACTTATATGGTGTACCCGAACAAAGAAAAAAAGCATAAGAGTGACAAAATGACAACAAAATTTAAATATTTGATCAATGAAAAAATGAAAGAATAGGTCTAATCTATATATACAGCCACAAAATATCTTTCCTATAAGCGAGAGTATCACATAAACAATACAACTCCACAGATTCGCAAGAAAGTTATATTTGCCCAAACTCGAGAACTCAAGAGAATGCGTAACAACATCAAAAGGTTGCAGCCAACCTACTCATCATGCTTTTCGGCCTCCAACCGCAAGGATTCTTGTTCGACAGTCCATGAGCAGAAAAACAACATCATTCAGTAACCGAGAACCCAAGAATAGCCATAACCCAGGCGCTACAAATGAAGAAGCAATATAAATATGAAATCATGAATTTGGAAAAACCTATGCATTTGAAATCAAAGATGATGGTCACAACCACCATGAAGACGAAGAAGCATACATTTTTAAACAGCAAAAAAACATGGAAGTTGTGTTGTACCTGTGTAGTTGCATCGACATGACACCATAACTGCATACTGATCTACGTTCGGACTGCCTTTCCTTTCAAAATTCACAGATGGAAGAGTCAAACTCAACGATCGTAGTTTCTTCTTTTCAGGGGAGGGCTTAAGAGTATTCCCCACCGAAGAAGTAGGTTTCAGTATGAAAGAATGCTCATCTCCTCTCCTGAATCCGCAGAAAATCGAAACCTCATTAAGAACCATTTAGATTGGAAGGATGATTTTACTCTGTCAAGTCTGATGGATCTCATTACGAATTCTATGGATTCACTGACAGTACATCTCATCAAACATGCAAGCTTAACTACATAATCCTTATATAGACCCGCAAAAGATAAATTATACCTTGCACTTGGCAGTAAATCGAGGGTCGTAATAGGTCATTCATCTTAATAATTTATCTCGCTAAACTAAACATGATTCAACTGTGAAGTTTATAGTGCTGTGAAGTTTAGCAGAGACCGACCTCTATGATGTGCTACTGATACATGTGGTAGAGCTCAAAGGAGGCAACAATGTACGAGACGATGACGGCTGAGATATTGAATTGTCTAATGGTATCAACCACTTTAACAAATCCCCATATGGATCCTTGTCTGAATTCTGAGGAGTTGTGTCTCTGTCCTGATGCCTCTCAAATTGCAGTATCTCCATGACAACATCTTTGGGAGAATTATGTAAAGTGGTTGAGAATGTAATGCAGGTGTCTTTACATGTTAATGCAGTCGCCTCTCAAATTGCAGTATCTCCATGATAACATCAGTTCTTGTACTGATCGGATCTGTACAAATTACACAAGTAAACACCCATCATTTATACGTTTCAGATGCACAAAACAATCTTCAATTCATCATTCTGAATCTATACTAAAGCTACAACATGAATTGAACTGCCCATCTTAAGGAGTTACCAATCTATATGTTCGATGTTTTAATCGAAATCTGATCATGACAATCTGAAATCAGCTGTAAATTCCAATTAGTAGCAGCTAAAGTGACCAAGAACAATGTATTTGAGTTGTAGAACTCCAAGGCTAATGTTATGACAATGAATTCCACTTAAAGATCAACTAAACAAGACGATAAAG
The DNA here is from genome assembly GCA_036759665.1 of Gynandropsis gynandra. Taxonomy (NCBI): domain Eukaryota; kingdom Viridiplantae; phylum Streptophyta; class Magnoliopsida; order Brassicales; family Cleomaceae; genus Gynandropsis; species Gynandropsis gynandra. The sequence continues at coordinate 2,543,855 of CM071860.1, forward strand.
CAGATAGAGATCTTTCTACTTTCCAGACGATATGCAACTGACACTTACATAAAGTCTTCAATTCCTGCCGACACAAATAAATCATGTAATATTTCAGAAAAAATCATGTTATATTACCTAAATCCTTTTATTACAGAAACTCAGATCCAATTCTGGTGCATACAAAAAATTGAACTTATATGCAAAGCAGAATTAGCTAATGCCACAACACAGATGCACAAGCTTGAGTTAACAGAATTTACTTGCTTTGTGGAAACAAGTAGACAAAGATCATTAAATTTATCAAACTTTTTCGGGTAATTGGAATCAAAATATTCATATATTGCATTTTTCGGTATCCCAATCAGATGTTTATCCTTTCTGTGAAGCTGCATCCCGAGCTTCGAGAAATCTGGTACATTGTTTGTGGGATCATCTTTCACCACATCTACAAAATTTCATCACTTCGCAATAAGAAATAATAGGCAATAAAAAATAATGATTAATTATAGGCCTTTCACACTAAGAAAAATCAAGGAGCACTCTGTTGCCACGGCTTTTGCCAGCAAAGTGTAGAAATTAAATCAAGAAACATAATCACCATAAAATAAAAATAAAGTATTCCCATGAATGAAAAAACCTATCACTGTGTAAAAGGTGGGTGGAGCGAATGAGGAGTGGCACAGGGAAGCGTCACGGAAGGTTATAATAAGTGAGTGAAACGAAAATGGCTTACTTTCCCAGTTCCGAGGGGGGGGGGGGGGGGGGGGGAGAGATCGTTCCCCAGTCAGGGGGGGGGGGGGGGTAGGGGGGCATAGATAAGAACACGAGAATGTTTTCGCAATCCTTAAGCATGAGGTGTAAATTAGAGGAAGCAACAAGAAATGAGCATATGACAATGACAGACAATGTTATATATTAAAATGGTCAAATATTTAGTTTTACCCTCTGTTTTTGAAGCTCATCATCGATGATGCATGGATACAACATAAATTATGTTGGTTTATGCATTTGAGACGAAATTATGAGCAGAAAAACCTGAACTGTGTCCAATATTGAGGCCTTCACATCCTCTTCTCTACAACCTCCCAAACCAGTCTCTGCACGTCGCCGATGCTCAGTTTCTCGATCCCAAGTTCTTTGAAGCTTGAATCCATGGCGGATTTCTGTATGTTTCTGTACACTTGAATGCACTCTCGGAGATAGCTAGCGGCGACCATCATCCGAGAGATCCAGCTCAAATGTACCACCGCCTCCACCAGAATCAGCTCAATCTCACAAATATTGCTCGTGGAGCTGCTCCAATTGACCCGCCACCTCAAGAACGGAAATGCATTTTGAACTTCAGATTCTCTCAACTTTATCAACTTTATCCACTTTAACCAAAGGATTCGCCTTTGTGATTGCTTCATGACCAGCTTCTTGGAAGTTGAAGCTACACCCATGCTTCTCTGGGTACCTGTGATCACCACAGAATGTGCCACCGCATTTGCACTTGAATCCTATGATCCCAGCGTTCTTATTATAGCTGAAGCACCGGTTGGATGGAGGTCTCGATAACTCTCCTTGGTCAGCTAAGGCAGAGGCAACCGTTGCAGACGTTGTCTCTGAAGCAAGAATGATAGAATCCGCCGAAGATGTTTTGGCTTTTTCAGCCTGTTGTGGCAAGAGGAAACTACCTGATGATGGTTTAGAAGACTTCTTGACGACAGCTTTGGCGACGGCGTTTTGATCCTCCTTGGCTCGGAGGTCTCTGTAACATTTTGAGCAGAGGTTCATGTTCGACGGTGACCCAAAAAAGCCACAACCATTAGCGCATAACTTCGGTTCAGAAGGTGTGAAACTTGTACTGTCATTTTGTTCAGAGCCCATCTTAGTTCTTTTCGAATTCACCTTTTCAAAGAAAGGAAAACAAAACTCAATTTTTCTCTAACGAAAAAGATCTATCTAGATTACCAGTCAATTTTATCACTAATCAATCAACAAATACACGAACGATTTAACATCATTTCGATAGCATTCATGATAATACTGTAACCCAATTGAATGAATCAGTCATGTTTTCCGGTCCTGGCAGAAGCTAATACGAAATCGTACTTTTCAATTCAACCCAGAAATGGAAGGAAAATCCTTCCATCTTAAGGAAATCCAAAACGATTCAATCTCAAGCAATACGTTGAAAATTCTTGGTGAAATCAAATTGAGAGAAATAACCTAATAATAAGAAACATTTCCAAGTCATAACCTAAGAATTTCACATGTTTCTCCGGCGAAAACCACAAAATTCAAACCGATCTATCGATCGATCAACAAAACATAGTCCAAACACGAAATGCAAAATTTCATCAATCAGACAAAACAAAGCCATAGCTGATTTAAATTTAGATTTACCTTTCTGGTCAGATCACGAAGAATTTCAACCCAGGATCAAAGCTTCTCACAATTTCCCAAGGAACTTATCCACAATTTCCTAGATTTATTGCTATTATGAAGAAGATTTACAAGAATCCGTATTCAGATTTAAGAGATATTCTTTGATTGATCAAAACAAAACCCTTGCATGCTGGAATGAGGAGAGGAAAAATGAAAAGGAAGAAGGGCATATGAAAAGGCAAATACATGAAAAGGAAAAGAGGATGTATGGCTTGCATGGTGTGAAGAGGAAAAGTCGGGATGAACAAGGTGACGTGGAGGCCTCAGAAGCAATGCATGAGAAGTCAGGGAAAGTATGTACTTTTAATATATAGACTAGATGGTATCCGCGCGTTGCGCGATATATATTTATTTTGTAGTTTTATTGTAATAATATTATAAAAGTCTATAATATATAAAGGTAAAGTAATTGGAATGAAATATGAAGGACCTTTAGCAAATTTATCGTTTACGTTAATGACGTACATGATCCAATTGTTGATATAAATTTCCGAAAAAGTTGATGTCAATATAACTCGACCTTAAAAATTTAGCAAATATTAGTAAATTAACTATGCATATATGATAAGAGCATCAATAATTACTTACATATTTCCAATATCGTCGGGAAGATCTTGTAGGTCATTAAATATTTTCTTGTAAACAACATTTGTCATGGATGAATCTTTTGTGCCTTCTCCATTTAAATCCAAAATTCTAAGTCCATTGGATGAAGTTACTCATGAAAATGCAACATACAATTGTCCATCCACATTAATTGCCCATTTTTTTCACGTTACACACTTCCCAAACACGAAAAACTCTTGCGATAATGGGTTGAAAATAACGTCCAACGGTTAATTCATCGAACATGATGTGTTGTGGTAATATATCTGTTTGGGTATTTTCAATGGATCCATTAGAAAATACGGTGCCTTATCTAGTCAATTGCTATGATATGTTGTGAATATTTGACTGAATATGTTAGTGAATTTATATAGAGATGGATTATGTTGATTAAATTCTCAATGTGGATTAAATGAAAATTAAATTCCAAAAGCTAGATTTAATCGTCCCATACAATTAAATCATTGATCATACCAGCGCGTTGCGCGTGATATATTTTTGTTATAGTTTTATAATAAAATAAAGATGAAAAAAGTGTAAGTCATTGCTCAATATATATTGATTGTTTTATTGGACAAATTGAAAAATTCTATAACATGTGAATTTAGAATGGAAAAATAATATTTAGAATTTTTTAATAAACAAATTTACCATTTTTTAATCCCTTAAAAGATATATTAACTTATAAGAAAACAAAAGCGTATAAAACAAAATAAAAGTGCATGAAAACAAAAGTACATCAATTACATGTTAAGAAAAATAAATGGTATAAAAAGAATTATATAATAGTTGAAATGCAATATACAATTATTAATTTTAAATTGTGTTGAAATGTTATTAATTAATATATTTAATGATAAGATATATATATATATATATATAAATTGGAAAGTGAAACGTTTTTAATTATTTAAATTATATTTATCATGAGAATTGTATTTATTACTATATTTTTAGTAATTAAAATTAGTTTGTATAATAAGTGGTAGGATGTTTTTTTTTGTAAATTGAGATGTGAAAAGTTTTTAATTATTAAAATTATATTTATTGTAAGAATTGTATTTGTTTTTTGTAATAATTAAAATTTGTTTTTTATTTGCTTTAAGAATTCTAATTATTAATTCTTTTTGTGTTTGAATCCTATAAATTATTATAACCAATAATAAGATATATTCTTTTTTGTAAATTTAAATGTGAAAAGTTTTTAATTATTAAAATTATATTTATTGTATGCTTTGTATTTATTATTTTTTTATAATTAAAATAGAATTTTTTTTATTCGATCTTCCCATTCATTTCCCCTGGGACCTCCTTCTCCTAATTGTTTCAATGTGTATATATATATATATATATTAATCTTTTATCAGATATAATCAAAATAAAAAATAAAAAGTAATATACATAACATATAATAATATGAATATTTTTTATCGATTTTTTTCATTTAATAGTTTTAAAATAAATGCTAATTATAATTTTTTTGCAAACATAACACATTTTTTATTATTTTATCCCATGATAAATATACTATTACTTTGAAAAAAAACTAATTTCAAAAATAATTTATTAAAGAAAAGATATTTTTAAGATAATTATAAATAATTTATAATAATACTAAATAAGTTTAAAACAAATAACTTATTTTTTTATTTTTAGCAATATGGAGAATTAATATTAAAGAAAAATGGCTACTATAATATCATAAAAAAATGTGTAAATATCATTTATATATTTAGAGATGAATTTAGAAATATTTACAAAATTATATTTTAATCATTTATATATTTATTTCATCCTTATATAAAAAATGTAAAAAGATTCACATAATACATTTGTTAATATAAAATTATATATATATAGCTCATGGTTATAACTGTGCAAATAAATAAAATTGTATATAAGATGCGATAACCTTTGAGACTTATACCATCCTCATTGCCTTTTTGCCTCATTCCACAGATCCAAAAGATATGTGACACCCCTCTTATTGTGTAGTCTTCTTGTTTGATCTAAAGTTCCATAGCTAGCTAGCTACCTATGTGGTTATGTACCTTCTATTCGTGTTGTAATCGTTTATATCGCCATCGGTATCTTCATGCCATCCTTTCGGCGCCCCAGTTTTTTCTCATCGCTACACACAATCTTCAAGGATCTCAAACCGATGTTACCTTATCAATCTCGTGTCATCCCTGTCTGACAATCCACACATAACAAATGACCATAACCTAAACTATAATTGAAAAATAATGAAAAAGAAAATCACTATAACAAATTTACTTAAGTGAATGGTTTCGCCACAAATCCTAAAAGAAATCAAATATCAAAGCCACACATTTCAAAAACCAAGCTTTCACTTCAACCATAAATAAATCAATTTTATGCTTTAACAAATGGTCAAACAAACCTGCTTATCTAGCATTATACACCAGAGAAAAAGGAAAGTTATGTGACCATCGAATCATCAAGATCTTACAGATGGAAACTCAAAGAGTAAGAGAAGGTTCAAGTGGGTTCACATCTGTTTCACCCATGTATGCAAGCTATCTTTACCATCCTTCGGAGGAGCGATCCAAGACCTCCATTGATAATCTTGCTTTTCCTTGCCATGGAATGTACTCTTGTACAAATGATGCTCGGCTTTCCATTCATTGTTGACCTTTCTGTTTTTTTCTCCGCGTACTTCTTTGCATATGTCTTCTGCTCCTCTGTGGGTTCTTCTTATTCTTTATCAATCACACCTTGGTGGTTGGATTCTCAACTTTATCTCGTCCTCACCCTTTTCCCCTTTCCTCTCATTCCTCTTCTCAATCCGTTGCCGCTTCTGCTCACTATATGGGACATTGTACACCAAAACACCAGCATTCTGCTTCAACGCCTCAACATAACCAACATAGTTCATCCAAGATAGATTTTCAGCATAACCATAATTAGGAAATGTGTTGTACTGCTCATCGAACCAACCGATCAATGCATCCTCCACAAACCCTATTTTGTGATTTCGTATTCCCTCGGCGGTTCCATCCTTGGCGTAGCGATGTACATGTCCGTAAATAAGAGGACATGGCTGATCGTAGGTAGGGTTGAAGACGACATCGTGTTGGGTAGGATTAATCGGCTTAGACTATGATTAGTTCCTCTCAGTCACCGTGAAGGCAAGCACCGTGTCGTCAAAGATTTCGCCTGCAAAACACGTGGTGACAAAAATACCGGTGCGAAAGAAATGAATCGAGATTTGTAAACAAAATCAAATTTAGTTTTTTTTAATAAATGTATATGATTGACGTGGAGAGCTGAGAAGTTAGAATGGCTGAGGAGCCAGAAAAATTATGCACTTTAATATATAGATTTGTCTAGCCAACTTCCTTTTTGTAATTACTGTTTACACACAATCTTCACTAATTATTATTCATGACATTTTATTGAAATTTTTGGTATAATATTCAATCTTCAAACCTTAAACTTTAAAACGGGGTAACTTCAAAAATACTCTCATATGACTAAAACACTTCAAAAATACCCTTCCCGAAAAAGAAAAAATTTTTAACTTCAAAAGTACCCGTATAAATGTTGATATTCCCAAAATACCCCTGCGACCTTACGACCTAGTTCGACCCAGCGACCCAGTTTGACCCTGCGACCCTTGTCCCTCTGCGACCCTTGTTCCTCTGCGACCCTTGGACCCCTGCGACCCTTGTCCCTCT
>CM071860.1:2551427-2561569 GCA_036759665.1 Gynandropsis gynandra
TGGGGAAGGGTATTTTTGAAGTGGTTTAGCCCTATGAGGGTATTTCTGATATTCCGCCCTTTAAAACTATTCTTTAGTTTTTATATTTAAATTTTTTATTTTTTTCTATATAAATAAATCTTATATTTAAATTGTAATATACATTACATTTTATTGAAATTTTTGGTATAATATTCAATCTTCAAACCTTAAACTTTAAAACTATTCTCTAGTTTTTACATTTAATTTTTTTATTTTTTTCTATATAAATAAATCTTATATTTAAATTGTAATATAAAGAATACTTATTTTTGTTCGATCCTATTATTTTTCAATCTTTATATAAAATGAAATCATCATCTTTGAAACTTTTTCTAGTTCATAAGAAAGGAGATAAATTAAACAAAATTTTATTAGATTATAATTAGAGGACTCACTACTAGAAAATTGGAAATTAGGGACGGAATTTAGGAACCGACATTTCCGTCCCTAAATTTAGAAACGGATTAGACACGGATTAGGGACGAACGATGAAATCCGTCAATAATTCGTCCCCAAATTTGGGTACCGAGGAGTCGTGTCTAATCCGTTTCTAAATGGGAACCGATTAGACACGGCAGACCAGTCGGTTCCCAATTGGAGACGGATGACATGTCCGTCTCCAAATTTGGAGACGGCAGACCATCCGTCTCCAATTGGGAACCGACTTCTGCCGTCTCCAATTGGGAACCGACTTCTGCAGTCTCCAATTGGAGACGGGAATTATTCGACCGTCTCCAATTGGGAACCGACTTCTGCCGTCTCCAATTGGGAACCGACTTCTGGCGTCTCCAATTGGGAACCGACTTCTGCAGTCTCCAATTGGAGACGGGCATTATTCGACCGTCTCCAATTGGGAACCGACTGAATTCCGTTTCCAATTGATAATTTTGCAATAAAGTACTCTCCGACCTCTTTATAACACAAAGCTATACTAGACAGGACCTGAGCGGTTCCAGCCTGATCGCCCGCTTTCTCCATAAGAATTACTGCCCACGATAACCACTTTATTGCATCAGCATACTGACCCTGCTTCTGGTTATCAATGCCCTTGTTCTTAGCCGACGTGGGTGATATCCCCGCAGGAGGAGGAGGCAATCCATCAAGCTCGGTGGTGGAGCCACCACCCGAATCAGCTGCGTTTTCAAAACCTTCAAATCCCCAATCGTCAGGCTGTGTTGTCGCAGGCGCAGTCGATGAGGAAGAAGAAAACATCCCTAATGGATCATCATCGCCTGAAGACTGAGTTTGAGCTGGAAATCCACTTGTTGGCATCCCAAAATCAAAGTTAGAATTATCAAAGCTATCGAAAGTGGCCGTAGTGCTCGACTTAGGAGCATTTTGAAAATTCCCAAAGTGGTGGTCTGTTCCTGTGTTCGAAGCCACGGAACCATTATCCTTTGTATTGAACACGTCCGGTTGAGTCGAGTCCTGAAAATCCCCAAAATCATCACTTTGGATACTGGCTCGAGTAGTTTTGCATAATTTTTTTTTAAAATTGGAAACGGTTTTTGAGCCGTTTCCAATTTTGGAGACGACAGGCATGCCGTTTCCAATTTTGGAGACGACACCCAAGCCGTTTCCAATTTTGGAGACGGATTTGTGGTCCGTTTCCAAACTTTCGACACCGAAATTTCCGTCCCTAATTAGAGTCGGATTGGGGACTAAAATTTCCGTCCCTAATTAGGAACGGATTGGAGACGGAAAAAATTTAGAGTCGCGCGATTGGATACTACCATTGGTCGTCTCCAATCCGTCCCTAAACCAGTTTAGAAACGGATTGGGAACCGATTTGTCGGTCCCTAAAACCTGATTTTCTTGTAGTGACTATAATCAATAAGTATAATATGAAAGTTTTTAGGAATTAAATATTTATTTTGATATTAGGTTATAGTTTTAAAAAGATATTAATGTTTTTAATCATTTAATTATAATTTTATTATAATATAATAAAACAATAGATAAAATAGGAACAAATTAATTAAAATTCAGTGTTTAATTTTATCATTTTTTTGGTTATTACAACCAAATCAATTGTTTTACACTGAAATCAAGTCTAATTTAAATGCGTTTCATATTTAATTTAATATCAAAATTTCAAAACTTCAGCACTAACTTTTTTCTTTAATGAAATAATACTAAGATATGTATGGAGATGGAGGACCATATGAATCATGCCATAACCAATACCTAAATATTTATTGTAACAATTATTCTACGGTATTATACTCGAACAATAATAAGAGTATTTTGAAATCAAAACACATCGAAATTAAGTATCTTGTTGTTCGTGAAAGGATACAGAGTAGGGTAATCTTGATAGAGCATATAGGTATAATTTCATGATTGTGATCCGCTGACTAATGGCGTTATATCTAAAGTCTTTCAGGAGCATATTGCTTGTATGGTTATTGTATTTGTGGACCGATATATGTAAATAATTTTGGAATAAGTGGTGTCATTCAATTTAGTCCAAATTAAATATGATCAGATTTAAGTTTAATTGATTGATCTTCAATATTGAATGGGATATGAAAGATTATATGCATAGAGACATTTGGTAGCATCATTTATATTTCATGATAAGCTAAATTAAACAATACAATTGAGAACTGAAATTAATCTGTTATCTATCGGTTTATGGTCCTTGGTTCACGTGTATATATAAATGAGATTGATTTGGTTTTAGGCATAGTGACTTCATTATATCACGTAAGTTTACAAAAAACTTCAAAGAGAATCTCATCTTGATACAACCCATCAGTATCAAGTTTTCGGTTTTGCACGAAGAGTCAGAAGATCTATTTTGTTGCATATAGTATACCATGAATTCATGTATTTATCTCGATCTTCTGCTAAAGTTTTCCCAAATCTTGATATAATTCACGATAGAGTTTCGAAGTTTTGGAATCTGAATCAGTTTAAATCGGATTCTTTCATCTCATTGTATCGATTACCTTGGTAGGAAAGTAAGAAAGGTCACAGATAAATTTCTAACATTTGGCAGCTTCTTTTGCAAATGTGACACCAAGAGCTTTGCCATTGCTGTCAAACTTTACCTGCCGTTGAATGCATAGATCATGAGAAGTTCTAGGCACACTTGAATACAAAATCATAAAGGATTTTCCTTTTGTTTTTACATTGCAGTCGGGCTTGTTGAGCATGTATGTGCCACCATACACAACACTCAGTCGTGCAAACGCCTGAAAGACACATAGATAAACATAAAGGAAAATGAGGCATGCACGAATAGAGATCCAGAAAGTACTGTTGGAAATGAAAATGGAAAAACATGAGGCAACTCTCCAAGACCATAGGATATATGTGAGGAAATTCGGCTTGAAACCGAGCCAAATACTGTGCATAGAACTTCACCACAAAAGAATTGTTGAAAAATTCGATTTCAGTTTATTATCTTGAGATTATATTTGTTTTTGTTTCTTTATTAGACAATCAGAAGGTGAATTTAACGATTGCATATCAAAGGATATATCCCACCAATTTTCTTGGCAAAATAAATAGCAGGTTGATCCAGGTAATTGTCATCGTTGTGAAGTACCAATGCATGGCAAATGAAATTGATTGTATCATCTTCCACACCATATTTCCTCTAATACCACATTTTCAACTAGGTTTATGTACTTATTTATTTGATTTTCTATATCCTTATAAGAGTTTCAGCAATCTATTCCAAGGGTAAGACAAATCTAAGGATAGACATATGATATAATCTCTCTGGCTGTAACTTTGTTGAGGTCCAAACCCTCATGAGACTTGGGATCTTTCTCGTTGTAGTCCTGCACATAGATAAAGAACTTTCCATAAGAAATGATGTACATAATTGTGATTTTATATATTTATTTTATCCTAATATCAGTTGTATATATAGCAAGATACACTTATACATAATAATACAATTTATTTCTAACCCTAATCTCTATATGGTATCAAAGTCGTTGTAGCTCCTCGACCGTTAACCATTTTCTTTGTCGTCGTTCTCCATCTCTACTACCTTCTTTGTTTCAAGATGTTCGACTGCCAGCACGGCATAGCCTCTACTCCATCCTCACCTTCAATCCTCGAGAACCACAGAAAGTTCTCTTTACCTAGAATAAGCCAAACATCACAAAACTTACCTCCTCAAACTACCTCACTTGGAGTATTCAATTTTGTGCTTTGCTCGAGAGATATCATCTCGATTGTTTTATTGAAGATGGCGGCCTTGTCTCATCACCGACCATCGATTTTGATGGCATATCTCAGCCTAACAACAACAATCTTTCCTTCAAACAACAAGATCTCCTCGGTTCAATATCTCCTCCCCTTCAACCGATGGTAGCCATGTCCACATGTGTTCGTGATGTTTGACGTCTTATTGTCAACACATGTGAGAAAGCATCTCGGGGACATATCTAAAAGATCTGAGATCAACTCAAGCGCTCTTCCAGTAGGATCCAGACTGTTGATGAATATATGCGCTTCATGACTTCTAAGGTTGATGAGTTACCCTTTACTTGGAAAACCATTAGATTATGAAGATCTATTGGAATTTATACTTGATGGCCTTTCAGATGATTACAAATCAATCAAGGATGTTTCCAACGCACGAGATACACCAATCTCGATGCCTAAACTTCATGAAAAGTTGATCAATCATGAAGTCATTGTTGTCTCCTCCCAACCGATGTTCTCCTTTCTTCCGATAACTGCAAATCCAACACAAGTCGATCCTATCATGTTCATTGTTATCAACCTCAATCCCGCTTCAGGCAAAATTATTCATCGGGCTGTGGTCAACCACGAGGCTATCAAGGGAAGCGCCAAGCTTATAGCATTTTTGGTCATCCAACAAATCGTTGTCTGCAATTTTGTTTGGTGAATACAGTTCAAATGCCCCCAAGTACACTTTTGATGGGGTCAGGTACACCTAATCACACATGGCAGCCACGTGCTCACCACACAATTATCGTTCCTTATGGTACTGAAGGATGGTTGCTCTAAAGTGGTGCCTCTCACCATATTACCTCATACCTTCAGAACTTATCTGTCCATGCTCTGAATCATGGTAGTGATAATGTTGTCATTGGTAATGGATAACAATCACTCATACAGGTTCCACTTCTCTTCCTTCCTTTTCGCGCTCTCTTTCTCTTGACAATGTCTTGTGTGTACCTTCCTTATATGCATGAAGCAGTCCAATTGCGACACCGCCGTTAATGACCACTCCTCTTACAATCCATTTAGGCACTCCTCTTGAAGATGCAACACAATACTGCATGGTTGTTGGCAATCTACAATACTTGTTTTTTACTCGGTCTGACATCTCCTTCGTTGTGAACAAGCTCTTCCAGTTCATGCATGCACCACGAAAAAATCATTGGTTTGCCGCAAAGAGGGTCCTTCGATATCTTGTAGGATCTCGGCATACTAGCATATTTTTCTCTACTGCTAATGAGAATCGACTTCATGCATTTTCTGATACTGATTGAGCTGGTGATAAATCTGATTATTTCTCTATTGGAGCATATATTGTTCATCTTAGAAAACATGCGATATCTTGGCCATCCAAGAAATAGAAAAGTGCATCTCGTTCTTTCATGGAAGCAGAGTACCGTAGTATTGCCAACACTTCGTCTGAACTCAAGGGGACTTGCTCATTGCTTGTTGAACTTTGATTTGCTTCTACTACTACTCCCGTTATATATTGTGATAATCGTGGTGCTCATATCTATGTGTCAATCCTATCTTGCATTCCTGTATGAAGCACCTTGCTCTTGATTATCACTTTGTCTATGGTCAAATCGAATCTGAAGAGCTTCGTGTCTCTCTTGTTTCTTCATTCGATCAACTTGTTAATGCATTGACTAAACCTCTATCCAGATTCAAATTGTCAGATTTGTGTATCAAGATTGGAGTCATATCCGGTGCTCCATCTTGTGGGGGCATATAAAGAAAAATGTACATAATTGTAATTTTATATATTTAAGTTAACCTAATATCTCTTGTATATAGCAAGGTACACTTATACCTAATAATACAATTATTTCTAACCCAAATCTCTATACTTTCTTGTTCGCTGCTTCTCAAACAATCCCATCAATGGCGATGTGAGGGCTTTGGCATCAGTAGCTAGAACCCTGTATATATGTGAATCATACATATCATGAAAAGCAAAGGGTGGGAAAAATATATCATCTTTACAAATTCTTGCAACACGCCATTATTCCTACCTTCCCTTTATTGTACACAAAGCTACCATCTACAGCTTTGAAGTTAAGATATTTTATGACATCAGTGTGGAATAGGGTTTGAACAAAGAGACCATTGGCCAATATGAACTGCACATTCATCATTAGTCCTCTTTAATCAGAATTTTGAGCATCAAAACGCTTTAAACAATCAAAAGAATACTCTATGTCCAAGAGAATAATGGACTATCCAAATTGATCTGCACAAAAACACACCTTAGGAGTCATATCGACATTGTATTCTCTGCTTGCCCCCAGATTATCTGGCGTAGCGTCACTTCCTCTTAATTATTAGGGTTGATTATGTAATTATATTATGTCCTATAATTTCTAGGGTTTGTTATATTCTATAATTACTATTTAAACAGGCTTAGACCTAATAATACGACACGAATTCATTTTAATTTGGCATGGTATCAGTGTGAAAGGTAATTCAAATCTGAAAATTGTATTTCTGAATAATGAATTACAATAGCCCTAAGCGGCTATAAGTACAATAGGTTAAGAATTAAACCTAATTACGGAATAAGAAATTACAAAAATACCCTTATGTACAGTAATGTTCTAATACTTTTATACGCCATGGATAGGAGGTGGTACCTAACGGGAGGGAGGCCGAAGAAGGAGGCAGAGAGATTCGTCGAGAGAAGAGATGGGATGGAGAGAGATCGAGCAACCCAACCACCGGAACGAGCGGCCCAACCACCGGAGCGAGCGACTGGAGCGAGCGACCCAACCACCGGACAGAGGGTTAAACGGAGAAACAGAGGAACCACCGCCGGCGAAAAAACAGTAGAGTGAGAGAGGAACGTGAGAGAACAGGAGAGGAGAGAACGTGAATTGAATGTGATAAATGGGCTAACGGGTTATATGGGTTTAGCCCATTAAAAAGAGAATAAATGGGTCTAAAACCCATTTAGCCCATTTATTTTTTGGCCCATTTAACTATAGCCCATTTGCATTTTAAATGGGTTGGGTTGGGTTAACCCATTAAACCCAACCCATCTTGACATTACTACCCCGAGGTAATGGTGAGCCGAGAGGTGGATGGCAAGGGTGTGGAGACGGGCTTTGCCTCATTCATGTTGGTGCGATTGAGGAGATCCGTAATGTATTTCCGCTGTGACAAGTGGAGCCCTCGGGATGTCCTCGTAGCTTCAATTCCAAGAAAGAATTGTAGGGCACCGAGGTCTTTGAGGGAAAACCGAGACGCCAACTCCTTGATGAAGTGCTGAATGTGAGAGGAAGACGAGCCCGTTATGATCATATCATCAACATAAACTAGCACATAGAGTTTATGTGTTGCCGTGTTGAGAACAAAGAGGGAGGCATCCGCAAGAGAGTTCTTGAATCCAATTTGTAGCAAGAATGTCCGTAATTCCGAGTACCACGCACGAGGAGCTTGTTTGAGACCATAGATGGCTTTCCGAAGTTTGCACACGTGATGAGGATGGTCCTTGTCAACAAACCCCGGTGGTTGTTCCATGTACACATCTTCAGTGAGTGTGCCTTGAAGGAATGCATTGTTGACGTCGAGTTGATTGATAAACCATCCATGGGAGACCGCAAGACTAAGGACGATGCGAATGGTGGCGGGTTTGACAACCGGACTGAAAGTCTCGTGAAAGTCCACACCTGGACGTTGATGAAAACCCTTGGCAACCAAGCGAGCTTTATAGCGGTCAATAGATCCATCGGGTTTTCGTTTGATGCGAAAAACCCATTTGCAACCAACCACATTGCTCGCTATATTAGGAGAGACCAGATCCCACGTCCCGTTACGTAGAAGAGCATTGAATTCGTCACTCATCGCTTGTCTCCAGTTGGTGTGACGTAAGGCTTGTGTCACTGTAGCCGGTTCAATGTCATCAAAAGATCCTGTACAAACATTCGCAAATGGAGGATTAGATCGAATAAGATTGACCTTGCTGCGAGTTACCATCGGATGCACATTTCGAGTTCCCGGTTCCGCAGTAGCAACACGGGCCGCGTCCGAGGGCAAGGCTACGTCCGAGGGCAAGACCGGAGAGGGAAGCACATCCGGAGACAACACGGGAGAAGGAGAGTCCGCAGCATCACTCGTGTCCGTGGTGCTCTCAACAATGATCAGGGAAGGATCTAATGGTGGGGGCTGCGGTGATGGAGATGGAGTATGTGCAACACTGAGGGGCTCGACGGGTAGGAATGAGGGAGCATGGGACAATGGAGGTAAGGGGAGGTACCGGACGGCGGTGCAATTGCGGCGGTTGGGACGCGGCCTAGATTCAAGGAAAGCGGTTGGGACGCAACCTTGAATCAAGGGAATTCTGTTCCGGCTTGAATCGTGGAGGGGATCCGAGACTTGGGATGGTAGATCCGTGGTGGTGAGACAACGGAGGTGAGGAGAGGAGCCGGACGGCGGTGCAATGGCGGCGGTGGTGCCGTTGAGCATATCGCGGCCTAGGGTTCTTGAGCGATGGAGCGCAGATCAGTGGAGGGATAGATTCGTGCTGGTGAAGCAACGGAGAGGCTGCTGGGGGGAGGGTGGGCCGTCGGAGGGTGGTGGAGGGCCGGAGATTGCGGTGGCCGGACCTGTGAAGGTGCGGCGGCAGAGCTTGGCCGAGAAAAAGGGTTGCCGGCGGCTAGGTTTAGTCGTGAGACACAAGGAGCTCTGATACCATGTGAAAGGTAATTCAAATCTGAAAATTGTATTTCTGAATAATGAATTACAATAGCCCTAAGCGGCTATAAATACAATAGGTTAAGAATTAAACCTAATTACGGAATAAGAAATTACAAAAATACCCTTATGTACAATAATGTTCTAATACTCTTTATAATATATACAAAATGTTAATTATATGAATAAACCCGTTAAACCTGTTTAATCCATTATTAAATGGGTCGGGTCGAACCCAACCCAATTATACTATAGAACCCATTTAATTTTAATGGGTTGGGTACAACCCTACCCATTGACATCTCTATGGTTATTTCTTAAATTCTTGGTAAACAAACAAACAAATATTTTTACTAAGATCTAAATTTTCTTATCTTTCATTTGGAAATAAATTATCTTTCGTGGCTACCATGAATATATAATACTAACACAATATTAATATTGTAAATAGTTCGAATTGTTTATTATTATATATATGAAGATATTTACATCATTTTTCAACCACTAGATATAATATTGAATTTTCATTGTGTCGAGTTTATCCGTGTGTAAATAAAGATATGTATCCATTACTCTTTATAAAAAAATATGTCACAAAAATAATTTAACAAACGATTATTCGCATGATGACATGACAATGTATATTTCTCTATATGTGATAAGTTTTAAGATGATCCTTTTATACCTTTTAAATTGTACTATTCACAATTTAACAAAATATATGTGTGGACGTAATTATATTCCTATGGTATTAGCCAATATTCCTATGATATCTCTCAATACGTCGAGTTAGAGTACAAATATTTGGGATGACACTAAATTGAGGATTATACTAATACAAATAGTATGTATGATATTCTTTGAAACATCTCTGTTTTCGTCTGAATATGCATTCCAAAATAGAATATGCTAAAAATACGTGACTGCTAAACATTAATTCCTTTCGACCCCTGATTTTTTTCTTATCTTTTTCTTTATATGAAAAACATATTTTGAATAAATACATCCATTTCAACTGAACCGCGGTGGACGAAGCGGAATTCGTGCAGCTCCTCAATTGAGATGGCAGCATCTTTGGCATTGATCACGTCAGCAATAGGCTTATTCTTCCGGGAGTCCATCAAGAACGGCTTCAAGAACGTCCTCGTGATCCATCGGTTTCCCGAGAAGAGAGAGTTCATCGGTTTTGGTGGTGATAAACCGTAGGTACTCTTCTA
>CM071860.1:2562587-2582255 GCA_036759665.1 Gynandropsis gynandra
TGACCTGTGAAGGTGCGGCGGCAGAGCTTGGCCGAGAAAAAGGGTTGCCGGCGGCTAGGTCTAGTCGTGAGACATAAGGTGCTCTGATACCATGTGAAAGGTAATTCAAATCTGAAAATTGTATTTCTGAATAATGAATTACAATAGCCCTAAGCGGCTATAAGTACAATAGGTTAAGAATTAAACCTAATTACGGAATAAGAAATTACAAAAATACCCTTATGTACAGTAATGTTCTAATACTCTTTATAATCAGAGCCTGAGCCATCAAAACGTTTTTTTATTTTTCTGACCGCCGTCGCTTTTAGCCGCTGCGATTATCCGCCGCTGCCGTCGTTTCTTTTGATTTTTTCGCCGCCGCCGCAGCTGTTCCCTGCCGCCGCCGCCGCGTTCCTGCGCCCAGCCCGCCATCGTCGCGTTTCTGCGCCCAGTCCGCCGCCGCCGTGTTCCTACGCCCATTCCGCCGCTGTGCTCCAGTCCGCCGCTGTGCCCAGATCTCGTTTTGTTCCAGATTTGTGTTCTAGACCGCTGCCTTCTGTGTTCCAGACCGCCTTCTGTATTCCAGATCTGTCGTGTTTTGTTCCAGACCGCTGCCTTCTCCGATCCGCCTGTCGCGCTCGTCCTCCTCGTCGACGCGTCTGCTCAGCGCCTCCTCGTCGACGCCGTCTGCAATTGCCCAGCGCCTCCTCGTCTGCAATTGCTCAGCGCTTCCTCCTCCTCGTCGACGCGTCGTTCCTCCGCGCCGCCTTCCCTTGCTGCCGCCGTCAGTTTCGCCGGTTTTTCAGATTTCCACTGCCTTCGCCGGTTTTTCAGATCGAGAATCCCGTTTTTCTCGTTCTTTTTTTAATTTTTATTTTTTATTTATTATTTTTTTAAAAAAATAATAAATATATTACTAAATAAACTCGCGCGCGTTACCGATCCCATGGCTTTCCAGCCAGGTGCAGCCGACGTTCAACCAGGTGATGCCGCTGTCCAGCCGACTGTCGCACAGCCGCAGCACGTCCGTGCGACTTGTACTTTCGGTTCTCCATATTATCTGCATCCGTCGGAAGGGCTGGGTACTGTGATCACATCGGTTCAACTTCGTGGTGATTCTAACTACGAGGAATGGGCCAAACACATCAGACATGCCCTTTGCACGAAAAGGAAGCAAGGTTTTCTCGACGGTACAATTGTTGCGCCGTTGCCAGATTCTCCTGATCGTGAGGAATGGGATCTTGTCAACTCGATGTTGATCGTCTTCGCACTTTTGGATGCATATGTTATGCACATAGAGGAAAGAAAGAGACAGATAAGTTTGCTTCTCGTGGTCACAAGTGTATCTTGATTGGGTTTCCGTTTGGACAGAAAAGATGGAAGGTGTTTGATCTTGAAACTCGTGAGTTTTTTTATCTCTCGTGACGTGGTGTTTTTTGAGCATATTTTTCCATTTGCGGAAGGTTCTGCGGGCTCATCTTCACGAGTATTATCTTCCACACATCCGACTCTCCATCCTTCAGTCTTTGATGATTCATCGGACAGTTTTCATCCACCACAGATTTATGGTTCTTCTGACAGGGGGCAGTCTGGCTTGCCCCATGGTGATCCTCCACCTGAGGAATCATCGCCCGAGTTGTCTTCACCTAGTGATGAGTCTACATCCGTTTCTCCTCAAGATGATGGTTCAGGGTTATCTGCTATTGAGGTACTTGGTCGTGGTCATCGTACCAAGGTTTCTTCTGTTAAGCTTCGGGATTATGTCACTTACTCTGCTCGCTGTCTAGAAGACCCCATTCGCATTTCTTCTCCGCCCTCTTCATCGTCCTCAGGTACTGTCTCGTATCCCATAGCGAATTACGTTACTAATGCTAACTTTACTTCGAGACATCGAGCTTTCCTTGCAGCTATTGACACTGGCACCGAGCCTCGTTTTTACTCCGAGGCTGCTGCAACTCCTCATTGGAATGAGGCTATGCAACAGGAACTTAGTGCTTTGGCAGACAATGACACTTGGAGTTTGACTACATTGCCACCGGGGAAGAAAGCCATTGGATGCCGATGGGTTTACAAGATCAAGTACAAATCCGATGGGAGTATTGAACGCTACAAAGCTCGCCTAGTTGTTCTTGGCAATCGGCAAACTGAAGGCGTTGAT
This sequence comes from Gynandropsis gynandra, assembly GCA_036759665.1. Classification (NCBI taxonomy): domain Eukaryota; kingdom Viridiplantae; phylum Streptophyta; class Magnoliopsida; order Brassicales; family Cleomaceae; genus Gynandropsis; species Gynandropsis gynandra. The sequence continues at coordinate 2,564,725 of CM071860.1, forward strand.
TTCGAGGAGACTTTTGCTCCCGTTGTGAAGATGACGACCGTTCGCACATTCTTGGCCATTTCATGTCCTTGTTTATGTTGATGATCTTTTGATTGGTGGGAATGATGTTGACATGATGGAGGTCTTCAAGACATATCTTCGGCACTGTTTTCGTATGAAGGATCTTGGGGTTCTCAAGTATTTTTTGGGAATTGAGGTTGCCAGGACTTCTGATGGGATATACTTGTCGCAGCGTAAGTATGCGACTGACATTGTTTCCGAGTGCGGTCTTCTTGCATGTCGCCCTGTCACTTTTCCTCTCGAGTAGAATCATCGTTTGTCTGATGCTTCTGGGGCATTTCACTCGGATCCTGAGCAGTATCGTCGTCTTGTGGGGTGTCTTCTTTATTTGACTACCACACGCCCAGATATCAGTTTCGTGGTTCATACTCTTTCTCAGTTCATGCAGCAACCATGTGAGGAGCATTGGCTTGCTGCATTGTGAGTGGTTCGTTATTTGAAGGGTTCTCTTGGGCAAGGTATTTGGTTACGCTCAGATTGTGATCTTCTACTTTCAGGTTTTTGTGACTCTGATTGGGCCTCTTGTCGCCTTACTCGACGATCGGTTGGAGGATATATTATGTTTCTTGGTCATTCACCTATTGCGTGGAAAACCAAGAAACAAGCCACCGTTTCACGTTCTTCGGCTGAGGCGGAATATCGATCTATGGCTCATCTTACGAGTGAGCTCATTTGGTTGCGAGCTCTCCTTCGGGATTTTGGCATTCTTTCTTCGGCTCCTACACGAATTTTCTGTGACAATCAGGCTGCTATCCACATTGCTGCGAATTCTGTGTTTCATGAGCGTACGAAACACATTGAGATAGATTGTCATTTCATTCGAGACGCAGTTCGGGAAGACATCATTCAGATATCTCATGTTCGTTCGTCAGAACAGGTTGCCGATATCTTCACCAAGGCGTTGGGACAAAATCCTTTTCTTTATTTGCGTTCCAAGTTGGGCATTCGAGATCTTCATGCTCCAACTTGAGGGGGCGTATTAGGGTTGATTATGTAATTATATTATGTCCTATAATTTCTAGGGTTTGTTATATTCTGTAATTACTATTTAAACAGATTTAGACCTAATAATACGACACGAATTCATTTTAATTTGGCATTAATAGCTTCCATAATTACAAGTAAAGATTTGATGATATGACCACAACCCATTTTATCATTTGCATAAGGAAACTCTACAAGTCTCGGTCTCAAAATTTTGATGTTAATTAGGAAAAATCAAATTACTCTTATTAATCAATACATACTTTTTTATATTTATACACATAATTTTTAGTTAACTTCCAAGATAATCTACTAAAAAATCTACCTAATATTTAATTTTAAATACATTAATCTAGAAAGATAAATATATATACATATAATCTAACAATGAAAAACTAATTATATTCATTTTTTCTATCATTTTTGTTCCATTATTCGTTTTTACTTTATTTTATAAATCTATTTTTTATTTTTAGTTGTTACACTACTTTACAAATTTATTATTTTATTATTTTATTATTTATTTTATTTTATAAAATTTATAAACACAATATATTACATTTAAAACATATAAAAACAACATATTACATTTTTGTTTTAGAATTTGAGAAAACATATCATTTTTTTGTTGGTTTGTTATTTTTCAGCAAAACGACAATATCTCAATATATTTTCAACCTCTGGAATCTCAAATTATATCATTCTCTACTTCTCAAAACGTTTAGATAATATGTATTTTGCAAATACTCGTATTTATATTGGTCATTGGTAAATACATGAATATTCGTTTCATCTATATCTATAATTGCTCTACCTGAAAGTTTTAGTCTTTGAAATAATCGATGCCCCTTTCGTTTCCAAGGTAAAGAGATGTGCGAGGGTTTGCCAATTTCAGGTGGGGTTATCATAAGTTTCCAAAAGAGACGCCCCTTGTCTTCTATATAGAGGGATGTCTATATCCTCCTTTAGAGATATTGCAACGCTTTGGATTAGTTCTTGAACATATGGTATCTTATATCCAAAGAAAAGTTCAGCCAAGACCTTTCTGGCGCTTGCAATCACCGAGGCATTTCTATGGCGGTGAATGGAACCAGAATGGAAGTTGATTGTTTGATAAGCCACTTGACGGAAACCAAGTACAAAAATATATCATCTTTCTATAAAGCATGGCTACTACAAAGGTCATATGATGTTGATTCTAGCATCTAGACAGCTTAACTTGTGGTTTGATCCTAGCAATAAATGGAGTGAACTGATAACGCCTCTTTTCTCCTAGTATTTTTATATTTTCCTAGAGTTATTTTTATTTTGATTTTGGACTTTACTGATTTATTAAATAGAATGGATTCTCCTTCTATTGTTTTCTCGTGTTTTTCATGTAATAAATACATCGGAACGCAAGACAAGCAAATGTTACAAAACTACGCAAAACTAACCTACGTTCAGAACCGTCCAACCGGACAGTGTATTGTGCTCGACCGAGCACATTCAGCAGCACGATCGAGTGCAACTAAAGTCTAGTGTTCGATCAAGCACCCTAGACAGCTCGATTGGGTTCAGTAATAAGAAAACACTCCCGAATATACGACATGGCCTCGGCAACTCCATTGTCCGGGCGATCACCCTTTTGAAGATAAGTACCCGACCGGGTTGTCTACCACCCGAAAGAAAATGAAAGAAGGGAGAGAAGGAAACATGCACGTCATTTGGAAAAAAGGAAACCATCGCGTTTGGAGAGAAATGAGATGGTTTTGCGGAGAGGATTTTGGGGGAAGAAGACGATTTTGGGAAGTGGAAGAACTCGATTTAAGGCTGTTCTTGGAGGATAGGGAAGAAAACTTTATTTCTTTGCTTTTCTCTATGGTTTGTATGACATTCATTATAGTTTTGTGTTTGCTTCTATGAGTTGTGAGTAGACCTCTTTGTCATGGGTTAAGGGTGCTTTTGTAATAGATTAGTTTGGTTCTTAATACTTGATTTCAGATTTATTCTCTCAATTGGTTTGATGGGTTGTTCTTAATGTTTTTATTCTTTTTAACCACTTGATTTGAATGAATTTAGAGACTTGTCTTGGTTGAGAAGTCGGATTTGAGATCTTGGATCTAACTTTAGAATGAATTAGATTAATGAGAATCTAATCGGCCGGTTAATCTATTTAGGAACCCTTGATAGTATTCTTCATGCATCTAGATTACTGATTTGCTACATCGAGAGACGAGTACGTTGATTTTCTAGGTAGCAGATTTAGACATTGAGAGTCACTTTCGATAATTAAACTTGAATTCTCCATTGATCGAGATAATCAGAATTCATGATTCATAGAAACGTCCCTTACATATCCCGGTATTCCCGAAACCCGTGGTGTTTTATCTTCTCGAATTAAGTCTTGTTATTCTTTTGGGTCTTAGTTTTCTAGCTTGATAATCTTTCATTCCCTATATTGTTTTCAATTTATGTTTTCTTTATATTTTCTTCTATTTTCTAGCCTAAAAACCTATAATTTGATCGATCTTCCTTTCTTGAGTCTTAGTTCTTATTTTTCGCACTAGTTTCTTGAGTTCGATCCTTAATATTACATGATCTATATACTTGCGATAGAGTGATTTAGAAATTTAAAACTTAGATCACCATGAACTAAGAAGCAAGACATGTTAACGGTGTCATCAAGAAGGCACTGCAAGGGACAAATATCAAATTAGTGGATCTAACCCATCTGAGTGAGTTCAGAGCAGATACTCATCCTGCTATTTGGTTGGGGAAGCAGAACACAGTTGCAATCTGGGGCCAATATTGTATGCATTAGTGTCTACCCGGTCTTCTTGACACATAGGTAGACATCTTATCTGAACTCATTATCTATAACCTACGAACTGGATGAAGAAAGAACGAACTGGAGAAAAGAAGAGTATCCGTACACACTTTCATATTCCAGATGTACCCATCGGCGAGCTCTCGTCATGATGGTTTGAAGAATATTTCTCCGACAAATCAAAGCCAGACATTGGAGTTAAACCTTTCATCTTATTGTTAGTGTAGAGATAGCAACTGTCTTAACGGTGTTTATCTTCGGTATTAGCCTTTGGTTTTCCTTTGTAAAATTGTTTTGTGTTTACAGATTATTTAGCATTTATTTGTTTGAAAATTGTCAAGTGAATATTTAAGAGAAAAATAGTATTTTCTCAACGTTTTTATTTCGAATAAAATAAAATAAAAATCAATGGAATAATATAAGTTTAGTATTGAATTATTATTATGTTTATCTATGATGTATTCATTAGTTGATATTGCATGTGAGATCATGAATTAATACAAAAAAGACGTAATAAAAAATTAAAAAACTAAATTCGTTAAATACACAATAAAAAAAATGCAAGTTATATAAAATGGAAATGACGTGATCAATGGACTACAAAACCTGTAAAATTTAATTGTAAATTCATATGCTCAAACGAAAAAGAAAAATGATTGTCCAGTTGAGGTCGACCTATTGGACCATAGTGGACTAGGGAGGCACCGGCCCGTTATCCTTCCACCGTCAAGAGCGGGAGGTAATCGCTGCTCTGTGAAACCAGCCTCACGCATTGTCCTCCACTCTAGGAAACACGTCACCCACAGCTTTCGCTCAAGCCACGTGCCCCAACTCCTGGCTTGGAACGGGCAGGCCAGAAATTTGCCCACTGCAGCCCGGCCCAACAGATTCAACCCAACGTCCAATCATTTCATTGCCTCCACTTGGATTACAAGCCCTCGCTACCAGGCTCGGCGATGAATGCTTACCCTCTTGAGATATATATACAAGCTAAAAGTTTTAATTTCTCTCGATGTGGGACTTTTGATAGTTCCGCTTACCTCCCTCTGCTTATTCTCTCTGACACACAGACATATATATATGTATACATAATTCTCAATATAAATAAATGTATATAACCTTTAACCATTTTAATAATCAATTTTCTCATTTTGGCTTATATGTTTTTGTTTATGGCTTCTACTTTCCTCAAGTGAGTTTCTTTCTATTCACCAACCCTTTTCTTCTTTCCAATTGAAAACAGCTTCTCTCTGTGTGTCTGAGATTCTCCCAGCTAAGGAATACATAGATATGTCGATGAAATCACTTCATCTTCTTCCCCAGAACACAGTTTTCTCATCGAAATTCGTGGAGAAATCCTCAACCTCGTCACGTTAACAGCCGATCCGTCTCTCGGATCTGGTGCATCAGGAGAGATTTCGATGGAATGGACAACAGGAGGAAGAAGAAAATGAGCGATTCGGAGCTGGCGAAGGATTTGGCTCGAGAAATTGCGAAGGCGAAGACGCTGTCGGACCAGAGGCGGGAAGCTATGAAGAAGAGCAGAGAGATTGTATGGAGCGAGTTTTGTGGGCACATGTATGTGAAGGAAGACGAGATGAGGAAGAAGATCTCATGGGTACTTCAAACTGTGGTCTGAAATTTAAGTTCAGTTCCCGACAAAAGTGGCGAACAAGCCTTGTCAGTACAGACTGAATACGATGATTGGATGTTTGCTCAATTTTTCATGGCAATCCTCATTCAAGCTTTCTGAATAGGATCTAGAAACATTGAATCAGTTACCTTCCACTTATTTTTATCCCATTATTTAAAAAAACTCATATATTCGGGAAAAAAGGGAAACAAAATCTTTGACCATTTATTTGATATTTTGCATGTGAAAATAAATTGAACAAAACTCAATAATATTCATAACCGAAAAACAAGGTTGACATCCAGTAAACAAAAAACCAAATACATCAAATTACAGAACAATACGACCACATAAAAATTCATAACTTGAGCGCAGTCATGAAGTACAGTTCGTCCACAACGGCAATAACGTTTTTGCCATAACCACACTGCAAAGATTCAGAAAATGGCTGCAATTTTAATAGCAGCACTCCATACAGATCTACTCTGTGTGCATACGCCGCCTTCAATACCTTCTGCAGAACATAATTCCCGTATGCATTCTGCGCCAGTCTCGCAAGTTCGTGGCCGTTGCATCTGGAGAATTCTTGTAGCACTATATTCGTATTAGATTCTAAAATCCTTTCTACGATAAAACTTCCATATTTTCGGAACGATAAAGCAACGCAGTAGTTGCTTAATTTCTCGCCGATCTTCTCCGTATAATATGGGATCTTCAGTTTTAGAAGGTGTTGTATCACAAAGTTTCCTGAGAAATCCATGCTAAGAGAAAGTGCATTCTCTGCAACTATATCCAGAATCTCGTGCCTGTGAAATCCGGACACGGCTGTGATAACCTTGTTTAGGGCTACACAGCCGTTGGTATCGCGAGCGAGATCGAGGGCGTGGATCTTGGCGAGCGAGTAGAACAGCATCTTCTTCTTCGGTTCCACGACATCCAGTGTCTCCGTGGCCACATAGTGTCCATACTTGAGCTTCATTATACGGATAAACAAAGAACTCACTTTTCGAAACAACACGTTATCGACGAGGACTGATCTTCCCAGTAACTTTCGCAGATTGCTGGAACCGGTCTGGTTCACGGCTATATCCAAAAATAAAGTTGAATCTCTTGTGACGTACAAGGCAAACCTCAGAAGATGCAGTTCGTCGCATGCACGCAGCAGTCTAGTGAATTCAGAGCTCCGGTCAATGCAAGTCATCAAGTCCAACACGTTGTACTTTAGCGTGGTTTGGACTACGGCTGCACTTGGAAGGAAGCCCGGGGGAGGATAATGAGCGGCAGAGAAATCAGAGGGTAATACAGGCATATACGGCGGAGCAATGGAAGAAGCTCTCGTAGCCGGTGCTCTTTTATAGTCACCGACGGCAGTATCGTTGTTCTTAAACATGATTTGATGTCGAGATTAGAGAAATACAAAAGGATTAGATTTAATCAGTGAAGGAATGAATATTAGAGAGGTTTTTGAGAAACAGCTCTATTTATAATAGAGATCAGAGACGTGTTAAGGAAAGTTTGTTATTTTCCATCGGAAAAGGAAATATATTGGATATTAAGAGTTATTATTTTTCGGAAAAGGAAATATTTTGGATAAATAAATAATCTTTGTTAATTTTTAAAAAAGGAAACATAAGATTAAAAAAAAGGAAACAAGTTAATTAGAAACATGTCAGGTACTCGACTTCTATACTTGGACTTAGAGAGCATATTTTTACTGGCAGGTATTACAGTAGGACCAAGTTCTGCCTCTTTTCACAGTTATGGTGTATGTGTATATGTATTTACCTTTGTCATTTTGTTGTCATTGTTTCATCTCTTGCATGGTTTATGTCAAATCAAGAGAATTGAAGTAAGTTTCACCATGACTATGAAATCTTCTGTTATTGATTTTCGTTGATGCGTTCTTGTTTCATGCACTGGTTCAGAGTGCGATTCCATTATGGTCATCCATAGGTAATGGCGAGCAAACACTCAGTCGTGACATATACAGACTGGGGGCACCGATTTGATTTCTTTAGGGTGCTATCATGTTATGTCACTACAATTGGGTTCTACTTCAGTACCATGGTATGCAGACGTGTCCTCCCTTCTTTTATCAGTCGCTGGATAATTCTTTCCCAATCAATAAATCTTATTTTTTATGTCTTTGACAGATAACGGTGCTTACCGTCTATGTATTTCTTTATGGCCGTCTATATCTAGCCCTTAGTGGACTTGAAGAAGGATTGAGCAATCAGCGAGCAATTCGTGATAATAAGTCTCTTCAGAGGATTCGAATATTACATTTTCATAATATTTTAATGATATATCTGATGAAAATGTAACGTTTGTAAAAATATTTGTTACGGTTCTAAAGCTTTCTTAAGTTTCAAGCGATTTTAAAGAAGATATTTGAAAATATTTAAAAATTTATAATACTTTATTTCAATTTAAACTATTCACTTTGAATAAAAAATTTATTTTAATAAGAGTAAATTATGGTAAAATTTGTTAGTTTGTTACGAAAAAAAATTATTGGTTGCTAATTGGACTTAAACCTATTTAGATGGGTCAAAAAATCAATAAACTTAATATCACATGAAAGGGCCATTGGATTACAATGTTTCAAATTATGCATTTACAAAATTAAACTGTAATATAATTATTATATTCCAATCTATGTGCACCGGGGTCTCTTAATGCCACATTAGGAGGATCGACTAGGGAACACAATGACTAAAATGCCCATCGTGGTTGATTCTTTCCCTGATATATTTCAATGTAATTACGGTGTTAATACAAGCCCTTTATCGTCCATACGGCTGTTTATCTCCGTATTCGATTTTGTAAAAAAAAAAAAAACAGACGAGCGGATTTTTTTGAAACGATAATTTTCGGAGAGGGAAAAGGGGGGAAGGGGGAAGAGGAGGATGATAGGCGGTGGCCGTAGCTTCAGAGGCAAAAGCGGCGGTGTCGGCGGAGGTAACAGAGCGGAGGCGGATCGGTGGCTGGTGACGTCAGAGAAGCTACTTGCATCTGGAGACGTTCAGGGAGCCAAAAACTTCGCGATCCGCGCATGCGAGGCTGACCCGACCCGAGCCGAGGCGGCCGACTACATCCTCGCCATCTCCGACACACTCATGGCCGGAGATTCTCGCGTCGAGAACTCGACCCTGCCTGATTGGTACGCCGTGCTCCGACTTGTCCGCCTGACTCAGAACCCCGACCACGCCGCAACTCAGTATCGGAGACTCTCTCTTCTCCTCAATCCGACGGTTAATCACCTCCCTTTCGCCGATCAGGCGTATAAGCTCGTCTCTGATGCTTGGTACGTGCTCTCTGACCCATCTAGGAAGTCTTTGTACGACCGCGAGTTGCAGCTGAGTCAACTCGGCCAGCCCGGTTCATCGAATGAACAACTGCGACCGAATTCGGATAATGCGGCAGAGACAGCTCAGAAAACTCCGACAGAACCTACGGCTTTGAGCTTCTGGACAGGTTGTCCGTACTGCTTCGTGCTCTTCGAATACCCTAAGGACTACGAGGAATGCATATTGCGGTGTCAACATTGCCGGAGAGCGTTTCAAGCAGTGAAGATACGCACCCCACCAGTAGAGGGCAAAGAAAAAGACGTTTACTTTTGTTCTTGGGGAGTCTTCCCACTAGGATTTTCAGGTCATCCTACAACCGCTGCTTGGTCGCCTATTTCCCCCATATTCGCATGCCCTGCTCAGAGAGTGCAGGAGCAGGCCACTGTGGGAAAGAGAAAGGAACCAGCTGCACCGAGAATTTATTATGATGATGATGACATATACGTTGAAATCTCGGAGGAGGAATATGAACCAGAAGAAGAAGAAGATGACGCAGAAGACTATGATGACGATTGGCTGAATGATGAATCAAGGAATAAGAAGGCAAAGACTGGTAAAAGAAAAGAATGCACTCCAAAAACTAGCACCAAACAGCTAACTAAGGAAGCTGTGAGGGGACGTCAAAATGTGGTAACGACCAGTGGTGCTGGCAAATCTACGGCATCAATCACCCAAGATGCCGCTGCAGTGGGCTTGTCAACGGGTGGAGGGGCTAAACCAACTGGTAGTACCAGTAGAAAACGAGTTGGAACTGGAACTAAGAAGTTGGGAAGGTTAGATTTGAATGTGGAGTTCAGTAATGAAGTGGAGGAGCCTTCTATGGCTGGGGGGATAAATGAAGGGAGTGGAGTCGGAAGTGGTAGGGATGTCGATAATATTGAAGGAATTGGGTTTTTCGAGGGCCTTGATGAGTTCTTGAGTAGTTTGCCAATACTTTCAGTTGTTGGGGATGATAAGGTCAAGACAACTTAGGGAAGTAAGGTTTTTTTCTGTCTCTTTTGATTTAGTCGTCTTCTTTGCTTGTTATTGTTGTAGCCTTAACTTCTATATATGCTAGTCGGTGTTTAACTGTAGCCAAGATTCTTCCGATTGAACTTGGAATCCATCTAGTTTGAATGCGGTTATGTTTTTTGGCGTGGAAGTCCACAGGTCTTTTCGTCTGTATGTGGTATTACAGCAACCTGCATTCTCGGTTGTATATGTTCTTAAGAAACTAATGAGGGATAAGGTTTTGGTTGACTTCTGAGAAGAGTATGAACTTTCATGTTCCCGATTAGAGGAAACTACTCATTTAGGCGAACTATCATTTATGATGGAAAAGCTATTATTGCATTCCAGTCGGACTTTTGCTGCACGAGAATTCTGTTTCCATGTTTGTAAAGTGTGTATCTTTCTCGAGCTCCCGATGAAAGAAGACATTTTTAACGAAATGTCTCTTGTGCCAACTGTTTTACTGTTGTTTCCATCAGTCTCTGCTGGGATCTTCATGGCTCTTTGTTTACTGAACTAAAGGGTAAAGAGGTGAAGCAATAGCATTCACCTCTTTCTTCGGTTCATTTGCAACTTTGGTATCCTGCTTGGCCCAGGTACTGTCACGGTAAGGAGAAATAAGTCGAGTCTTTGATTTTTTAAAGTGATTGAATGTCATCCATGAACAGCTTTGTAGCTGTAAAAGGTAGACGTTGAAACTGCTTGTCTGAACAGGTTTCCATGTGACTGTTCTTTCTCAATGTCTGGAAAATCAGCTTCATTGCTTCTAGAGCCAAGGCCACTCCAACGGAACCAGGTTCTCCTATCTTGCTAACTCTTCTACACCTCTTTTCGCATCCCTTAAATTATGCTACGATGATTATGATGACTCATAGTTATTTGGCGTTGGTGGGTGGACAATACACTTGTGCGTATCTTTGTGGAATCCAGCAAGGGTAGATCTTGATGTTTGTAATAGGAAGTTTTCACGAGCTTCATGCTTATTTGGGACTGATCGATCTGGTTTTCATAGATGAGATGTAAGAAAGGAACTTTATCGATCCGTGGTAGCTACTTACGACTTCAGTGAATGTAGGCTCGAGAAATAGAGCATGAAATATGAACATGAGGAAGTAGACAGCCTCCTAAGCGGTGGAGATGAGTTTGTTGCTGCTTCTGGTCTCTATTGTCATCAGTTCTTATACAAAGACAGCCACTTTGAGTGTCTGAGAGACAAGAGAAGGTCGTGGATTATGTTGTTCATGATTGCGTTGAAGTTGGTATTGTCTCTACTTGTTGATTCTTTGGTTAATCAAGAGAGCACCAATTCTTTATTCTTTTTTTTGTTGAAAATAAAACACAAGTTCTTTTTTTTGGTTAAAACAGAAGCAATAAAGTTGGGTGAACATTTTAGTATGGTCGTTCGGCTTTTGAAAAATATAAGCGAAATTAATTCAATTGTTTTGGGTTTTCTCGAGTTAGGTCAAAATAAATTCGATTTCAGTTCATCTTCCATTCACTCGGATTTTTTTTATGTTTTCATCGAAATAAAATTTATGCATTGTCATTAGTTATTTTTTTTATTTTGATTTTTAGATTTTTTGGAATCCTAATCGAATTCATTCCAATATCAAATGAGTTCTACAAATCACCATGAGAATATGATTCCGGATGATATGGGTACTTTTGGTTCGGGTTACCGATTGCTCATCCGCTACAACAATCAAACAAAGAAGATTAAATGCATGTTCAACTTTGAATTTAAACTTGTATTATATGTTTAATTCATTTTGTAAAATTTATTTGAACGAATGAATGTAAGGTTAAACTTTTTAGACACTGAATTTTTTGCATTTATGTATACTTTTTTATCTTTAATATTTTGTCTTTTAAAACATAGCATGACGTAAATGAGGTTTGGACACAAAACACGTATGCCAAAAAAATAAAAACCAAAAGAATAAAAAAAGGAGTTGATAGTTGAACAACGAACGAATGAAAAGTCTCAGTCCCCGTCCCCACTCCCAAATCGTTTCTACGTAAACTCGTTTTAGGAAACCTAAATATTTGGACTTGTTTGGCAATGAAACATACAAATGCAGATAGGGGTAGAGATGTTAAGCCAACTTTATTTCATTGCAATTTACATTTTCTTACCAAATTCCATCTGCAATCGTTCTAACAAATCTATAAATAGCCTTTAATTTGGAAGATAGAACACAAACAAGCAATACAACTAAAGATACTAACTTTCATTCTTCTTCTTCTTCTTCCTTCAGATATCTTCCAATGGCATTGAAGAGTCTATGGGCTCTTTTGTTCATTTGTCTAGCGGCATTTGTCACAGGCCCTTTTTCAGTTGCTGCGCGGCGCTTGTTGGATATTCCCAAGCCGGAGATTCCCAAACTGGATGTGCCTAAGTTGCCGGAGATTCCCAAACCCGATCTTCCTACATTACCCGAAATGCCGAAATTGCCTGAAATTCCGAAACCAGAACTCCCCAAGTTACCGGAAATGCCGAAACCCGAAGTGCCGAAGGTGCCCGAGATTCCGAAACCAGAACTCCCCAAGGTTCCAGAACTTCCGACACCCGAAGTGCCAAAGGTGCATGAGATTCCGAAACCAGAACTCCCCATGGAGCCGGAACTCCCGAAACCCGAAATGCCGAAAGTGCCTGAAGTTCCGAAACCAGAACTCCCCAAGGTACCGGAACTGCAGAAACCCGAAGTGCCCAAGGTGCCCGAAATCCCAAAACCAGAGGTTCCAAAGGTACCGGAACTTCCGAAACCCGAAATGCCTAAGGTGCCCGAAATCCCTAAACCCGACCTTCCCGAGGTTCCGGAAATCCCTAAACCCGAAGTACCCAAAGTGCCGGAAATTCCAAAACCCGAAGTACCCAAAGTGCCGGAGGTTCCAAAACCCGAAGTACCCAAAGCGCCGGAAATTCTAAAACCCGAAGTACCCAAAGCGCCGGAAATTCAAAAACCCGAAGTACCCAAAGTGCCGGAAATGCCAAAACCCGAAGTACCCAAAGCGCCGGAAATTCCAAAACCCGAAGTACCCAAAGCGCCGGAAATTCCAAAACCCGAAGTACCCAAAGTGCCGGAGGTTCCTAAAGTACCAGAATTCCCGATGCCGGAGATTCCAAAGATTCCTGAGATCCCAAAGCCCGAGACTCTTCCGAAGGACGACCCAAGTCCTTGAAAAGCCCATTACTAAAAGCCCAAACAATTACGCTATTACCCTTATAGCGTATGTTTATCTACGGATATTACCCTTTATTCGTTGTGCGAGTTTTTTTTTGGGGGTGCTTGCTTGGTTCTATGTATACTTGTATTTTATTTGTATGTTTGATATATATTATATAAAATAACACGATGCATGCTACCTAATGAATTAATATATTATTTGATTACTGCTTAGTATTAACCTTGACACGTGGCACATATTTGCTTATCCAAATCCTTCCGATATAGCTATTAACGAACTCATAATTGAAGAACGAACCTACATACATAAAGCTATAACCAAAAACTAGAAAAAAAATTCTTTGTTCTATTTTATCATTCTTATATATATAATTAGTATATCAAATGATAAAAATTATTTTTTTTTTGAAAAAAAACTCACAATCTAAAATTTGAGGGAACTCAATGAGAATGTAATAAACTTTCTTTTATAATTTTTAAATAAATACAAAAACCAACTAATGTGGCAAATAATTTGTAATATAAAAATTAATTAACAAAGCAAAAAAAATTAAATGATAATACAAATATCTATCATTTATGCATTGTCATTAGTTATTTTTTTTATTTTGATTTTTAGATTTTTTGGAATCCTAATCAATAACATTCTTGTATTCCAGGGACATTAGATTCCACTATTCAATTGTGAGTTCCACATCGAACTGTGCAACTACCTTCATCGCTTCAACCATCTCTGCTACAAAAAGACAACTCGGCTATGTGAACGATACAAGTCCACATATCTATCTTAGGAGCTATGCAATGCATCAATATGTAAAGATCAGCCCCAATTACACAATCAAAACAAAGTAACACATAAATATCAATCGATTCCTCATATACTTTGCAATGATACAGAGAGAATATGGTGAGATTTCTTTTATACTTAACAGTATTGATAATTTTCAAGAAAAAAATTTAATAGAACTAAAGAACATATACTTCATAGGCTTTAAGCGATCCGCAACCTCCTTACGTTCAACACAAGATTTAAATTATTCCAAGTAACGAAAAGTAATATCCTTTCCTATCCAAACCTAAAAGCAAAGCACACATCAATCTTAAGAGCTATGAGCACAAATGGATACTTGTACCCTCGAAATAAACAGAAAAGCATTACGACATCTTCTGTGAGACACTTTGCATAGTTGGTAAATAAAGCAATTGACAGCATCTTTACTATATTATAACCTGAAGTCATGTTGAACGTAGACAAATTCAGGAAGATGCCCGTATAGGTTATTTACTTTAGTGATTCGTAGAAGCAATACTTGTACTTGAATCACTTTTCTATGTAAATTTTGTTATCATGTCATGTGACTTATTGGCCCTAAATCAATTCATCAACCTCCTGTAAGGCTACCAGGTAATAATTTTTGGTTCATTGTAAATAATTTTCACAAATTATAAGTTATTTAAAATTACTAACTTTTTTATATATTTGGTAAGCTGTATTGCATAATCTTTTGTTGATATTAATATCTACATAAGTGAAATTTATGCATAAATTGCGTATTTATCTAAAAAATAGTTTATAAGGAATAATTACTGGGAAAACAAAATGTAATGCATTTATTAAAAGCTTCCCAAGAAAATATAAGTGGTATTTTGCCGGTAGAACGAAATTGACATGAAAATATATTAAAAAAGATATATATGAACCTACTTAGGCCTGTGGCAAAGAAGACCAACACCAATAAAATCAAAACAAACAGAGAAACTTAATCTTCTAATAGCAGCTATGAGAGTAGGAAAATGAAATTTACTTAACAACAGCTATGAGAGTAGGCAAATGAAATCTACTTAGTTTGTTAGCTATTGATGCGTATCAGAGTTAAATATAACCTAATCTACCCGCAAGTGCACGACACGTGTGTAGTATTTTAGGTGTCGATCCCACAGAGACCATGCAACGCTACCTAAACCCGAACTATGAATCAAACTTGCTAACGAAAAATGTGGATAAAGGAATGAAATACTGAAATTAACTAAACTACTTGGGTTCTAACGATGAGACAAACGTCCTAGGAATCCGGTTTCACCACAAGACTCCCGAAACCGACGACCAACCTATCTATCATGCAATCACAGTTAAAGCTATCTAAGGCGGACGATCCTAACATGATATCTACCCTCTCTCAAGGCATAGACACGTGATCTAGACAAGCTGCCCCCTACTTTCGTGGCTGACACCATGAACTAAACCCATAAACTCTGTGATTCGCCCGTTCACCCTCAACCGTTGCTACCCTACTTTCGTGGCCTAACCTCAGTTGTTCTAAACCTGATCTTCCAAGACTAGAATTCTCCTTTCGGTCCTTCTCCTAATCTCTAACACATGTATTTACGTGGCCTTTGTAAACACAAGTAAATTAAAACACTCAGATAAAGAATAGATGAACTAAAACGGGAAGATACATTCAAAATAGATCAAAAGCGGTCTCGGGATAGCCAAGGGCTAATCCCTTCTCCTAGAACAAACAAACTACTCGCTCATGCGTCTGTAAAGAAACATAAACATAGTAGAGAGTCTAAGGAACATAAAAACCAAACAAAACCGAAGTGGTGGTGCTTGATCTTCAATGCTCCTCGCTTATCTCCTCGCAAGAATCTGCTCTAACTGCGCTGAATTGTTCTCCTCTGTATGCTTGCTGTAATCACGTCTTTTTGCCTCCTTTTAAGCCTCCTAAGTCGGTCCAATTGTTGCCTAAATTGCCCCACGAGTTCCCTTATGTTTTAAGTTAAGTTTACTTAAGTTTTGAGCAGTTTCGGGCCGCTACCCGCTCGGGTAGTGAGTGTACCCGCTCGGGTGCGGCTAGGGCAGTTCGTGCGCGTCCTGTGGTGCTGGAATGGTGCCCGATCGGGCATGGCATGTGTGCCCGCTCGGGCACAAGGAAAAATGGTCCTAAATGCTTGCCCGAGTCGTGCTAAATGGTCCACACAATTGGCCGTAGGTTTTGCCCGATCGTGCAAGGGTTGTGCCCGACCGGGTGAGGCTTTTCCATGCTCAATCTCATCCCGTTTGTCCCGTGATGATCCCCAAAGTTGCTCCTTAGCTCCGTGCATGTTCCTTTAGCTCCAAAATAGTCCAAATACGCGTAAAAACCTGTAAGAACATGAAAAGCACGAAAGCAAGTAAAACGGATACAGAATCATACGTAAAACATCACATATGTATCAAAAACGTCTCCTAAATCGTGCAAGAAATACGTATGAAAACGAGATGATCAAAATCCCCCAGACTTGAATGTTTGCTTGTCCCTAAGCAAACGTAAACGTGGAATACATGGGGTATGAAAATACGAGAATCCCCCTTCTCCTAGAGATACCGCTAAAGCGAGCCTAACCGATCAACTAGCATATTGTGAGCAAATTCGGCCTACTCGAGTTTTCAGCCTTAATCCTAGGTCCACCACGGTTACCCATAAGAAAGTAAATCAAAGGAGACTAGACACGCTACCGTAACTCCCTCCACCAGACAAGACTTCAGACTATGCTAAACCTAGGTCAACCGAGGATACTTGTTTCTTTCTTTCCGAGCTTCTTCTTTTTTTCTTTTTCTTTTTCTTCTTTTTGTTTTTCTTTTTATGAATTTTTTCCCTTTTTTTTTCTTTTGTTTTCTTTTATTTTTCCATTTTTCTTTTCTTCTTTTTCTTTGCATACACACTAGGCTTCTAGGACGTCGGATTTGAAGGGATCCAACCTCTACTTAGACCCAGACTACCGATGACGGTATACTCATGCATCTCGTGTAAGAGTGCAGCGGAGTAGGTGGCTTTTTGTGCCTTGCCCTTAGGACGTAGAAAGATGATCGCCAACCCACCACTTAGACCCGAGCCACCGAAGGAGTAACAAGGTCGATGCACTCATATCGATTTTTGATCATGCTTATTAGGCACTATTTCTATCGACAGCGGAGTGTTAGTGTGCGCTTTTTTAAACTGCAAAATAGCTCGATTTTATATGATCCAATAATCCTCAACATGACCAAAGTAAAGTGTCATCTACACGAAGTATAACCATCTGGGTAAAAAGAATAAACGATAAACTAGCCTAGCAACCTCGTCTAAACTTCCCCACAAGCAACACTAGGATTCCCTAGAACTACGACCTATTGTTTTTCAGCCGACTAATAAGCTCTAACGCATAGGAAAACCTAGCTCAATCATGCAAAGTCTAAAGGAAAAGGTCAACCTCTTAAGCATTCCTAAGTTCAGGATTCATCTCAAAACGTGGCACCGGACAAGTGCCTTGGGACGACTCTGACTCAATGAAAACAAAAACGAACTAAAAATCGCAAAAATAACCTAAAAACTAAAAATCAAAGGAAAATGAAACGAAATCACCTGAAAAACGTGAGCTGCTCCCCCAGACTTGAATTGAACGGCGTCCTCGACGTGAAGCTCCGATGGAGGATGAAAGAAGTGAAGCATGTTTTTGGTGTTATTTATTTATTTATTTTTTTTTTGTTTTTTTTT
>CM071860.1:2595121-2611566 GCA_036759665.1 Gynandropsis gynandra
GTTGCCGTCCGGAATTTTTTTTAAAAAAAATTGTTCTCAACGGCAGGCTGCCGTCCGGAATTTTTTTTTTAAAAAAAAATTGTTCCCGACGGTGAAGCTACGTCCGGAAATTTCCCTACGGCGTAGCTCCGTCCGGAAATTTCCAGACGGCATCTTCCGTCCGGAATTTTGCGACGGTTTTCGGACTATCTTTTACGTCCGAAATTGCGGACGGTTTGCGGACTGGAACTGATTACCGACGCTCGTTTGCGGACGGCGCGTGCCAGTCCCTAAATGCCTTTGCGGACGGATTAGAGACTGATTCTTCAGTCCCTAATCCGTGAATTTCTTGTAGTGTTTTCGGTTTTTTTTGGGTTCGGATTATGATAATACTTCCTGAATATCATTGTCATAAATCTGCATAGAATATTTTCAACATCCTACTCCAGTATGAACCAAGAAGACTACATCAAATCCAAGCAAAAACTAGAAAATGGGGTATCCATGATGTTTTGCTCACAGGAGGTCTCTTCTTCTCGTAGGCATCAAAATGGCTCCAAATTTTTTATGCACCTTCCTTCTCGAAACCCAGCTGAAACAAATAATTCAATCTTATTTTAGACAAATGAGAGAACACAAGCTTCCACTATTACAACTGCTACACTACGGGATCGAACTGCATAACTCTCACCAACGCGCTCGCACACGCCTTCTTTCGAAGGTTCGGGTGTGAAACCACCCGATCGAGCACACTAACAATATATTCACTCGGTTTAATTACCGAACCCAAATATCGACGTTCTCCGACCCCAACACTTGGTCGCACGTCAATTCCCTAGATCATCTCTAGTCACTTATACATTCATATACTTATCATCAATTCTCATACGACAAATTTAGGGTTTTAATCCAATTCCACCTGTAACGTCTCATTTTTCCCATTATGATCCTATAAATTCTATCGTGATCATGCCTCATTTTAAAAATATAATCTCTTCCATAAATCGATCACAAATCCGAAATTAGGGTGGAAAAAATCATCACCTTAGCTTCCCGACGATTTGACGATTCTGGCTAATATTGCTAACAACAACACCGACCAATTTTTCTCTATTATAGATCCGTTAAATTCCATGAATTTCCATAATATAAACATTCGAATTAAGTGAATAATCACAACGAATTATTTAGAGATTTACCACAATCGCGATTAGAATCCACCCACGAAGAACGCGATGAAAATTGAAGATTCTTCTCCAATTTCTTCTTCCTCCTTTTTTTTTCTTTTCTCTTCTTCCCTTTCTCTTCCTCTCGGCAAATCTCTCTCTCTCTCTCTCTTTTAGAAACCGTGTGGCTGCCCTTTTCCCTTGTTTCTTTTAATTTTTAACCCTAATAATAATTAATTATATATATATGTATAAAAATATGTATAAGGGAGTCGGTGATACCGACTTTCCTTATATTTCGGGCATCACAATATATATATATATGTTTGTTGTTTAGACGAAGAACATTTATCACAATTTCACATTAGTATTTGTTAAATACCTTAAAACTTTCTTTTGATAAAGATATATATTGAAATAAAAATTCAAAATTTAATTATTTAATTTTATAAAAATTATATATTTGTATATATTAAACTTCTAGAAATTCTTTGTAATGATTTTATTTATTTAAACTGTTTATATCATATAATTTATATAACAAAAAATAAATTTAAAATTAAAATATCTTAATATATAGTAGAATATATCTTAAACCCGTGCACCGCGCGGGTAGTATTCCTAGTAAGATTAAATGCATCATGTTCAACTTTGAATTTAAACTTGTATTATATGTTTAATTCATTTTGTAAAATTTATTTGAACGAATGAATGTACTTTTTTAGACACTGAATTTTATGGCATTTATGTAGAAATGATCAAAATATCTAGAACAACTTTTGATTATTAAAAATAAATAAAAAAAGAAAAACAATCTATTCTTCCTAAACTTTATCACTTTAATCATATTTCCTCCTGAATTTTTGTGTTCATATTTTTGTGTTCATCCGATTCTCTCCTAAACTATCGTTATTCATCTTATTCCCCCCTCAACTTTAAAAATTCATTCCTCTTCCGTTAATTTTTCTGTTAAATATTTTAAAAACAACATATTTTCCTCCTAAACTATATGATTGAATTCTTGCCTATTCCCTCCAAACTATATAAACTATAGCCTATTTCCCCCCAAACTATATAACATCTAGTCTATTCTTCCACGAACTATATAAACACTAGTTTATTCCCCGTGAACTATATGATTTCTCTAAAAGTAACATTTTTTTAATTTTAATGTATTAAAATTTTTATATTCAAAAATATTAAAATAAAAAATACTTTAAATTCTTAGATTATAAAAAAATTCTATATGATTTCTCTAATAGTAACATAATTTTAAATTATGGTTATTATATACATAATATATTTTCTTTAATTTTAATGTATCACTAAATTTTGTATATTCAAAAATATTAAAATAAAAAATATTTTAAATTCTAACGATTATAAATGATTGATAAAATATTAAAATAAAAATACTTTAAATTAAAATAAAAATACTACAATATCTTCAACATGAATGAAATCACACAATTCTAGCGATTACAAAATGATCAAAAATATAACATAATATTCAATTGCATAATAAGTTCATCATTACTAAACGATAAAAAAATATAACTTGATATCCACAAATGATCTTCAAAAAATACTTTAAATTCTAACGACTACAAAAAATTCTATATGATTTTTCTAATAGTAACATAATTTTAAATTGTGGTTATTATATAGGTAACATATTTTCTTTGATTTTAATGTATTTTAAATTTTATCGTTTAGTAAGTTATATTTTTTGTGGACATCAAGTTATATTTTTGGACATCAAGTTATATAACTTACTAAACGATAAAATTTAAAATACATTAGTTGGGGAGAGGAATATGTTAGAGTTTATATAGTCTGTGGGGGAATAGACTAGATATTATATAGTTTGGGGGAAATAGGCTATAGTTTATATAGTTTGGGGGGAATATGCCAGAATTCATATAGTTCGGGAGGGAATAGACTAGAATTCATATAGTTCGGAGGAGGAATAGACTAGAATTCATAGATTTCGGGGGGAATAGGTTGTAAATCATATAGTTTGAGGGAAATAGGCTGTTTTAAAAATGTTTAACAGAAAAATTAATGGAAAATTAACGGAGGGGAGAATAGGATGAAATTTTAAAGTTTAGGGAAGAATAGGATGAATAAAGATAGTTAGGGGGAAATCGGATGAGCATGAAGCTGATTTACCAATAAAAAACTCAAAAATGAGGTTTTAAAACATAGCATGACGTGAATGTTCTTCTTAACAAAGAATTTGGACACAAGACAAGTCTCATATAGGGTGCAAAAAAAAAATAAAATAAAAAGAATAAAAAAAGGAGTTGATAGTTGAACAACGAACGAATGAAAAGTCTCAGTCCCCGTCCCCACTCCCAAATCGTCTCTACGTAAACTCGATTTAGGAAACCTAAATATTTGGACATGTTTGGCAATGAAACATACAAATGCAGATAGAGGTAGAGATGTTAAGCCAACTTTATTTAATTGCAATTTACATTTTCTTACCAAATTCCATCTGCAATCTTTCTAACAAATCTATAAATAGCCTTTAATTTGGAAGATAGAACACAAACAAGCAATACAACTAAAGATCTAACTTTCATTCTTCTTCTTCCTCTTTCAGATATCTTCCAATGGCATTGAAGAGTCTATGGGCTCTTTTGTTCATTTGTCTCGCCGCATTTGTCACAAACCCTTTTTCAGTTGCTGCGCGGCGCTTGTTGGATATTCCCAAGCCGGAGATTCCCAAACTGGATGTGCCTAAGTTGTCGGAGATTCCCAAACCCGATCTTCCTGCATTACCCGAAATGCCGAAATTGGTTGAAATTCCGAAACCAGAACTCCCCAAGTTACCGGAAATGTCGAAACCCGAAGTGCCGAAGGTGCCCGAGATTCCGAAACCAAAACTCCCCAAGGTACCGGAACGGCAGATGTTGTTGCAGACAAGGTAATAGGAAATCATTTTCCTATTATTTAGTCCGTAATATTAGCTCGTAATCTTAGCTATCCATATTTTATTATTTTCCATTCTTAGCCAAATTAGGTCATTATGTCATTTTCCTTTTGATTGTATATAGAGACTCGGGTATTGAAGTAATGAGATACAGAAAATTGTTCCTGCTCGTGATATGGTATCAGAGCATTGAAAAAAAAAACTTGTCTTCTTCCTCCTGAAACCTTCGACTGTCATAACCCAAAAACAACCAAATAACCCAGAAGCTTGTCTTCTTCCTCTTGGAAACATTCTGTCCTCACCGATCTCAGAATCAACCAAAATCCAGAAACCAAAATCCAGAAACCAAAAATCGAATCCCGAAACCTAGAAATTCAGAGACCAAAAATCCGACGAACCGACGAAACCTACAAACCAGAAATCCGACGAACCAACGAAACCCAGAAACCCAGAAACCAAAAATCCAGAAACCCAAAAAAAATCCGACGAACCGATGAACAGACGAACCAGAGAAACCAGAAATCCGACGAAAAACGAAACCCAGAATCTGAACCCCGAAAACCCAGAAATTTCATTGTCCGAAACCAACGAACACTGAATCCAAAAATCTCATTGCCTCTTGTTTCTCACCGAAAATGACTTCGATAGGAAATTCGAACCCTTCGGCGACAGCTTCCGCTATGAACCCCGACGGAGGAATTGTTCACCGAACAATTTCTCCCTACGATCTGACTCCTGGAGACAATCCGGGATTGATTCTCTCGCAGCCTCTCCTTCGGGGAGACAACTATGACGAGTGGGCTATCAACATACGGCATGCTTTGAATTTAAAGATCCTCGACCACCGGTAGATTCTCCTGAATTTAAAGATTAGGAAACCAACAATTCGTTGGTTGTCTCATTGATCAAGAACACGATCGATTCCAAAATACGATCGGATGTAACTCACAGAGAGGAGGCTCATGATCTCTGGGAACATCTCTAGAGTCGATTTTGCAGTAAAACATGGTCCTAGGATTCAGAGGCTTCGCTCTGAATTAGCTCAGTGCACGCAGCGGGGCATGAGCATTGAAGTATACTATGGGAAACTTAGCCGCATATGGAGGGATCTGTTAAACGCTCGGCCCTTGCGCGTCTGCAAATGTGGAAGTTGCACTTGTGGACTCACTGCATTGCTAGAACGAGACCGGGATGAAGACAGAGTCCACGATTTTCTGATGGGTCTTGATGACTCTGTTTTCGGGGTTATCCGTTCGAATCTTCTGTCTCGGGATCCATTGCTTGACCTTGATATTGTGTTTAACGTTGTTATGCAGGATGAAAGTTCACGTAATATGTCAAAAACAGGTTTCTCTGTTGATGAACGCGGGGCTTCAATGGCTTTTCGGTCAGAACAGGGGCTCCTCGGTTTCAATCTGATGACAAAGGGAAACTTTGTTGCTCACATTGTGGGCGGAACGGTCATCTGGCTGAAGGATGTTTTCAGATTTTGGGTTACCCTGAGTGGTGGGAAGATAGACCTCGGAACCGCGTTGGGAAAGGCAGAGGATCGACTTCCTAACCTACTGGTTTTGGACATGGGCACGGAACTGTTTTTCCAGTTCGGGTGAACATGGCTCAGATTAATCTAGCGACACAAATGGCTCCTTCTGTCGTGCCTTCTCCAGTTGTCACAGAATCTGATCACCAAGGGATCAACGGTATTTCTGATGAACAGTGGAAACAGATTGTTACGGTGTTGAACGCAACAAAGATCAGGGCTACAGAAACCCACACTGGTAAGATACGTACATCATCCTGGATTTTAGATTCCGGATGCTCGTATCATATGACAGGAGATTATTCTAGTTTGACGAATGTTACTGCAATAGCCCCATGTCCGATTTATTTACCTGATGGGCGTCATAGTAATACGACAAAGCAGGGTACAGTCAGTCTCGGGTCACATTTAAGATTAACTGATGTATTCTTTGTTGAGGGATTGAGCTTCAATCTCATCTCAGTTTCTCAGTTGCTGAATCAGACAAATTCTTTTCTACAGTTCGCTAATACGTTCTGCGTGATTCAGGACCATACTACCAAGACACTGATTGGAGTGGTTGAGAGGCGTGACGGGCTTTACTACTTTCGCAGTGGGGGAAACTGTAGCAGCAGCTCGGACGAGTACTCTTTGTTCCAAGGATACATGGCACCGACGGCTTGGTCACCCCTCTCCGAAGATTTTAGATTTGCTTTCTGATTTGCATTTTTCTCGTAATTCTGAAACTTCGAATAAAGCGTGTGAAGTTTGTATCCGCGCAAAGCAAGTTCGCGATTGTTTTCCAGATATTTCGAATAAAACTTCTTCGATTTTTTAGTTTATTCATTGCGACATATGGGGACCATATCGAACACCGTCATTTTCAGGTGCGACATAATTTCTCACGATTGTTGATGATTTCTCAAGAGGCGTGTGGGTTTATCTGATGACATCAAAAAGAGAGGTATCAACATATATGCGACAGTTCCTAGTGGTGGTTGAACGACAGTTCGATACTCGGGTTAAGATGGTTCGTTCCGATAATGGGACCGAATTTCTAAGTCTTGGCCGACTATTTTTGGAAGAAGGAATTGTTCATCAGACCTCTTGTGTCGGTACTCCACAACAAAATGGCAGAGTTGAGCGCAAGCACCGACACATTCTAAACATTGCACGTTCTCTACTATTCCAAGCCAACCTACCTATTAAATTTTGGGAGATAGTGTACTTGTGGCCGCTCATCTCATAAATCGAATGCCCACTCCTGTCCTTGATGGTCGTACTCCCTTCGAGATTCTTCATGGTTCTAAGCCGATTTATTCACATCTACGGGTTTTTGGGTCTCTTTGCTACGTTCATAATCAAGACACGGGGGTGATAAATTTGAGTTCCGAAGTCATCGCTGCATCTTTGTGGGTTATCCATTTGGCAAAAAGGGATGGCGTGTGTACGATCTCGATCGTGGAGTATTTTTTGTGTCCCGAGATATCATTTTCCAAGAAGATTATTTTCCTTTTGCTTCACCGAAGACCAGCACTCCGGTTGAACGCACGTTGCCTTCTCTAGCTGATTGGTCTTGGCCGTATTATGAGGAAAACGACTTGCATACTGTTGCCCCTCGTGAACGGACTGTTTCCCCTACCTCGATTGACTTTGTCTCTCCGGTCATGGATATTAGTGAAAGGGGGGGTTCTTCGTCTTACACTGGCAATGAACATTCGAATGGTGAACCTCAGCGGGCTCTGGGAAAAGGACAACGACCGAAAGTTCCTTCGACTCGGCTCCGTGATTATGTTGTCAATACAGTGCAGGCTTGTGATTATGATTTAAATCCTTCGTTGTCAGCATATCCTATTCATCGGTATGTAAGCTGTGTCAATTTTGCTCCTCAACATTGTGCATTTCTTGCGGCGATATCTGCAGGCCGCGAACCTCGTTCTTACCGGGAAGCTCTAAACGACAGCAATTGGAAAGCAGCAATGGACGCAGAAATTCATGCTCTTGCCGCGAATGAAACATGGACTATGGTTCCTTTGCTCGCGGGAAAAAGGGCAATTGGGAGCAAGTGGGTGTTCAAAGTTAAATATTGTTCCGACGGAACCATCGAAAGGTACAAGGCACGCTTAGTTTTTATTGGTAACAATCAAGTGGAGGGCATTGACTACGAAGAAACCTTTGCTCCGGTGGCCAAATTAGTGACGGTACGTCTATTTCTAGCTGTAGCCGCTGCACGCAATTGAAAAGTTCATCAAATGGATGTTCATAACGCTTTTCTTCACGGGGATCTACACGAGGAAGTTTACATGAAACCTCCTCCCGGGTACCAACCTTCAGATCCGTCACACGTATGTCGCCTTCGGAAATCCCTGTACGGCTTGAAACAGGCTCCTCGATGTTGGTTTGCGAAGCTTACACATTCTCTCAAGTCCTACAAATTCAAACAGTCTCCCTCCGACCATTCTTTGTTCACATTCTCGGTCAACGAGATAAGAATCCATGTTCTTGTTTATGTCGACGATTTGATCATCACAGGTAACTCTTCTTTTGCCATTAATGCTTTCAAGCAATACTTGAGTTCTTGTTTCCACATGAAGGACCTCGGCAACTTGAAGTATTTCCTTGGTATTGAAGTTGCCCGTAACTCGAGCGGCATCTACTTATGTCAAAGAAAATATGCTTTGGATATAATCTCGGAATCCGGGTTACTTGGTGCAAAGCCGGCTTCATTCCCGATGGATCAAAACCATCGTTTGTTGACATCACAGAGCGACTTCTATGATGACCCTGCGGCCTATCGACGCCTCGTAGGACGCCTTATTTATCTTGTTGTCACACGTCCGGAGCTTTCTTATTCGATTCAGTTACTATCTCAGTTTATGCAAGCGCCTCGATGTGATCATTAGGATGCCGCTCTCCGAATTGTTCGGTACCTCAAAAGAAACCCCGGTCAAGGAATTCTTCTTCGCTCAGATTCAGATCTTCAGATTTATGGTTGGTGTGACTCAGATTGGGCGGGTTGTGCTTTGACCCGAAGATCACTTACAGGGTGGTTCATTCAGTTGGGTTCATCTCCGATTTCTTGGAAGACAAAGAAACAAAATGTTGTTTCTCGTTCATCCGCCGAAGCGGAATATCGTGCCATGGCAATGACCACATGTGAGCTCATTTGGTTCAAAGCATTGCTCACTGACATAGGCGTCAACCATTCGCGGCCAATGTGGCTCTATTGCGACAGTCAGGCGGCACTTCATATCAGTTCGAACCCCGTCTTTCATGAGCGTACGAAACACATCGAAGTCGATTGCCATTTCATTCGGGATGCGATTGTTGACAACATCATCACGACACAATATGTATCTACCCGGGTTCAACTCGCGGACATCTTCACCAAAGCACTTGGACGGAAGGAGCTCGACGTCTTCTTGCACAAGTTGGGCGTTCGAGATTACCACGCCCCAACTTGAGGGGGGTGTTGCGGAAAATTAGGAAATCATTTTCCTATTATTTAGTCCGTAATATTAGCTCGTAATCTTGGTTATCCATATTTTATTATTTTCCATTCTTAGCCAAATTAGGTCATTATGTCATTTTCCTTTTGATTGTATATAGAGACTCGGGTATTGAAGTAATGAGATACAGAA
Organism: Gynandropsis gynandra; assembly: GCA_036759665.1. Lineage (NCBI taxonomy): Eukaryota > Viridiplantae > Streptophyta > Magnoliopsida > Brassicales > Cleomaceae > Gynandropsis > Gynandropsis gynandra. The sequence goes on from CM071860.1 coordinate 2,604,365, forward strand.
AATTATTCCTGCTCGTGATAGAAACCCGAAGTGCCTAAGGTGCCCGAGATTCTGAAACCAGAACTCCCCATGGAGCCGGAACTCCCGAAACCCGAAATGCCGAAAGTGCCTAAAGTTCCGAAACCAGAACTCCCCAACGTACCGGAACTGCCGAAACTCGAAGTTCCCAAGGTGCCCGAAATCCCAAAACCAGAGCTTCCAAAGGTACCGGAACTTCCGAAACCCGAAATGCCTAAGGTGCCCGAAATCCCTAAACCCGACCTTCCCGAGGTTCCGAAAATTCCGAAACCTGAAGTTCCAAAGTTGCCGGAGATAACGGAGCCCGAAATTTCAAAAATGCCGGAAATATCACACCACGAGATCCCGAAAGTACCGGAAATGCCAAAACCCGAAGTACCCAAAGTACCGGAAATGCCAAAACCCGAAGTACCCAAAGTGCCGGAGGTTCCTAAGGTACCAGAATTCCCGAAGCCGGAGATTCCAAAGATTCCTGAGATTCCCAAAGCCCGAGACTCTTCCGAAGGACGACCCAAGTCCTTGAAGAGCCCATTACTAAAAGCCCAAACAATACGCTATTACCCTTATAGCGTATGTTTATCTACGGATATTACCCTTATTCGTTGTGCGAGTCTTTTGGGGTGCTTGGTTGGTTCTACTATGTATACTTGTATTTTTTTTGTATGTTTGATTTATATTATATAAAACAATACGATGTATTTTGGGTGCTACCTAATGAATTATTATATTATTTGATTACTGCTTAGTATTAACCTCGACACGTGGCACATATTTGCTTATCCAAATCCTTCCGACATAGCTATAAACGAACTTATAATTGAAGAACAAACCCACATACATAAAGCTATAACCAAAACTACTTGTTTGCGCTGTCTTTCATTTTCTACTATTTTTGAAACTAGATTATAATATGGATTACGAGAAGATTGATTTATATAAATATATCATAATTTAAAATTTTTATTCATTATATAATCATGATAGATTAAAAAAATAATAGACTTAGAAAAATATTTCTCTTGAAAATAAAACAAGAAATAAAATAAACTAACAATTTTAATAGCTATTGGTAATGCATTGTTATCTCTCGTTTGTTCTCTTGATATTACAAAATACGCCCCTCTTTCAAGTGTCAATGCAACATCTTTTCAAAAAATTCATTTTTACTATAAAATTTAAAATAAAAATTTCACATTAAAGATATCGAGCCAAAGAAACTAATAATTTAGAACTATCTAGATTTTGAAACATAATTTTGAATTTATTCCAAAATTATAAACACAATAATCATCAGAAGCTTCCAAATGTAAATGAGATTATTCATTGATATTCTAAACTACCATAAGAATTCTAAACTATTATTATAAAGCCTTGCATACTCCAGCTATGTTATCGATGTTAACATACAATGTTTTGGTAGATAGAAAAGAACCTACTGAAGTGAGAACAAAGCTACATGTACTTGTAATACAACCGTGAAACCTTTGTGAGCTTGTTTTCTGTAATCTCGTGCCATAACCATAAGCAATTCGAAAGTCTAATTCAAATGGAAACAAACTCTAAGATTTTGTGCATAAACTTTACCTAGAATATAAACAAAATCCTAAGAAATATGATGTAGAATCAGGTTTCTCCTCTTTCATCTTTCTTGATTTATCTTAATAACTACAAATTTTGAAATCGTAGTCTATCTATATGTGTTTAAAAACCAAAAATAAATAGGCATATTAATAGTATTGATCAAGAACATACCAGGTTTGTGTGAGGAAGACATAGAATGCGGGAATACCGCATGAAGGGCCAACCAACAGATGGAAGTGGTGGCTACCTTCACTTACCATAACGAATTGAAGATTCTCAGAATCCTTGGGTCAGATAAAAGGAAATTTTATGGAAAAAAACTTGTGTTTTCTTGATCAACGGAAGTGATTGCTTTACCTCCCTATACAATTCGTTCGGTCTCCTCGAAGAATCAAAACATGAAAAGAAATGCGAGAGAGGAATCCTACTTGAATAATATCATCAAACTTTCACACTACATGAGCTACAACGAAATCCCAAAACCAAATCCATGAGAATCCTATATATTTAGATAGTAGACACTCGAGATCAGATTTACCCTTTGAAAATTCATACCACTGCATAAAGGGAGAGAGAAAGTTAGATTATCCGAGATGATGAATGAAGCAAATGAATCAATGGCTCAAATGGCTGCATTAAAGGGATAGAGAAGGTGAGATTACCTGATATCATGAATGTAGCAAAAGAATATCGAGACATTTACTCTTGCACACTAACCAAGATTGGAGATAAGATTTAAGGAAAATTGTAAATATATCGTCGCTCGCACGTCCCATCCATTAATCTAGAGTTCGAATCTCTTGATACAAAGGAACCACGTGGTGTAATCGATGAGGACCGAGACGATAGTGAGAAGACAAAATATGATGGATGCTTGAGTAATGAATCAATTAAAGGTGTTTAGGATGTTTTAAAGGAATCAATAAAGGGTGTTTGAGCTTACACTATCCAGAATAATCGAAGGCTCATTAAAAGAGAATGTTGTTTGTGCTTTCCCGTTTGAAGAAAAAACGAAGAAGATGAAGAGGTCCGTTACGAAGAAGATGAAGAGACAAATTGTGGGTTTAATTCAAATTTTAGTTTGTGCATTTTAAAAATTAAGATATAAAAGTTTTATATTAGTATCTTAAATTCTATAAATTATTTTTTGAAAAATAATTGTTTGAAAAAATCCAAAATATATGCATATGTCACTTCAAAGTTTAATTCACATTTTAATTTTATTTGTTTTTAAAAATTAAAGACATAAAATTTTTTATATTAATATCTCAAATGCTACAATTTAACTTGCATTCCAAAAGTTAAAGGATCGTAAAAAGAATGCAATAAAAGTTTCTTTTGCAATGTTAAAAAATACAAAAACCAACTAATGTGACAAATGATTTGGATATAAAAAATTAAATAATAAAGCAAAAATAATTTTAAAAACGTTAGTGATAGTGATAAACATGTAAAATTAAATTTATTATTATAAGATTAAAAACTTTAAAAATAATTAGAAAAAAAAAACTCTATCTCCTCATGACACAACACAAGGAAAAGATTTAATTTTATCCTTCTTTATATATATATACAATTAAGACATAAAAGTTTTTATGTTAATATCTCAAAAGGCTACAAATTATTTTTTGAAAAAAATAATATCACTCCAAAATTTAAGGAAGCTTAATGAAAATGCAAGAAAAGTTTCTTTTATAATTAAAAAAATTTAAAAACCAACTAACGTGACAAATGATTCGTGAGATGAAAAGTTAAATAATAAAGCAAAAAGTATTTTAAATGGTAGTAGTGGTGGACATGTAAAATAGTGGTCCTAAATTTATTATTGTAAGTTATAAAAATTTTATAAAATAACTAGAAAAAAAATTTATCACTCTTGATGACGTGACGCAAAGAGAATGTTCTATTTTAGCATTCTTATATATATATATATATATATATAAGAATGCTAAAATAGAACATTCTCTTTGCGTCACGTCATCAAGAGTGATAAATTTTTTTTCTAGTTATTTTATAAAATTTTTATAACTTACAATAATAAATTTAGGACCACTATTTTACATGTCCACCACTACTACCATTTAAAATACTTTTTGCTTTATTATTTAACTTTTCATCTCACGAATCATTTGTCACGTTAGTTGGTTTTTAAATTTTTTTAATTATAAAAGAAATAATAACATTATTGTATCCCAGGAACATCAGATTCCACTATTCAATTGTGAGTTCCTCGAACTATGCAACTACCTTCATCGCTTCAACCATCCCTGCTACAAAAAGACAACTCGACTATGTGAATGATGCAAGTCCACTTATCTATCTTAAGAGCTATGCAATGCATCAATATGTAAAGATCAGCCCCAATTACACAATCAAAACAAGTAACACATAAATGTCAATTGATTCCTCATATACTTTGCAATGACACAAAGAGAATATGGTGAGATTTTTTTTATACTTACAGTATTGATAATTTTCAAGAAAAAAATTTAATAGAACTAAAGAACATATACCTCATAGGCTTTAAGCGATCCGCAATCTCCTTACGATCAACACAAGATTTAAATTCTTCCAAGTAACGAAAGTAATCTCCTTTTCTATCCAAACCTAAAAGTAAAGCACAAATCAATCTTAAGAGCTATGAGCACAAACGAATACTCGTATCCTGGAAATAACCAGAAAATCATTAGGACATCTTCTGTGAGACATTTTGCATAGTTGGTAAATAAAGCAATTGGCGGCATCTTTACTATATTATAACCTGAAGTCATGTTGAACGTAGGACAAATTCAGGAAGATGCCCGGATAGGTTATTTACTTTAGTGATCCGCAGAAACAATACTTGTACTTGAATTATCATGTCATGTGACTTATTGGCTCCAAATCAATTCATCAACCTCCTGTAAGGCTACCAGGTAATAAATTTTGGTCCATTGTAAATATTTTTCACAAATTATAAGTTATTTAAAATTACTAACTCTTTTATATATTTGGTAAGCTGTATTGCATAATCTTTTCTACATAAGTGAATTTATGCATAAATTTCGTATTTATCTAAAAAATAGTTTATAAGGAATAATTACTGGGATAACAAAATGTAATGCATTTATTAAAAGCTTCACAAGAAAATATAAGTGGTATTTTGCCGGTACAACGAAATTGACATGAAAATATATTAAAAAAGATATATATAAACCCACTTAGGCCTATGGAAAAGAAGGCTAATACCAATATAATTAAAACAAACAGATAAACTTAATCTTCTAACATCAACTATTAAAACAAACAGATAAACTTAATCTTCTAACATCAGCTATGAGAGTAGGCAAATGAAATTTAGTTAACAACAACTATGAGAGTAGGCAAATGAAATTTACTTAACAACAGCTATGAGAGTAGGCAAATAAAATTTACTTAGTTTGTCAGCTATGTTATTGGAAAGCCAGTCCAGGCCCTCGTACAGTCCCTCACCAGTTGTGGCACATGTGCTCTGGATGTACCTAAGCACAAAATATCACAATACCCTTCGTAAAAACTTGACCTTGCGATGCATTGTATGTATTCATAACGCGTAAAAGAATGTCTTGTCTGTTTGGAAAAATCACTAGTGACACTGCCGCAGAGAGTGTAGGCCCAGCTTATCAGTTATCTCGGCCGCGTTCATAGCGTTTGGTAAAGATTCTGCTTGTTTGCAAATACAAGCAGAACCGCATCATGTAGTTTATCCTACAGACACAAACCAAGTCTCATCCATTGTTTATTCGAGTGGTGTCCTTATTAACAATCGGTAATCCAGAGTGGGTGTCCGAAGACAAACAACAACACATAGAGGAATTACTTACCTCATTCAACATCCTATGAATTTCATCCCTTACTTCAACAACACGGTATCTATCATTGCTATCCACCACAAATATTAAACCCTGGGTGTATTGGAAGTAGGGGTGGGCAAAAAACCCGCACTACCCGTCACGTCCCGAAACCCATCCCGAACCCGCAAAAAATTACTCGTACCCGCGGGTGCGGGTTCGGGTTCGGGTAATTTGAGTTTAATACCCGCGGGTTCGGGTTCGGGACGGGTTTTTTTATTTCACAAACGGGTACCCGCGGGTACCCGCACTCGACGCTGCTCGGCTGATGTCCCCGCTCGACGCTCTCGCCCGACGCTGCCGCCCGACGCTGCTTGCCCGAAGAGGCTCGCCCGACGCTCAGCCTCCTCTCTCTCCCCTCTCCATACACCGCCACCGCTCTCCTCTCTCCCCTCTCGACAGACCGCCGCCGCTCCAGCCTCCTCTCTTCTAAGTGAGTTTTTCTTCCAGATGTAAATGCTAAAGCTCTCAATCCTTACTAAAGCAGACTCGTATTCATGGAATCAGAACAATTATTTATATATGCCTTAATAATGTCTATGCTTCAAACTTAACACGTGACTTAGGCTTCTGAGGCAGACATGTTAACAAGTTTAGCTTGAGCACCGGTTATAAGTGGATACAATTTTCTTTTGTGTCCTTCATTAGGTAATGCGATTGTGATTGTCATATGATTTGCCCTATCTTTGTCTACATATCTCCGATGTTATTGTGTTGCCTTCGGTTTGTGATTGATGAACTGTGGTATATGAGCCATCTGCGTGATTGTGAATGTGTGGAATCAGAAGTTTTCTGGTTAATTTTTCATGGGTTATGACCATTTGTGCTCTAGGGTTTGATACATGAACGAGGTATGTATTGTAGAGAGAGTGCCCAGATTGTATACTGAAATTATACGACGAAAGGCAAATCTATGATTGCATAATCACTCAAATGTTTGTATCAAGACATTGTGATTAGGCTTTGCTGAAACATGATTGGATTCAAAGAGATAAGCATAATCCATTTTGTAAGATAATTAAGGGTTGATGGGTTTTCTGATTTACACTTTCTTAGATCCATTTTTGCAGTTTTCTATGAATATGAGACTGGGTTTTGATAAGGAAAAACGCCTTGCTTGTTGCATTTGCTGGAATTGCATCAACATTTGTGTGTTACAATAAAGAAATCTTCTGGATTTATGAGGAGAGGTTGAAGTGACTAAGAACAACAAAATGTAATCAGATTAGAATGAAATCTATCTAGATCAATGATCATACGACAATACAGTATCTCTCAGTTATGTTAATCATGGTAGTTCTTTGACACCACAATTAGTTGAAGCTCTTATATGTACTCAAGATTGGATTCGAAGAGATTATGGGCCACATACACTTGACTTGACTTTAGAAGACATTGAGAAATTCGAAGATGGTACCATTTTTTTTATATTTGTTCATATTTTTCAGTATTTTATATATTTGATGGTATGTTTTTTTTTATGTTCTTTTGTTTTATTTGTAGATTTTCCAAACCCATTTTTTTTATATTTGTTCATATTTTTCAGTATTTTATATATTTGATGGTATGTTTTTTTTTATGTTCTTTTGTTTTATTTGTAGATTTTCCAAACCCGACGACTAATGGTGGAGCTTCCGCATATATTGACAAAGGATATTCGTCGGAATGAGATTTATAAACTTTGTGAAAAACTTTTTTTGCTATGATAGTTTGTAATTTTTGAATTTCAAGACT
>CM071860.1:2613002-2694099 GCA_036759665.1 Gynandropsis gynandra
TTTATCTTTGAATGCAATTTCTCGTTTTCGTTTATCTATTCTTTGTTTGAGTGCTTGATTGACTTGTGTTTATGAAAGCCAAGTAGAGGCATGTGTTAGGAACTTAGGGGAAGGACCGAAAGGAGAATTCTAATTGCGGATAATTAGGTTTAGAACAACCGAGGTTAGGCCACAAAAGTAGGGGAGCAATGGTTGAGGGTAAAACGGGCGAATCATACAGCTTATGGGTTTAGTTCAAGGTGTCAGCCACGAAAGTAGGGGGAAATTTGTCTAGATCACGTGTCTATGCCTCGAGAGAGGGTAGATATCATATTAGGTCGTCTGCCTTAGAAAGCTTAAACAAGGGATTGCATGATAGATAGATTGATTGTTGGTTTCGGTAGTCTTGTGGTGAAACTGGATTCCTAAAACGTTTGTCCTATCGTTAAGAGTCAACTCATTTATTTACTTTCAGTATTTTATTCTTCAATCATATTCGTTCATTAGCAAGTTTGATTCATAGTTCAAGTCTAGGTTGTGTTGCGTAGTCCCTGTGGGATCGAAACCTGAAGTACTACACACGTGTCGTGCACTTGCGGTTAGTTTAGGTTATTTTTTTAACTCTGATAACGCATCAGTGTCCTGATTAACAATCGGTAATCGGGAGTGGGTGTCGGAAGACAAACATCGACACATAGAGGAATTACTTACCTCATTCAACATCCTGTGAAGTTCATCCCTTGCTTCAACAACACGGTCTCTGTCATTGCTATCCACCACAAATATCAAGCCTTGGGTGTTTTGGAAGTAGTGCCTCCACAAGGGACGGATCTACAAAGAGAAGATAATCCAATTCCTTTTTCCATTTCAACCTTTTTTTTAATAAAAAGCAAGGAGATTCATAAGAAGAAAGACGATGTAAACCTTGTTCTGACCCTCGACATCCCAGACAATGAAGCTGATGTTTTTGTATTCAACTACCTTCACGTTGAACCTTATAAAAGAATACTCATCAAGTTAAACATATTTGACCTTCACAAACATTGCATTCAGAATTTTGCAGGGGATTCATGGTAAGGGACAAAAAATTTACTGTATTATTTCGTTCAAGTTGTACAAAAAATCCTGCACATAAATTCACATGGTGGGTTTATAGTATCCCCGAAGTTTTTTCTTACATCGTTGAGAATAAAGATATATGATATTTCAGTCCATCAACTGAATTAACCAACCAGAATCAATTTTTCAGCACAATTTAAAGGACCTGAGATTATGCAGTTTAATGTAACCTTCTATTAGATTTCTAAAAGCTATTTGCTTAGAAAATCAGTTTAATACATAGGGTTACCAAAAAAAACACACAGAAAAAATTTGCACATGAAAGTGAACTATAGAAGACTAATGACCAGGCAAAATCATGAACAAAAAATAATTAGCTAAAAAATAACTTTTAATAAACAGAAAGTGAGCTAAGCAACTGATCAGAAAGAGTTGAAGGCAGAAACGCAATGGAATAATTTAGTCAGGTCAATATGGTTTTAGATAAGGACTTACCAATAGTGGGAATGGTGGTTATGATCCCACCAAGCTTGAGCTTGTACAAAATGGTCGTCTTACCAGCAGCGTCAAGACCCACCATTAGGATGCGTATCTCCTTCTTCGCAAAAAGACAACTAAAGAGCTTCGCAAAATGAAAGCCCCATTTTGCTTCAGCTGGTGATCTTGGAAACTAGAACATGACATATCATGAACTATAAACATTTTCTACATAATTCATCAGATATCATTCACTTTTTTAATTATAATCCTCAATTCTTCCAACACAAAATCTTTGAAACCCTCATGCCATATAGATTAGAAGCAATCATAATGAAATCTACCAAATGAACCAAGCATGATGAATACTTCAATTCGGCCTCAATAGAGAATTCATGAATACTTTCACATGAGTCGGATGGGTTCCACTATAGAGAACCTAACAGGATGAATACTTCAATTCGGCGTCAATAGAGAATTCGTACTAATTTCCACTATATGACATCCTGAAGTCATGTTGAACGTAGAACAAATCAGGAAGATGCCCGGATGGATTGTTTACCTGAGTGATCCGCAGTTTAGGTTTTCTTCCTCGGGTCAATGACAAAGACAAAGACGAGGAATCCAATCACAGCGCTCAGCGTGGCCATCATTATGAAGGCGCAACGCCAGCCTACCATGCCCTAGACTTCTTGATCGATCATGATAGTGGCCACAACACCTCCTCCTATACCTCCAATAGTACCAATGAGATACAGAAACCCGAAACCAGCTCCTCTCACTCTGTCCTTATAACTATATGCAAGAAAAGATTGAAGCATTGGTATTACTATAGCCAGTCCAAACCCGTTGACTGCCCTCCACAGAGCAACCTGGAAAATAAAGCGAAAATCGATCCATATGCCGTTACGACTCTGACTTAAAACAACGACTAGGGTTTTAATCCTTGTATTCGAGATACGTAGAGAAAACAACCTATACAAAATATCGGCTAGCGCCTACTACAATAGTGGATAAGTCCCAATAGAAGGTACCTAGTGTAAGAACAGTGGGGCGATCATAGCTGATGACAAGAACACCGGCTAGAGGCAATGTAAGTCCCTGAACGAAGTTTTGCATGAAAGTGAGGTAGCAGAGATTAGACGGCCCAACACTGAAAGCCTCACTGACTTCTTTGTAAACTGAAGGCAAAAGGTTCTCATCTGCTCGTTCCATGACCGCAACCAAGTTGATGAGAAGAAGAGACATTGAAACTCCAAAGAGCTTTCATGTTCTATCAACACAACATTTAACCACATTAATAAAAAAACTCTTCAGTTTATTATATCATCAACGATGCACGTTAATTAAACTCCAAAGAGCACCTAGGATCATCAACGTTTAACCACATTAATAAAACTCTTCACATTAATATAAACATACAATGTATTCATTTTCCATATACAACCATCAAGATTGTTCATGGTATTTACAAAAGAGCTTCAAAATTTGTGCTCTACTTTTAAAAATGTAGACTATGGTGGAGACATAAATGATCGCAGATATACTTCAGGTTATGCTTTTCTATGCGACAGACACAAGCATCTTTTGGTATAGCAAAAAGCATGGATCAATATTGTTGTCAACAATGGATGCATAGTGTAAAACATCTGTATATTTAGTTCAAGAATTTGTATTGTTACAAAGGAAGTTCAAACATTTAACACAATACCTTTGTGCATTGACTGGAAATAAAAGGTGAAAGATCATCATTTCAGATAAGTGTATTTTTAAATGTATTCTAAAAGCAAACACACAAAATATTTAATAGAAAGAACTCAACAACTTATATGACCTTTCCACGGTTCTTTTCGGAGTTTCAGAAATTCAAAGATGTCAGCATGAAAAGGATCCTTATACAAATTACCGAACATAGATAAAGAAAAACACACAGACAGGCAGTGCTCTAAAGGGACAATGACAAGACGACGACAATAATAATAACAATAATAGCAGTATCACAATTTATTATGGACATACCCTATCTTTTACCTCTCCATTGATCTGTAACCATCACTATTATTGAACATTTGCAGCATTGCAACCATACAATTAGATAACCCATTTATGCCACTAATGTAACTTTTAGTCGTACGGATGTTGTGAACTACAACGCCTATCTCACCAGCTGATTTGCTAATAAAAACACATTCTTTCAACGTATTATATATGCCCTCTCTGTTGTTATCTTTCAAGCAGAAGAAAAAGCATCAACTTAACGACCAACTCAAAAATGTTCAACAAAGCACATTGTTAATCATTTTAAAATGCAATCTGCATATACATTAACGCATTTATGTTTACATATGTTCATACTTAGTTGTTCCTGCATTGAAGAGAGTGGGAGAAGAATGGTGAACCATCGCTGAGACATCAAATGGTAGGTTTTGGTTGTATAATCAATGGAATCCCTGTAGATGCCAACAACAACCCTCATCAGCATGTGTTGGGGCCTCTCAACAACCTTTCCTTGGACTTTCAGGACGTATGATACCACGAGTTTTAAATCTAAAGTATTCATATTCAAAATCACGATAGTAGATTATTTCACAATTCAAAACCCGATACAACATCAGATTAGATATCTGAACCCTACTGCCATCTTATTCACACGAAAGAAAAAATTAAAAACCTAAAGCAAGACAATTACCTTTATGATTATATCAAACATCATTAGAAATTGGAGGAGCATTTAGTCCTAATCTCTCATTGAAATGGTAAAACATGTCCTTGAAATGGTAGATGTCAAGTTAATTCACATGGAAACATAATATTTCTCACAGTTATACCAACAAATATAGTAAAAGACAACACTCAAGTATCTAAAATGACTTTTTAGTGTTCTTGTGCAGATTTGAAACAACTACCTTGGAATCTAGCTAGAATATGGACACAGAAAGTATACAATTATACAAATATCATGATGATTTTGAATATAGCAACCTCTAAGTCGTAATGCTTATACAATTTTCTATAGAAAAAGTTATCAATTCAATCTAAAAAACTACTTAAACCTACGAATACAAAATTCTAGAAACAAATTTCAATTTCAATCTTAAAACAAATGGAACACACTTTAGGGTATACATAAACATTTCAAACCTGATAAGTTGGAAGATGGTGGGAAGACGACGGAGTTGACGCAAAGAATCGGAGAGCTCGAAGGTGATAGTGAGGAATTGGCGCGAGATAAGGGTGAAATGAATCAAAGTGAGACATTTTGATGCTAGATTTACTTAGAACCACAATCTATTGTTCATACATGAGATTCGGAGAAAAGGGTAATAATCCCAAAATCATCGACGGCGACGCGAAAAAGTGAAAGGAAGAGAGGAGGTGAGCAAGAGAGAGGAGGTAAGAGCACGAGATGGTGATTAGTGGGACAATGTTTTCTCTTCCACGATTACAAATCGAAGACCTAGAAATGAACTTCCACAATCAACATAATCGGAGGGGAAGTTAAGGAAATGAATGGAATGTCGTTTGCTTTTCCACAATCGTCAACCATATACCAAAACTAAAAGAAAAAAGATTTTTTTTTCTAAAAAAAGGTGAGAAGAAATACCTCAGCGGAACCCTAGCTGACCCATTGTTGTGTCTCATCGCAGACCCGTATCGTCCAAGCAAGGAGGTGCCTTCATCATCGACCCACCGCTCATTTTTGCTCTTGCCGCTCATTTTTGCTCCCGTCGCTCACCCGTTTGGCCGCCTTCGTCATCCTTCATGTCGCTCGCCACCGCTCGTCTCCTCTTCTTCTTTGCTTTCATCCATGGCTGCCTCTGTCGTCTCCACCGATGTCGGTGTGGCCTACTATCTTCTAACCCATCTATTGTAGGAATTCGAGTGCCCTCCGTTTGCATCCATTGAGGGAAGCGGTGGAGGTTGTGGTAACAGCGCGTCGGTGAAGTTGGCAGATAGGAAGACAGTGATGTATCGAATTCAAGGAGGTTGAATTGTAAGACATTTACAGCATTCAAAGAACTGAAATGGTAAGTTAAAACAATTTATTGAGAATGTTAAAGGGGAAGATGAAGAAAATGGGGGATTTTTTCCTCTCGTTGAGAATGCAAGAAAAGTTTCTTTTATAATTTTTAAAAGAATACAAAAACCAACTAACATGACAAAAAATTTATGATATAAAAAGTTAAATATTAAAGTAAAAGTATTTTAAATGGTAGTAACGGTGGGCATATAAAATAATACTTCTAAATTTATTATTGTAAATTATAAAAATTTTATAACAAACTCAAAAAAAAATATTCTCTCTCCTCAAAAAAATTTTGTCTATATTTTTAAAAGTTACGGAAACTAAATTACGTGAAAAATGATTTGTGATATAAAAACTTAAATAATAAAGTACAAAATATTTTAAAAAATATGTCAGTAACTAATAACACTTGTAATGTAATTGTAAGAATAATGTAATTAATCGTCAGTTGTTACGATGCTTGCCTTTTATCTTCGATAGACCAATAAAGATTTCGTTATAAAAGACATTTGTAATTAATGAGTGAATCTGTTGTGCGGTCTTCATTGAGATCTAATATTTGCAGCTCGTCGGCAGGAGTGACCTTTGATAGTGCAACATATAACTGACTGTGGCTAAAACCAAAGGTTTTGGTAGATACAAACCAATTTGTTTTAAGCTTTGACCCTGACGTTTATTTATTGTCATTGTATAGCATAATCTAACTGGAAATTGTATTCATCGCAGTGTAAATGGAAGATATGAATCATTTGGTGATAGAATAATTCTTGGTATTAGTACTTTGTTTCCCACATATGTACCACTGATAATCTCAGCTTCCAAAATTCTAGTGGCTAAATTAGTAACAATTAATTGTGTTCCAATGCAAAGACTTTCTTTTCAGGTTGATATTTCAAAGCATCATTATGGGGGATCCAACTTTTAAGGAAATGTTATGTTTTGGAAAAGTTGAAAACTCAAGGGAGTGTAGGTACTCGATAGGGTAGAATGATTGTCAGTCTGTAGTAAGAGCACTATGAATCTCGATTTGGTCTAAACTTAAGTGGTGTATTCCCTGTTAGTCGCGATAAGAGAAATCTATTGAGCTCATCGATATTTTCATTTTTTAGAGTTAAATTGCCATTTTTTTGTAAGGTATGACGTATGCTTGTAGGATTCAATGAATTCAAGATATGTTGCATCTGCAAGTGTTTGTAATTTAGCATCTATGAATCTCATAAGTAATTTGTTATCAATGTAGATCTTGGAACCATAATTGTATCTGATCTCTTTAGTGTTCCGCTTACGTGCCGTACCACTCCAACCATCCAATAGCTATTTTGAAAACTTAGCTTCTTGTTGTCGGAGATGCATATTATGTGTTAATGTGCAGGTCTGACACGATTTCCATATATGATATCGGCTTATAGAAGCTAGTACAGTTTTCGTTTTACCTCCTTGAGTAACCGGTAAGATTTGTGGGAAAATACCACCAAGGATAATATCTTTCAATGTTTGATCAAGTGCTTCAAATGTGTGTCAGTGTGTCATTGGTGCTTCATCCCATATAATTAAATATGCTCTTTTCACAAAATCTGCTAACATGTTTCCTTGTTTGATATCACACATTGACCCTTCATGCACATACACTGGTATTTTGAAGCATGAATATTTAGTTTTTTCCCTTTGGAAGAAGTAGTGCTGCTATGTCTAAGGCTGCAACTGGTATAACAATTTTTTCTTCTGATATGATCCTCGAAATAAGCGTTTTATACAAGAATGTTTTACCTATTTGATCTGGACTATAAACGAAAAAAACTTACCTTCATGATGTTCCACTAAATCTATAATTGCTGAATAAACCCTTAGTTGTTCTACATTAATAGAACCCATTAATTTTATATCTCTTCATTTTCTAACTCCACCTTGAAATTCAATTCTTGCTATAACATTGCATTTGCGATTTCATCTGTTCTTATCAGGTGTTGGCATGTCAGGGTATTCTGACAATGATTTTTCATTATCTTTTAGAAGTTTTTCCAATTCTATAAGAGTGTACTATTGGATTTCAACCTTGACAGTTACAGATCACTAAAACAAAAATCTTTTTTGTTCTTCATAAGTATATCAACTGCGAGGTATTTTCAATAATCGTTCTCAAGATCCAATGGCCTACTAATTTCACAATAGATAAGTAAAGTAACAAACAATCTGCGTAGTTGTGTTCGCATAGTACATTTAGTTTCTTCATGCATCGTTTTACGCCATTCTTTATCGCCATCAAGTAGAATGGGGTTAATCAAAACCACATGGACCATGCATCATATGTTAATGGACTAAATTATATGCTTTAACATCAATTTCTTTATCGGGTAACTCTGCTTGTATGTAGGTGACGATTTGTTTCGTTGTTGAAATCTTAAACATGGGTTGAAGCCATATCAAAATATGAGCATGCAGTAGGCCACGTTTTTTTTAACTCAATAGTAAATATGACTGAAAAAGAGTATGTTTTTAATATATAATTAATTGTCTTTAATAATAATAATAAATAAATAATATTAGAATGCAATGACAATGTACACACCTGAAACGGGCTTGGAAAAAATATTATGCCATAGATATCTTCTAAAAGACCATCAAGTTTCATTTTAAATACTCGACTTTCAATGTCTGGCATATCGCTTTTGATCCCTCCGCCGTAAGAACTAAGGTGATCTTTTATCTCCTTCCACTTAGGATTCACAATCATTATACAAAAAGATTGAGATTACCATACCATCTACATATTTCCATGGCGTCATGATAATTTTTAACGATATACCGTGGCCCTCCAGTAAATGAAGGTGACAATACAATTCTCTTTTCTATAACTTTAGCATTTTTACCCCCTTTGCCATCTGTATCAAAAATATTATTGTGAAGATCTGATCTTAGTTTTTTCTAGTTGTTTCTAGCCCAACATATTCTTTCTTATTCAATTGCAATATATGCATCTAAAATATATTGTTGAAAAAGACACCCCCGTTAATAATTGTTTTGCCTTCTAATAGCGAAGTTTGTATTTGGTAAGCATAAAATTCTCGTATTGTCGTAAATGATTTGATTTTTTTTGCAGGCACTATAGGGAATTTCCTCGTAAAAACCAACTTGGTCGTAAGGAAACAATAGAGAATATTGTGAACTCATAAACAATGGATGTAGATCGATGATTCTATAGAGTTAGCCTGACGGTTTAATTGTAAGATAATATCTCTTTCTCCGGATGTTGTTTCTAGGTCTCCAACTATCAACCAGCAACTTCATCTTCGGATGGTAAAACATAATTTTTTTCTTTCTTTTGAGGCTTCACCAAACGTAACAAAAAGTGTGTTAGATCATCTGCTCCATAACAGTCACGTGCCATCAAGAAGATCTTTTCCGAGTGGTCATTATTATCAACCATGTGTATAAGCTTGGCAATAATGTCATCGTCTAAATTTCCCGCATTCACAGTCTGACTCAGGGTACCAATATGATTACAAATCTCATTTGCATTATCAATTGTAGAGCTGTGCAGACTTAGGCTAAGTTCCTTCAACTAGTAGTAATGAGCCTACCTCATGATGATTTTGTCTATGTATATGAAAGGTGAAAAGACCACTACCAAATGTCACAGAATGATCTATCTCAGCACCAATTTATGTGAATGCCAGGATTAAATTGTAGGCCCTGATGTTTGTTCAAAATGGAAGTGAATTGTTCAATAGATCTTCAAGAAAAGTAGGAGGTTTGAGTACCTTTGGTAGTTGGATGCGTCATTGGATGCAACATATGCTAAATGTGACTTTACCCTTATCAGATTCTTGTCCCACACTTTTGTTGAACCAAACCAATGCGTCACAATGTCGACAACATAGGAGATCATTGTCAACCGGAAGTTGTGTTGCTGTTAAAAAAAAATTATTAATTGTACTAAAATGTAAAGTAACAGGATGAAGTTGGAAGTTGTTGATGACATATTATGGTAGATTTGTATAGTATTACAGATTAAACTCTTTTTGGGATGTTGAAGCCAATGTAGAAGTGGTTGAAGTCATAATTGTGTTTATATCTAATTAGTCCATGAAATTTAGTATAACTATCTAACTCTTTATTTCTTGAGCATAGTTTTTTTATAATTAACTGCTTTTCTCTCCAATATTATGGTTTTGCGCAAGCTACGTCTAGTTTTATAATTTTCTGTAAGATAATAATTATGAAATATTGAATTAATATGCTCAGATTAAGTTAAATAAATATCTCTAAAACGTGCAAACAAAAGAAGAATAGGAATTGTTAAAAAAAAGCCAAAAGCAAGATTTGACATATTTTTTTTACGACATGTTAAGTCGCCAAGTATCCAAATTGTTTCTTACCTTAAATTTTTAAAACAAATTATATATATATTAGTCGCGAACCTTTTCTTTACAATTTATCCTCATGAGAAATTTTCACAGGTCTGATTAGAGGTACGAGTTGCATGGAGAGCCATGACGGATTTGTAATTTAAGAATACACATAAACATGTTGGTTAGTTGCAATAAATATTCCAATGAAAGATGATGCATGTGCAATAAATAAAATAAAGTGATGCTTATGCCCTTGTTGAAATGAGTGCGGTTTTCCCTGATGTAAAAATGAACAAATTGGATAGTTGAATAAAATGCTTAATTTAAGTGTTTGTTTATTTTTATTATGAATATTTTTTTATATAATATATTTGTTGCCTTTGACCCGTTGAGCTCTTCTTCGCTCAAATGTAATAGCTTTTCTTAAAACACGAGCGTTTTTAAAACCACCTAAAATATAAAATGTAATTAAGAATAATTTATTTAAATTAGAGTTGTATACTTTGAAAAACTTTGAAAATATTAGAATAATAACTGCTTATAAGTGATTCACATACGAAATTTAGATTGGTTACCTTTCCTAACAATTCATATGGATGATCAATTTGAATTGAATGTCTGTCGTCCATAAATTTTCTACCCAACCAAAACTGATTATTCACTGTGGAAGTGTCAACATAAATATCATTGGATTTGAAGTTTAAAAAAGAACAAATAATTATGCAAATATGGATTTTGGTTAACTATAAATACAATCACCGAATAACGGATTACTCCAATTCCCACCTAAAACATTGCATTTTGCTATGTCCTTACGTTTAGGTGTCCTCATCGTATTGATTTTTTCCAATATTTATGTTTTCCGATTATTTCTCTAACATTGGAAAATTATATTTTAATATCAGCTCATAAATTAGACAAAATTTATCAAAAACTTAAATAGCGAAATAAATTTTTAATTGTTAATATCTAAATTAATCTAAACAAATTAAATTTTTTGAAAAAAAAATATATATGGAGATTTTAATGTTTGAAGATATGGTGATATTTTAAAATATATTAAAAACCAGTTAGGGATGACATTAAAAATATGTTAAAAATAATAACACAACACGTTTCCCCCAAATAACTCTTTTCTCCCAAAATATTCCTCCTTGGTGCTGAAATCCTTAGGTAAGAAACCATAGATTTGAAGAACCCATGCGATTTACACTCAGCGGTCAGGCAACATAATTCATCAGGGGCGAGAAACACTACAAAAAAACACGCTATTTCCAACGGATGGGGTAACAGATCCGTCCATTGATACGAAATGGCAACGGATTGTAACGGATTTCCGAGAACTTTCAACGGATATAAATCCGTTGCAATACATTAGAAATTTCAACGGAGGTTTAACTGATAGAATCCATTGCCCCATCCGTTGCAATTCGTCTCAATTTTTAACGGAATTTTAACGAATTTCTTCCGTTGGCGTCGTCCGTCGGAAGCCTGTTAGAACACGGGGAAAAAGATTTCAAAGGGCATCCGTTGATAATTGTAATGGATGCTCGTTACAAATTGCAATGGATGCCCGTTGAAATTGTTAATTTCGAGGTTTACCGGTGGAAAAAAATTCACGTGAACTTGCAACGGGCATCCGTTGCTATTTCCAACGGATGTCCATTGGAAATTGCACTATTTAGATCAAAACCAAAGATTGCATCAAACCATCAATAACAAACATATTTTCAAAAAATATCGTATTCTTCAAATAGAGATATATATAGATCGAGAGAGTGGATTTATAAAAGAAAAGATTTTAAGACCGAAGAGATTACACAAGAATTCTTACACAGATTGGAGAAATTCATGAGTTTTGCATCAATGCAACCTTTGTGTCAAGAACACGGGACAATTTTATGTCCATGCAAAAGATTCAAAAAACATAAAGTATCGAAGTCAATGTTTACAAACATCTTTACAATGTGGGTTTCGTTGAGAATTATGAAATTTGGTTTTTTCATGGCGAAAATTGCGGCGTTAGAGATATTGTGAAAGATGCACAAGTAGAAAAAAATGAAGAAGTTATTTATGAAGCATCAACGACCAATCCATATGTGGAAAAGGTGTCAGATGCTTTTCTTGGAGTTGTTAATGAATAAACGCATGAAGACATGCCGAACATCGATGCACGTCAATTCTTCAACCTATTGGATTCGGTGAAACAACCTATATATGAAGGTTTTCGTGAAGGTCAGTCGCGCTTATCTTTATCTTCAAGATTGATGAGTATAAAAATAGACTACAATGTTGCTGAAAATTGCATGGATTCATTTTGCAAAACCATGCGTGAATATTTACCGGAAAATAATCAAGCTCCCGAGATATACTACGAAACAAAGAATGTGTTAAAAGATTTGGGAATGCCACATGAGAAAATTGATGTTTGTAGAACCAGTTACATATTGTTTTGGGGAAATGATAAAAACTTGTTGGAATGCAAGTTTTGCGGTGCAAGTAGATTTCGGCCAAAAAAACCATCTTCACATAAATATGTACCATACAAGAAAATATACTATATGCATGTAGCAAACAGATTGAGAAGGTTATTTGAATAAAAAAAACCGCCGCGGCAATGAGATGGCACGCAGAACACTCGAATACTGAAGGTATAATGCAACATCCATCAGATGGTAAGGCTTGGAAAGATTTCAATGAAATATTTCTCGAGTTCGCTTATGAAACGAGAAATGTTTATCTTTTTCTGTGCATGGATGGTTTTAGTCCATATGGACAATCTGGAAGTCAATATTCTTTGTGGCCGGTGATTTTGTCTCTGTATAATTTGCCTCTCGAGATGTGTTTGAAAAGAGAGATAATATTTCTAACGTTGTTGATTTCAGGACCAGAACATCCAAAGAAAAGTTTTGATATCTTTTTTCAACCCTTAATTCATGAATTAAGACATTTGTAGAACGAAGGAATTCTTGATTATGACGTTAGTACGAAGCAAATTTTCACATTGAAAGCGGTCTTATTGTAGACAATTAGCGATATTTGCCTATGGAATGTTATCTGGATGGGGCACACACAGAAGATTGGCATGTCCATATTGTATGGAGGATACAGATTCATTTCGACTAGTACATGGTACGAAACCATGTTGGTTTAATTGTCATTGAAGATTTCTTTCTCGTGAACATGCTTTCCGGAAAGATAAAAAACATTTTCGAAAGAACATGGTATAAAAAGAAGAGGCACCGTGCATGCAAACCGAAACACAAATCATTTACGAAAAATTGAACACAATGGGCGATTTAAAAGAATCGGTAGAATGCGGTGGAGATCGTGGGCATCGTAAACCAAAAGGATTTGGCTAATGGTCCTACACGAAATGTCATGTGTTTGCCAATCTTGTTTACACGCGGCTACACGTTCCACACGTACGAACACGGAAAACATATAAGAACATATAATTATGACATTTGCGTTAATAGTGAAATAGAGGGTGATAACTTCTACGGCATTTTGCACCAAATCCTACAAGTGGAATATCTCGGTCTCGTGGATTGAAGGTGATGCTTTTTAAATGCCAGTGGTTCGACTCAACCGTAGGACGTGGAATACGAAAAAACTGATGGGGAGGAATTGACGTGAATCTGGTACGACAATATTGTAAGTATGATCCATTCATCACAATAGATCAAGCAGATCAAGTATGTTACGTACAATATCCAACAAGATTGAAACGTCGAAGAGAGGAGTGGTGGGTCGTAGTAAAAATCAAGCCACGAGGGATCATAAGCTCAGATGATAAAGAAGATCTGTTGCAACCCGATCATTCGCAACCGATTCGTTTAATTCATACAGATCGCGAGGAGATCCTCGCAAGAACTGACATAGACGGAGAATTTATACGCGATTATGAAGACGTTGAACCGGAATATGCTGAAGATGAAAACAGAGATGAATTCAATGAACAATCGAAGAAAGACTCGCCAATCGATGAATTTACTAAAGAAAAATGTAAATACAATAATGTGTATGATGTATAATAATGTAGATGATGTGTATGTACATAATGTGTAATAATGTAGATGATGTGTAATCGAACAATCGAAATGTTAATACAATCGAAGAATATATAAACGATGTTTAATGTTTTAGAACTTCATATGATCGAATACCAACGGGCATCCGTTGGAATTATTAACGGATGCTCGTTGAAACACGAAATCGCCGCCGACACTTAGAAACAATTTCTAAGTTTCCATATTTCTAACGGGCATCCGTTGGAAAATTGTAACGGATGACCATTACAAACTTTGCAATGGGAATCCGTTTGACCGTGTAACGGACGAAAAATTTCTAACGAGCATCCGTTGGAAATTATTAACAGATGCCCGTTAGAATATTCTTAATGGGCGTCCATTACACTTTACAACGAATACCCGTTGCAAAGTGTAATGATGCCTACCCTAGTCTGCAGAAATTTCCAATGGGCATCCGTTGGAAATTGTAACGGATGCCCGTTGCAAAGGGAGACGAGCCGCCATTTCGCTGTTCATTGCCTCGGGAACACGCATTTCAAACGGATGCTTGTTGGAAAAACAAAACGTCGTGTCAATTAACTGCGTCCGTTGATATGACGTATTGGAAATTTTTGTATATAAACCGTTGAACAGTTTCATTTTCAACACAAATCAAAACCTCAAAATCCTCAAAATCCTCTCAAACACTATATTTCACACACAAATACATTTACAAACACTAAACACGAAATGAGGGCTAGACGATTTATAGGATCGAGATGGATGTTGGCTAGTTCAGCGGGAGCTCCTCCCCCGCCTCCACCACCACCATATCGTCCTCCTTCCCCAGTATTGGCACCGCCGATATTTGCTGAGGAGGACGATATGGTGGATATCGATTCTCTGATCGATAATTTTCATGGACGGTCTACCCTTCAAATTATCGATCCCGAACGTCTTGCTGGGACGTTATGGTAAAAAATATTATTTTTTCATTTATATTTTCGTAAGTTATAAATATTATCTAACTTTTTAATTTTAATTTGCAGGTTTGACGTGGATGATGTGCTAAAACACACGAACAACGGCATCATCCAAGATCCTCACAGGACCAATTATATTATTTCTGGCAAGTTACGCTAGAAGTTATACGCCACCGATGGTGGTGCACTTTTATCGTAAGTTTTAAATTACATTTCATT
Source organism: Gynandropsis gynandra (assembly GCA_036759665.1). NCBI lineage: Eukaryota > Viridiplantae > Streptophyta > Magnoliopsida > Brassicales > Cleomaceae > Gynandropsis > Gynandropsis gynandra. The sequence continues at coordinate 2,628,109 of CM071860.1, forward strand.
TAAAATGATTAGTTATATATGTTATAAAACTAACACATTATAAATTATTTTGCAGCGCGTATACAGATGGTGGAGAAAGGATACATTGGAAATCTACAGAGCATGGATGGGCGATATGCAGGCTCGGATGCGCTTGATGATGAACAACGCCAAACGCAACTACTACACCAAAAATCGCAAACCGACATGGGCAACAGATGAGGTCTTCAATCAAATGATTCAGCATTGGGAGTCGAAAGACTTCAAGGCCAAGAGCGAGAAGGCCAAAAAATGTCGGTACAACGAGAAGGTTTCCGGAGATGGTCCGTATCACCATACTTCGGGATCAAAATCATTCCCGAAAAGGAAACAAGAATTGGTAAAATTTATTATTATTTAAATTTTTTGTTGTTTACAATATGTATCTAATTAAATTTATTTTATATTTCAGATGCAACGGATAGAAGAGAACCGACTATTCTTGAGCTGGTATTGGAAACCCACGCCAAGAAGAAGCCGATCGTCGGGGAAGATATCGACGAATCCGAACTCATCGATCCTCGAGCGGAGAGAACCATGAAAGATGTAACGGAGAAGATCACACAACAATCACAAGCTTGCGGTTCAATTCACGACGAGCTGAGTCCTTTACAAAAGGATAAAATTTATTTAGAGGTAAAAACTTATTTTTTAATCCTTCGATTATTAATAAAATATTTTGTAAAAGTCTAACTCTAATTTTGTTTGTCTTGTAGTCGGTGAGACCGTATAAGGGCATCTATACGGTCTCGGGGCACTTCAAAAAGATATTGTCGAGGACGCCACGCCGGTGACTATTGCTTTGTTGTGACTAAATCTATTGAAAAATGTAAGTTCTCTTCTAGCTTTTTTATGGATTCATCTTTAGATCAACAATCTTACCTTGCTTACCTTGCGTTGTCCAACTTTAGTACCAATGGATGAAAGATTACATAATAACATAATAAAAGGAAAGCTCAATGATTAATCATAAGCCATTCATTTCAATAGCAATCAAAATGTATATATCCTTTTAATTCTTTGCTACTTCCCAAGGACCGGCTCGTAGTCGTTAGGAGCCACAAATTTGTGCAGGTGATCATCACCATTGCAGCAATGTTTGCAAGTCCCCCGGTTGGAAGATCTTTCTGGAATCTCACTCCCGCTCACAAACCAGGACCTTATATCGCAATTGGCACCTACGTCGGTCCAAACAACCCTTAGGATTCGGGGTTCTTGGAAGATTCTACCATCAAACTTGTTTGGTAATACAACATGTAAGACTACGCACATCATCTTATCCTAATGTCCACAAACTTAGTATTGCTATAAATAACTTACTGGTTTGAGAGTATAAAGAAGTAGGATTTTAAGGTTCCCATCCTTGCTCAAAAGAGGCTGCCATGTTTATCTCTCTCACCATGTCCTCAATATTGCAATGATATGTGACCATGTATATTCACATTTGAGATTCATACGATCACATAACTCAGCTCTCACATCCCGAGCCCATCAAATATCAGAAATCGTATTACCTTCACAGCAACATCAGAAGCCTCACATGCAACAATCGTGGCTTCAATATCACCCGTATGTCCCACCATAACTTCATTTGGCAGATTAACATGCACCTGGAAAAAAAGCATATCATTCGAACATATAAACGTAAGTTCATTTGTGATAAAATCTTATCATATTGAACATTTGGGAATTCATAAAAGATGATAGACCGTATGTACCTGATCAAACTTTCCACTAAGGATTGCATCTCGTACCTTGGCTATTTCCAGGGCTTTCATCTTTGGCATAACATTGAATGATATCCCACTATCACTCAGGATTTCAACATACTCCTCAAAGTCATTGTTGAAATATTACAGCGGTTGCCATTCTAGAAGAAGGTCACATGTCCAAACTTGACAGGCTCACTGATTCAACAAAATTGCATTGCATGTATCTATTAGTATGATCTGGGATTTTGTAGTCTCCTACCAAATCAAATGTCTAAACTCTACAAAAAAAATCGTTAGATTGTTTTGTTCACTTTAATTAACAACCACACCAGCGACCTCTAACAATTTAAAAAAAAAAAGAGGAAGAAGGTAATGGCTAGTAAGCTTCAGCTCATCATCATATTGAAGCATCCCATCGTATCGTATCTTTAGGAATCTCACACAATCCAATATGACAAAATTTTCTGATTCAAATGCCTTTACAAACATACCCATGAGATCTGCCCTGAAGTTGAAAGTAACAACAACATCACCATCCTTAATTGGAACCATGACTGTGCCACTGTCCTCAACAATAACAAACGAAGGCAAATATTAGTCATGACAACCAATATCCTTAAGTCTAGCAATACAAGTTTGGCGCTGAGTCAAAAAATATCGATGAAAGTCTACACAACAAATTCAAGAGTGTGAAAGGCATACCTTAAGTCCAACAATTCAACAACAAACAAACATGATATAACATTATATAAATAATTTAACACTTTTTCATCACATTTCATGGAGACTTTATGACGCTTCCTTTGAAACATTGGTTGCATGAACTATATCATCAGGGTGAGGGTTCATCATCTTCTTCTTCTTCTTTCTCTTTTTTAGGAATTTTTTTGCATCTCTTTAGCTGAAAAAACACCAACAATGTATCCTATTTGATCCCAACAATTAAAATAAGCAACATAATCTAGAAACCAAACTTTTGAAAGAGAGGTACCACATTATATCCAAATCTTTCTACTATCTGGTTGTAGTCATAAACTCGGTGGTTGTGGTCTCAGCCCGAGGGGCGCTTCGCTGGTCAGCTACACCTCGTTGTCCTGTGGTTGCTTCCGATCGTACTGCCTAATCATCCCATCTTCATCCCACGACCTATTGTTACCACCATCTGAACTCCCTCTTGTCACACTCTTACCATTTTCTCATTACTCTGTTGCCATTGATTGTCTACAAAAACCCATTGCACAGAGGATAGAATTGGATTAATGAACAAATCTTTCGAAGAAATTTCTCATAGAAAAGTGAATGTTACTAAGAGATGAAGAGAGAAGATGAACCTAGACTAAATGATGAATTGTGTGGTGAATCAAACAATAGGAGCAAAAGGCATTTCCCGTACAATCCAAGCAAAACATGTTGTACTCGTTCTTGCTTCGACTCAGAATGAATAGGGCAAGGGAAAAAAAATACTTAGCTCGGAGCATCAGCCCTAGTCATGGCGGACCCGTGAGAGCAAGAAGGCGAAAGGAAGTGACGGAGTCATCAATTGTAGAAGGGAATCGAGGTGAGGATAAACAAATCCATACTTTCTCCAGTGAGACGAAACTGTTACTGTAGAAAAGGAGATCAGTAGGAATTTGTTCTTCAATTCGAAGAGGGCCATTCATCGTCGATGAATCCAGAGGATGGAAAACATGAGATACCTTGAAGAGATGGGAGACAGCAGGTAAAGGGACGATAAATCTATACAGATAGAAACACATAAACAAATAAAGCTAGTTTGGTTGGAGATTTACGCCGGAATGAATAGAGCAAGGGACAAAATACTTAGCTCAGAGCATCGGCACCAAACTATGATGAACCCATGAGAGTGAAAAGGCGATAGAAGAGGTCATGGGATCATCGATTGTAGAAAGGTTTGTCGGAATGGAAGACCATGACAGAGGCGAGCAGAATCTTGATATCACCATCTTTCCTTTCCAGTATTTTTCCAATGTTATTTTATCTTTTTTATCTTTAATATTTTGTATTTTTATCTTTAATGTTATTTCGAGGGTATACTTTTTTATCTTTAATATTTTGTCTTTTAAAACATAGCATGACGTAAATGAGGTTTGGACACAAAACACGTATCATATAGGGTGCCAAAAAAAAAAGAATAAAAAAAGGAGTTGATAGTTGAACGACGAATGAAAAGTCTCAGTCCCCGTCCCCACTCCCAAATCGTCTCTACGTAAACTCGATTTAGAAAACCTAAATATTTGGACTTGTTTGGCAATGAAACATACAAATGCAGATAGAGGTAGAGATGTTAAGCCAACTTTATTTCATTGCAATTTACATTTTCTTACCAAACTCCATCTGCAATCTTTCTAACAGATCTATAAATAGCCTTTCATTTGGAAGATAGAACACAAACAAGCAATACAACTAAAGATACTAACTTTCATTCTTCTTCTTCTTCTTCAAGATATCTTCCAATGGCATTGAAGAGTCTATGGGCTCTTTTGTTCATTTGTCTCGCGGCATTTGTCACAGGCCCTTTTTCAGTTGCTGCGCGGCGCTTGTTGGATATTCCCAAGCCGGAGATTCCCAATCTGGATGTGCCTAAGTTGCCGGAGATTCCCAAACTGGATGTGCCTAAGTTGCCGGAGATTCCCAAACTCGATCTTCCTACATTACCCGAAGTGCCGAAGGTGCCCGAGATTCCGAAACCAGAACTCCCCAAGGTTCCGGAACTCCCGAAACCCGAAATGCCAAAGGTGCATGAGATTCCGAAACCAGAACTCCCCATGGAGCCGGAACTCCCGAAACCCGAAATGCCGAAAGTGCCTGAAGTTCCGAAACCAGAACTCCCCAAGGTCCGGAACTGCCAGAAACCCGAAGTGCCCAAGGTGCCCGAAATCCCAAAACCAGAGGTTCCAAAGGTACCGGAACTTCCGAAACCCGAAATTCCTAAGGTGCCCGAAATCCCTAAACCCGACCTTCCCGAGGTTCCGGAAATTCCAAAACCCGAAGTACCCAAAGTGCCGGAGGTTCCTAAAGTACCAGAATTCCCGATGCCGGAGATTCCAAAGATTCCTGAGATCCCAAAGCCCGAGACTCTTCCGAAGGACGACCCAAGTCCTTAAAAGCCCATTACTAAAAGCCCCAACAATTACGCTATTACCCTTATAGCGTATGTTTATCTACGGATATTACCCTTTATTCGTTGTGCGAGTTTTTTTGGGGTGCTTGGCTGGTTCTATGTATACTTGTATTTTATTTGTATGTTTGATATATATTATATAAAATAATACGATGTATTTTGTGTGCTACTAATGAATTAATATATTATTTGCTTACTGCTTAGTATTAACCTCGACACGTGACACATATTTGCTTATCCAAATCCTTCCGACATAACTATAAACGAACTTATAATTGAAGAACAATACCACAATGCTATAAAGCTATAACCAAAACTATTTGTGTTATTGTGTAGTCTTTGATTTTCTACTATTCTTAAATTTCGGTTTTAAATGAAAAATGGGCCAATAATGCATGAAATTGGGCTTCCGGGTATTGACGCTCACAGTAATAATCCTATAAATAGAAAAAAGAATCGGCATTAAAGTGTCTGATTCGCAGGAGAGAGAAATTAGTGACCGACCGGAGAAGAAGAAGAGAAGGGTGGAAGCAAAGCAAGTATGGGTGTGGAGAAGGAAGTCATCAGAGCCGGCAATGGTCCCAAGCCCTCCGCCGGTCAGACTGTCACCGTTCATTGCACCGGCTTCGGTATCTCCCTCTCCGTCTCTCGTCTTTTCTATTTCGTCTTTCTATCTCTGTATGTCGTTGTGTCTGTCTGCTCTGAATATTACGGAGCGGATCGATCTGTACATGAATCAACGGAGCTCTAGTTTTATTTTATGTTGGATCCATCGGGACGTATTGGATGCCTTGAAATTCATCGGGGAAATGGAATAAAAAATCATTTTAGGGTTTTTTAGATTCCGAGATCTTAACTTGTCCTCTGAGGGAACACTTTGGGGTTTGATTGCATGATGATGGCTAACCTTTTTCCTCTTAATAACTGGAAGGAATCGCTTCTAATGCTTCCTGATGAAGCCTGTTCCTCCATGTAGTTTAGGTGGATATGATGATGGTTGATTCGTATGATTTTCTATGGGAAACACAGAGATACTGAGATTGTCTTCTGAGTCGAATCGCGTTCTTGATTTTGAGTTGAATTGAATCCATTTTCTAAGCGAAGAACAGAAAAGAAAGAGAAATAATTCCTTTGTGCCTTTGGATCAGAATTGTAATGCTCGTAAGTATTGCAGGGAAAAATGGTAATCTATCCGAGAAGTTCTGGAGGTAGGAATTCTGAGGCATACATGAACAGATATGTTTAGCATAAGGTTACACCTTGAATCTTATGCTTTTTCTGCATTTTGATTTTTCAGCACAAAGGATCCTGGACAGAAGCCTTTCTCGTTCCAAATTGGCAAAGGTGCCGTTATCAAAGGTAAAATATCTCTGTCGAATGCTAATATACGTTTCGAAGATTCAAGGTGTAACTTTTATATACATTCTTTTCAGGATGGGATGAAGGTGTGATGGCCATGCAAGTTGGAGAGGTGGCTCGTCTGCGGGTATGTCTTCATCTTCTTCATTTCTATTTATTTCCGTCAAGCATTCATCTATCAGATGATTCATTGCCTTCTTGACATATGACAAAGTCATAATCACCAGTCACCTTACATATGAACATGATGTTGCAGTGCTCACCCGACTACGCATACGGTCCTGGTGGATTTCCGGCATGGGGAATCCAGCCAAACTCGGTTCTCGTTTTTGAGATCGAAGTGCTGAATGTGCAGTGACCATTTCAGCAGAACTCGAGATCATTCATATATGAAATGAAGCTAGTGGATAATATTTTGATTATGTGGGGATAATACCTTTTTGTTCAATGATGTTTTTGCACTTTCGGACACATAACACTTTGATCAAATAAAACTGTGTGCTTGGTGGGTACTAATTACCATGTCGCCTACTGAAACTGTCGTCTTTCCTCAGTTCACTGTGGGCCACTAATTATCGTGAAAATATATCGTTTATATAACTCAAACCCATCGTCAAATTACAGGCACGTGGCATTATTGTTCCGTGACTATGTAAATCATTTCAATCAATCAGATTGAAATCTGCAAGACAACATCTGTCGATAATAATAATGTGAATGCTGTCTGGCGCGAAGGCGACAAGTCTAAAGGGAGCTGCTGCTGTTGCGGGAGAAACTTCTGGTGTTCTGAAGCTTGATAGGGTTGTTCTGAAGCTTGATAGGGTTGAAGAGGAATTGAAGGAGGACCGGGCTGCACGGATTGAAGCCCATCAGCAAGCAAGCCTGAAGGGTGTTGGAAGCGGCCCAGCGTGAAGAAGCCCAAGATCAGCAAGGCCCGGTTGTTGGCTCAAGTTTCACACCGAAGACAGTACATGCACGGGTAAACAAGGGCAAAACCGGGATGAGCAAAATCATAACAAATTTGGAGGTTATAACTAATTAAATGGCACAAAAGATTCCTTGTGTCAGAGTTTGTTAAAATCCCTATTATTATGTAAACAAACAATCGGATATATATATGTTATTAACCTAAGAAATATTAAGGAGATTATTCAGAAAAACTTTGTATATTGTTCATTGTTCTTTTTACCCAAAATAGAGAGAAAACACAGTGAGGAAGAGAGCTGATCAAACACATATACATTCAAGTTTATTTTCTTTCTTCTTTGCACAAAATTAAGAAGGGAATGATGAATTAAGCTCATGACTTATTATCAATTTCATTCATGAGCTATACAAACCTTTAACAACAATTGGTATCAGAGCCTTTCGGATCTAAAGGCCGGAGGGAGCACAAGCATGAGCACAAGGCAGGCACAACAAATCAGCACGAAGTCACACAAGCACAAACAACAAACCACAAGATGCAGAACGTACCACAAATTCCCATGTTCGACGGTAAGAGCTATAATCTATGGCTCATTAAGATGAAAGCGTTGCTTAGGTCAAAGCAACTTTGGAAAGTAGTCACAGAAGGACTACCATTAAAACCCGTTACCGGAGAAGTTCCTATGGGAGAGGAGGTGCAGAAGGCTATTCTAGTTTGGGAAGAGCTAGAAGCAAAAGATCAAACTGCGTTACAACTATTGTTCAGCGCAGTAACGGAGGAGATATTTGCTTCGCACATTTCCGTGTGCGAGACGTCAAAAGAAGCTTGGGATCTACTCAAGGAGAGGTTTCAAGGAGACCCAAAAACGGCGATGATTAAGCTCCAGCGTCTAAGAGCTAACTACTACACGCTAAAACAAGGTGATAAGGAGACTATAAAAGAGTTTGCAAACAAAGTAAGTGAACTAGCTAATGAGATGAGGGCGTATGGAGATGATATTAAGGAGAATGCACTTGTTTCGAAAATATTATGCTCGTTGCAGGAGCGTTTTGACCCATATGTTGAGGTCATCGAGCAGACCAAGGATCTCACCACACTCACGGTGGGAGAGTTGGTCATCTCACTTCAGTCTCAAGAAGCGAGACTCGAAGATAGGCACGGAGGAAACCTGGAAGGAGCGTTTCAGGCGAAATTTAAGGGGCTTAAGGTCAGCCAAGGCAGACCTGAGTCAAGCAAGAAATCATATGGAAAAAGTGGATATAAACCGAAGGGAAAGACCTACTACAACATTTATAAGAAGGATAACCACAGTGAAAATCAATGTTTCTTTAGAAACAAACAACAAGGAGGAGAACAAAGTAAGCAGCAAAATAAGTCTAAGAAGGAGTGTTTCACGTGTGGGAAAGTTGGTCACTTCTCACGTGACTGCAAGAATAAAAGACAACCACAAAACCAAGCAAATCTAAATCAACAAGAAGATGAAGAAGAGAACCTACTGTTTACGGCAGCACACATTATTCATGAAGTTTTTGACGACGACGTATGGTTAATAGACAGTGGGGCTACAAACCATATGACTAAACACGCAAGTTATTTCGCAACTCTAGATAGGTACTTTAGAGTACCTATATAAAGGTTGGAAATGGAGAAGTTCTAACCACTGCCGGTAAGGGGGATATTAAAGTTGACACTAAGAAGGGCGTTAAGATCATTAAGGATGTCTTCCTAGTGCCGGGGTTGGACAAAAATCTGTTGAGTGTGCCGCAAATGGTAAGGAACGGGTATGAAGTTGTGTTCACCGAACACAAATGTTTGATTAAAGACAAAGTTGGGACTAAGGTGGTTGAAGTTCCAATGGTGAAGAAAGCATATCCTCTAAAGTGGTGTGAAGGGTGTGCTAAGGGAAAACAACACAGGACCGAGATCCCTAAGCATTCGGAGTATAAGGCAAAACAAATATTGGGTTTGATCCACACAGATTTGTGTGGACCGATGGACACACCGTCACTTGATGGGAGTATCTATCTGTTAACTTTTACAGATGATCACTCCCACATGACTTGGGTGTATTTCTTGCGACTCAAGTCAGACGTGTTTGCAATATTCAGAAAATTTGCAACACAAGTGGAGAATCAAGCAGAAAAGAAGATTAAGAAATTGAGATCAGATAGAGGGACTGAGTTTAATTCGAAAGAATTCTCAGATTATTTGGCAGACAAGGGAATAGAAAGAGAGCTGACAGTGGCATACACGCCACAGCAGAATGGAGTGGCTGAACGACGAAACCGGACTCTCATGGAAATGACGAGATGTATGTTGAAGGACAAATCTATGCCTAATAAATTTTGGGCAGAAGGAGTGTTTACTTCAGCCTACATACAAAATCGGTTGCCTACAAGGGCACTAGAGGATAAGACTCCCTTGGAAGTCTGGAGTGGGCATAAGCCCTCTATCGGGCATTTACGCATCTTTGGGTGTCTATGCTACAAGTTGGTACCAGCACAGAAACGTGGGAAACTGGACGATAAATCACAGGTTGGTGTTTTTGTGGGATATAGTAGTCAAAGTAAGGGCTACAGGGTATATGTAGTGGAGACGGGGAAAGTTGAAGTAACTAGAGACGTTATCTTTGACGAAGAAAAAGGCTGGGATTGGAACACGAAGGAGAAGGGGAAGGAAGTTCCTAATACTATGGTTTTTCCGAACCCGTTTAGTTCTAGAAACCTGGAGGGAGTATCTACAACTTTGGTGGAAGTTAGAGGCACTTCAGGACAGTCTAGTGGAAGGAATGGTGAGAGTAGCACAAGGAGTACACCCCCAGGTACACCTTTGCAATTCTCATTATCTAATACACCTACATCCCAGGAATTCAACACTGGAAGTTCCAGTGAGACATCCCGAGAAATACATAGGACCCGACGCCTAAGTGATCTATACCGTACTACGGAAGAAACGGAAGATTTTCAACCGGATGAGGGTTGTTATTTGGCTACATTAGAACCTACTTCGTATAAAGAGGCCCTAAAGCACCCCGATTGGAAGGAGGCAATGGACACGGAGATGCAAATGTTACACAAAAATGAGACGTGGTACTTAACGGACAGACCTGCTAATCAGAAAGTGATAGGGATCAAATGGATTTATAAGGTAAAAACGGACGAAGAGAGGAAGATCCAGAAATATAAAGCGAGATTGGTAGTTCGGGGTTTTACACAAACCTACGGGTTGGATTATGGCGAGACATTTGCCCCGGTATCAAGGCACGACACAATTCGTACCTTGATAGTCGTGGCAGCACAGAAAGATTGGCCGCTACATCAGATGGATGTCAAGTCGGCGTTTTTGAACGGGGAAATTAAAGAAGAGGTGTACGTGGAGCAGCCACCCGGATACGAGGTAACTGGGTTTGAACATAAGGTTTTACGACTTAATAAGGCACTCTATGGTTTGAAACAGGCACCGAGGGCCTGGTATAGCAAAATTGACAAGTTTTTCCTAAGGGAAGGGTGCACGAGGAGCTATTGCGACGCAGCAATGTACGTGCAAGTTAAGGAAGGTAACATTCTTGTGATATGTCTATATGTCGATGACATAATTCTATCTGGGAGTTGTTACAGTTTAATTAAGAGTTTTAAGGCCAAGCTAAGCTCAGCATTTGAGATGAGCGATTTGGGTTCTTTAAAGTTTTTTTTAGGCTTTGAAGTTAAAAGTTTTAAGAACGGCATATTTCTGGGTCAAGAGAAATACGCGACCCAACTTCTTTCGAAGTTCGGCATGTTGAACTCGAAGGGGGTAAGTACCCCCTTGACTTTGAATTGCAAGGAAATTGAAGACGGCGAAGAATTTACCTTGCAATCGGAATATCGGAGTATGGTTGGAGGTATTTTATACCTAGCTGCTACACGTCCGGATCTGGCCTTCGCAGCTTCGTACCTGTCAAGGAGCAACAAGAAACCGACAGTACGAAGTTTGCAGAATGCTAAACGAGTTCTACGCTACATTAAAGAGACAAGAGACTACGGTTTAAGGTTTGAGCGGGTTGAACATTCTGAATTAATTGGATACTCAGACCTAGATGGAAATCAAATTGACATGCGAAGTACCAGTGGATTCTGTTTCACTATTGGTAGCTCGGTATTTAGTTGGGAGACTCAAAAGCAGTCGATTGTGGCACAATCGACCGCCGAAGCTGAGTATATGGCCCTAAGCGCTGCTACGAATCATGCTACATGGCTTTCTAGGTTGTTTCGTGAGCTAGGGTTTCAGATGAACAGTGGAGTACCGATTTATTGTGACAATACAGCCGCTATTGCAATCGGCAAAAACCCTATAGACCATCGACGGACTAAGCATATAAAGATACGGTATCACGTGGTTAAGGAAGCGCAGGCAGAAGGCAGGGTGGACTTACGGTATGTTCGCGGGGAGGAGCAGATGGCTGACATCTTCACAAAGCCGTTGCCGCCGGGAAGATTCTGCGAGCTGCGACGGAAGCTTGGTGTCGCGCCTCGACCAGACAGGAGGGAGACTGTGAATGTTGTCTGGCGCGAAGGCGACAAGTCGAAGGGAGCTGCTGCTGTTGCGGGAGAAGCTTCTGGTGTTCTGAAGCTTGATAGGGTTGAAGAGGAATTGAAGGTGGACCGGGCTGCACGGATTGAAGCCCATCAGCAAGCAAGCCTGAAGGGTGTTGGAAGCGGCCCAGCGTGAAGAAGCCCAAGATCAGCAAGGCCCGGTTGTTGGCTCAAGTTTCACACCGAAGACAGCACATGCACGGGTAAACAAGGGCAAAACCGGGATGAGTAAAATCATAACAAATTTGGAGGTTATAACTGATTAAATGGCACAAAAGATTCCTTGTGTCAGAGTTTGTTAAAATCCTTATTATTATGTAAACAAACAATCGGATATATATATGTTATTAACCTAAGAAATATTAAGGAGATTATTCACGAAAACTTTGTGTATTGTTCATTGTTCTTTTTACCCAAAATAGAGAGAAAACACAATGAGGAAGAGAGTTGATCAAACACATATACATTCAAGTTTATTTTCTTTCTTGTTTGCACAAAATTAAGAAGGGAAGGATGAATTAAGCTCATGACTTATTATCAATTTCATTCATGAGCTATACAAACCTTTAACAACAAATAATGATGGAATTGGGATTTTCTTATTGAAACGTGGAAAGACTTGTCTGCAAAACAGGAATTATTTATTACACAAACAAACACAGGCTCATCTCCAACCCAAATAAACCTCCGTAGAACCGTACGACGACATCGACCAAGAACATGGGTTTTAAAGCATTTCTTGAAGGCGGCATCGCCGCTGTTATCATCGGCGTAATCATTCACCCCTTAGATCTCATCAAGGTTCGCATGCAACTCCAAGGCCAATTCTCCCTCTCCGTGGACCCGGACCCCAACCCAAACCCGTTTCTTCCCCTCAAACCATATCGACCCATTTTTGTACTCAACTTGCTCATTAGAAGCATTTCCTTATTACTTTCATGCACGCTCCCACACGCGTCGACACGCAACACCCCACTTTCCGTGGCCGCCCACAGTGTCAGAACCGAGGGCCCCGCTACTATTTTCTCCGGCGTCTCTTCTACCGTCCTCTACAAGATGCTCTACTCCGCCACGCAAATGGGCATCTACGACTTCCTCAAGCGCAAATGGACCAACCAAGTCACCGGCAACCTCCCCGGCCGCTAAAATCACCGCTAGACTCCTTGCCGGAGCTATTGGGTCCTTCGCTGGGAACCCAACTAATGCAGCGATGTTACGGATGCAGGCCATCGGACGATTGCCCATAAATCACCGTAGAAGCTAAAAGAGCGTCATCGACTCTATCACCAATTGCTATGATAAGGTATTCCACATCGGTTAAGACAAATATATATGATACTAGATAATTCTAAACTCACTTGGATTCTTGAACTAGTTTTTGGAATTAGTTAGATCTAAACCCATATTTTTCATGGTATCAGAACCTCCTCGACGACTCAACATCGTATTATTTTTTTTCTGATTCACTTAAATCCTCTTCACTATGTTTTCCACCACCGGAGATGTCCCTGTTTCGGTTCCACTCTCAGGCACCAACACACATACTGCCAGGGTGGATCCAGAACTCCGAGGACCTCCGCTACATCAAGATTTTCAGAGAACACGAGTCTATCTCTGTACCTTCTCCACCCTATTAACCATCTTGGAATGGTCTTGTCTACCGTTGAACTGACAAAGGAGAATTACGATCGATGGGGTGAAATTATGCGCAACATGCTGTTGTCAAAGAAGAAGTTGTTCTTCATTGATGGTGAGATACAAGCACCATCCGCTGATTTCAGTGATTATGACGATTGTGAGCCGTTAACTCTATGTTAATGGACTGAATTATGAACACGATCTCGCCGTCTCTCTGATCCTCATTTGCATATGCCTCTACTGCAAAAGAGCTTTGGTAAAACATTCAACGACGCATGTCTCTCGGGAATCATTCTCGCGTTTATCAGATGTGTCACTCCATTGCAACTTGTCGCCAAGAAAGGCTCTCTGTCTATGATTATTTCGGCCAAATCGAGCTTTTGTGGAATGAACTAAATAATTATAAACCTCTCAAAACATGTAGTTGGGGGTTTTGACTGCATAGTTGGCGAAAGAGCGTAAAGAAAAGAAGTTATATCAATTTTTGATGGGCCTTGATACTTCCAGATTTTGACACATCGCACCAACATTCTTGCCATGAAATCGTTTCCGGACATCAACTCTGCATATGCAATAGTGACTGAAGTGGAAAGGCAATACATGGTCGTGCAGAGACAGGAGGAACGTTCACCTGCACTCAGTTTTGTGGTGCAATCTTCGACAACACCACTTCTTTCCTCCATGAGAATCCGAGACAACTCACTACTTTGTTCTCATTGCGGCAAAACATGGCACATTGTGGACAATTGCTTTGTCCTCAATGGGTACCCCGACTAGTGGCCTGAGAATCAACGTGGTGGACGTGGTTGCAGCTGTGGCACTCCTTCCTCAGGTGAGCGAGGAAAACCTCGTGCATCTGAGAATGCGGTCCAAATTCCTATTGCTCCTTCGGTATCATCTGTCTCGGAATGTAAATATATGTATATATATTGTTAACTTAGTATCCTTACAGAAGTAGGCAAGTTGTTAGTTTTCCCTTGATTCTCGCTTTTCTTTACCAATATATGTTTTTCATCGTGAATGAGAGAAAGCAAGTTTGGTTTTATGAAACGTTCCATGATATCAGAGTTAGGTTCGTCTCGATTTGAATATACCGATTGTGATATACATGTTCCAGGACTGAGTCTCGACGTGAAGGGGAGTGTTATGATAAGTTGTCCCACATCGGCTAGGGCATGAACTTTGGGCTCATATATATGGTACTGAACAACCCTAAACTATTGAGTTAGCTTTTGGGATTAGTTAGAATCAAGCTCATATTTGAAACCAATATCGTGAAGCGAGAGGGGTTTGGTAGCCTGTGGTGCGGTCATGGTTAACGGTGAATCGGGCGATGATCGTGACGACGTCGCACCTGGCTACGTACGACCAGGTGAAGGAGGCAATGGTCTCCGGAGGTAGAGGGTCGTGGGTGGGAATGGGAACCCCATGGACGTGGTGAAGGCGAGGATGATGAACATGGACCCGGGGGCTCCACAGTACGATGGACCGTTGGACTGCACCGTGAAGATGGTGACGACGGAAGGCCCGATGGCTCTTTACAAAGGGTTTGTTCCTACGGTCACTAGACACAAGGACCCTTCACAGTCATTTTTGTTCGTCACATTGGAACAAATTCGTAGTTTATTAAAAGATATTAATTTTTTATTTTTATATAATGATTATGCTATGTTGATGTTTATTTTTTTATATGATATGAACACGTGGTGTAATGAAGTATATGATGATTTAAATGGACCGTAATAAAGATATGTGTGTATAATTGATATAAACTATTTGAAGATATAATGATGTGGTGGAAGCCAGAGCATGTTGTCCTCTGGTGCCTTCGCTTGTCATATTATCCACGTCAAAAAATATATCAACAAAATTTATTTTTTTAAAATCTAAATAAAATAAAGTTATGAATAACGCATGCAAATAATCGTATTCATATATATTTTATTTTTGCTTCAATATTTTACGGTTCATGATAACTCCGGCCCATGTCAAGGCCCATTAATCTTTAAACATCAATACACCAAAACCCAAAGTTCATTTCATGATTTTTCAATATAAACACATTTATTATCTTAAACACAAAAATAACAATTATAATATATAATATCTGCCACATAATCATATAATTGACAACATGATTATATTAATTATATTCTTATATTCACACATTGATAAACAACAATCATTAGACAAAAAAGGAATACAATAAATCCGGATTTTAAGGTGTATATGTTAAGAATGATGAGAAGAGAAGTTTGGAGTGCAAGGGTGGGGGAAAAGGAAGAATAAGGAATGATGAAAGGAAAAATAACCAAAATTAAGGATTAATATATTATTAGGTGAAATTATATTGCAAAATTATAATAAAAAGTTATATTATTAATGGTGAGGGTGACTTTTGGTCCACATGGTAATTACCGGTGGTGACCCGTAACATAATTATTCAAAAAATAATTCAAACTGACTATTTAAAATATACTTTCTTTCTTAGAATATGTTTTCAAGTAAAAAAGGAGAAAGAGAAATAAAAGGGAGGAAAGAGGTCGTCAGAGCAATTAAGCACTTAAATTGCCCGTGCATTTCTTTAATCATCACTTCTCTTTTTTTTTTCGTTTCTTTTTTTCTCTCTTTTCTTCAAAATGTTACTTTCTTTTTTATTTTTTTTCCTGTTATTTAGGATTTATTGTTTTCTTTTTCTTTTTCCCACTCACACCACCATTTCTAAAAAGACAATTCATTTATAATTTATTATTCAAACTATAAAAGGTTAGTAATATTTTAGAAAATTCAAGTTGAATTTTATTTATCGACGTCTTTATATATTTATATAAATAAAATCTCTAATTATTTTTCTAAATAATCTCCTATAAAATCTAACAATTTGTTAAATTTAACAATATCTTCTATTACCCCTTCAAGTTGGAATGTACAGATTTTGTATGTCCAACATAGAAATTAACACATCAAATTTTTTTTTTTCAAGTGATTTCGTTAGAATGACGGGTAACTGATCACGAGTAGAAACATGACATGTGACCAGCGTTCCAACGAGAATCTTATTGTGAATGAAGTAAGTGATAGTCGACCTCAATGTTATTTGTACGTTCATAGAAAACCGGATTCACAGCTATGTGAATAGTGGATTGACTATCACAATACAAATGAACAGGATAGGAGTGTGAGATACCGAGACTAGCAAGTAATGACTTTAACCATTTGATGTCATGGACAGTCATTGCATTGCACCATATTCAGCTTCCGCGGACGAACAAGATATTGTTTGCTACTTTCCGGTCTTCCATGAAATAGGTGAATCGCCTAGAGTAAGAAACCAACCGGTGACATAACGACAAGTGCGAGGACAACCTACCCAATATGAATCACACCATGCCACCAAAGATAAATCAACATTGACATTAAGAGGACTACCTTGACCTAGAGTAGTCTTCAAGTAACGAGCCACGCGTAAGCAGCATCCCAATGGTCATCCGTGGGATTTTGGAGAAACTGTGACAACGTGTGGATACTATAAGATAAGCCTAGACGAGTGACACAAAGGTAAACAAGTCGGCCAACTAGACGTCGAAAACGTTCGGAATTAGAGAGAAGTGGTGCTATGGAAAGTCCCAGACGATGATTTTGTTCCATTGGGAAGAAAGACGGTTTGGATCCCAACAATCATGCTTTTGATAATGTCAAGTACATATTTCCATTGACACAAATATATGCCAGATGTGTTGCGGGCAACTTCAATACCAAGAAAATACTTCAAAGTACCTAGGTCTTTAATGTAAAAACAAGTACTTCGATAAATCTTGAAACATTGAATATGAGATGGGAAGTTACCAGAAACTATGAAATCATTTATATAAACCAAGATGCTTATGTGAATATCACCCTTGTGAAGAGTAAATAACAAGTAATCCGCCAATGATTGGACAAAACCATAACGAAGTAAAGCCTCAGATAACTTAGCAAACTAACACCTTGGAGCTTGTTTGAGACCATACAAAGATTTATGTAGAAGATAAACTCGAGGATCTGTATCATCTCGAAAATCCAGCGGAAGCTTCATATAAACCTCGTCATGTAAATCACCGTGTAGAAAAGCATTGTGTACATCCATATGATGAACCTCCCAATTAAGCGCAGTAGCCACAACTAAGTATGTTCGTACTATTGTCATTTTTTCCACCAGTGCAAATGTTTCACCATAATCAATACCTTCAACCTGATTATTACCAAGAACTACAAGACGTGTTTTTTATCGTTCCACGGTCGATACTTGATCTTATAGATCCACTTACATCTGATTGCTCTCTTACCATGTCTGATTTTTTCTAAGGCATCGAGTTCATCTAAACATGGCTCGACACCAACGATCATCACGAAGTGCCTCCGTGTGATTACGAGGTTCAATATGTGCAGAAATCGCCATTGCAAAGGTGCGATGACTGGTAAAAAAATGATCACTCGACAAATAAGTAGAAGGATGAGGAGACATACTAGAGGAAGACGAGGCATCTTGTCAATGATTCAAAACATTAACTGTGTTGACGACAAAATCTCTTAATTTTGTAGATGGATATTTGATACGTTGGCCCTGACCTAAACATTCTAGAGACAATGGTTCCTCATTAGCCACAGACACATGTTCGACAATAGGAACATTCAAACCACCAACTCTTGGAATGGCATCTTCTGCAATTTCATCGAAAATAGGAGCTACCAGAGTAGAACTAGATGCATAGACTGGAGCATCTGTTGATGCAACAGTGTGAAAAAGGAACTTGTCTTCAAAGAACTTAACATCTCGAAAAACAAAAAAGATTAAACAGACTCCAACCTCTCTAACCATAAGGATAACCCACAAACACGCAACGACGACTAAGTGAGATAAACTTATCACCACCATGTTGTAGGGTGTGGATGTAACAAAGTGATCCAAACACATAGAGGTTTGCAAGATCTGGTTTATTTTTATTCAGGATTTCAAATGGTGTTTTGGCTTCAATGAATCGAGTTTGGAGTACGATTGATAAGATAACTGGCGGTAAGAACACTCCCCAGAAGTCAATTGGTAATGCTCATTGGAATAACAATGCACGAGCAACATTCAATATATGTTTGTGTTTTCGGTCGACGAGATCATTTTGCTATAGAGTTCCAACACATGAAGTTTCGTGAAGAATACCTGATTAGCAAAAAACCATGTATACATAAAACTCAATGCCATTGTCACTACGAATCTGTTTGACCATTGTTGAATATTGACGTTCAACAAGAGCACATAAACTAAAAATGTGTAGAAATAATAGACTTGGTTCGTAACAAATATAACCAAATTGCACGAGAGTAATCGTCATCTATCGTTAGAAAATAACGAGCGTCAGAATATGAGGTTGTATGATATGGATCCTAAACATCACAATGAAAAAATATGGGTAGTCTTATTACTGTCTTCTTCCTCCTATTTTTTTTTTCTTCTTCTTCTTCTTTCTTTTTTTTTTTACTTCGGCAGCACTACACGGCGTGGTGTGTTTTTATTTTTTAATGATAACCCTAATTTGATTATTAATATATATATATATAATCACGTGTGGAAGTCGGTGGTACCGACTTCCTTAATTCATGGGCTTTACACTGCTTAATGCAAAAACTTCATGTGTTTGTTTAGCATGAAGACATATGTCATATACTTTATTCGATATAGAATCAAATTTAAGGCCAGATATCAAAGATAAAACTTAAAAAGATGGATGTCCTAAGCGAGCATACCATAAATCAATAGAAGTATCATATGTAGATATGTTTACCGGAGTTACAACACCCATGGAATAGTAGAGTCTTTCACGTTGCTCACCCGCTCCAATCAGCATTCTCATAGTGTGGGCTTGAAGTACATAGAATTGAGCAGTGAAGTGAATCATGAGATTCATATCGGTAAGAAGTTACGATAAAGAAATTAAATCACAACTGATGTTAGGTACAAGAAAAAAAACATTGCGCAAGATGGATTTTCCACAAAGATGAATCGAGCCCTTTTGTACAACAAATGTATGTCATACATTGGGCAAACCAACATAGCAAGCAGACATAGAAACAACATTAAAAAGAATATCCGCACAACCTTTCATATGATTTCCTGCATCCGAGTCCAAAATCCATGAAACCGACAAGGCTTCACCCGATTTTTGTTCAATCGCACCAAGTTTGTTGGAGAGGAAATCAAGAAGTTCTTTTAGATGAGCACTCGAAAAACCATCTAAGCCAATTAAGGTAGACTCTTTATCACGATTATTGCTGAGTTTTGACAAACCGAGGCAATATTAGCACGCACTACAGAAGCACCACGACCGCGATTAGAAGTCCCATGACATTTGCTTGTACAAATATAAGTATTTTGATCACGACGTACTTGGAAACCAACCAACTAGAAGTATTTATCTGACGTATGACCATGACGACCATAATACGAGCATACAAGAGTCAGATCACAAACTTCATTTTTTGAACGAGACTTGGTATCCGTCTTAACTGCAGACGCCATAACATCAACAGTTTTGTCGTCTGTAATAGGAGTCAAGCCACGAGAATCTTTGTCTTGTATAACAAGATTGAATACCTTCTAAAGTGAGGGCAGTGGATCGAGAGTCAAGAGATTGGAACAAATTGTTCCATATCGAGCGTCATCAATACTAAGAAGAAACAATTGAACTCGATCATCTTCTTGTTTCTTCACTAGTTTCACAGTTAAGATACAATTGGAACCACCACAAGTACAACATTTGCATTCACAACGAGGGAAAGGATCACATGAACTTAAGTCTTCCCACAATCGCTTAAGTTTGTTGAAATAAGCAAGACTGTCATATTTTCCTATCGATATGAGAACATGTCTGCTTTTAAACGGAGAAGATGATGACCAATAATGAATATTACACTTTAATACCGTCCCACAAATCCTTAGCAATTTCAAAATGAGAAACACTCGCACATATACTAGGAGAAATTGTATTGCGTATCCAAGAAACGATCAGCGAATTGTTTTCCCACCAATCCTCCAATTCATCAGAACCTTCACTAGGCTGTTGTAAGGAGCCATCAACAAATCCAAACTTCTGTCTTGACCAAAAGCGGTTCGTAGCTCATGAGCCCAATCAACGTAATTATGATCCGTGAGAAGAACTTGAGACAAAATATATCTTAGATTATCACTAGAGAAATATCATACGGATTAATCGTGCGACGATTTTTTGAATTAGAATTACATTCTTTTGCCATCAATTTTAGTTTGACTTAAAAATAATCCAACACGTATAGTAGGTGTTATGTACACCAATATACACCTAAACCCAGATGCAATCCCAGCAGGCACACCACTGGAAGGAGATGCAATCAATGATGGATGCAATCCCATTAGCAAAACGAAGGTCGACGGCACGGAATCAGGGAACGAAGACGAAGATGAACCAAATCGAGCAAGACTGAGCGAAGATTTGGAATGAGAGACAAAGGACGGATCTAAGACGAAACGAAGACGACACTGGAAGATGCAATAACATAATTGAACTCGACAGGACTTGAACAGAGGATCGAAATCGAGCAAAACGAAGGAAGTGATGTCTGCACCAGGTTGACAGAGTGATGGACCACACAGACCAAGCTACTACTTTTCGGCGGCAACACGGAAGATATGGAACCAAGCTTCTTCTCCATGACAGAACGGAGGACTTGAAGGGAGACCACATCGGCGTGAACCTGAAACCACCAAAGATCACTAGCTGATAAACACAAGCAACAGACATACCTGAATTCGGAAACCACCAAAGGTTGCAGATGCACCAAACAGAACTAGAAACACTAGAACAAAAAATTGGAAACACCAGAGCGAGGTAGGCCAAACTTGATCTTAGATTTTTTTAGTGTATTTCAGAATCTGAAATAAAAACCATGATAATATTTTGGAATATTCAAGTTGAATTTTATTAATCAACATTTTTATATATTTATACACATAAAATCTCCAACTATTTTCCTAAATAATCTCCTACAAAATCTAACAAATGGTTAAAATTTAACAATATCTCCTATTAGATTTTTTTTTTGCATCCAGCTAAAACTTTCGAAATAAAGACACACTTTGTTATATGGAAGAATTCTGTTTACGATCAAATCAATTAAATAAAAATTTTCATTATTGACGATTCTGTTAAACAATTTATAATTTGAATTTAAATGAATGAAAATAAACCATTTATAATATGTACGAATTATTTATAAATTCTGAAAATATCTTTGGTTAAAAGAATACAAACACATGATAACAGACTATACATATAATGTAACTAAAAATCTAAAAAGGGTGTGAATGTAAATTCAATTTTGTAATACATTTACTCATCTTTTAATTTGTTGAATGTTCCATATTTAGATATAAAAAAATAATTAAAAATATATTTAAATGTAAAATCGAAAAACTGATAGTTTATCGAATAAAATCAATAATCAAAGTTAATACTTCATAATAATCCTAAACTATTTTATATATCGACAAAAACCTCAATAAATATATTTTAGCTCTTACCTCATCGATTTTTATGTTGAGATCAAAATATACAACAATTTAATAAGATCCATATTTAGATGTTTTGTATTTTGTAACTTCTAGAGAACTTTATTTGGATGTACGGATTTAGATACTGTGTATTTTGTAATTCCTATAGAATTTGATTTGGATGTTCAAATTTAGGGTTTTGCTAAGATGGTTTCTAAAATCAAATGGATAGTACATCTTTGAAAAGTTCTATCATGGTTCATTTATTTTTCTAGAAAAAAAATACAATCCAAATGATATTTTCTACTAAAATTAGATATTTTAGATATGAGATTCTATTTATATTTGAATCGTAATCAGTTTATTTAATGATTCAAGAGTTTAGAGTTTAAATCTTTTTTAAAAATGACGTGAATATGGGTTGAAGTTTTAAGATTATAATTTTCTTTATCTATTATGCAAATTATTTTTGAACATTTATATATAATTATTGTATTTCATAGAATGATATTTGATAATCTAAATACTTTAAATGTCCGAATATATTATTTATTTTTATTTATATTCATCAAATATTTAATTTTACTTAGTTATATTTTTATCCAAATACTTGGATATCCGAAATCAAAATTTTGGTTCGGTTATGGATTATATATCAATATTTGCTATGCTTAAAAATTCAATAATGGTATATTTTGGCATTTTAAAATAATTATATTGAAGAATTGAAAGTAAAATAAACGAGAGTGGTATGATGTGGTTGGCTCCTTTTTTATTTATTTATTTTTTCCTTTCATCACAATGGGCGTTCCAACAAACAAGCACCACGAACCTCACCAAAAGTGAAAGAAAAAGAATTAAAAAGGCAATAAAAAAAAGGGGGTTTCAACTTAAAATCACACTTTGACTATTTAGCTTTTGTTAGAAAGAAGAGCAACATAATATGGGCTTATTGCTTTAACGAACCATCGATAAATTATTTAAAAAATTACCAAATTATAAAATAATATTTAAATTATACATCGTGAACTAAACATTTATGGACCGTGAAAATTCGTCATCATCATACAGTATAATTGGGTTATACACGCCCCCCTTAATTACAACTTTTTTTATAAAAACCTTAATTACAAACTTATTTTAAAAATTATTATATAATCAAAGTAAATATCTATCAATTATATATACACATTATTAGTAGGAGACAAGAAAGAAACACACTACATCCTAAAAATCATTAATTTTCTCTGAATATAAATATATATAATCAAATGTGTAATTTGATGGAATAATCAATAATTTCGAAAAAAGAACAAGTGTAAAAAAAGTTACTGTGGCGATTTGGAAGATAAAGGTGTAAGAGAAGGGCAAAAGCGGCATATAGACCTGTATAAAGGCTTGCCTCTCCTCTTACCACCTATCTCTTTAGAATCAACGGTGTTGTAATTCATTATTGCACGCTGGTCGCTGTCTTTTCTCTTATCCGTTGTGTCTTTATTTCGCGTGGATCCTTCTCCCAGACACTCTCTCGTCTTTCTCTGCGTCCGAGCGAAAGATCTTCCTTTGTTCCCTCCATGTAAGCTCTTTTAGTTCTTTACGTTTCGA
This sequence comes from Gynandropsis gynandra, assembly GCA_036759665.1. Taxonomy (NCBI): domain Eukaryota; kingdom Viridiplantae; phylum Streptophyta; class Magnoliopsida; order Brassicales; family Cleomaceae; genus Gynandropsis; species Gynandropsis gynandra. Next base: position 2,651,639 of record CM071860.1, read on the forward strand.
CCTCGTTCTCTGTTTGTTTCCCGATGAAATTTGGTATGAAAACGAGAGAGTTACGCATTAGACTGACGAAATGAGTTGAAATCGTAATTGAATCAAGTGATTCTTGTGATTTTTAGGTTTTGTTTGATCTTCTCGTTTGATGGTCTTTGTGAATGGAAGATAGGTAATAAGGTGTACGTCGATTGAATTGATGCCTGAAATACCCAGTTGTGTTCCTCGATTTGATGTCTTTAATACTCAACTAAACATGCTCAGACAGACACAGATTCTGCTTGTTCGACGTTTCAATGCTCATATATTTGTTATCCTCTGTTGCTTTTATGTGTTTAATCGTCATGTTTCTATTGGAATTTCATAAAGTTTGGCTCTTTTCTTGGTGAACTGAACTGATGAGATGTTTTCAACTCTTTCTCCTTTTGACCACAGACACGTTTTGGTGGTTGAATACGTTAAATTAGATCGAAGAAGAGCAGCTTGGATGATATAATTGTGCATTAGAGAGGAACAGCATGTGTTGGTTCACTCTTTCTGTTGATGTGTACCGCAAAGTTGTGAGCTTGAATCTGTATTGTAGGGTTATTCTGTAAATTGTTCTTCCTTGAACCAATCCTCAAATTTTCCTCTAACTCTTCAGCCTTCTTTCATTGCTTCTTATAGCATTGTCCATGGGAGCCCAACATTTTTTTCTCTTCTATTGTGGTCAGTATAGGATCAGCTAAACGACCCGTCATTCCTGCCTTCTTCGTATCGATTCTACAGCCTTTCAGACTTCAGCTTTCTCGTAATCGATCATCCTTCTTAGGTTTGTGTCATCATATTATAGGATATTGGTTTTCTGTAGTTTCTTTATTGGTCGAACATCTGGGAAGAGTTGAGGCGAAGTTATGGTGTGCCAAGCAGCTGGTCAGACAAGATTTCGAGCATTGAAGTACGAGAACAGTGACGCCGGAAAATCAACAATTGTAGTCAGAGTTATTGCATGCTTTCAACCGATGGATAATTGCCAGGTCTGTAAGAGAAGTTTATCTTTGTTAGATTTCACCATTACTGACTCTGCTCTTATATCATAATTCGGTTCATTTTGTGAATGTTTAATCGAATCTTGTTTGTTTTTACAGGCTGAGTATTTTCGTCATCTACTCAAACCTGTCACGTAGATCGTTTGGAGGCCACGTTGTATTTTCAAGCTGGGATTTTCATTTGTCTTCACTTTCTTTTTACTATTGTCTCAAAGTAAACGAGAAGTAAAGTATTGCATCCGTAATCGGTATGCTAACCCGACCTCCATTGCTTACTGTCCTGAAAATACATACGCTTCCGTTTGTTAATGGTATCTTCCTTGTGTTGCCTGTCTTTATTGTCCTGCAGCTTTGCACTTTGTACATTTCCCTTGGCTTAAACTGAAAGAGCATGCCTCTTGATACCAAAAAGAAACAAGGATGTTCGTCTTCGGGCATGATTACTCAACCGTTCTTTGAGGATATTGCTGCAGGGTTTGCCCGTCCTGCTATTCCTGTTCCTGAGCTAGAGAAAGTCTATGAAGCTGAGCATCAGACTCGCTATTTGCAGCCGCCTTTTGAGGCACTATTTGCCAGCCATGATCACCATGCTCCCGAGAAACAGTTCTCATGTTTCCACGGACTATCTGGGTTTGCGGCTGCACCTCACGAGGCACTGAAGTCTTCTCTGAAAAGGTTTCTGATATTCGATCAATCGGGAAACCAGACTCGTCTGTTAAGTTATGCACTTCCTCTGCAGTATCCATCTGCCATCGCCAGAGAAACTGCTAAACTTCCTGATTTGCATAATGTGGAGAAAGGTTTCAGAAATGACAATAAGATTGAAGATATTGATGATAACGGTATAGATGGTGAAGAGTCTGAAATGCATGAAGACACTGAGGAAATCAATGCACTGTTGTATTCAGATGACGATGAATGCGAGAGTGATGATGAATTAATGAGCACTGGTCACTCTCCTTTGCCAATTGAGAAAGCATTTGAGGAAATTAATAGCTATGATGGTCCTCACAAGAGGCAGAAACTACTGGATGGTGGGTACTGTAAGTCATCTCTCGTGGATGCTGAAAGTTCCACGGATAACGAGAGATCGGTCAAGGATGAAAATCTTCCCGATTCAATCAGCTTGAGCAAACAGGAATTGGGCTCTAGCCTGAACGACGAGCAGTCGAAAAAAGACAAAATTCGGACAGCGCTGAAAATCCTAGAGAGCATAGTCCCTGGTGCAAAGGGAAAGGAAGCCCTCTTGCTTCTGGATGAAGCCATTGATTACCTCAAGATATTGAAGCAAAATGTGAAACCTTTAGGGGTTAACCGCTGTTAAAATCTCCTTCATAAGCATGTTGGTTAAAGAGGAGACAAGTGGGTTTGGGAAATAATGAACGTCTGATGGATGTGGGGTCAGATCCGGTGCCCATTCTTGGGTTTGAAGAGCTATTAGCTGTACATAGTGGACTACTTTGAGCATGCTCCCAAGTTTAAAAAAGAGGTCACTTTCTGTGCTTGAAGTGGAAGAAAAGTGAAGGAAGAAGAGGTCGTCGTCCTACTCATGGATCATCAATGATGATAATTTTTGGCTTTTCCTCTCTGAGAGGTCGTCAAAAAAAAAAAAGTTGAAGTGGAGTGACCTGTGGTGAAGAAAAGGCCATGAATGCGCGTGGTCTGTATATGCCAATGCCACCTCTCTCTCTCTCTCTCTCTCTCTCTCTCTCATTAGGTAAATCACTGACCCCACTTCTGTCTTCTTTGGCTCTTCAGTTCTACTTTGATTGCAGAAGTCACTCTTACATGAGGGGTCCATGTTCTTCGTGTTATTGATTTTGTGTAATAATGTAATTGGAATCCCTCTTTCTCTCTCTCTCTCTCATCGCATGTGATCCGTCTGTGTCTCTTAGGGACTGTGTCTTGTTGTTCTGTTCTGTCTCTGTTATCACCTCTCGGATTGTAATAATGGTTGATTTCTCTTCTGTTTCTACTTTTCATGGTTATAAAATATGAACGTATATGAAATGCTTACACATTATGTAATGAATAATCTGAAAGTCATATAGAGTCTATATAAAGGCCAAAGCATAAGCATAACTTGGCTTCCCCTTCAAAAGAATCGGGACTCGGTGCAAGTACATAAATAAACCAAGATTCAAACCTCAAAAAAGGCCTCTTTGTCCCTCAAGAAATGGAGTTCCTCCACCTCCTTGGTGTCTTCCTCGCCATCTGGTCCACGGCGTTGACTTGAACATGTCCTGGTCCGATCATCTCGTGGCTCTCTGGACCGCCCATCTTTGTCAGTTTTCCCAGCTTCTTCCAACCACTGGTCCAAGCTGACGTGTTCTTGGCTTTGCCCATCTTCTCAAACTGTCTCTGCAGTGCTTCCATTTCGTTCTGCAGCTCCACGTACTTGGTCTTCACGCTCTCTAGTTCAAACTTGAGCGTGTTTATGTCCTTTTTCGCTGCGGCCCACCCTTCCTGAATGTCCACAGATTCATTAAACTTGGTCAGCACGATGTTTTTTGGAGAAAGATATGTCTGAAAGTGCTCAACAAACAAGACTTGCTTGGAAGGATTGAGGTGTGGCTTCGATCAATGTCTTGCGGTTGGGAATCATTGGCTGATATGAACTGAGGGCTTCACCAGCAACAGATGAGTCCTTGAGAGATGAATTGGCCAAGGCGTTGCTGATCTTGACTTGCTCTGAGAAGAGAACTTGAACCACCACTCTCAGAGGTAGTCGCTCGTTCTGCGCTGCATGCATACACGCGTCCATCGACAACTTCTGACAGTCCATAACCCTGCAAAGCCGCTTCCTTTCATGTTCTGACAATGTTGGATGCGCCTGTTACACCCCCCAAAACTTAGGATCAAGTACTACGGATCGAATCGGTATCTTTAAATGCGAAAAGAATACCTTGAGATAGGAATCAATTGCTCTGTAGAGCCCATCATCACATGTCCTGGCGTATTCCGGCAATGCCTCGGCCAAAACTTGAAACTTGGTCAAGGACAAGTTCCTGTCTCTTGCCACTTCTGTAAGATAACTATCCACAAGCCTTGCCACTCTCATCTTTGCATTCGGGTTGTTACCCATGTTGCCTCTCTGGACGCCATCGCCGTAAACAGAGGACGATGACCTGCTTGGACTCGACCCATCTGTCTGTTCCTGAACAAGAAAGTGTTCTAACAGTCTCTGGACAAGATCAATGTCGTACATTGTCTCCCCTTTATTGCTGTAAGCCGGGATGAGAAGATCCTGTAATGTTGCCTGCTCGAACTGCATCCCTACGCGCTTCTCGAGCTCCGTGATCAGCGCCGGAGCAACTTTCAACATGTTTGCCATTCGAAGGAGACGGAGAAGGAAGCTGCAAGAAACAGAGTCTTTCTGAGGAGGGATGATGCTGATCAGACTCTCCACGATCATCCGTTGATCTTTTGGGATGATTCCCGGCGAGGGTGAATCCTGACCGTTGGTTTTTGCAGACAGAACCATGTGGAGCCCACCTTTCCACGCGATGGCTGCGGCCGTGCTCGCTGTACCTCCGCTGCTGTTGCTCCCTCCGCTCACGCTCATCTCGTCTCCTCCGACGGTGGATGTCGCCGGAGCTCCGATGACCCCTTCTTTGGTCAGACCCGGCAGCCATTTCGCCGCGTAACGCATGATTACAGCTCCGATCAGCTCAAATCTCATACCTTTAACCTGTTTTGATAATCATGAACAAGCATTTCAGACGTATTTAAGGATTAGAGTTCAATGACAGATGAAAAATCATACCCCAATACCACCAATTCGATTACTTGGTACATAAGGATCTGAAACATTACCTTAATTGCAGTGACCACACGGACAAAGTGATCAATCCTCAAGATGGAGACGTCTTCGAACCACCAATCTGGAGGAACCGGTTGGTTATTGCGACTCGGGCTACAAGCCAAACTGGAATCCTTGGGATCGTTCCATTTTGGACTAGAGGAAGATGATTTCCCGGTGTAAGCCCATCTGATCCCTTTAGGGTTACTGCAAGCTTTCCAAGCGATGGATTCACTACATCTTCTCACAATCTGAAGGTTTTCGGCCCAAGGTGAAAGCTTCTCGCAGCTCTTGAGGACCACGATGGAGTCTCTCCATGAGGACAAAACGACGTAACTTAGAAACGCTTCAGTCTTGAAGATGAGATTCCCTTCTTCAAGATCCTCTGTCATCTCCAGATACTCAGCAGCACATCGCAGTCCTGATATGTTCGTTGCAGTTAGATCCACGGGGACGCCATAGCAGAACTTGGCTGCCAGTTCAAAGGCTTCTGGACCTCCGGGCAGCTCATCCAGACCTATGATGATAGGGTCGGGATCTCGTGACTCGTAGATCAGTCTGTTCATCTTTCCGCTACGTGATAGCAACGGATACTGTCATCATGTCGCAGAAAAACATAAGTTACTTAAACATGAAGCATCTGAAATTGGATGCATGGCTTCAAGAAGAACAGAAGAAGAAGAAGAATACCTTGTGCAAGTGGAAATTAACATCGCCGATTTTAACCAGAAGATCGCTTGGAATATCTGTGGCTACATGCCTAAGAAATGAAGAACCGATCAATAAGTGTTTAAAAGAGTTATCTGAATCATTACTTCCTCAGGAAGAAACATGAAGAACTGTTCACATAGGACCCTACCTTCAGATCTCTCAGGGTTATCCTGTGCTATTGGATTTCAGTTTTTTCTCAAAGGAAAAAGAAAAAGAATCTTAACTGAAACTACATGCATCTCAATCTGAAGACACTTGTGTTCTGTTTTTAACGTAACAAGATTTGTGTTCATACCAAGATTGACCTCGAAGCTCAAAACCATCAGTGAGGACGCCATGTTTGTTAGAGCTCAAGACGCCGTTCCCATACTCTCTTCCTCCTCCGGCGTCACTCTCCGATTCCCACATGATTCAGCTTCCAGAAACTTCTTTTTCACCTTGGAGATTGAAGCAAAGTCAGAGTGTGATGAATGTTTTTTTCTGAGAAAGTGACTAAGAGAAGATAGAACAAGTGGAGGGAAACATTGTTTGATTGAAAGAAGCCTAACAAAGAATCGATTTTTGAAGACCAAAAGAAGGAAAAGAAAGGATTATCCCCACATGGGATGCTTTGAGCTATTGGATTTTTCTGTGAGTTGTCTCTTTTTCTAAGAGATTTTCTTTGCAAAGTTTAACACAGCCTGTGAAGTAATGGGTTTTCATGTTGCTCGTCGCCTCTTCCTTTGCTTCTTAATACTTTTCTCCCTTTATTTATTAATATGTTTTAACTTAAATTCATTCATTTAACGTATAACAATAACAAATCTTGTAAGTTTTAGTAATATAGATTAGAGTCATATGATGATGCTTTGTTCCATCTTCTTTGCCTTACTGTTTCTGGTGATTTGAGAGTTTTTTTAGTGATTAAATTTCATTTGTTTTCTTACCTTTTTCTTTGCTTAGAGTCTTTCATGGGTCCATGTCTTTTATGTTTCATTTTGATCTCTTGCTTTCATAAAATGTTTGCTTATATTTAACATTTGTATTTTTTTCATTTCTTATTGTCATATTCTCAACTCAACCAAGGTGCTGTCACACACATATATATATATATATATATATTCAAATATTCATGTTTTACGTTCATATTTCATATGGGTTTTTGTTTTTAAAAACAAAGTTTCTAACATTTTACCAGGAAAAAAAAGTTGAGAAATTGAAGAGCAATTAAATAAAGGTAGTTGCCCAATGAATAATAGAGATAGGGATGCCAGGGCCCATCGTAATGTAACCCAATCCCATCGTATTTGTCTACGTTTATGCATCCAAGCACACAACATATATATATATATATATAATATCAATTTTGTAACGCCTCGATCCATCCACGATTATAGATTTCACCTCTATAATGTTAATATAAGAATTATATTTAGTATTAGGGTTATATTGGGCCTTATTTACTAGATGTCTTGAATTATATATAGACCTCTTAATTACATGGTATCAAGAGTCTAAACCTAATTTTTCAAATTTTAAAATTTTTCAGCCGCCTATCTGTCTGGTTCGGCCGTACCTTCCTCGGCTGTCGCTCTCCTCGGCGCCCCTATTTCGTGATACACCCGTCCGCTGCCACCCCTCCGCGCCGCTCCAATGGCTGCCAACGCTTCTGCCACATCGGAAAAACCTTTCGGGGTTACCAACATCAAATCCCACATCCCAATCATTCTCGCCATGGAGGAGATGAATTACGATTCATGGCGCGACATCTTTGAGACTCACTGTCTCAGTTTCGGCGTTTTGAGCCACGTTGATGGCTCCGCCCCGACGAACGACGCACCAACCAAGGTTTGGACACGTCTTGACGGCCTTGTCAAGCTTTGGATCTATGGAACCATCTCGAAACCCTTGCTGCAAGAAGTCCTTAAGACAAAATCGACGGCTCGGGCGATATGGCTACGACTCGAACGACTTTTTCGGGACAACAAAGAGGCTCGAACAATCCAATTGGACAACGAGCTATGTACAATTACAATCGGTGACCAATCCGTCCACGCATACTACCAACGTATCCGGAAAATTGCCGATCTTCTCACCAGCCTCGACGCCCCGGTATCTGAGAAGGCGCTTGTCATGCACGCCCTCAACGGATTGAATGAAAAATTCGATAACACTGTCAATGTTATTCAACACCAAAAGTCGTTTCCCTCGTTTGATGATGCGCGATCCATGCTCTCGCTCGAGGAACAACGCGTCTCACGTCACCGACGCCCCGACCCGACGCACACGGACAACGGATCGGCTCCCACGGTCCTCCTCAGTGACGCCAACAACAGTCCACCTCCTACTGCGCCACAACCGTATCACCAACACCGCGGCAGATCGCAGAGACGCGAACATCGTGGCAACCGTGGTGGAACAAACCGTCATCACTCAGGTAATCCGTGGCATCAAGGACAAGGACGGGCTCCATATCCGGCGGCCCCGTTCCCCGGCTCCTGGAGCACGCTGTATCACGGCCAATATGTGCCACCATACTGGCCATCTCCCCATATCCACTCGGCGGCACATGGTCCGCAGCCTCCTTACCCGTGGACTGCGACCCCCGTCGCGCATGCTCCTCCACCGTCATATGGAGCACCGTGGGGTTCAAGCTACATATCTACGACACCTCCGCCGTCCAGCCCACATTCCCACTCGGCTAATCTCATGCAAACACCGAGTGCACCGCCCCCTCCGGCCGCCGCTCCGACGTCCATAGATCTACCTCGAAATCTCATTCAAGCATTCAATGCTGTGACTCTCCAAAATCCTAGCGACACATCATGGTACATGGATACCAGAGCCACTGCTCATTTGACGTCACAACCAAGTATACTCACGTCTACTTTTAATTCGAGCATTAAACCTGTCGTTTACGTCGGAAATGGATCCTCTATACCCGTTACTGAAACCGGCCAAACAACAATACCTACACCTAATCGAAAATTCAAGTTTCCTCAGGTTCTCGTCACACCATCAATTGTCAAAAACCTTATCTCGGTAAGACAATTTACTCGTGATAACAATTGTTCTATTGAATTTGATCCTTGTGGTTTTTCTGTGAAGGACATTCTGACGGGAACAGTTCTTCTCCGATGTGATAGCTCGAGACCGCTATACCCTATTCTCCCACCCTTGTCCCGCACTCGGCCTCCGCCTCGTGATCACGCTCTCATCACGTCGAGTACCACTTGGCATCACCGACTTAGGCACCTTGGGGTTTCTAGTTTTCGTTCTTTGATTTCTTCGGGTTATATTGATTGTAATAAAGACAATGCACAAACTCTTTGTCGTGCGTGTCAACTTGGGAAACACATTCGCTTACCGTTTAATAAATCTCTCACTTTGGCCAATTCACCTTTCGAAATTATTCACTCCGATGTTTGGACATCTCCCATTCCAAGCATTAGCGGGATCAAATACTATGTCCTCTTCCTTGATCAATTCTCTCACTTCGTTTGGATTTATCCCCTTCGACGAAAAAGTGATGTCTTTTCCAAATTTATCCATTTTTCGTCCTACATCCAAACACAATTCGAAACACGAATTAAAACCCTTCAATGTGATCACGGGGGAGAATTCGACAACAATGTCATTCGATCCTTCTTCGACTCCCACGACATTGTTCTTCGATTCTCTTGCCCTCAAACATCCCAACAAAATGGAAAGGCCGAGCGCATGATCCGCATCATAAATAATCTCATCCGGACCTTACTCTTTCATGCTTCCATGCCATCGGAATTTTGGGTAGAAGCTCTTAATGTAGCCACAAACCTCATTAACCTTGTTCCCTCGGTCGCAATAAACAACGAAATCCCATACACAAAACTCCACCAAAAAGCTGCCTCCTACTCCCACGTAAAAGTGTTTGGTTGCCTTTGTTACCCAAACATCCTAGCCCGAACACCTCACAAATTATACCCACGATCCACACCTTGCGTCTTTCTTGGCTACTCGAGCAATCACAAAGGTTACCGTTGTCTCGACCTTCAAACTCGACGAATAATAATATCTCGACACGTGGTTTTTGACGAGAACATATTCCCTTTCGCTAATATGGCCTCCAAACCTCCCGACAACCTCAAATTCCTTGACAATACCGACGCCTCATCCCCATTATTACATTCTCTTCTTCATAACCCACCGGCCACCAATGCTCCTGTCGTAACCCTCACACTCGAGCCCGCTACCCCCTTACACCCCATGACCACACATATCCAACGTGGGGTCTCCAAACCTCGCCAAGTCCTAAGCCTTAACACTACCACCATCTCACCCCTACCTAACTCTCACCTAAAAGCCCTAGAGGATTCGTATTGGCGTAGTGCGATGGAAAATAAATTTGATGCTCTTATTAAAAGTGGTACTTGGGACTTGGTTCCACGTCCCTATGGGGTTAACATTGTTCGTTCCATGTGGCTTTTTCGACATAAGTTTAATGCAGATGGAACTCTAGCGCGATACAAAGCACGGCTCATGGCGAACGGGAAATCGCAACAAATCGGAATTGATTGCGAAGACACATTCAGCCCGGTGGTGAAACCGGACACTATCCGCATGGTTCTAAGCATTTGTGTCTCTCGCCTATCCATCAACTAGACGTCAAGAACGTGTTTCTCCATGGAAACCTAAAGGAGACGGTATATTTGTCTCAACCTCCCGGATTTCGCGACTCGTCCAACCCGGATTATGTATACAAGTTGAAGAGGTCTCTATACGGGCTCAAACAAGCCCCCCATACGTGGAACAAGCGGTTCATGGACTTCGTTTCACGCCTTGGATTTGTTCAAAGTCGGAGTGATTCCTCATTGTTTTTCCTCCGACGAGCCACCGCACACGCCATGCTCCTACTATACGTGGACGACTCTATCTTCACGGTATCCACCAATGCCACTCTCAACGACATTATCCGCTCTCTCAAAGCCGAATTTTCCATCTCAGACCTTGGCACCTTACATCACTTCCTCGGCGTCACCGCGGAACGCAATTCAAAGGGTCTCTTTCTTCATTAAAAGACATATGCCGAGAGTCTCTTGGAACAAGCGGGGATGTCCGTCTGTCATCCATGCTCCACACCGTGCGACACTAAGCCTAAACTCACGGCGGATTCTGGTCCTCCGATTGCTGATCCGAGTCTTTATCGCAGCATTGTTGGAGCCCTACAATACCTCACCTTCACACGTCCCGAGATCCAATACGTCGTTCAACAATTGTGCTTATTCCTTCACGATCCGCGTGAACCTCACTTGCAGGCCATGAAACGAGTGCTCTGCTACGTCAAAGGGACCACGTCGCACGGCCTATACCTATGTCCGTGTCCCACCACCAGCCTCACCGCCTACTCCGATGCAGACTGGACGAGCTGCGCTGACGGACGCCGCTCAACATTCGGATATTGCGTGTTCCTCGGCGACAACTCGATCTCATGGTCTTCCAAAAGACAGCCTACCGTCTCCCGATCGAGTGTCGAGGCCGAGTACAGGGCAGTGGACAATGTCGTGGCCGAGACATGTTGGATCCGCAACCTTCTTCTGGAGATTCACTGTCCCCTCTCCACGGCCATATTGGTATACTGTGATAACATTTCCGTCGTCTATCTCTCCAACAACCCGGTTCAATATCAGCGCACTAAGCACATCAAGATTGACATCCACTTCGTTCGCGAGAAGGTCGCCCTAGGAACTCTCCGAGTGCTCCATGTCCCGTCATCACGCCAATTCACGGATATCTTCACCAAAGGACTACCTTCCGTTCTATTCCGCGAGTTCAAGTCCAGTCTATGCCTAGACACAGTTTCCGCATTGACTGCGGGTGAGTGTTAATATAAGAATTATATTTAGTATTAGGGTTATATTGGGCCTTATTTACTTGATGTCTTGTATTATATATAGACCTCTTATTTGATAATAAAGGACAAGAGATTATTCTCCTAATTACATATAAAACTCTGAAAAAATTGACGATCGATTCTGCAGATGGCTCGCGAGTATTCTATATGTTTTGTCCTTAACTCATTTGCCTACATTTTATTTTCCAACAGAGGGTTTGTTAGAATAAGTTGTCCTTATGTGTATTTCTGGTTATCCGAATCGATCCGTATCGAATAACCAAAATTATGAAATATATAAGTTATATAGAAAATTCATATGTCAAAAAATCATTTGAGTTCGGGTTGGTTCGGGTTCGAGTTCAGGATAAGCCGAGGAACCCAAACAATCCGAAAAAAATTCAAAAAGAAACCCTAAACCTTATGCACATCCTCTCTCTCACTCACGCATACGTCGTCGGTGCCTCCTAAAAAATTTCCATAAAATTTTTTTACATGGCATTGTTTATGGATTTTTACTTTGTATTTTTTAAAATCTTTTGTATGTGAAATTTGAAATTACCCCAAAAATTCACAAAGAACCCATAAAAACCGTAAAACCCATTATAAAACCCAAATTACTCGTACCTAAATAACCCAAAAAACCCAAAGAACCCAAATTAACCGAAATATCTAAATAACTCAAATACAATTCGGGTTTTTGGATTCAATGTTTTGAAACCTGAACAGCCCTAAATTGGACCGAAATCCGAGGAACCCAGACCGAAAACCAAATGGATTCAATTTGGGTTCAATTTTTTATGACCTGAAGAACCCGAACCCGGCCCAAACCCAAATAACTCACCCCAAAACCCAGATTGCCCACCCCTAGTTGTCCTATATCGATTAGGACATAAATTTTGGATTTATATATGTGCTACTGGACAATCATAAACTCTTGAGTTGGCTTTTGGGATTAGCTAGCCTCAAGTTCATATTTGACATGATATCAGAGTCTGATTCGTCACGATTTGAATATACCGATGTTGGACCCCGATTGTGATGTCTACAGTCTCCATGATCGAGAGCATGAGGGGAGTGTTATGATAAGTTGTCTCACACCGGCTAGGACATGAATTTTAAACTCATATATATGGTACTTGACAACCCTAAACTCTTTAGCTAGTTTTTTGGGATTAGTTAGGCCCAAATAGGGGTGGAAAAATAGCGAATATCCGCAAATATCTGACTATTCATATTCGTCGAATACTCGATTTTACTATTCGTATTCATAACTTCAGATATTCATAATTGTGAATATCCGTAAATATTCGGATATTCGTATTCGTATCCAAATCAATTTTTTTTAAATAATTAATAAAAAAATTCTTATAAAAAAGTTGATAATTATCAAAATATAATCCATGAGTAGTCTTCAAATTGCACAAATACACACAAAAAACATAATATAAATAAATGAAACACTAATCACATCAATCTCTCAATCATCTAAATTTAACTTCGTGGATGACTCCACTAGTGTCGCCAATTCATCTAATACAAACATAACAAATTATTAGACTATCATATTAAACATCAAATACAATAAAATAAAACTAGAATAAAAGAATATACTTACGAAGTTCTGTTTTTCCATATCTTGCAATATGTCCATAACATTATTCATTCCACCTAGATTACGAATTCAATATTGAATGCAAATTAAAGCTTCAACCATATTAACAGTCATACAACTACGATACGAACTAATCACATGACCTCTCATACTAAAAACCGACTCTGAAGCAACTGTAGATGTCAGAATAGCCAAAAGATCTCTTGTCATCAAAGAATGAGTTTTATACTTTAGAACTTGTAGTCTTCCACCAATACAAAATATCTAAATTAACAACATCTTCTTTACATTCTTCTGACAAATATTTTTCCAATTCTGATTTCACAACCCCTACTCCTTGATCTTGAAGCAACCAATAAAAAGTTTGTAAATTACATTTGTAGTCCTCCAGATTTTAAGTATAGTAATTATTTGTTTTATATATTTTATAGTTGGTCTTAAAATAAAATAATAATATTTTTATTTATAATTTGATCCTTAAAATTAATGTGTTATATATATATATATTTGTAAATTAAATAAATTATCTATTTAATACTTACGGATACGAATAATTGCGAATAACTCAATATACTATTTATATTTGTATTTGTATTTGTCGAATATCTAATTTCTTATATTTGTATTTGTATTTATTCCTTCAGATATTTGTATTTTCGGATCGAATACGAATATTTCGGATATTTTGCCAAATCCTAAACTCAAACCTATATTTGGCAGGGTTTCAAAATTTTCTTCTAAATGCAGGTTAGAACTCATTAGTAATCGAACATATAACTATAAAACAACGATTAAATCTTTAAATGAGATAAATCTTATGTTTATGGTTTTTGTTACTTTTAAATCTTATTTGTGAATTGAACTTTTTAAGATTTTAATTTTTGTTTCCCAAAATTTTGAAGATTGTGTCGTATATATTGAAAGTTTTTGGAAAAACAAAACAAAAACTCATAGACATTACTAAGAATTGACTAGTTGATCTATGTGTTAGTTACTAATCGACCGTCTAATGATTATTTACAATCCTAAATCATCTATCCTAATATTCTTTTACTTCAAAGTAGTTTAATTCTGTGAACATATGTCATCGTCTTTAATCCGTTTATATTCCGTATTATTGACGATTTACAGATATATTTGAGTTTTGTTTGTATTTTTTTCTGTATTGACTAGTTTTTAGTTTGTAATTTACAAATGAACACAATATATCCTTAAATTACATTTGAATTTTTAAGGTGTTCATAATCTATTGATGAATTTTGGATTTTTATTTTTAAAGCGTTCGTAATTTATTGATGAATTTTTAGCGTTTTACAGACGAAATTTTAAGATGTATGTTATTTACGATTGAATTTTTTTTTTCAAGATAGATAAGGATTAAGGACAATCTAAGGTTGGTCTATAATCTGTTTACAACTATCTCTAATTTATCTGAAATTTTCTTACATAACAAACCGATATCATACTTCGCATCCTATAATTTTTTTTCTACTTTATACCATTTTTATAATCATATTACTACGGAATATTCTTTTTATATTTGCATTTCTAAGCAATGAATGTATACAATAATTGATCGCAAAAAGTAAAAATTTCGAATATTTTATACTTAATATTATGCAATTTATGATGTTGACATATAAAAAAACATATATATAAAAATCACAACTTAATCGACAATCAATTTTTTTTTACAGTTTTTTCCATATAAATGGTTTTATGGATAAAAACATTTGTGACGAATTTGACAACAATAATTATGCGTAATGTCATACAAATGAGAATTACGGACGAATGTCATGGTTTTCTAAACAAATTATTTGCAAATTTGTTTATTAATTATAGATAATTGAATTAAATAACAGAAAGTTAGTGACACGATAGAAAAACAACCTAATTCCCGTTTAAAAATATTGATATAGTCTTTTTACCCCTTGATTTTGACTTTTCATTTAATTTTCCTCACGATTTTTAGTTTTCATTTAATTTTCTTCTCAACTATTAAAAATCTTTCTAAAATCTCGTGTTAATTATTTGTTAATCGACCCGATTTTGATTCGAATTTGATCCAATTTTAATACGAATTTGACATAATTTTGACTCGATTTTGATCCGATTTTAATTTGAATTTTTACCAAATATCAATAATAAATCAAGTTAATTATTCAATTTAATTGATTTCAAGTCAACATTGAGTACAATTTTGTTAATGATATCAAAATTGGATCAAATCGAGTTAATCGATTTGCCCGATTTTGACCCGAATCTGATCCAATTTTAACCCAGACTGTGACCCCAATTTTGACTAGATTTGAACCCGGATTTATACTTAAATTTGATTTGATTTAATTTTTAATGTTATATTTTAGTAAACTAGATGTGAATTTAATACATACATAAACAATAAATGTTAATTTTTAGATAATTTCATCAAAATCAAGTTACTTATTCGATTTAATTAATTTCGAACCAGAATTAAGTATGATTTTGTCAATTGTAACAGAATATGATCAAATCGAGTTAATCGTACCATTTAATTGATTTTCAAGTAAAAAAATCATATTCAAATTTACGTGAAATCAATTAAATCGATTAAATTGAATAATTAAATTGATTTATTATTAAAATTTGAGTTAAAATTAAGTAAAATTCGGGTTAAAAGTAAATACAAATTCGGTTTACAACCGAGTTAAAATTTAGGTCAAAATTATGTCAAAATTGAGTCAAATTCGGATTAAAATTAAATCAAAATCGAGTCAAATTGTATCAAATTCGGGTCAAATTGA
The DNA here is from genome assembly GCA_036759665.1 of Gynandropsis gynandra. NCBI lineage: Eukaryota > Viridiplantae > Streptophyta > Magnoliopsida > Brassicales > Cleomaceae > Gynandropsis > Gynandropsis gynandra. The sequence goes on from CM071860.1 coordinate 2,667,420, forward strand.
ATCGGATTCGAACCAAAATTGGATTAACATCGAATCGGTTAACGGATAATTAACGGATGAAATTTTAGATAGATTTTTTTTATAGTTGACGAGAGGATCGGATGAAAATAAATTGAAAAAGAAAAAAATAAAAGTAAAAATTAAAGAAAAAATATAAATAACAGTATTTTTGAAGGAGAATACTGTATTTTTTTCCATCAATATTTTATGTAAGACGGCAGAAAATAATGCGAGGGAGAGAAGGGTGAGGTGGTGGTGGGAAAGATGCCACATCGCAACATAAGATGTAATGGCACGTGTATGTTTAATATTATTGGTCAGTTGGTTGGGCTCTCAGCAGACACATTTCAATGAAAGTGAAGCAAACTAAAACCCCTTTCATTTATTCTTTTTCCTCCCTCCATCTCCATTCGTCCATTCGTGTAATTAACATCTACATCTTCATTATGTGTTATTTACGACTCGTCACGCTTCTAACCCATGAATCATAATGTATATCTTAATCTCTTTCCAAGTCATCTTCACAAAAACAACTCAACTGAAAAGAATGACAAAAAGTTTTAAATTTTGTTTGTTTCAAACAATATTTCCTAGAAACTTTAGCTTTAATACTTTTGAGGCTTTAATCTATTTTGATCATACATTTCTATACATTAATATTGGATATGTTTTGATTTAACTAATTTCAAAAATTAATTCAAAAATTTATGATTGTCTAATTCTATATATAAAAATACACAATTCATATTTAGTTTAACGTTACTCCGTACATCCAAATTCGTTCGTAAATATATATATCGCAACCAGAAAACCACATTGATATACTAAATCGTAGCGAAACAGACTCTAATATCATATTATATATAGATTTTAACCTAATTAATCCCAAATATATATACGAAGAGTTTAAGTTTCATAATTTTATATATAAAAATCCATAGTTGATATCCTAAACAAATTGAAACAAGGCAATATTAACTAATCATCTAATTAACTCCTCGTACGTATTTAACGTTGCCCGCATTTTGATATAATAAAGCATATGAAATTCCAAAAAAAAACATGGATATGAATTCAAATATGGCATTTCTCATCTAACCAAAACTGGGTATCATGCTATAGAAAGAAACAACCAACACCATATCCTTACAGACTCTGTGATGCCAACTTATGCGGCCTCCTGTCCTATGCCGCATTTCTTCTGCACCAACAGCATGTGAAATTCGTCGGCTTTTTCCTCTAACCCAACATCCCGAAATGCTGCCAAGATCCTCTGACAAGCAGAGATATCAAATTCCGTGATTTTTGACTCCTTCCACTGATCGATAACTTTACCGGCTTCTTTCAGGCATCCGAGCAATACATACGAAGAAATAACGCAAATGTAGCTTCTACTTGTCATTTTCTGGTTAGTCTTTCTAAGTGACTGCCATATCTGATCGATTCTATCCTTGTTCCCTAGTCCCGTGTGCAGAATTATAAGGAAGTCATACGTAATCCATTCTCTTTGTGAAATACATTTCTCAGCTTCCACCGGAGAGCTCGACCCTGCATCTGCAAGCCTACTGCTGCTGATGTATATGTTAGCAAGATTGATGTATTGTACCCAGCCTTCCTCTGAATTAGCATCTTGCTTCATCTCATCTAGAATCCTCCTAAGTTCGTTAATGTTTAGGGTTGCAGCACATGAACTGCTCCAAAGATGGTACGTAAAGATATCTAGAGAAACCCCTTTTTGCTTTAGATCTTCAATAACACCAGGTACCTTCTCTACCTGTCCAACGGACATGTACAAGGTCATCATCTCGTTGTATGTGATGGCAATGACGTGAATATCACATCGATAACCACATCGGCAATAACATCATTCAAAAATTTAAAACTAGTACGCGTGCAGGAGAGCTGTATAGGTTTCACTTGTTTTTGCAACTGGAAGCAGACCTTCGAAGTAGCGTTCAGCCGCATCAATCCCAAAAACTTTGGACATAAGAACTATCCGCACCGCATAGTCCTTGTCTGACATCTCAGACTCTTCATGCTGAACCATCCATTCTAAAACCTGTCATAGCTTTAAATTAGTACCGCAATGCCACAATCATTTCAGTTTGAAATACAAACACTTTACAACTACTACACTTGGAGCTCACTCAACTTTTAATTTTCATTGCTTTCAAGCAATCACTAGCAGTACTACTATACACGAAAGGTTAAGATATATTACTGCAGGTTCAACAACATAGTAGTGATCATAAATTGGTGGAACGTATGAAGGAGATTTAGACACACTAACTCATACTCATCTTGCAGGCGATTCAAATTTTCTGCTGGACATTACATGAAACAACCTAACAATCAGATCATGTCCCTAGGAAGAAACAAAAGGGTAATTTTTTCTAGGTCTCACAGATCCATCACTTCTTTGATGGTTCCCATTAATTGGTGATCCTAGGCTGTCAATACATAAGAATAATTCTTTTGGCATTCACAGAATAAATCACTTGACAGCATCATCCACCATGATTTGGAAGTTAAGCTCAACAATCCTTCTCAAATCAGAACTCTTCTACCAATCAATATACTCTATAGACAACCGAATTTCCATGTTAATAATGTCAATCCATCCTTTTTTCCAAGCCACTAATGCTGTAAAGGATCATCAGAAGAATAACTTCCTATAAATTCTCAAAGGTCCCCTACCAGATTCGAACAAAAGGTGCAAAATTTGATTAGTGTAACTCAATTCGAAAAAATTCACCATCCTACCTCATAAATCTATGAAATTACCATTGGATACACATTCCAACCAAATAGCTCGTTGGTTATTCACGTACACAGCAAGTTCACAACGCACACAAAAAAGTCAACGCAGTAGGTGGTCTATACCTCGAGAGCATGTTTGTAACGCTGTGTTCTCCTAAGCTCTCTGGAGATCTCTCGGAGCTCACCGGCAGTGATCCGGTTGCCTTCTCCGGCCCATTTCTCGAGTACAGTAGTTGCGCTCCGCTTCGGAAGCCTCAACCTGAAAATCCGGCTCTTCAGATCGTCTTTCTCCCCCGATTCCAGAGATTCCTCGCCAAGCGCGCCTCCGATCGCTGCATCTGCAGTGTAAAACTTCGGGAATCGCGAGGAATTCGAATTTCTAACGCAGTTGACGATTGTACCACTCTCCAGCCGACTGAATAAACCAATAAGAACCGTGAATGTACGAACACGTTCGAAGAGGCATCGAAAACGGAAGAAAATCGAACGTATTCACATGAAATTCATTTCAATTTTTCAACACAAAAGAAGATCCTGGTTTCCTCGATTATCCAACCATTTTCCACGGAACCAAACAATAATAACTCTAAGCTGATGGAGGGAACAAGAGAAATGCACAGTCGAGCTTACCATCTGAGAGTATGGAAGAGCGAACGGATCGCCATGGATGCTGTTCTCAGGAAGCCGACTATCGCCTCGAAAAGAGTTGAATATTGAACCGGGATTGTGATTCTCCCGGTTAATGAGTTACCGTTAAAATTCTTTTCGTAATATATGACCGGTTATGTGAATTGTCGGTACATCGAAGAAATGAACAAAACCCACAAAATGGGCCTAATAAGCCCAACTTATTGGAAGCCCTAATAAAAGGTAATATAAGAGAAACTTCCTCTAAATATATACATGGAACTTTACAAAATTGTCAAATAAATACACGAAATCAACTAATATTTTATAGAGTCTAAATAATCTAACATAAATATATATCGTTTACTGGTAATAATAAATCTAGACATTTTATTAAGTTTTCCATTGCTAAATATAAAATTTTCTGTTTTTTTTTCTAATTTTAAAATTCATACATGTATAGAATATAGTATAAGTTTTCATTTTTGTTTGGTAATTTAGTTAACACATTATTTTATTGAATTAGGAATAGTGCCAATCTGGTTACAACAACAAACTAGTGTTCAAGTGATTTTAACACACAACATACGAATGATTAGTAGATGGAGAACATAATAAATCTCATCAGTTCTCTAGACGCCGGCCAAAACAACGGCAGCGGAGAAGAGCATCCCGGAGAAAAATAATCCAGGCGTCGAGGCGGCGCCGCTATCCTCCGGCGCCGGAGCTTCCGCAGGGGTGTTTGAAATCATAGAATCTAGAGCGGCAGAGCGTGGTGCCGGTGCCGGAGGAGACATATTGCCTGAGGAATGACTCGCCGGCGGAGGTGAATGAACGTCCCCTCCGGCAGGCGAGGTGGCTGCGCTTGGACCGGAATGCGGAGAAGGAGCCGCCGCTGCCGCCACAATTACCACCGCTAAGGTCACGTAGAGGAGTCTTGAAATGGCCATTACGATCAACGTGGAGATTGAGAGATCGAAGAAAGAGGGATAAATAAGTACAAGGAACGTATTGAAGGTATTTATATACTTGACGAGGGGAGGATTATTGGGAACTTAATCTCAGTTTTTGATTAATTAAATACTAATCAACGTGTTATTTGATTCACCAAATATTAATCACATGTTACATAATACGTTCTTCTCATATAAATTATGTTATATTACACATTAATTTTGTCTTATCTCAAATTAATCGTATCTTATTCTTGGAGATGTTAGAGCTCCGGACGTTGGGGAGCTAAATAGAGAGAGAATAAGAGATTCCGGTGTCTGTACGCCGTCAGATTAATTTAAGGGTGACTGAATTTGGACGGTCGAGATCCGATGATATATCCAAAGTAGATACGATGTTGAGATAGATTGAGGACGACGACAACTCTAAGAGAACTCCGAAGAAGTGGTTCGTGTTGTGGGTGACCACTTGAGTACATTTGTCTTGTCTACAACAATTTTTATTTTATTTTATTTTGTGTTTCGGGGTCATTGAATTGAATGATATATTCATTTTTATAATTTCATTTTCTGATTATAAATTATATTATGGATCGGACAAAATAACGGATATTTATAAATATCGTATTATTTGTATTTGTATTTATATTTTTATTCGATAAATATTTAAATTTAGTATTTGTATTTGTAAATTCGGATATTTGTAAATACGAATATTTATCGAATATACAGATATCTGTCAGATATATAGATATTTGTATCTGAATCTATATTTTTTTAACGTATAAAATATATATATAAACATTTTAATAAAAAAATCAATAATGATCAAATATGATCTAAAACTAAAATTTTAAATCGCACAAAGATGCAAATATACATAATATAAATAAAACAAAATACCAAATCTTCACTTTCTTCTCCACACCAGTCATTTAAATTTAATTTCGTGGATAATTTTACGAACATCGTCAATTCACCTAGAACAACGAAACAAATTGTTAGATTACATATTAAAATAAAATTCGCAAAAAGTTATATATTTCGTGAGTTTTATATTTTTTCATATATTGTAAGATCTCTATAAAATTATCCAATCCATTTGGATTAGAACTAATATCGAATATAAATTAAATATTCAACAATATTAATTATTTTAAAGTATTCGTTATTTTAGTCATCTCATCGTAAATATATTACATATTTAGTTATATATGTTATTTAATAAATGTTTAAATAAAATTAATAATGTTTTTATTTCCAATTTGATCATTAAAATCAATTTTGTATATATACATCTATATATTAACTAAATTTTCTACTTAATACTTACGGATACGAATAGTTCGAATAATTAAATCTACTATTTGTATTTGTATTTAACAAATATCTGATTTCTAATATTTGTATTTGTATCAGCAGATATTTGAATTTTCGGTTCGAATACGAATCAAATACGAATACTTCGAATATTTTATCGAGCCCTAACATTATGAATATATTTTATTTAACGAGTTGGTGACAAAAAACAATTACCAAAATTACGTTTTGTAAATGAATTCTGTATATACGGGGACCGAGGGATGTTGATTGTGTGTGTTGTTTACTTGTATTATAAACACAAATAAAAGAATTATTTATAATAAATATGGACCGGTTGTTTACTTGTGATACTTGCAACTTTGGAACATCCATTACACGGGACATATAAAATAAAATACGCATTTATCGATACATATTAAGATTTGGTTAATTGATGATGTCGAGTGTGATGGAAATCATAAGATTAAGAAATATTATTTTTTATTTTGAACCTTCCTAGGACATGAATCTCAAATTTGCATAAATTTCTTTCTCTCATTCCAACCAAACATTCACCGATTATATCGTTTAAACAATATTTCATTTTTTTCTCTCATTATAACTCGTGAATCACTTATTATATAACTTTTTATAAATTTTACCAAACGCATTAATTGTATTGTTTTTTTTTCTTATGAAATCCAACATCAAATATTCTTCAATAGACTAAAGTTCCAATTTTTTAAAATTCTTCAAATGTCCTTGAAATAAAATATGTAATTAGGTGTGAAGTTATAACTAATAAACCTCGATCACTTTTACATTCAAATCACTTCTACACACTATAAAAAATACCAAGTCATTTATATAAATAACGAGAAATGGTTGTATAGCTCATAATGATATAATAATATTGCTATGGATACATAACATGAAAGCCAAACTCTATTACAAACAAACAAACCAAACAATCAAATTAAAGGAAACAAAAATTAAAAGAATAATCTAAGATAAATAAATATGCCCCCAATCCTCCATCCAAAATTACACAGCCAAAACTGCGGCGCACAATACAACCGCTACGGATCCAAATACTGTGTATCTGTTAGAAACGGCGCCGCTCATAGCGGGACCAGGAGCATTTGCCGGCGGATTCGAGATCGAAGACGGAGTGACAGACGGCGAGTCGGCGGTAGGAGAAACAGCTTGGGGTGGTGACGGAGGCGAGCTGACTGAGGATTCCGGCGCCGGTGTAATCGCGGGTGTTGGAGAAGTTGCCGGTGTAGGTGTCTTCTTCGGGGAAGGAGCGGGAGAAATCCTCCTTCCGCCGCCGCTGGACGGAGCCGGAGCAGGCGACTGAGCCACCACGGAGGAAGAGATCAAGAGACTGGTGAGAAGTAGAAACCCTAGGAATTTAGAGATAGACATCGCCATTTCTAGAGAGAGCTTATAAATATATTCACTCTTGGATCTGGGGCTGAGAGGTTTTCGAGTGTGGTGCGGATGGAGGAAGAGGGTGAGAGAGGGGAATATATAGGGGAAGAAGTGGGGTCCACAGAAAGTGAGAAATGTTGACCGTTGGAAGTAGGGAAATCTAACGGTGGAGAACATGGTTGATGGGCCAGCTAGAAAAAACGCGGTCGGGACATCCCAGATCACGGCACTAACGGCTCTTAGACAGCTGTAGTGACTGCATCTTGTACGTACACGTGGCTATTCATGATACGTACGATGGAAAAAGGGAATCTGACCATTACACCAACGGTCGATTTATATGGAAATTTTATAATTGAATTCTGATCTCACGCGGCGACTGGTGGGGTCGGGTCTTCCTTCTGGAATCACTTTATTTTTTCCTGTTCTTTTTTCTTTTTCTATTACAATATAATATATATAAATTAATTAATAAAATGGTGAATATTTAAAAGATACATTTTATATAAATTTGATTAGAACCATTTTTATATATTAATCGAATGAATTTATTATAAATAATTTATTTCAGAACTGTCTTTGTAACCTTTAATGAATATAAACACATCTAGATTTCTACCGTGTTGAAAACATATAACAAATCAGTTGAAAATTCCAAATACGAAGTTTACGTGTTCCATGGAGATTATTCCGTGTTATAACACAATTCAAACGTAACAAAGAAACCTAAAGAAAAGTAAAAAGAAAAAAGAAAGAAAGAAAAAAGAAAGAAAGAAGGATTCTTATAACATTGAAATTGATCTTATGTTTAATTTGGATTACAACAGGATTATGTTGCAGAATCAGTAAGAATCAAATGTAAAAATCAGAAAAACGAAGGCTTTTTTCTGTCAGTATATTGGGCAAGAAGAGTAAATGTATGGTATATATCCAGGCTAAGCGTCCGTCTTCTCAACTAGGTCGCCGTTGAACTTCAAGCCATACATATGACCCATCTTAGTCCTCTTCGTTTCGAGGTATCTCTTGTTCTCCTTCGTGATCAGACTGAGGAGAGGAACTCGACCCACTATGGTCAGCCCGTAACCCTTTAACCCCACGTACTTTGCCGGATTATTTGTCATCAGTTTCATCGTCCTCACGCCCAAATCCCTCAGCATCTGTATGCGTTTGATGAACCAGGTGAAGATGGTGTTTTGACCACTAGAATATGTAATTCAGTAAAGGGTTTTACTCTTTTTACCTGGGCACCAATTCCATATTCTCTTGAATCGACAGGAAGGCCGAGATCTTCGTTGGCTTCCACAGTGTCACGTCCAGCATCTTGCAAATTGTAAGCTCGCAGCTTGTGGCCTAAACCGATTCCTCTTCCTTCGTGGCCACGTAGGTAGATCAACACACCTCGCCCTATAGATTCGATCTGCTGCATTGCAAGAGAGAGCTGATTCCCACAGTCGCACCTTTGTGATCCAAATATGTCCCCTGTGAGACACTCTGAGTGAACCCTTACAAGAACCTCTTGCCCATCACCTATCTCACCCTATGTGAACACCAAACAGATCACATCTAAGTGAAAGAATTTACGAATACATGAACATCACGCCAGTATATCTTTTCTTTCATATGATAAGAGAACTATCAGTATTGCTCACCTTAACCATTGCTATGTGCTCTATGCCATCTAATATGGATCTGTAGCAATAAGCTGTGAACGGCCCCCACATTGTTGGGATCCGAGCTGCAGAAGAACGTTCTACCAATTTATCTCTTTTCCTCCTATACCTGTCAATGCGATTAAACGAAAGCTCGGCTTTTTTAGCTTCAAGAGAGGTCAAGCATAATAAAACAACCGAAAGGGGATGTAATGAGATTAACATCCAATGTATAAGGGCAATGGTATGATGGCTTGTCACGTTCATGGATGATTTGCACAAAAGGAATTAGCTTTCGCAATACCACCTTTCAAAAAGTTTCAGTACTTACCGAATCAAATCTGCAATCGATACAATTTTCAAGTTGTTCTCTGCAGCAAATTCACGAAGTTTTGGTAACCTAGCCATGGAGCCATCATCGTCAACAATTTCACAAAGAACTCCAACAGGATCCAGTCCAGCTAAAACAGAGAGATCAACAGATGCTTCAGTGTGTCCAGCCCTTTTCAAAACCCCACCTTCTCGATACTTGAGAGGGAAGATATGACCAGGGCGGTTGAAATCTTCTGGCTTTGAATCTCTTGCTGCAAGGGCTTGTATTGTTGTTGCCCTGTCACGAGCTGATACCCCTGTCGTAGTACCATGTTTTGCATCCTTTGAAACAAAAGTACAAGCAACATATCAGATTTTCACAAGCACCTATAATGAAACATATATACGTATATGTTTTCGAGATAATACTCACCACAGTCACTGTGAACGCTGTACAGAGCTTTTCCTCGTTTTCTCTTTCGTTTACCATTAGAGGAAGTTGCAATCTCTGAAGGTCTTCTTCTTTCATGCTCACACAAACTATTCCTGTTCCATGTTTCACAATAAAAGCCATAGCCTCAGGTGTTGCCAACTGAGCCGCCATTACCAAATCCCCCTCGTTTTCCCTATCTTCATCATCTACAACTACCACAAGCTGCACCATTGCAACCAGTCAAAGGTTTTTCTTTCAGATCAAGACTGTCGGAAAGAAAAAAGGAAGAAGAAAGGGAAGGGAAAAAACAAACCTTTCCTTGGCGGATATCTTCAATTGCCTCAGGGATTGAAGAAAAACCTTCTGTTGGTGAGTCTAAATCAAACTCATCATCGTCAGATGCAAATCCATTAGCTGCAGCAGCAGTATCAGCCGCAAGTGTTCCAAGGGCAACTGCCTCAGGTCGCAACGCTTTGACCTGATCACCATTAACAGCCCCGTTTGAGAGAGAATCGCCGCCATTGACATATGACAACAGATCACCTTCACCAGATACCACAGCAGCCTTAACTTTTCCAGCGGTTTTAATGCCGAAGGATGAGTTATGCCTAAGGCCAATGGACGGGAAACCAATACGTTGTACTCCATGGAACAGCGTGTAGCTTTTGTTTAGTCTGTACAGGATCAGAAATCAATATAGCCTCTTAAGCAGTATTCTTTGATCGTCCATGATGCATATCAAATGCAAACCAATATGATCTAAAGTGAAAAGAAAAATCGCAGAAGCGCCTTGTAGGCAGAACATACAAGAAATATGACACGTTTGATGCTAATAGGAAACTGTATAATATCTCATAAAGGCAACGATATAAGATTCAAGACTTTCTCATATGTCCAAACTAGAAGCCATGATCCTCCATGAAATTCCATCTCATGGATAACGCATCATGGAATCTAGCTGAAACCACGAAGAACCCATTTCGAATAAGTACATATATTCCTCCAAATCACATCCAAAGAACAGCATCAAGACGACCAAAAGGACAAATACGTGACAGAAAATCTACATGAGACAGAAGAATATGTCATTGAAAGAGCCCAGGAAATGTAAACGGAATATGAGCAGCAAAACCTCACCAACCAGATGAAGGGAAAATTGGGGAAAAACAAAAGACAAAAGGCTTTAGGGAAAAAAAACTAACCTAGGGTGCGATAGCGTCCTGGTGGAAGGAGACGAAGAAGAAGGAGATGAGACATTGATCGACGCCATTTCTCTTCCCCACAACAAATTAAGAACGACCCTCTAGGTAGAATCGGAAATTTCGGGAAACCCACTTCGTCTCCGATGAATACAAAGCGGAAATGATTGGGAGGATCGGCTTATGAAGGCGTAGGAGAAGGAGGAGAAACTGCGGCGAAGCGTGAGAGAAGAATGATTCGTTGACGATGACGATGGTGATTAGCGAAGCACAAGTTGGAAGAAAGAGAAGAACAATGGAGAAGGATCTTGGGGTGTTGAAATCGATGAATCGGAGATTTGGTGAGGATAAGACTCTCTCCGGTTCGTTCCCTTTTCCTCACTTCCCGTACGCCGACTCTTATAGACTTCTTCACTTTCTCAAGGAAAATTATTTTCTACTTTGTCATTAGAAAATAAAAAATCATTAGTAGAAACAATTATTTGTTTAAATAGTTATAGTTTATTTCTAAATTTTCTTTAAATTTGTTAAAAGTCATTATAAAATAATTTAATAAAATGTTATCTTAAAGCATTCGAATTTAATATTAATATTTTTTTGGATCCTCAATTTTATCTGAAAAATAAGAAGTTCAGATAAAACACAATAAAATTTAAACGTTTTAAAACAATATTCTATTAATTTATAAAGTTTTTTACAGTAAATTATGATAAAACAGATTTCGTAAAATTAAAAGATGGTTTTGAGATTTTCAAATAATTTAGTTTTACTTATATATTTATAAACTTTGTCATATGGATAAAATTCGAAATCTTTAAGTTGATTGGTTTTGTTAATTTTTCTGAATTTTAATCAACAGTCATTTGTTTTCGCTTTTTATTAGTTTAAAGAAAAATGTCTGGATGTGAAATAAATGAAAGTAATATATATAAAAAATTTATTTTTGTGTGGTTATGGTGTTGGTCAAAAACCAAAATTATACCAACACAGAAAATGAAGTGACCTGATCTGAAACGTGGAGGAGGCAGAATAAGGCCCTTGAAAAGTGTTGAAACATTATTTTAAGGGCATGAATATGAATTAACGGATTTTGTCTTACCAAATTCTATGATATTAATCGTTTATTTGGTGAACATATTCGAACGTACTTGTATAATTCTATTATATATATGTGTGTTACAACTTGATCGACGTTATAAATAAATATCCATCACCTTGTTCTAAGATATTAATTCAGCGCACATAATATAAAATTATTTACATAAAAGAAGAAACATATTGATTGTGTGTATGGTGTCAAGATGATGTCGGGCCATGTGAGGATGGAAGTCATTTTTTGTCCACAATAAATATATGAAAATTTTATTATATTATAAAAAATATTATTTAAATTTCGAGAGGTAGAGCTTTTACATCCCATTGGAACCACCCATTTACCTTCAATGCTTGATTATGTGGTGATAAGAGATATATACAAATGTACTCATCTATCGTTTGACCAATTTAATGGTCTAAAATTAATTATAATTTAAATAAAACCTGATACAACTAAATATTTTTTTTTATCGCAAGTAGATATTTTTCATTTCCCAACAAGTGTTCCTATGAGTTATATATACAATGTCAATACGAGGATCCATTCGATCAACTCACAAAGTAATCTCAGTTATCTAAGTATTTTCTAACTGTTACATTTGTATATTTATTATTTATTCTTCGTATGAATTGAGATCTTTTGTTTGAAATATACACTATAAGAAATTGATGATTTAGAAACCGAAAATTCTGTCTTTAATATGTCCTTAAACAAATTTAGGGACGAGAACAGTTGTCCACAAACGCGCGTCGCAAAAATAAAAACGTTTGTAATCCGTCCGTAAATACCGACAGTAAAATAAGTCCGTAATCCGTCCGTAAATACAGACAGTAAAATAAGTCTATAACCCGTCTAGTAACTACGGACTGCAAAGACGTCCGCAACTCGACGGGAAACCCGACCAACTTACGTACAGGGAAAGGCCGCGAATTTGCGGACGGCCTCCGGACGGAATGTACCGTCTGGAAATATCTTTTTGATAAAAAAAATAAAAATTTCAATTACGATTTATAAATTTGAAATTAATATTAATTAATTCGTGTTTTTATATCATTAACATATATTTACAGATTTATTGGTGGTACTTCCGAAATATCAAATTAAAGTGTTTCCACGTCTCACCATTTGAGGGATGACATATTTCTCCGTCACGACTTGAATGCTCAACATACCATCTCATGTCGTTTGCGGTCTTCTCAGATTGTTAATTGGTATTCTCAAATTGATACAATCTTTTAATCCTGTATGTGATTGGTAAATACCACATACGTTGATACAACACCGATTTTCCATTCATTGTCAAATAAAATCGATCTTTTCCACAAAATCGACAATTGCTCAAATCTGATGTTTCTTTCCAAAAATTCATCCAGTTGTCTTGGCAAACATTATGACAATAAATCCAATGATCTCGTCTTTTTGGTTTCATAATATGACTCAACTGCATTATTATATTCAGACAAATAATCTCTTACTAATTGCGATATAGAATCCATGCAATTCTCAGAAAGATTATTTTCAGTCTTCAAATTCCGTCCTTAATCTATCTCTAATCTGTCCGGAAATTTAGGGGCAGATTGTTCAATCTGTAAATTTCGTTTGGAATTTCCAAATTTCTAGTATTGATACATAATTATTTTTAAAAATAATAAATAATAATGAGCTAAAACTTAACTATAATCAAAGGTATAACTTATAGTCCTACCAAATATCAGTAACTCCTCATGTATAAGTGACACAATACAATGTGGTAGGAGGTGATGACAAAACGAGAGATGGTAAAAGAAATTTGACTGAGAAAGAAAATAGTGAGAAGGAGACTCGGTTGAGAAAGCGTGAGGTCTAAGAATTTATGATTATAGTAACCTAAGTTTATGTTAATGTAATTAAATAAAAAGAAACATTTGTATTGCCGACAAATTTCAACCGAAGGAGAGAAGAAAAAAGGAAAATGAGAAAAGAGTAAAAAAAGGTGAATGGGGATTCATCAATTTTTTATCATGTTCTATTCGTGGGTGAATTCTAATTGAGATGTTAGTATAACTCGTAATTCCTCGAGTAATCGGAGAAGCTAAGACGATAATCTTTTCTAATCCCAATTTCGGTTTTGTTATTGTTTTGTGGAGAAGATTCTACATTTAAAATGATGCATGACACAGTAGGAGTTTTAGGATCATAATTGGAAATTGAGACGTTACAAGTGAAGATTGGATTAAACCTTCGAATTTTCATGTGATGATTGATAATATGTGTATCAATTGCTTAAGTGATTAGAGATGATATAGATAATTGTCGTTCGACCAAGTGTTGGGGTCGTAGAAAATCGATATTTTGGGTTCGATGTTAAAGTCGGGTGAACATATTGTATAGTATGCTCGATCGAGTGATTTCAAACTAAAACCTTTGGAAGAAGGCGTGTGTGAGCGTGTCAGTGAGAGTTGTCACATGAGGAGTATCAGGCCAACGACGTTAGTATTGTGACACTTGGATTAGAGCCGACGTCGTACCGTGCTGGGATTATGGTAACCTTACGAGTGATGAAACGTTGTTGTTAGTCAGATCAATAGATCTGCCTGCATCGTTACTGTGTTGTTGGATTTGTGGTAACCTTTCGAGTGACGGAGCGTTGCATGATACTGATGGCTAGGGTTAGGGGTGTAAAAAACAGCCCGAGCCCGCGGGCCACCCGAAGCCCGCCCGAAAATACGCGGGCTCGGGCTGTGAAATTGACGGCCCCAATGGAACCGGGCCTTCGGGCTCGGGCCGACTAAGAATCCTGTTCTATTCGGGCCCGGCCCGTCGGGCTTCGGGCCGGGCCGGGCGGCTCGATCGTGACTAATTAGGGTTTTCTCCAGACGAGACCCTTGTGCTTGCCTGCTGTTTCTTCGTTTGTCTGCCTATCTCTCTCGTTTTTTTCAGAAAATTTGCGTTGCGGCCGAGCTTCAGCATCCATTCGGCCGAGCTTCAGCATCCAGCTGGCCGAGCTTCAGCGAGAATTGCGTGTTGGACCCGAACCTTTTCAGAGAAGTTATGGATTACAAAGTAGCTGAGCATCAGCAAAGAAGAAACTTGCAGGAGCTGGTTTAGGTAAACAATAAATGATCAACTTTCTGAACATGTGAACATTCGTAGGTGTAGTATTCACTTCGATACGATGAAAAAAAATAGATTGATTAGAAAATCTCAAACCCTGCATTAGGGTTCATCAGAGTGTTGATTTATATTGCATCTCCTTGGTTGCTAGGAGAGATTTTGTTATTGATTAGGATTTAGGGCCTGTTATTGATTGTGTAGGAATGTGTATATTGATTCATGTATTACAATGTGGCAGAAAGTTAGGATTTAGGGTCTGTTATTGATTGTGTAGGAATGTGGTAGAAAGTTAGGATTTGTTATTGATTGTGTAGGAATTTGTTAGGAATTGTGTAGGAATTTGTTAGTGCAGAAGGATTTGAGTCGTTAGTAAACTTAGGATTTTAGGAATTTGTTAGGAATTGTGTAGGAATTGTGTAAAAGGATCTGAGTCGTTAGTAAAATTAGGATTTAGGGTCTGTAAAATTAGTATCTGACTATATTTTTATTGCAGATTGCAAATGGACGATAATTTTCGTTATGCTCAACAAACGATAGAAGATCATGACGACGGAGACGATCAACCTACTCCTCAAGTAAGTGGTTCTAACAAAAGGAAAAGGTCTGATGTTTGGGCACATTTGATTACTATAAATAATACTCAAGCCAAATGCAAATATTGTGATAAAGTGTTATCCGCAATATCAAGTAAGGGTACATCTCATTTGAAACGTCATGTGGATAATTGCAAGTGTAGACCTAGAACCAACAATCTATTGGAAATGTTGATTGATTTTGATGGAAAGGTGAGGGCAAAGAAACTAGATCAGCTCACTTTTTGCCATTCTCATTCATTGAGTACCCGATGATTAGAGAGTTGATTTATTATCTAAATCCGGATGTGAAATTTATATGTAGAAATACTCTGATGGCTGATTGTTTGCAATTGTATGAGCGTGAGAAACAGTTGCTGAAAACTGAATTAGGAATGGTTCGTAGTAGAATTTATTTAACTACGGATCTTTGGACCGCAATAAGCCATGAGATACATATGTGTGTAACAGCACATTATGTTGATAAAAATTGGCATTTGGCTAGTAAGATATTGTCTTTCACGACTATACCTCCTCCGCATACTGGACTAGAAATGTCGAACAAGATAATCGCTTGTTTGAAGGATTGGGGTATTGAGGATAAAGTGTTTTCGATTACCGTAGATAATGCTACAGCTAATGATAGTTTGATGTCCATCTTAAAACATCACATGCAACCACAAAATTTGTTGATGTGTAAGGGATAACACTTTCATGTAAGATGTAGTGCACATATATTGAATCTTATTGTGCAAAGTGGATTAAAAGTGATTGAAGGTGCATTGCAAAAGATTAGAGAAAGTGTGAAATATTTAAAAGGATCTGAGTCGAGGATGAGGATATTTAAGGAATGTGCAGAACAACATGGAATTGAAATTGGGGTTTCTTTATCTATGGATGTTAACACTCGTTGGAATTCAACTCATGTTATGCTTGATAGTGCTCTGAAGTGTCGGAATGTTTTTGTTAGTCTTGCCTTGATTGATAACAATTATAAGTGGTGTCCAACGAACGAAGAATGGAATAGAGGGGAGAAGATACGAGATTTTTTAAAACCGTTTATGGATATTACTACTCTGATTTTGGGATCAACTTATCCAACTGCCAACATGTATTTTATGAAGATTTGGAAAATTGAAATGCTTTTGAGAAAGTATAGGGAGAATGAAGATGAAGTCTTAAAGAAGATGGCTGAAAAGATGCAAGCCAAATTTGATAAATATTGGGATAGTTATAGTACCATTCTCTCAATGTCAGCTGTTCTCGATCCGAGAATGAAAATGCAATTACTGAAATATTGCTACCATTCCCTTGATGAGAACACAAGTCAGACGAAAATTGATGAAGTTCGAAGTAAGATGTTTTCGCTTTATGAAGAATACAAAATCAAATTTGGAGTTCCTACATCTTCGACATCCTCTCAAAACACCAGCAAGAAAACGACCAAAGCCTGTAGTTCGAGTTATTTTGATGTAAGTTGTTTCTTTTATATTCATCATTTAATATTTAGTTTCTTTATATAAATTTTTTATTATTTATATTTATAGGATATTGCTGATTTCGACGACAAAGTACCGTCTTCAGATGATGGATTAGGATCAGGTTTGGATATATATCTAAGAGATCCTAAGATACATGTGCAACGAAATTCGGATTTGGATGTCTTGCATTTTTGGAAGTCTGAAATGTATGATAAAGAACTATCGTTAATGGCGTCCGATATTTTAAGCATTCCTATTACCACGGTTGTTTCCGAGTCTTCATTTAGTGCTGGTTCGAGGGTGCTTAACAAATATCGAAGCCGCTTGTTGGCTTCTAATGTTCAGGCGTTAATTTGTACTCGTTCATGGCTATTTGGTTATTCCAAAGTTAGTAAGTATCTACTTATTATTTGATTTTTATATCGTTCATTATTTGATTTCGTATCATTTATTCATTGTCTTGTTAAACAATTACAGGTACTACTAACTTGACTACTTCTTCTAGAGTTGCCACCACGACAATAGCTACAACGGAGGAAGATATGCAAGTTCATATGTTTGAATGTTGAAGTTTCAGAATGTGTTGTTTCGTTGATTATCTAATGTTTCTATTTTTATGTTAGTTAGACAATTTAAGGATTTCGTAACGTTTTTAATGTAATTCAGAACATTTTAGTTAATGAAAATATATTTCAGATACGATTTTTACGTTAGCCCGTGGGCTGCCCGAAGCCCGCCCGAAACCCGTCGGGCCGGGCCACGGGCCTCACCATTTCGGCCTGTTTGATTTCGGGACGGGCCGAACCCGAAAGCACCGGGACGAAACGGGCTCGGGCCGGGTTCGGGCCGGGCCGGCCCGATTTACACTCCTAGCTAGGGTACGTTGTAACCTTGCGAGATCTTCAGTATGTTGGGGTCCTTCGGACTTTTCGAGTTTATGCATGAGTTAGAGTCTTGTGGACTCTGTGAATTATGATCTGGTGTGGTACTAGTCTTAGGCATAGGACAATCAGTCGGGTTGGGTAGACTTGTCTGCATGTCGTTAATGTGATGATATCGTTATTTTATGTTATTTAGTTAAGAGTGGGAGAATATATGACACAGAGTACGTACACATATTGGTCTCATTGAGTGTGTTTTTCGTACTCACCTTATTTGTGGGTTGTTGTGGATGAACATTATATAACGAAAAAAAACAAGTATGAGATTGAGCTTTGTATTAGAGCTCATAGCGGATTGATGAGAGAGACGTGCAAAAAATGTGATAAGCTTTATTTTACATTTTTATTTATTTTGTATTTTTATTTATTGTCACTATAATTTTATGTATTTTATTTTTTTATATGGTTTGGACTATTTTTCTTTCGGAATCAAATAATTATTTTGTTTTATAAATATGTTTCAACGATAATATATGTGGTCATCTCTTGGTGGTGATGGTGGACATTCTTAGTCTCGAGATAATTCTGGAATGAGAGTGTTACAGAAAAAGATGACGAGAACATTGAAGGTGAAAAAGACGACGAACAAAAGAAGTTGAGAAGCCTAATTTCATGAAATCGATATAGTCGTTGGATGTTTGCCAATTGACTCGATTTTTGCAAATTGGCATTTTAGATGTTTGCTCTTTAGGCAGACTCAACAACCTCTTAAATGATGCAATTTACTTTTTTTTAATGTTGAACCAAAACAACATTATTTTGAAAATAAAAAACAATATTATTTTGGTTTATTTTTTTAAAAAATATTATGATTATCACCCTCGTTTTTATCACCATCCACGTCCTCACGCCGTCTAATCTCTTTCTCGCCACATCTCTTAATTTTTCTCCGTCTTCCACCACACTATCACATATATAACCAATATTTTAAAAATCTTTATACGCGAACTGAACAATCGATGAAAGTCTAACGTTTAGATTGATTAATCGTGATCGACATTAGACACTTTTCGTTTTAAAATTTTCTTTAGTTATTGCATAAATTTTATTTTTATATATTTTTAAGTTTTGAATATAAAATAATAATTTATTAAATCGATTTGAATTTTATATTTTATAAAATATCAAATGAATTTTTGTATATATATTTTCAATTCAAATATACTATCGATCATGGATGCTCGTCGGACGGTTATACGAGAATGAGGAATAATTGGACCAGACTTTTAGAATAGTACATTTCAACTAAATACTTTAGAATATATGAATTTTTAAAATTTTTAAAATTGTTAGATTTTTCTATTGTTTTATATTGTTTTATAAAATTTTTAAAAATATATGAATTTTTATATTGTTTTACTCAATGGGCACTCCGGAGTGCCCGTTGAGAAATAGAGATTGTATTTAAATTATGTATGCAGCTGTTGTAACTTGTAATAAGCGTCAAGATTAGAGTCGATTCAATAAAAAAACGTTGGAAAAGAGATCATATGCCATAAAATTAAAATATGTCTTTTTTTATTTTTTAATATACAATTATTCTAAATATTAATTATTTTTTTGAAAATAATATTGAGTCATCTGTTCAAATACTCTGAGCCACCCCTGGTCAAGACTAGGGGTGTAACATGAGCTGGCTCGGCTCAGCTCGCCTTGAGCTCGCCAAAAAACGAGCTGGCTCAGCTCGGCTCGTTTTTTAAACGAGCTGGAAAATCTCAACTCAGCTCGGCTCGCCTCTAGCTCGCCAAAAAACGAGCTGGCTCGCGAGCCAGACTATTTAATTATTTTAAATTAGTTGTAATATCATATATGATAAACATATCAAACGAAACAAATAAAATATCGAAAATATGAAAACATTAATTCAACCATAATGTTATAAAATATCATTGTACTAAATAAAAAATAACCTTCTCGAATAAAAAGTATAAAATATCATTGTACTAAATTTGACCGTTCGTAACTTTACTAAATTGTTTCTTTATTTTGTTATATTAATTATTAGAAAAAAGAAAAATAAATTATAATAGTATACTATATTTAAACAATATATTATGTTTTATTAAATACAATATTATATATAATACACAAAAATAGAAAATATTTTATTTTCGTACATAATTTTTTTTCAGTTCACGAACCAACTCGTCTAAACTCGAACTCGTTTTTGGGTTCGGCTTCGAGCCAGACGGGGAGTGGGTTTGAGCAGCCCAGCTCATTTTACACCTCCAGTCAAGACCATTCACTGCATCACTCCTCTCCCTTCCCCCTTCGCTCTCTCTCCATCACCACCGCATCCTTCCTAGCCTCTCTCACCTCCGCCGAAGATCTTCGCCACTTTCTGTCTCTCTCCCCTCTCTCTCCGTCGTCCGATCCCTCTCCTTCAAACCCGCTTCCATCTCTTCCTTTCCTCTGCTCAAACCCACTCCCCGTCTCTCCCAACGCATCTCTGCAACTTCCCAAAATGGCCCCGCTCCTCCGCCGGCTCAGGGTGCTAAAATCCTTCCTTTGATCCTCTCCGTTGTCGTCGGTCTCGTACTTCGCTTTGCAGTTCCTATACCAGAGGGTATCACGCCGCAAGGTTGGCAATTGCTCTCGATCATCCTCTCCACCATCGCCTCAGCCCTCATTCAGTCGGCGCATGGGCTTTCATCGGCCTCACCACGCTGATCGTGATTTCCTTCTTCTTCGCTCGTGGGTTCATCAAAACAGGGCTCGGGGACAGAATCTCCACCTTTTTCGTGAAGTGGCTCGGTAAGAGCACTCTCGGTCTGTCTTATGGTCTGACTTTCAGTGAGGCCATGATTGCTCCGGTGATGCTCAGCACGACGGCGAGGGCTGGTGGCATTTTCTTGCCAATCATTAAGTCGTTGTCAGTCTCGGCGGGGAGTAAACCGGGGGATTCGTCATCGAGGAAATTGGGTTCTTATCTGATCTAGTCTCAGTTTCAGGTCAGTGTTGGTTATGCGACTGATTTGATATTAGTCGTTTTTAACAGAGTTAATCTAGTATTAGATTGGTTAGCTCCGACTAGTGTCTGGACGTTAGCTGACGGAATCAATGCATAGGTTCTGATGATTTGGGTGTTTTGATGTTATGATAAATTGTCGTGTTAGAAATATGAACTTTGAACTCCTAATATTCGATAATATTAAACTTTAAAATTTAGTTTTTGGATGTATCAGAACCTTTTCAAAAGGGATTCTATTGGTCCATGCTTTTTAAAGATGTTCACCAATATGTCTCTTCTTGTGACATGTCAGAGAATAGGGAACATCTCTAAACACAATGAAATATCTTAGCAGTACATTCTAGAGGTTGAACAGTTCGATGTTTGAGGCGTAGATTTCATGGGTCCATTCCCATCTTTATGCAGGAATCTCTACATTTTGGAAGTAGTGGATTATGTGACCAAATGGATGGAAGCAAATGCAAGCCCCATGAATGATTCAAAGGTGGTTGTGAAACTCTTCAAACGAACCATCTATCCTCGTTTCGGTGTCTCGAGAGTTGTCATTGAGTGACGGGGATAAACATTTCATTAATCGGGCAATCAAGATACTGCTAAAGAAATACGGGGTGAGACACAAGATTGCCACACCTTATCACCCTAGACCAACAGACAAGTAGAGATCTCCAACAGAGAGATCAAAACCATCCTCGAGATGATCGTTTCCAAATCCCGCAAGGATTGCTCTCTCAAGCTCGATGATGCAGTTTGGGTTTATAGGTCAACCTTCAAGACCCCGATAGGCATGATTCCGTTTAAGTTGGTCTATGGCAAGGCCTGTCACCTATCCGTTGAGCTGGAACACAAGGTATACTTCGATTACAAGACTGCAACCGAGAAATAGGTTCTACAACTTCGCCATTTGGAGGAATGGTGTCTTGATGCCTACGAGAACGCCAAAATCTACAAGGAACGCACAAAGAAATGGCACGACCGTCACATCCTCCATCGATCCTTCAAGGAAAGGGATCTCGTTCTGCTATTCAACCTTCGATAGAACTCTTTCTTAGGAAGTTGAAATCGCGTTGGTCCGGACCATTCAAGATTGTGTCATTTCTTCCCACGAAACGATCGAGTTGGATGATATTAAGGGAAACACATTCAAGGTCAACACACAACGTCTAAAGCTCTACAACATTGAAAACACGACGAACGAGTAGAGTATCTCGATCAAGGTCTCGATCAAGCTCAAAACCTATAAACAAGCGTTTAAACCGAAAAAATTTTCGGGAGGCAATCCAGATTTTATATCCTTTTATTTTCTTTTATTATTTTATTTTCGTGCATAATATCACGCTCGACCGGGCGTATTCTTCTACGAGCGACCGTGCGATCACTCTCAACTCGGGCATTTCTCAAACACAAGCCCGATCGAGATAAAAATCGAGATTTCGAACCACATGTCCAAAACATACCAACGCCCGACCGCTGTTATTGCTAAACCAGCCACAATACCGCGCCATTCCTCTTGATTCGTCATCGGAAACACGCCAAAACATCGACCCACTATAACCTCACCACAAAACCATCATCGCTCTCCATCTCGAAATCCCGACTCTTCGTCTCTCTTATTTCTCTCTTATTTTTGTTGATTTCGCTGCGAAAACAAGGTATTTGTTTCATTCTCTACCTATTACATGGTTCCTATGTTGATTTGCTCTGAAGTAGGCTAGACACTACAAGAAAATCAGGTTTTAGGGATTGAAAAATCCGTCCCTAATCCGTCCCTAAACAGATTTAGGGACGGATTAGGGACGACCCGCGGTAGTCCCAATCGCGCGTCTCCAAATGCTATCCGTCCCCAATCCGTTCCTAATTAGGGACAGAAATTTCAGTCCCCAATCCATCCCCAAACAGTCCCGGGATTGGGAATGAACCGGTTTCCGTCTCTAAATATTAGAGACGGATCACAGAATCCGTCCCTAATTTTTTTTAAAATAAAAAAAAACAAAATTTTAAAAAGTTCGATTACATTAAAAGATAAAAATTAGTACATAAAAATAATTACAAACCATACATATAACCAACATTTTTAATCCTAAGCCATTCCGATTAGTCGTGGTCGGAATCACTGTTCTGAACTGCATCCCAATCGATGTTAGGAATTTGCGCTTTCATCATGCGCAGAAGCTTATCCATACGCCTATCTGATCGTTCAGCATGATTTCATGATAGTTTAGCCTCCTTTTTCTTTACCTTTGGATGAAGTTGAATGTTTTGAGGCCATTGCTCCAAGTCCGAAAATACGACCTTTGTATGGCGTAACTTGTTGTAAAACAAATATTGAGAATTAATAACATTTATAAATAGTGAAATTAGATCATAGTAGAATGTCATTATTACCTCGAGATACAACTCGTTGTACTCTTCCTGACTAAGAGTAGTTTGTGAGCCGTCTTCTCTCGGGAGAATTTGCGATACTCGCTCCGCTGCCATGTTTTCAATTTCATCGTGAAGGCTTTTGCCTTAGGATCCACCCACGAACCATCTGACTTCTTAACGTGCGTACGTTCCAACAATTCTAGATACGATGGTTCGGATCCCTTCTCTTTCGCCTGAAAAAAATAAAAAAGACATAGTTTAATGAAATATTAATTTTATATAAATGCATAAAAATTGAATAAAGCTCACCAGATCTTCGTATACTTCCGCAAAAGAACGAGATCATGCCGTGTGTACGCTTATCCCATATCCTTCTCTATCAGAACGCCGGGATTTACTTGCTCACTCGCTCTTTGCCTTAAATTCTAGGGAATCCCAATATGTGCACATGTGATCCCAAATATCTTCTGCCATCCATTTGGGTTTTCCTTTTATCTCTCGGTTTGCCCGACATTTACCTACGATAGACTTGAGACGTTTTGCCACATTTCTTTCAAATTTGGACTTTACTAGTCCGGTAAAGGCGGGATTCCAATAAAATTTTTGGTGAAATAATAATAAGCTTATTATATTTAAATTGTAATTTAAATTACTTGATAAAATTAAAAATTGTTTAAAACATACCATAAATGATTTCCACCATTGTTGCTTAATATCTAGATCGGTACGTGTCCAATTGTAACACGGTCGATCATAATCAGCTGTTATCGTAGCTGTTATGTGTCGATTAAGTTGATTATATTCAAACCTACAAATCAAAATGAAAGATAAATTACCATTTAGTTAACTATTCATAATTGAGATTTTAAATTGAGTATACATACCATAGTCAGCCGCTTCCTCGATCAGGGTCTATAAGAGGAAGCTTGCGTCGTTCTTCATCCATTGCTAAAATTTCTTCCTCTGTTAGTTCCTCATATATATCCGGATCGTGATGCAGTACTTGATCTGGTGGTGGTTGCATTTGCGGATAATATGGCATATATTGCCCCGATTGTGTCGATCCAGTGTTACGGAAGAAATTTGGATTCATATAATCATTAAACCCTGAATAAGAATGTCGGAATGAGATGAAAGGTTGCCACTTTCCTCGGATTGAGGGCGGTTTCTCGTTTTACCGCCTCTTCCAACGCGACGCGACATACTGAAATGTGAAATAAAAAATATTATGACACCATCCTCAAACCAATCATCTCAATTTCTAAATTTCAACGTAAATTTCTCAATTTCAAACCAATCAAATCTAGCATCAACACATACTTCTAACATCAACACATAAATAAACAGCTAAATTCCATGTGATTAACCGTAAAATTCCAGCTAACTTAGAACCAATTCCATGCTCATACCTTAAAATTCTAGCTAATTTAGAACCAATTCCAACTAACTTAGAACCAATTCCAACACAAAATCCAGGGGTTCAACACTGAAATTGACAGTATACGAGACCGGCGGCGGCGGTGGGGATGGCGATGGAGGAGGGGAGGGCGGCGCCGAACGGAGGCAGATGCGAACACATTCAATACTGTATTGATGATGTTATCGTGAACGTCGGTAGAATGAAGGCGACGGTGGTAGATGCGAACGTAGGAGGGGAGAGAGCTTCGACCCCCGCGGCGACGGAGGAAGATGCTAACGTGGCGGCGACGGAGGAGGGAGGGGAACGCGGCGGCGACTGAGGAGGGATTTCAGTCAAACGAGCGAGCATGAAGTCTGAGGAGGGATTTCGATAATTTATATTAATTTGGGGACATATACATAAATCTCGTCCCCAATTGGGGACGGTTGCATCAAGCTTGTCCCTAACTGGAGACGAATGAGGCCCATCTCCAATTGGGAACGGCTCATCCGTCCCTAATTGGGGACGGTTCAACCTTCCGTCCCCAATTCCGAGATCGGGAATTGATCAAGAATCGGGATCGGGACGATTGACCGGGACCGGGGCCGAGACGATAGATCGGGATCGGGACGATAGATCCGGATCCGTAAATGTATAATCATTAAGAAATAGAAACAATCATTAAAAATATATAAAAAACAATCCGTAAACGTTTTAACATGATTCATCATCAGATTCACACAATTGTTCCGTCGACTCTTTTGTATCTGATTCAAATTCGTCATCTTCTTTTTCTTCTATATCTTCAAAAAGATCATCTTCATTTCTTTCGTCCATTTCACGCGTATGTTCTTCAACGCGTACATCGTCAATAGAAATAATCTCGGTCATTTTTTGTTGCATTGGCAATTGTTGTTGTTCTGTGTTGTCGATAAATTTTCCCCTCGGAAGTATCTTCATTGCGACACGCCAACCTGAAGATCTTCTAATATGCGGATAGGAAATGTAACAAACTTGATTGGCTTATGACGCAAGAATAAAAGGCTCGTATTTTGCATATCTTTGTGTGGAGTTAACTTCTACAACGCCTAGTTTGTTTACTCTTGTTCCGCGACCGATTATTGGATCGAACCAATCACATCAAAATAACATCACTTTTAAACCGACATAACCTACAAAAAATATCAAAATATGAGTCAGTATCCAAAATGACATACGTGGTAAGGATAACATTGTTTTAAACTTGTTTTCTATACCTGGATATTCTAATTGCAAAATTTCCTTTAAAATCCCATAAAAATCTGGTTCATCAACCGATGAACAATAGCTTTCACCTTTCACACATACACCATAATTCATCGTCGACTTCAATTTCCCATTTTCGTAAGTGTGAAAATTATAACAACGTGTAAAATACATAGGCCAACTCATAACTTTCACAATCGGTCCTTTGACAAGATCTCATAGCCACAACGGGTGATTGCCCATCTCAACCCGCAGTACATGTACAAACTTAGACACATCGTCAGAATGTTATAAAAGTTATTTATGTAAAATTTCATTACTTACATATTGTCTGATCCATGTGGAGAAATATTTTTCTTTAAGTTCTTGGAGTTGAGAATCATCAATGTTCGTATATGTATTCTTCAATATATCATCAAATGTCCTGTATTAAAAGAAACAAAATTCTATAAATATTACAAAAATAAACAAAATTATCATTGTGACGCAGTTTAATTAAACATATGTATGTGCGATATGGAGATCTCGTTGTGATAACCATATATCTTTCGCCTTACCAGCAGATCGACCAATTCCGCAAAATATGTCCGGAACATCTGGTACTGAATATGAATACGTCACACCACCATCAAAACATATGTCTGGATTTCTAGTCCGCGTTTGAACATGTGGCTCGAAGTAGTATGAAGTGAAGTACGATATTTCCTCATTCACGTATTGTTCCACAATTTAACCCTCGAGTCGAGCTTTTTGTTTGGTTTTTTTCTTCAGATGAAACATAAATCGCTCGAACAGATACATCCAACAAATTGAACTGGACCTCCTAGTGCGGCTTCGTGCGGTAAATGAACT
>CM071860.1:2703027-2724001 GCA_036759665.1 Gynandropsis gynandra
TTTGTGTTCCAAGATTGGACTCACCGAGGGTGCTCCATCTTGAGGGGGCGTGTAAAGGGTACATGTATAGGGGTATATACGTCTTTTTGTAATTACATCCTTTATTGTAATTTAGGTCTAATACTCTTGTACATATAGCCGTTTTGGCTTGATTCATCAATTCAATTCAGATTCGAATTCTTCACTATGTGCCTCTCTAACCAAAAGATCACGCAAAAAACAATTAGGAATGCACATCTTGACGAAACAAAAAAACCTAATGCTTATAATATTCACCACAAGCAGATGTGTCGCATGCTTTAAACATTTTCTCAAAGTCAAAATTAGTAGAATACAAGTCCTTTATGTATTCAAAGCCAAGCAACTTAGAATTAAGTGAAATGATCAGATTATGGCGTCTAGACAAAGCAAGCCACAATATTCTTTTTGCCTTGCATATATCGAATTACATTAGGAAATATCTCTATAAATTCAAACCATTTAGCATCCCTTTTGTTCAACTTTTGCGACCCTTAAGATGTTTCAATGCCTCATGATCAGTGTATATAACAAACTCTTTCGGCCAAAGATAATGTTGCTAAGTCTAGAGAGATCTTATCAAAGCATATGACAAGGAGTTCTGCGCTTTTAGTAAGATCTCTCCAAACTTGGCAGTATTATCTTTGGTCAAAAGAGTTTGTCATAGACACTGATCATGAGGCATTGAAACATCTTAAGGGTCAGCAAAAGTTGAACAAAAGACATGCTAAATGGGTTTAATTTATAGAGACATTTCCTTATGTAATTCGATATAAGCAAGGAAAAGAGAATATTATGGCTGATGCTTTGTCTAGATGCCATAATATGATCTTACCCAACATATGACAAGGAGCTTTACGCTTTGGTAAGATCTCTCCAAACTTGACAACATTATCTTTGGCCGAAAGAGTTTGTCATACACACTGATCATGAGGCATTGAAACATCTTAAGACTTGAATTTATAGAGACATTTTCTTATGTAATTCGATATAAGTAAGGCAAAGAGAATATTGTGGCTGATGCTTTGTCTAGACGCCATAATCTGATCATTTCACTTATTCTAAGTTCCTTGGCTTTGAATACATAAAAGACTTGTATTCTACTGATTTTGACTTTGAGAAAATGTTTAAAGCATGCGACACGTCTGCTTGTGGTGAAAGCATGAGGGTTTTTGTTTCGTAAGAACAAGATGTGCACTCCTAATAGTTCTTTGCGTGATCTTTTGGTTAGAGAGACACATAGTGGAGGTCTAATGGGCCACTTTGGAGTTGCCAAGACATTGTTTATTTTGCAGGAATATTTTTACTGGCTTCATATGAAACAAGATGTTGAGCGTGTTTGTTTATGATGCATCACTTGTAAGAAAGCTAAATCTCGACTTCAACCCCATGGTATGTACTCTCCATTACCAATTCCTCATCATCCATGGACTGATATATCAATGGATTTCGTGCTTGGATTGTCTAGGTCCAGAATTGGTAATCTTTGTGGTGGTTGATAGGTTTTCTAAGTTGACTCACTTCATTTCATGCCATAAGACTGATGATGCATCTCACATTGCTTCATTGTTCTTTAAAAAGATTGTTCGAATGCATGGGATGCCTAGGACAATAGTTTCTGATCGTGTAATTCTTGAGTTACTTCTGGAAAACGTTGTGGTTTAAGCTAGGAACTAAGCTTTTGTTCTCAATAACATGCCACCCTCAAATTGATGGATAAACTGAAGTTGTGAACCATACTATGTCTGTTTTGCTTCGTTCTTTAGTGAAAAGAATTTAAAATCATGGGAAGGTTGTTTGTCTCACATTGATTTTGCATACAATAGATCTGTACACTCAGCTACTAAATTCTCTCCATTTGAAAGTGGTTATGGATTCAATCCACTCACTCTATTGGATTTGTCTCCTTTACCATCTAGTAAATATTCTGATATTGATGGAAAGAGAAAAGTTGAGCTTGTGAAACAGATTCATGAAAGGGCTAAATTGCATATTAGGGAAAGGACTAAGCAATACTTGAAGCATACGAACAAAGGGCGAAAAAAGTTGTCTTCAAACCAGGAGATATGGTTTGAGTCCATATGCGAAAAGAGCGATTTACAAACCACCGTAAGTCTAAGTTGATGCCGTGAGGAATTGGCCCATTCAAAGTCCTTAAAAAGATCAACAACAATGCTTACCAAATTGAGCTTCCAAGTGAGTTTCAAATCAGTTCTACATTCAATGTTTCTGATTTGTCTCCTTGTATTGCAGATGAGCCAGATTTGTGGTCAAATCTTTCTCACGAAGAGGAGAATGATGAGGGCATCGTAAAAAGCACACTTGGATTTGAATTGGAAAAAACACAAGTTGGAAGTAAAATTGAAGAAGAACTGAATGTTGATAAGCAAAATTTTGAGCTAATTGGTCCAATTACAAGGCTAGAGCTAAGAAACTTCAAGCTTTGTGTACTGAGCATATTTTTGGCATTTTGGTGGCAACATTTGAAGAAAACCAAAGTGGACCACATCAATTACATCACCAAGTTTTAGTCCATCTAATTTCAACCAATATTGAGCATAGATGAAGCTTCAAATTGCAAGAAGAGAGTGTTGGACAAAAATAGATGTTCTAGAAGCTCTCACCTACAACTCTTCTTCCCCATTTACTTCTCCTCCACCTACAACTTAATCACCCATTTACTTCTCCTCTACCTACAACTCAACTACTCCATTTACTTCTTTTCCACCTACAACTTGTTTTAATTAATATATTCAACCATTTCTTTGTCTTTTATTTTCCTTTAAATAGCTGCATTATGTTAAGAACAATCATCAAGATTCAAGTTTCATTTATATCAATTGAGAGGTTTTCTCTAAAATTTCTTTTAGAACTAGATTTTTGAACTTATCAGATTATCATTTGTGGCATTCGTGCTTCGACTTATCAATTCGTTCTTCCACAAACGATTTATGGTGTCATTCGATTCCCCTACGTTCTTCATCCAGGTTCTATCGGGGTCTAGGATTGTTCATTTCAAACGTGGGCTTAGGTTCTTTGAGATAGCAAGTTGATTAAAGGTTTAGGAAACCAATTCCATCGCCTTTAGGAAGAATTTCGATCTAGGATTCGTATCAACACCCGATGAGGTATTTCTTCCCTCGGTCATCTTCTCGATCTTGAATGGTGGTGAATGGGAGGTCATGTGAAGAACTACCACAAGCAGCATTCAACCAATCTCTTACGTCATCATGAAGTCCCTCAATAAATATAGCTATGAGGTATCTCTTGTCCATCCCATGGTGAGGGCATTCTCGTTGGTATCCCTTGAATCGCAGCCAAGCTTCAGGAAGACTCTCCATATCCTCTTGCACAAATAAATTTATCTTGTTCTTCTATGATTGCGTCTTATGGGGGTGAGAAGAATCATATCATGAAGCGTTCTTCTAGTTGACTCCATGTATGAATGGAATCAGGTGGTAGAATGTAGAGCCATTCAAGTGCATGCTCTTTGATTGACCGAGAACGGGAAAGCAAGCAACATTATCACTTCATCTTGTATTCCGAGGTACACTTTCATGTTCGAACACAACATCTTGAATTGAGTAAGATGTTGGTTCGAGTACTTTGTAGGTCGTTCTCTAAAAGGCGATTGAATCAACATCTGAATAAAGGTTAGTTGCAGTTCAAATCGGTTTCTATCCACCTCGGGCCTTCAGATACAGGAGAGAAGCTGTGTGTGTTTACGCGCGATGTACGCTCCATATGTTTCTGGTGCTTCCTCCACAACCATCTTTTCTTCGCTAGATGAATCTTCTTCAAGTGTTTCTTCCTCATCCTCTAGACTCCTAGATGCACTAAGTCTTGCTTTACGTTGTTTTAACAACTCTTGAGTAGTCTTCTCAATTTCGGGGTCGAATATGAGTTCTTTATCCTTCGAACTCCTAGACATACATTGAGGAATCTACACATAGGAAGACAACAACGATCAATGTACGTCGTTTTCATAACAGAAAAAAGACTCAAATAAAAGAAAAATTGAAGAAAATTGAAACAAGCAAAAGACTCGAAAAAGACTGGATCTCGCCTTAACAGAAATCCTAATTCTAATGACGTAACTAGTTCCTCGGCAACGATGTCAAAAACTTGATGTGAGCCTAGGCGTGTAGTTAAATCAAGTTTTAATTCCTAGACCACTATACCAAAAGTATACGGATCGTGTAATGTCAGGGTCGAACTCAAGGAACTAGTGCGAAAATCAAAACTAAGACTCAAGAGAAGAAGATCGATCAAGATATGGTTTTCAAGCTAGAAAATAAAAGCAAAACATAAAAAGAACAGAAAATGAAAACAATGCAGGGAATGGAAGATTAACAAGCGCGAAAACTAAGACACAAAAGAATAACGATATTAAATTCGATAAGATAAAACACCACGAGGTTCGAAAATGTCAGGACTTGTAATGGTTGTTTCTATGAATCATGAAATCGGATTATATCGCACAATGGGGATCTCAAGCTCAAATATCGGAAATGACTCTCTCGATACCTAAATCCACTACCTAGGAAATCAACGTACTTATCTCTCAATGAAGCAAATCAATAACCTAGATGCATGAGGAACACTATCACAATTCCTAAACAGATTAACTGACTAGTTAGATTCTTATTAATCTAATTCATTCTAGTGTTAAATCCAAGAACTTAATCTAACTTATCAATCAAGACAAGCCTCTAAACTCATTCAATCAAGGGATTAACAAGGATGAAAGCATTAAGAACAACCCATTAAACCATTTGAGAGAACAAATTGAAATCAAGCATTAAGACCCAAACAAATCCATTACAAAGGCACCCCTAATCCATGGCAAAGAGTTTTACTCACAAATCATAGATACAAACACAAAACCATAGATGAATGTCATACAAATGATAGAGAAGAGCAAAGAAATGAAGTTTCAATCTTCCCTATACTCAATACCAGCCTTGAATCGAGTTCTTGAGCTCCCAAAATCGCCTCCCAAGCTTCCTCTCTCTCAAAATGGCGTAACCAATGGTTTTTTGGCGGGTTTATTTCGCGTGAAAATGCGTTTTAGATTTCTTATACGCCCGACCGAGCACAGCAAGACGCCTGGTCGGGCACCTGTTTTCAAAAGGGGCGATTGCGCGGGCAGTAGAGTTGCCCGAACCGTGCGTTTTCTTCGGGCGTCTTCTAATTAATGAACCCGATCGAACACTTCTGAACCCAGGGTAGTTTTGCGGCATTTGCTTGTCTTTGCGTCCCGATATCTTCGTTTCCTGCAAAACATGAGAAAACGATAAAAAGAAGCCTCATTTCTGCTTAATATGCCGGTAAAGTCCAAAATCATAATAAAACTAATCCTAGAAAGAAATGAAAATCCTAAGACAAATTACGCGTTATCACATATACTCAGAATATTATATATGATATCATAGAATATTCTCGTATAAATAACAAAGATTGTATCCCGTAATATTTGAGTTTGATCGAAGTGGAACGGATGAATCTGACCAGTTAGCATGTTCAGTGGAACACAGTCTGTCATTTCCTGTGCAGATGTGTCCGATGATGCTGAGAACCTAAGAGTTTGGTTGTGAGCCGTATGTTTGTTTTGTTTGTGTCAGAACCTTGAACCCGTGGACAATGTGGAATCACTGCTTCTAAGTTTTTGAAAGCTTTCAGTCTTTATGTTAATCTATATTGACCCATTCTTGTGTATTTGGTTTAAGTCCAATCTTCAATCTGTCAAATTATCATAGCATTTTCTTACTCTCTTTCTGATTTGTGACAGAGTGCCGGCAACTCCAGTGCCCTTTTCTTGACTGCTACAGCTCAAAATTTGCTGTTCCTTAAACTGGTCGTGGAGCTTGGTGTAGTGATTTCAAGCCCATGGGTATCTTGGTTTAAGGCTGCTAGTCTGTCCGCTATCATATCGCTTCTCTATACGCCGTTAATCTTGTACAAGCTCTATCCTCCTGAAACCAAAGACACGCCCGATGCTCCAGCAATCGCTGCAAGGAAGCCCGAGCAGATGGGCCCTGTCACAAGAAATGAATGGATCATGGTGGCCACAATGCTTCTTCCTGTCTCTCTCTGGGTTTGCGGGTAAGTCTTGAGATTTTTAGACATGTATTGCCTCGAACATCATATCATTTTATAGTTTAATTTAAACATCGTACGGTTGTTTGCAGAGAGGCTATCGGAATACCAAGTGTTGTAGCCGCCATGATTGGCCTATCCATACTTCTTCTTTCTGGCGTCCTCGAATGGGAAGATTGCCTGTGCGAAAAATCAGCGTGGGACACATTGGCGTGGTTTGCAGTCTTTTGGTGGGAATGGCAGGACAGTTGACAAACCTCGGCGTAGTAACATGGATGTCAGATTGTATGGCCAAACTCCTTCAATCTCTCTCCTTAGGCTGACCTGCTGCATTTGGAATACTCCAGGCCGTGTATTTCTTCATCCACTACCTCTTTGCCAGTCAAACAGGTCATGTTGGAGCTCTCTACTCAGCTTTCCTTGTAATGCACATAGCAGCCGGCGTCCCAGGCATCCTCGCAGCCCTTGCTTTAGCTTACAACACCAATCTTTTTGGTGCATTGACACATTACAGTAGCGGTCAAGCCGCTGTTTACTATGGAGGTACTTGCCACTTTGCCACTTTTCAATCAAGCTTGGAATAAACTTTTAATACAAAATAATTTAGAATTATCCAATATTATATATAAAAATCTATGCTTTAATGAAATTTTATGTTTTCCGGGAGTGGGTTAAATTGATCTACCGAATGTGTTCAAGATGGGATTCGTAATGGCTTTCATCAAGGCTATCATATGGGGAGTAATGGATACCTTCTGGTGGAAATTTTTGGGTCTCTACTGAGATGACAGTCTCTAACTAAACCTTACCAAATGGTAAGTCATCAAATATAACCACAACTCATTTGCCAATGGACAGATCGGACATTCTTTGTCACATAGATTCAAACAGAGATTGGTCCGAATTTGTTCGCATTATGCATTAAATAATATTTTTTTTCTCTTTCGTTAGAGAAAACACAGTTCCAAAGTTGTTATAGTAAGTGTCTTAGAATGTAACATCCAAAGATCTATATTTGTTATATTTCGACTTTTTAATATTTATACAAATACCCGATATTTGCTGATAATATTTAGAGCACGAAGGTATGATAAGAGGACGTTAAGACCACAAATATCGGAATCATATTACACTTGAAATGAATAAGGTCCATTCATATTTGCTATTTTTATCATTTAATATTAAAATACAGTTAAATACACCATTTTGGAATATATCCATCTTTAACCATTAACCATGATGGGTGCGTTATGTCCATCATTATCACTAAAGATCTTATGATTACTTTCACCGAGACATCAAATCAGATGATGAAATCAACAAAAACCATAAGGGATTATGTACGAATGAGTTGAGTTGCCATTCTTCCCTCCAAATCCAACACCGTTCTCTCTCGTCGGAGATTATCTCTCCGTCTAGCAGCCTATGGAGAGTTTAGTTCTCCATCCTCTCTCCGCCGCCCCCCGCTTCTCTCTCCGCCGTCTTTCCTCCAAACCCTTTTCGCTTCTCCCGACGTCGATCGTCGTACTCCCCAGTTACCACTCGTCACCTCCCGTGCGATCACTCTCTTTCTGCTCCCCTCTCATTAAGCGCCACCGCTTCACTCCCCACTCTTCCGCCTCTGCCACTTCCTCGCCACAAAATGACGCTGGTAAACTGCCGGAACCGCCACCACAAGGGCCCAAGCTCCTCCCTCTCGTCTTCTCCGTTTCGATCGGTCTCGCTTTCCAGTTCTTGATCCCTCGACCCCTTCAGGTGACGTCACAAACGTGGCAATTGCTCTCGATTTTTTTGTTCACCGTCGCGGGTCTCGTGCTCGGTCCTCTCCCCGTCGGCGCATGGGCTTTCATCGGCCTCACGGTCTCCATCGTCACTAAGACTTTGCCTTTCGCCACCGCGTTCTGCGCCTTCACGAACGAGATCATCTGGCTGATCGCCATTTCCTTCTTCTTCGCTCGCGGGTTCATCAAGACTGGGCTGGGCGACAGGATTGCTACGTATTTCGTCATGTGGTTGGGGAAAAGCACATTGGGACTTTCATACGGGCTCGCGTTCTGCGAAGCATTGATGGGTCTGATAATGCCGGCGACGACGGCCAGAGCCGGCGGTGTTTTCGTACCCGTAATCAAGTCGCTGTCTCTCTCCGCCGGGAGCAAACCGAGGGACTCCTCGTCGAGAAAGTTGGGTGCTTTTCTGCTGCAATCTCAGTTGCAGGTTCGCAGACTTCTCTTCTGCTTAGACTTCAGTAGCGAATGGTCGTGTCTTCTCCATAACATTAACCAGGTTCTTATGTGGTCTATGACAGTGTGTCGGCAGCTCTGGCGCGCTTCTCCTGACTTCGGCGGCACAGAACTTGCTCTGCCTCAAATTAGCCAGGGAGCTTGGT
This sequence comes from Gynandropsis gynandra, assembly GCA_036759665.1. Lineage (NCBI taxonomy): Eukaryota > Viridiplantae > Streptophyta > Magnoliopsida > Brassicales > Cleomaceae > Gynandropsis > Gynandropsis gynandra. The sequence continues at coordinate 2,711,531 of CM071860.1, forward strand.
GTAGTACTTTCAAATCCATGGGTGTCCTGGTTTAAGATTGCGAGTCTGCCAGCAATCGTATCTCTTCTTTGTACTCCACTCATTGTATACAAGCTTTATCCTCCTGAGATGAAACATACGCCAGATGCACCCATGGTGGCTGCAACAAAGCTGCAACAGTTGGGTCCGATCACAAGAAACGAATGGATCATGCTGGGGGCAATGGTTCTGACTGTATCCTTCTGGGTGTTTGGGTGAGCATTTGCATCTAACGACCAAAATATCTTCATTCTATAAATCATTTATGTCAATTACATGCTTGCATTCAGTGAGGCTGTGGGAATACCAAGCGTAGTAGCTGCAATGATGGGTCTATGCACCCTTCTCCTCCTGGGTGTCGTCAGTTGGGATGATTGCCTCAGTGACAAATCGGCATGGGACTCACTCATTTGGTTTGCAGTCTTGGTGGGCATGGCAGGGCAGCTGACAAACCTCGGTGTGGTGGCATGGATGTCGGGAGGTGTAGCCAATCTGCTCCAGTCTCTATCCTTAAGCTGGCCGGCTTCCTTTCTTATTCTCCAAGCCTCTTATTTCTTCCTTCACTACCTGTTTGCAAGTCAAAATGGTCACGCAGGAGCTCTCTATCCAGCCTTCCTGTCAATGCAACTGGCTGCCGGCATTCCAGGGATTCTGGCTGCCCTTTGCTTGACCTTCAACAACAACCTCTTTGGTGCCTTGACGCATTATAGCAGCGGCCCAGCCGCATTATACTATGGAGGTAAGCTAAGCTCATTCTTATTAGACACTTATGTATTGGTTCATACTGACATCCTGTCTTTGGCTTTGCAGCTGGGTACATAGAGTTACGTGATATGTTCAGACTAGGGTTCGTGATGGGTCTTGTACAAGCTGTCATCTGGGGAGTTGTCGGAGCTTTCTGGTGGAAATTCTTGGGACTTTATTAGGCTTACAGAGACAGGCTTGTCCACCAGATCTGTTGGATTCTCTAAGCATCCATGTTTCATCCATTTGCCAAAGCTGTCTATATGTGATTGCAATTACTAGAACCATTTAAGCCACAAAATAGCTATCAGGCCGTATGGTAATGGGTTTAGAACATAACAGCCTATGCGCACATGTCTTACAAATTTTTACAAGGCTTCCAAAGAGGTCTGAAACTACAAAGTGTTTAGACGAACATCATCAGCTCCGGTCGACTGAAGACGTTGTTCTGCTCGTCCTCAAGAATCGGATAAGCAGCCACCAGTGTATCCTGAGCACCGATGTAAAGCGAGTTGTAAATCTTCCAGTACACTTCCCTAACCTTGCGAGCCGGGTGGAATAATCCCTGTAGACAATAGTTAAGCACAACGGCTGGACCCAGTGCGACCCTCATCCCATCTATGGCCTCCATCACGGCGTTTATAACGTGAGGAGATGTCTCAAATATGTTGGGCCACACGTAGTTCAATAGATGGATCAAGGCATCTTCACATCCCAAACCGGCTACACCCAAGGCCATGTGCTTCACTGCTGAAGCAGCAGTCTGTCTGTGAACCAAGTCTCTGTCCATGAGAGCGTCCTCGAGCAAAGGCGTAACTGCATATATGTAATCTTTGCCCATCTCACCAATGTACTCAAATAGGAAGGAGAGGGACTTCAGTACACCATTCTGGACATTGAGCTCTGGAACACGATACTCGTTCATTAGTGCTGGCAAGACAGTGAAGGGAGAGCATGTTTCTGCCACGATGGCAATTGCAACCGTGGTACAGACACGATTCTGACGCTCTTGGACTTTGAGGTTGTTCAATAGGGTTGCCAAGACATCTTGTGGTCCAATGGCTTTTGCAATGTAACCGAAAGTGTTCACAGTAGCACGTCGAATTCCTTTCTTGTGAGCCTTGAGCATTTCAAGAAGCTCAAAACAGATTCTCATCCACTCCCTAGCTGGAACAAACTCAGCACCACGGTCAGCAATCCTACCAACAAGATCAATACAGTTCTCTTGCACTTTCTCATGCCTGTTTTTCAAAATCGGGGTCAATCGTGGAAGCAAGTCCTTTATGGGCGGAGTCATCTTCGTCATACCAATCACATTGACAATAGATTTGAGAGCTCCCAGAATTGATCCCAAGACTTCTGGGTACTCTTCTCCAAGATACTCGTACAAGACAACGCCAAGATGGCCCATCAACTGCTCCTCTCCGCATTGCTTCATGACAACTGCAATTCTAGAAATAAGATCAGCGGCTTGTTGTCTCACCTTTGCACTCTTGTTGTTCAACCGCCACTTGATGGTACCACAGATCTGCGGAAGATATGGCTTTACTCGCTGTCCAAGAGCATTTACAACTGCACCGAACCCATTAAGCATCACATTAGCGTCATCACTGGTCTGCTCTTGGAAAGCATATAGAATTCCATCAATGAGGAGTTCCTCCAATCTCGCGTCAATATCGGATGCCCCCAGGTTTGTGACAACCTTATCGATTGTCTCCATAACCATACGTCTATAGGGTTCACTCTCGTCTTTAAGATCTTCCACAACTCTCCCCACGATATCAGCAACACCAACCTTGTTTGCAATCTCTACAGTAGTTTCAACAAGTTGTTTATAGTTTCTCCTGTCCAGAGCCATTCTCCTTACCCAGAAATGCCTGAAAAACTCGGGGAGAATATCGCTTCGAATGTATTCAGCTTCAACACCTTCTGTGCTCACACACTGCTTCACAACCTTGAGGACAATTTTCTTCATTTCTTCATCAGGTGACTGGAACTCACGGATCAAAATAACCATCACTTCTTTTGTATAGTAGCTAGCATATATGGCATCCATCAACGGGATGATGAAACCAATTGCCTTCAAGAAAGCAGCCAAAACTTTACCACGGTGTGACCTGATACCTTTCCACAGAGGCTTCAGGACAGAGTCAAAGCTCTCGATACCATAAGGAGCAGAAGCCTCGGCAAGAGCAGCCAGTGACAGGGCAGTTATAGTCCTCACCTTCTGGTTTTCATCATTGAGACCATGTTCAATTATTTCTACAAGAGACCTTAAATGAGGTAGAACAGCACAACCAATTAAGATGGCAATCTGCTGAACGATCTTAATACCAGTATGCCGTGCCTGCCATGACTTCTTACTCTGGCACACGGCTTTCAAGAATGGTAACAGTGCAGGAATTCCAAGTGCTGAAGCCACAACACTGAAAGCTCTTGCGGTTGTGTTCCTCACATATTCATCAATGTTGTCGATATCAGGACGCATAGCAGCAATCATAGTAGCTAAACCCGCAGCTTTACTAAGATTAGAAATAATCTCTCTTCCTTCTACACGTGCATAATAATCTTCATCAATCAACAGAGGCTCAATAACAACAAGAATTTTGTGGACATAGGGCCTTACCAATTCATCCAATTTATACAGAATCCTATCAATCACTTTGACCAAAAGATGCCTCTCTTGATCTTCCAAAGTGGGTTGCATAAGTAACGGCAAAATCTTATTAAATAAAGGCCCAGCACCAAGTTCACGAGCCTTATCAGTAAGCTGCCTCAGTGCTGTTTTCCTTTGGGCTGGCGTTCCATTTTTAACCTTCAATAACATTTTCATTATCTTGCGCTCTTTCTGTTCTTCAGGAGATAACTCCTCTTCATTATCCTCATTCAACAATGATCCAAAGTACTGATAATCCTCTGGTTTCATAAAAGGCAACCCACCAGGAACTTCCTTGGGCACATCATATTGCTGCCCACGATTTTCTTCAGGAATAACATATCCAGGAGTTGCCAGGGGCGTTGGTGTTGCAAGAAGTTTTCTCGCTGGGGTACGGATGGGAACATATGAAGCAGGAGGCTCAAGAATCTTGTAGCCCTCTTGGGGGAACATAGCATCAAGCTCTTCATCAGTCAATGGCCTGTTTCTCTCTTCAATATCCCTCTCCCACCTCAACAGATTGTACTGCTCAGGCGTAATTGCACCACGCAGATTAATTTGACCTGGAGTAGGGGTAGCCAAATCAACCCCACCAACAGGGGTGACTCCGGGAGTGTAAGCTGCAGCAGGAGTGGCTCCAGCCATGGGTGTAGCACTACCCATAGTAGCCGGTGTCTCATCCCATCTAGAACGTTGCCGTTTCGGGGTAGGGGTAGCAAGCCCTTTCGGAGTGGCATCCCAAGTAACTCCGGCTGGAGTTGCACCAGGTGTAACTCCACCTACTGGTGTGGCATCAGAATCTGCCACACGACCGGGAGTTGGAGTCTCGTCCCATCTATTCCTACGTCCAACAGACGGAGTGGCATCAGAAACTCTCCCTGGAGTCGGTGTTGCATCCCACCGTCCAATCCCTGGAGTCGCATCCGGTAAGTCCCAATCCGAAGTTGTCTTAGATTTCTTAACAGCTGCACCACCTTCATCATCTTCCGACTTGTCCCACCTGTTCCTCCTCTTCGGCTGAGCAGAAGCCGCAGCAGCAGCAGCAGCAGGAGCAGACTCTTTCGGTCCCTTTGCCGCAGCTTCTTCTTCCTCTTTCTTTTTCTTAGCAATAAGCCTCAAAGTCTCCTCCCTCTCTTTCTGCAATGCCGTCTCCTTCATGTGATCAGCGTAAGTTCTAATACTTGGGTCCGGCGTCTTCTCTCCCATCGCAAACGGATCATTTCTATCTGGAGACAAAACCCGATTAAGTCTCTTCCTCCTATAATCATCCTCTCGGTCTGCAATACTCTTCCTTGCCTTAAACCCCACATCCTCATCTTCACCCTGACTACGCGCCACATCATTGAGAAGCGACTTCGGGGCAGTATAAGACGCAAGACGCCGCGCCACTTCGGACCCAGCGGGATCCAGATTCGTGTCTTCCTCGTCGTTCACGGGGATCGATGTGACGTAGGCATCACGGTCGGTGCCACCGTACAGATCGCGATCGAAAGTTAGCGACGTGAGGGATGCGAGCTCCTGCTCCATCTTCCGTCTCTCCTCTTGCGTTTTGGCAATCTCCGGATCTACATCCGCCATGTTCGACAGCTAACGAACCTTTTCCGAACAACAATCCGAAATTCGAAATGAAAAACGATACGGAAACCACCAAATTGCGGAAGCACACAAATAAATTCTGAAAATTTTGAAACCAGAACAACCAACCAATTCGCCAAAGAGAACACAAATGAACTAACAAGCTGTGGAAGATAATCGAAACCTGTCTGTTAAACGAATGGAAGAGATGGAGAGGATTAGGGTTTAACAAGATATTGCTGATAGATACTGTATATATAAAATGGTGTTGAAATAAATATAAGCGATAGCCGAACAAGTCGGTTCTGGTATCGGTTCGGGTTTTACCCGATTTCCAATAGCCTTTTAATTTGGGTTAACCGACATTTTTCGTTGGAGTCGGGTAGACCCGATAACACAACCTCGACCTCGATGTCCTGCTGACTTATAAATTCCCCCAATTTGACGAAGCCCTAATCTTTGACACGGTAGCGACTCTACGGCTTGTAAGAGCAGGAGCTAAAAACAGAAACATGAAGGTGTGTAAAGCTGCGATTCTATATCAGATTCCTAAATTAAATTTATAATTAAATTACTTTGCTTTGGTGGTTTATAATTTGTGCAGTTCAACATAGCGAATCCGACCACTGGTTGTCAGAAGAAACTTGAGATTGATGATGAAGCCAAGCTGTGAGTATCTCTCAGTTTACCATTTGAAAATTTCCATCTTTTGTTCTTGCTAGCTTATTTACTCTCTGGTGGTAGTAAAGTAGAGCTTTCCCTATTTAAGATGGTTTAATTGTGATGGTATTACACACGACTTTAGTATTTTCATGAGATTTTGGTTTTAGGGTTTAGGGTTTTACTGCAATTTTCGTTATGCCGTGTCGAATTAAACTTTTGAAGGTATCTCTTACAACATAGTGATACATTCATTCCTCTTGAATTTGCAACCTTTCTCTATGCACATAGCTTTGGTAGTATAGTAGTAGTTTGAAGGTCGTGGCTATACCTCCAGTGTAGCTGAAGCTGTTACCTAAAGATACATTAAGTTCTGTTCTTACATTAATCGTCATATTGTGTTCCATGTAGTGGAGCTCTGATATCTGTAAGTAAAATCTCATTTCAGCCGCGCCTTTTGGGACAAGAGGATTTCCCAGGAGGTCAGTGGTGATGCGCTTGGCGAGGTATGCTAGCCCTTTATATATACTTATTACCTTCGAAGTGGCCATTTTTCTTACATTTAATGATAGGCTCGCTAAGTGATATCTATATTGTCATCAGGAATTCAAGGGCTATGTCTTTAAGATCATGGGAGGCTGTGACAAGCAAGGTTTTCCCATGAAACAGGGAGTGTTGACTCCTGGTCGTGTTCGTCTCTTGCTTCACAGAGGTTTGTCAATTTCTTCTTTCTTGGTATAATGTAAAGGCTGTAACTCAGCTTCCTTTTATTATGAGAAAGGATTTGTCATAAACATGATGGCTTCTTGTTCCATGATCATTGTGGTAGGAACCGCATGCTTCCGTGGTTATGGAAGACGCAATGGAGAGCGCAGGAGAAAATCTGTTCGTGGATGCATTGTCAGCCCTGATCTATCAGTGCTGAACTTGGTTATTGTGAAGAAGGGTGAGAATGATCTGCCTGGTCTGACTGACACTGAGAAGCCCAGAATGAGAGGACCAAAGAGGGCATCCAAGATCCGCAAGCTTTTCAACCTCTCCAAGGAAGATGATGTCCGTAAATATGTGAACACTTACAGGAGAACTTTTACTACCAAATCTGGTCTGTTCAAATGCCTCGCTGTTATCTTCGATGAAAACCCAAATGCATAGAACTCAACGGAAGTGAACTTTTTATAACTGAACAGGCAAGAAAGTAAGCAAAGCCCCAAAGATTCAAAGGCTGGTCACTCCATTGACACTCCAGAGGAAGCGATCCAGAATCGCGGAGAAGAAGAAGAGAATTGCAAAGGCGAATGCAGAGGCAGCAGAGTACCAGAAACTTCTTGCGACAAGGTTGAAGGAACAGAGGGAGCGCAGGAGTGAGAGTCTTGCAAAGAGGAGATCAAAGCTCTCTGTTGCTTCCAAGCGATCGGCTGAGGCATAAGGTTCGTCAAATATAACCACTCTGTAATATTCATAAATCAATGTTTGCTATATAATTACTTTTTGCCTCTTGCATTATCCTACTCTGTTAACAAAGGGAAATATAGCAAGTTTTGAAGTTACCTTGCGCCCTTGCTTTTTTATGTTTCATCGATTTTTATTTTATTTATTTTATAAAAAAATTTAAAACAAAATCATTCATTAATAGGTTTTTAATCGATCGTTGACCATCAAAAGTCCAGAAAAAAGGCATTTACGTAAATTTTTAGATTACTGGTGATCAAATCTTGATTCAAAACAAAGGGCTAATTAATCTAGTTGTGCTTTCTTTCTCGGAAGATGAGTGACATATAAAATATTTTAATTTTGAAATACTTTTTATTGAATTCAATAATTATATAATAGATCTAATATTCAAAAATATAGTTCTGTAAACAGAAACTAAGTTTTTACAATATTTTTTATTCAGTAGATATACATTAATCTAGACCTACCTAGCATTGTACCCCACACAACCCCGGGTTCATTGGCAAAGAAGATGTAAATATAAATAATCACACATTTATTAATAAAGTAATATTACGATGAATTGTATAATCACACATTTATTAATAAAATAATATTACGATGAATTGTTCCACACCGATACATGAACAATGAATTGTCCCACATCGATTAGGATATGAACAGTGAGACTCATATATATGGTATTGGGTAATCCGACGTTTGAGTTACGTTTAGAATTTGTTAGGTCTAGACCATATTTGATATGCCTTTCTCTATCTTTCCTCCTCTTTCCTTTTTCTACATCTCTCTTCTCTCATTCTTCTCCCTCTCTCTTTTCTCTTTTTCAGTTTTACCTTTGATTGAGCTACTCCCGTCCGTTCGATCGTCGCCCCTGGTCGACAGTCCGTCCGTTCGTCGCCGCTCGTCGCTAGTCTGTCCGTTCGTCGTTACTCCGCCTCTTCGTCCGAGGAGAGATAAACAATCCATCGAGTGAGTGTGTGGTCATTGGATTGAGTAAACGCGTGATCTTTTGAGTTGTTCTAGCTATTAACAATCCTGTCGATGGCCAACCTCAGAGGAGACCGCACTGTTCCCGCTGCGGTGATTACCGATGGAATCTATTTGTGAACGGAGAGATTGATTGGCACATCAACCGGTAACGACATCTCGATGGTTTGGGAAAAAAATTAATTCAACAATCAAAAGTTTATCAATTAGTCAAATATATTGTTTATGAGATTGCAATACATATATTAAACTGAGGGTTGTTGCAGAGGGTTCATCTGAAACGTGTCTTTTTGGTGTATGTGAGTTTGTTAACATATTTAAGACAGAAAATTTGTTAAAGAAGAACCTTCTGTAACAACCGAGTCTTCCGAATGCCGAAACCATGTCTCTCAAACAGATGGTTTATCGAAATTGAATCTTCTAAATCAAACACATATGGTCTGCAACTCTTCTCCTACAGTCATTTGTCATAAATCCGTTTTTAATCTTGTTTTGGTACATTAGTTAGTTCAAGATTGAGGTCAAGAATGTACTCTTCTCATTGTATAAATAAATGTGTAATATTCTTAAAAAGAATAAAAAAAGTTTTCCAAAAATTCTAAAGTTCATTCAAGTCTTTTTTTTCTTTCAAATTCTTAACTTTCACATAGTATCAGAGCACTAGATCTGGAAAATCTAACTCTCAATCATGGATGCATCAATTATCTTTCCTTTTCCAGGTCATGTTAATATTTTTAATTTTGTTACTATAAAGCTCAATGACTCAAATTTTCTGTTTTGAAAGACTCAAATTGAGGCATTGCTCCTTAGTCAGAAACTTCTCGGATTCATTAATGGATCTACTCAAGAACATCCCGAGTTCATCATTGAGTAAAAGAATGAAGTTTCAACACAAATAACAAATTTTGTCTATGATGTTTGGTTACAAACGGATCAACTCATCAAGTCTTGGATTATAGGTACTCTATCATAAGAAGTTTTCAGTCACATTGTTGGAATGGATTCCACAATCAAGGTTTAGGATTCCCTCATAAATTATTACAATCAAAGATCAATGGCTTGTGAATTTGATTAACTTGCATCTTTGCAAATGCTTACTAAGGATGGAAAAATAATGCCAGAATATCTTGGACAGTTCAAGGTGATCTGTGATAAGTTGAGTTCTATTGGAAAACCAATACCTGAGCCTATGAAGATTTTTAGATTGTTGCATGGTCTTGGAAGAGAATATGAAGCCTTCACAACTGTTATACAGACGTCAATGCATAAACCTCCTTTTCTAACCTATGATGATGTGGTGTCACAGCTAAATAGTCTAATCCTGAGTCATACTCCTGCAACATATACTAATATTTCTCACCACCAAGTTTATTATGTTGATTCACAATCTGTGTTTAATACTCAGTTTTCTTGTTATGGAAGAGGAAATTATAGGAGCAACAATTGTTCAAACTACAGAGGTAATAACAGAGGATTTTCCACAAGAGGTAGAGGATTTTCCCAACAGGTTTTATTGTCACCTAATAATACAGTCAAATCACAGAATGGTAATGGTTCTAATGATGTTAATACTCAGAATAATTCAACCACAAGACTTATTTTTCAGATCTGTAGGAAATCAGATCATGATGCTCTGCATTGGTGGAATCGTTTTAACAATGCATATCAAAGTAATGACTTACCTCAAGCCTTGACTGCATTGAACATGCAACAAGCTTCTTCAGCTAAGTGGTTTCCTAATTCTGGAGCTTGTGCACATCTCACTCATACACCACAAAGCCTCCAACAGTCAATACCTTATAGTGGATCAGAAAATATATGGTAGAGGATGAATCTTTTCTTCCTATATCTCACATTGGATCAACCTCTATACCATCTTTTGAAGGTATATTACCTATTAATGATGTTTTAATTGTTCCATTTATAACCAAATCTTTACTTTTTGTCTCAAAACTTACACAGGATTATCCATGTTATTTTGTTTTTGATGTTGATGGGATTTATGTGAAGGATTCTTTGACACAAAAACTTCTAATCAAGGGAAGCAAACGTGAAGGAATCTATGTGCTTGAAAACTTAGACTCCACAGTTTTCTACTCCAGCAGACAATGTTCACAACTCAAAATATATGGCATCAATTAGTAATTCAATTAGCAATTCAACATATCTTGAATCGTCTTAAAAACATTAAGGCCATTTCTATTAGCAATTCAATTACATCTCTTTGTGAATTCTGTCAAATAGCAAAGAGTAGTCGTCTTCCTTTTTATGCATTTGATTTTCAGGCTTCAGAACCTTTGCAACGACTGCATTGTGATCTATAGGGTCCAACACCTATTAGTTTTGTGCAAGGTTTTAAGTATTATGCCATTCTTATTGATAATTTTTCTAGATTCTATTGGTTTTATCCTTTGATATATAAATCAGATTTCTAGGATGTCTTTATTTCTTTTCAAAAAAATGGTTGATAACCAATTATCTTGCAAGATTAAAAGCTTCCAAACTGATGGTGGTGGTGAATTCTACAGTATAGGTTTTCAAAAACATCTGTCTGATCATGGTATTCAACATTTAATATCTTGTCCTGTAACTCCTAGGCAGAATGGACTTGCTGAAAGAAAACATAGAGACATCATTGAATTAGGACTATCTATGTTGTTTCAAGCAAAGGCACCTTTACAATACTAGATTGAAGCCTTTGCTACTGCAAATTATATCAGTAATCTTCTTCCTTCTACTCCTTTGCATAAATATATACCTTATAGTGCATTGTTTAAAAATGAAAATTAACTATACCGATCTTCGTGTATTTGGTTGTTGTTGTTATCCATACTTAAGGCCTTTTACTCAGCATAAATTTGACCCAAGATCCTTAAAATGTGTGTTTTTTGGTTACATCGAGAAACATAAAGGATATAGATGTTTGTATCCTCTAACAGGGAAATTCTACATTACAAGACATGTTTTATTTGATCAACTATCTTTTCCTTTTCAGGATAGTTATTCCAAACTACTGCATCAAGCTAATACTCCTTTGTTACAGGCATGGCAGAAATGTTTTCAGTCTTATTCATCTTCTACTTCACATTCCTTTTCATCTTCCAGGTATTAAACAGTAATTGAATCTATAAATACTTCTGATAGTAATCATTCAGAAGCTCCTTTATCATCTACTTCTTCACAACCCATAAGACTACTCGATGATACCTTAGAAAATACTTCAGAACAATCTGAACATGCTAACACAAACTTACCATCCAATTTCTTTTCCTCTATAAATACTCATCATATGATTACCAGACAAAAATTTGGTATAACCAAGCCTAATCCTCGTTATATTCTTTTTACTACCACAAGTTCACCTTAAGAACAAAAATCAATTACTTTTGCTCTAAAACATGATGGATGACGTCAATCTATGCACTTTGAAATGGAAGCTTTAAAGGTAAATAACACTTGGAATCTAGTACCTCCTACAAATGGAATGAATATACTTGGTTGTAAATGGGTTTTCAGAACAAATTTGCATTCAGATGGTACACTAAATACCTTGAAAACCAGATTAATGGTTAAAGGTTTTCATCAAGAAGAAGGTGTTGACTACATTGAAATATTTAGTCATGTTGTTAAAAATGCCACTATCATAACTGTTCTTGCACTACTAGAAAATTCAAGATTAGGGACGGAATTTGGGGACCGATATTTCCGTCCCTAAATTTAGAAACGGATTATACACGGATTAGGGACGAAAAATGAAATCCGTCCCTAATCCGTCCCCAAATTTGGGTACAGAAGAGTCGTGCCTAATTCCTTTCTAAATGCGGACCAATTAGGAAAGGAAAAGTAATTCGTGCCTATATTGGAGACGGCAGGTCATCCGTCTCCAAATTTGGAGACGGGCAGGTCAGCCGTCTCCAATTTTGGAGACGGGCAGGTCATCCATCTCCAATTTTGGAGACGGGCAGGTCAACCGTCTCCAAATTTGGAGACGGGCAGGTCATCCGTCTCCAAATTTAGAGACGGATTTGGGACCGTCCCTAAATTTAGGACTTTAAAAACCGTTTTAGGGACGGTTTCGGGACGATTTTTCGGAAAATTACTCTCTTAATCCCTAATTCGTTCCTAATTCGTGTATAAATAATCTATTTAAATCCTCAACCATTGATCCGTTTTTCATAAGCAACTCTCATAATTTTCACCCCATAACTTCTATAGTGTTTGCGATATAATGGCATCTTCATCAAGATCGAACATTTTCGATTCTAGACAATGGATGTACAGAAGAATTGATCCAGAATCTGAAAGCGTATCGAAAGAGTTTATAGAAGGCGTCACACAGTTTATGACAATGGCGACGAATCAACAAGTTTACAAAGAAA
>CM071860.1:2729993-2740050 GCA_036759665.1 Gynandropsis gynandra
ACTATGGTTATCACAATGACAATTTTGTTTATTGTTATAATATTTGTAGAATTTTGTTTCTTTTTATAGGACATTTGAGGATATATTGAAGAATACATATACGAACATTGATGATTCTCAACTCCAAGAACTTAAAGAAAAAGATTTCTCCAGATTTTTACACGTGGTTATAATTTTCACTCTTACGATCATGGGACATTGAAGTCGACGATGAATTATGGTGTATGTGTGAAAGGTGAAAGCTATTGTGCATCGGTCGATGAACCAGCTTTTTATGGGATTTTAAAGGAAATTTTGCATTTGGAATATCCAGGTATAGAAAACAAGTTTAAAATAATGTTATCCTTACCACATATGTCATTTTGGATATTGACTCATATTTTGATATTTTTTGTAGGTTATATCGGTTTAAAAGTGATGTTATTTCGATGTGATTGGTTCGATCCAGTAATCGGTCGCGGAACAAGAGTAAACAAACTAGGCGTTGTAGAAGTTAACTCCACACGAAGATATGCAAAATACGAGCCTTTTATTCTTGCGTCACAAGCTGATCAAGTTTGTTGGCGTTTCCTATCCGCATATTAGAAGATCTTCTGGTTGCCGTGTTGCAATGAAGATACTTCCGAGAGGCACATTTATCGACAACACAGAACAACAACAATTGCCAATGCAACAAGAAATGACCGATATTATTGCTATTGACGATGTACGCGTTGAAGAACTTACGCACGGTGAAATGGAGGAAATCGAAAGAAATGAAGATGATATTCATGAAGATATAGAAGAAAAAGAAGATGTGGAATTTGAATCAGATACAAAAGATTCGACGGAACAATTGTGTGACTCTGATGATGAATCATGTTAAAACGTTTACGAATTGTTTTTTATATAATTTTTAATGATTGTTTCTATTTTCTCAATGATTATATGTTTACGAATTGTTTCTCATACGTTTTTTGATGATTATCGTCCCGATCCCGTTCTATCGTCTCGGGTTCGGTCCCCGGTCAATCGTCCCAATCTCGGTCCCGGTCAATCGTCCCGATCCCGGTCCCAGTCAATCGTCCCGATCAATCACCGATCCCGGAATTAGGGACAGAAGGTTGAACCGTCCCCAATTGGGAACAGATCAACGTAAATCTATTATCGTCTCGATCCCGTTCTATCGTCTCGGATTCGGTCCCGGTCAATCGTCCCGATCCCGGTCCCGATCAATCGTCCCGATCCCGGTCCCGGTCAATCGTCCCGATCAATCACCGATCCCGGAATTGGGGACAGAAGGTTGAACCGTCCCTAATTGGGAACGGATCAACGTAAATCTACTATCGTCCCGATCCCGTTCTATAGTCTCGGGCTCGGTCCCCGGTCAATCGTTCCAATCCCGATCCCGGTCAATCAACCCGATCCCGGTCCCAGTCAATCGTCCCGATCAATCACTGATCCCGGAATTGGGGACAGAAGGTTGAACCGTCCCCAATTGGGAACGGATGAGCCGTTCCCAATTGGAGACGGATGATTTCCTGTCGTCTCCAATTGGAGACGGAATTTATCCACCCGTCTCCAATTGGAGACGGATTTTGTATCTCATCCCCAAATTTTTATAAATTCGCGCTCGACGGATCCATCCCCTTCCTCCTCACGCTCGACTTCATCCCCTTCCTAACGCGTCGCCGCCGCGTTCCCTTCCTCCTTCGTCGCCGCTGCGTTCGCTCGCCTCGCCCATCGGTCGCCGCCACGTTCGCCGTGTTATTGCAATAGTGTTCTCCAGGTATTTCTCTTTTTTTCTCTGATTCTGATTTATGGGGTTTCGCTTATGTTTTTTTATTAATGCATATGTTTTTCGCTGTTTTAGTTTGATCTGTTGCTTCGGTGATTCATTGGTTTTGGGTAATTACATCATCTTATTATCTGTTGGAAGATTATACGTGATCAGAAATTGTTATCGGGTGAATAAAAATCTGCAATGTGTAGTGATCAGATGGTATGAGGTTGTTTTAGGGATAGTATGATCATGTATGTTGATTTCGGCTGTAGGATTTAGGTATAATACGTGATGCTTATAGACATTATTTATCAGTGCGATCGACAATTTGAAACGTTCTCTGATTAAGTCTATGGTGAATGATTGTTTATGTTTCTCTTTCTGGTTTTACAAGGAAGTTATTATGCTTAGTAGCATTGTCATAATTCCTGAAGAAAAAATGGTTTCCAATTCTACGGATTTATGAATTTGTTCCTCTTTTTTAGGGATTTGAAGAGGGTATCTGATATGGAAACTCAATATTAATTGACATATTGTATGAGGGATCAAAGATTTGTTTAGAAAAATGGGTGTGAATTGAACTTGGCCTTTCTTTGTTCTGTGACATCCTCTTCTGTCCATTAAACTTCCCGAGGATCAAATTATAGATTACTTGTGTCCCTCTCTATACTTGGAATTGTTTTCTTACACTTGGTGTTTGATTTATCGGTGCTGGAATGTTATGAGTAGTCGTGGCCGTTAATCTTGAGGCGAGCGTTTGTCTAGAGACTTTTTTTTGTCACCGTATTATTGCAATAGTGTTCTCCAGATAAAAATAATATTTTTATTTCACATTTCAGTATGTCGCGCCGCGTTGGAAGAAGTGGTAAAACGAGAAACCGCCCTCAGTACGAGAAAAGTGGTAACCTTTCGTCTCATTCCCGACATTCCAATTCAGGATATGATGATTACATGAATCCAAATTTCTTCCGAAACACAGGATCGACACAATCGGGGCAATATATGTCGTATTATCCGCAAATGCAACCACCACCAGATCAAGTACAGCATCACGATCCGCATATATACGAGGAACCAACAGTGGAAGAAATTTTAGCAATGGATGAAGAGCGACGGAAGCTTCCTCTTATAGACCCTGATCGGAAAACCGGCGGACTATGGTATGTATACTCATTTTTCAAATCTCAACTATAAATAGTTAACTAAATGTTAATTTATCTGTCATTGTGATTTGTAGGTTTGGCTTTGAGCAACTTAATCGTCAAATAACAACTACGATAAAAGGTGATTATGATCGGTTCTGTTACAATTGGACACATATCGATCCAGATATTAAGCAACGATGGTGGAAATCATTTATGGTATGTATTAAACAGTTTTTAATTTTATCAAGTAATTTAAATTACAATTTAAATATAATAAGCTTATTATTATTTCAGCAAAAATTTTATTGGAATCCCGCCATTACCGGACTAGTAAAGTCCGAATTTGAAAGAAATGCGGCAAAGCGTCTCAAGTCTTATATAGAATTGTTGGAACGTACGCACGTGAAGAAGTCAGATGGTTCGTGGGTGGATCCTAAGGCGAAAAGCGTTTATGATGAAATTGAAAACATGGCAGCGGAACGAGTATCGCAAATTCCTCCGAGAGAAGACGGCTCACAAACTACTCTTAGTCAGGAAGAGTACAACGAGTTGTATCTCGAGGTAATAATGAAATTCTACTGTGATCTAATTTCACTATTTATAAATGTTATTAATTCTCGATATTTGTTTTACAGCAAGTTACGCCATACAAAGGTCATATTTTCGGACTTGGAGCAATGACCTCAAAACATTCAACTTCATCCAAAGGTAAAGAAAAAGTATCGGATTACGAGCTCCGACATCAAATATCCGAAAGGTTCCAAGAATCCGAAAACGGGTTGAACAAGCAATAAAGGAGGCTGAACTATCAAGAAAGGAGGCTGAACTATCAAGAAAGCATGTTGAACGATCAGATAGGCGAATGGATAAGCTTCTGCGCATGATGAAAGCGCAAATGCCTAACATCGATTGGGATGCAGTTCAGAACAGTGATTCCGACCACGACTAATCGGAACGGCTTAGGATTATATATAATCGGAATGTTGGTTATATGTATGGTTTTGTAATTTTTATATACTAATATTTATCTTTTAATGTAATCGAACTTTTTAAAATTTTATTTTTTTTTATTTTTTAAAAACAAATTTAGGCACGGCAGACTGTCATGCCTAAATTTGGAGACGGCAGACTGCCGTGCCTAAATTTGGAGACGGATTGTTTGGTCTGTCTCCAAACTTTAGAGACCGAAAACAATCTGTCTCCAATCCAAGGACTTTTTGGGGACTACATTTTTCGTCCCTAATTGGGAACGGATTGGGGACTGAAATTTTCGTCCCTAATTAGGGACAGATTGGGGACGGATAGCATTTGGAGTCGCGCGATTTGAAACTACCGTTGGTCGTCCCTAATCCGTCCCTAAACCTGTTTAGGGACGGATTAGGAACTGATTTTTTAGTCCCTAAAACCTGATTTTCTTGTAGTGTTGCTATTGCTACTATCAATCATTGGTTTATCACTCAACTTGATGTTAAAAATACATTTTACATTGTGATTTACAAGAAGTTGTTTATATGAAACAACCACCTGGTTTTGAAGATCCTGTTAATCTTTTTTATGTTTGCAGACTTCACAAATCTTTATATGGTCTAAGCAATCTCCTCGAGCTTGGTTTGACAAATTTAGTTCATTCTTGTTGGAATTTGGTTTTCTTTGCAGTATTTTATATCCTTTTCCGTTTGTATTTAACAATGCTAATGATAAAATTTACCTCTTACTATATGTAGATGATACGATCATTACTGGTAGTTCATCCTCATTACTTACTAATCTTATTGAAATGCTAAAAAGTAAATTTACTATGAAAAATCTTGGTTCTTTAGACTATTTTCTTGGTATACAGACTATTTTTCATCAAGAAGGATTATTCCTCCAACAACAGAAGTATGCTACAGATCTACTAAGTAAGGTTGTATGTTGGATTGCAAACCAGTGGCTACTCCTTTACTTTTGAAACTTGATCACAATGGTATTATGTCAGATAAGTTCTCGGATCCAACTTATTTTAGGAGTTTAGCTGGTGGATTACAGTACTTAACCATCATAAGACCTGAAATAAATTTTGTGTGAATTGTATATGTCAAAATATGAATGATCCAACTAATTCTGATTTTGCATTACTTAAAAAGATATTAAGATATATTAAAGGAACAATAAGCCTTGGTTTACATCTTCGTTCTAGAAGGTCTCTAGATCTATTGGCATTAGTGACAGTGATTGGGCGGGGTGTAGAATTACAAGAAGATCTACTACCTCAACTACTGCAAAATTAACTTGGTTATCCTTTTTTCTAAGAGATCTTGGTATTCCACAATATTATACAGTTGTATTACATTGTGACAATATTTCTGTAATTTATCTTGCAGCTAATCCATTTTTTCATGGTCGATCTAAACATATTGAATTAGACTATCATTTTGTAAGAGAAAAGATTGTCTTAATTACTAAGTCATTGCCCAAAGATCAATTTCTTCTGTTAAGATCCAAACCGAGTGTCGGTTTATCACCTACCATCAGTTTGTAGGGGCATATTAAACAAAGCAACCTTCTGCCTCAATCCGAGACTCATACACAACAAAAAGGACACATCTGAGACATAAGGTTTGCTAAAGAATAACCCTCTGCAATAACCCGAGTCTTCCGAATACTGAAACCATATCTCTTAAATAGAGGGTTTGTCAAAATTGAATCCTCTGAATCAAACAAAGGATTAATCTTCTTCAATATATCGTCTGCAACTCTTCTCTTGCAACGATCTTCTAACGGTCATTTATAACAAATCCGTTTTTAATCTTGTTTCGGCATATTAATTAATTAGTTCAAGATTGAGGCCGAGAATGTACTCTTCTCATTGTATAAATATACAGACTTAGTATTCTAAAATAAATTCCAAAAATTCTAAAATTCATTCAAATCTTTGTTTTTTCTCTCTTTCTTTCAAATTCTTAACTTTCACAAAATAAAGGCAACATAATTGCACGTCAGTAAATTGCAATAAATAAAGGGGAACATAATTGCAACACACTTTTTCTTCACCGTCCGTGTGACCTTGAAGGGATAGAATCCACGTGCAAATTGCAATTTTCTCCTCTTTTTAGGAAATTATAAATCAATTTAAAATTAAAATATCGACGTCTATATATATATATATAATATACATTTTATCATTATGTGATATATATAATATACATTTTATCATAGTTATAAATAGTCACATATACAATAATTTGCTAAAGATGAGTTCAAATGTTTTGTAATATAATGTTTACAGTTTCGAATGGTTTATTAAAATCATGAGGTTTGTAAAAGTAAAGTGCATATTTTCCTAAAGCTGATACACAAAATATAATATGTTTATATAAGAAATTCTACATTATATTATATGTATATATAACAGTCATACTTTCACATATATGTATATATTTAACAACATTCTTTAATAAATAAAACACAGCAACAATATTCATTTCAAACTCCATATTTTACTAAGCAAGGTATATTGCATTACATCTTTCCTGATTCAGAATTAGTATTTAGTAATATTTTCGATAGTTGTAAATCACTTATTTCCAAAATGGATTAATTTTGCACATCTTTTTTTAATCAATTGAGAAACCCCATAGTTTAGAACAAAGTGCAATAAAATTAAATAGACATTTCTATACATACTCCGAGAATCTACTTTTCGATTTTAATGAATTGGTTTTATAGCTGTGTTATTAAACTATTTATACAGCCGAAAGTGTGAGAGCACTAAATCATAATTTACATTATTATAAATATTCTAACGAGAGTGTTTGATAAGTTAGATCTTCGATATTCTTGAATTGGATTTTTATTAAATATTTAACAGAATTGATTAGGATCTATATACATATTCGGTTATAAGGCCACACGCATCATCTCCTACACCCTCAGTGACCCACATACACTCCTATCCCGCATGGAATACAGAGGAAATGGTTAACCAAAACCGAGTTCCTGTTTCTTAATCGTTCAATACCACATTTTTTTATTAGAATTTTTGTTTGCCATGGCAAAATGGACGGATGCAATGAAAACGCCACCAACCCCACTTAGGATATCAATATTCATAGGATAAATCATAAATATAATCGTCAAGATTAAATAAATACAAAAGATAAAGTTGGATAATTATGATCATTAATATTGTATTCATCCAACAAGAACCCTTAACTAAGCAATAGTTTGGCCTTTTAAATTTTTATATTCCAATAGTTTGGCCTTTTAAATTTGATATTGTTCTTGTTTACCTTTTCAGTACAACGTAACTTAATTGTCTTATACTTAAATGTCTATGTAAGTATTGCATAGGGTGACATGAAATTATTGAACAAATTTTAAAGAATTTTCAGTTCAATAAAAAAATTGTTATGGAATTTTCACTGTATAACATGTATTTCGGGTTCTAATAATATGATAAGTATTATAGTCTCTAATCAATAATTAAATTAACTCATCAGTAAATAATGGGTAGTTTGGTAATATGCGAGTGGATTACGTGGAAACATAAGAGCTAGCTAATCCATGGCATAATAATAATAATAATAATAATAATAATAATAATAATAATAATAATAATAATAATAATAATAATAGTAATAATAATAATAATAATAGTAATAATAATAATAATAATAATAATAATAGTAATAATAGTAATAATAATAATAATAATAATAATAATACAATCAACTTTAGTATATGTGACGTACATTTCACATTTCCCGAAGAAGAATGTACATGTCATACAAGACGACAAAAGCAAACAGCCCTATCCGAACCCGACTTCCGACCCGGACTCGACAGGCTCAGTATTATATCTACACGGAAGATTGCGCGCGTGCACTTCCTTTGACCACAAGAACTATCTCGTCACACCGTCGATTGTCGTGACGTGTCATAATATATACCTGATTAAACCAGCGGTTTACACGTGGAAGTCTGCGGATCCCACATCGCTGGCAAGAGATATTTCCTTCCGGCGAGCCCGTTCGCATTGAAACTCGCCCCGGTCGCCTTTTCCACCAGGACCTGACCCGGATAACCCGGATAAGCACCCGACCCGAATATACCCGTACACGCCGAAACGGCCTCTAACGGCGCCGTTGGTGGGCCTTGAAAGTAACCGTTGTTAAACGGATTCGTAACGGTATTCGCCAATAGCGTCGCCAAGTTTATAATCATTCCGTCAACTCCAACGTCGCCGTTAGGTGCCACTAACGGCGGCGTCTGCGGCCCGTAGATAGGCTGGTGGAATGGCCACGCGCAGTAACCAGGGCACTGCGTCTCGGAGTTCCCGACCCACACATAAGCGCTGCCCTGGGCGGAACCACCCGCGCGCCGAGCTGCCGAGCCGGTTGAACCGTGGGTCCCGCACCGGTTCATACAGAACCCCTCCACCGCAACGTCTTTCGCCGTTAAAACAACGGTGATGGATCTAAGGGCGCCGTTAAGCTTGTTGGAGAGAGCTCGCAGGTGAGGGTTCTTGAGGGATTTTCCAAGGGGATAGTTCTCGAGGAGGAGCTGTTTTCCGACGAGAAGAGTGGACACTCCGCCTTTATACTTCTCCGTGGTCTTCCACCAAGACGCTACGGAAGGGGCTGATACGGAACGGTGGTTAAGGGAGCGGATGAAATCGACGATTATGGACCGTTGGATCGGGGTGAACTTGCCGTACCATAGGAGATTAACGGTGACGTTACCCTTCAACAGAACCCCGTTATGGTATTTGAGCACCAATGGCTGCTCGTCGACCAAAGCGGCGGCTGAGAGAGTGAAAGTGACCGAGAAAAGGATGAGGAGGATGGCAAATCGGCAAATAGAGGCCATTTGTGAGGGCAAAGGCGAAAGATAACTTGTAGAGAGATGTCGAGATAGGTAACGATGACGGATACTTGGGAGAGAACTGAAACAGGGGTTTTATAGAAGGAGTTTGAAACCATAGAAGGGGGCCACAGCTGTAGTAGAGGTGGTGTATACGGTTGACACGTGGATTAATTTAATTGGGTGGAGAAGTGTGTGACAGCCTGTAAGGTTCTTCTGGAAGTGACGTGGAAATATCCATAATGTTTGCAGAATAATATAGATAAACGTAAACCAATAAATATTTAAATCTCTCTTAGACTAGACTCCTAATGGGCCCCATTTAACTCGTAAAGATCACGTCATATAATATAGTTTCACAATTTCTGACACGTTATGTTTTGTATATCTTTTTAGATTCAGAGTCCAAATAAAATTTAGTAAATATTATAAAAATTATCCATAGTTAAGTGAAGATCAAATGAAGAAACAATGAAAACATATTTCATTTTTAATTTTTACCGACCAATTGCACTTTTAAATAATGTGGAATCATATAAAATAAATAAGTTGTTTTTAAGGAAGAAAATATCTTTTTTGTGTTTGGTCTGCATGGGAAAAATGGTTTTACGAAGGCACAACGCTGCGCCATACTCCCACGCGTAATGTCAATTTCTGCTTTAAAAATCATGTTTTATTTTTATTTCTTTTTTTATATTAACTTTTATCCTATTTTTTTCTCGATTTTCAGTTTTCATCCTATTTTTTCTTTGAAAATTATGTTTTAGTCCTATTCCTCTCTCGATTTTGACTTCATTCTATTCTCCCATTAATTATAAAAAATCTGTTTAAAACTCTCTTCGATTTTGACCCAATTTTGATTTTAATTTTGATCTAAATCATATTTCAATTGTGACTTAATTTTGACTCGATTTAATCTTAATTTGTACTTAATTTTGACCAAAATTTTTACTTAATTTTAACTCGAATTTTAACAATAAATCAAGTTAATTATTCAATTTAATCGACTTACTTGATTTAATTTTGAATAAAATTAATTATAGTTTTTTACTTAAAACCAATTTTAACCCAAAATCGAACCCAATTTTGACTCAATTTTAACCCAAAACCGATCTAATTTTGACCAAAATTAAGATATCAATTTTGACTTAATTTAATCCGAATTTTTACTTATTTTTTATCCAATAAAATTAAGTACGATTTTTACTTAATCCGTAATTTTAACCCAAGATCGACCTCAATCTTGACTCAATTTTACTTAATTTTAATCCAATTTGTACTTAATTTTAACCCAAAATCGACCCCA
>CM071860.1:2752027-2773691 GCA_036759665.1 Gynandropsis gynandra
AAATCGAGTCAAAATTGAGTCAAAACTAGGTAAAAATTGAGTTATGTTTGAATCAAAACTAAAATTAAAATTTGGTCAAAATTAAAATCAATTTTGACATAGTTTTGACTCAATTTTGGACTCAATTTAACTTAATTCGGATTAAATCGGATTTTCAATTTATACTTAATTCGAATTAATTAGGATTAAATCAAGTCAAAATTGAGTTATATTTGAATCAAAACTAAAATTAAAATTTGGTCAAAATTAAAATCAATTTTGACATAGTTTTGACTCAATTTTGGACTCAATTTAACTTAATTCGGATTAAATCGGATTTTTAATTTATACTTGATTTGGATTAATTAGGATTAAATCAAGTCAAAATTGAGATAATAATTTATTATTATTAAAATTAAAATTAAAATTAAAACCAAAATTAAAATTAAAATCAAAATTAAAATCAAAATTAAAATTAAAATCAAAATTGGGTCAAAATTAAAATCAAAATTGGGTCAAAATTGAAATCAAAATGTGATCAAAATTGGATTAAAATCGGAGGGGGTTTTAGGTAGATTTGTGATAATTGAGGGGGGAATAGGATGAGATCAAAATCGAGGGGGGAATAAAGACTAAAAATGATAATCGAGGGGGAAATAGACTGAAACTGAAAATCGAGGGAGGAATAGAACGAGGGTCAAAATCGAGAGAGGAATAGGACTAAAGCATGAAAATCAAGGGGAGAATAGACTGTTTTTCCTATTTATAAATGATAAGAGTATTTAAGTAATTTTTTCAGATACTCACGATTATCCATTTATAAAAATACAAAACCCATTCCAAATTTGAACCCGTGGATATTAAAAATATATTATCCGATTTTAAATTTGAATCCATATATTTGAGTAATTTTTTGTAGTTTGGAACGAACGGGCGCATGAGTGCATGTGTCATGCATGTATTGCGTGGTAGGGCGCCTAAGCGTAAATGTACGAATTATTGGAATTGGGGACCAGATGTATATTTGACGTCGTGAACCTTGTAGTCAACAAAATTGACCGCCTAGTTTGGAAGACATCATGTCATATATATATATATATATTATTTTATATTTTTATAGGTTAAAATATAAACAGTCAATTCATATATATATATATATACATATATCTTTAAATTTTAACTAATTTTTGAAATTAATTAGATTAAAATTTATATTTGATATTTTATAAAAAAAATTTGTTTCAATGAATATATCAGTGTTGAACCTATGATTATAATATCTGTACTTTTAATTGGAATATGAACATAAAAAATATTATGATGTGTTGTTTTATATAAATAGAATTGAATTTTGAATTATTATATATAGTATTGAATAAATATATAATTTTGAATTGTTTTATATTAGTTGGATTCAATTTTATATTCAAAAAATTATATAAATAAAATATTATATTTTAACTATGAATAAATTGATCGTAGAATTAAAATGTATAGAAGGATTTAAACTCTAATCCTCAAAACTAAAAATGCACCAACATTTACAAATTAATATAAATATACACGCCGTGACCCATGCAAAACCCACATTTTGACTCGAGGGTTTTGAGAATGCATGTCCAACTACTTGATGTATCATTGAATAACTTCGTTAAAATAAGGATATAGTTTTATTGATGATAATTATCAGAAAATTATAATTAATGGGTTTTAAGAAACATAATTGTATGGGACCAATCACATCTTATCGGGACATTTATCGAGATGATAATAATGATGTCGCTTAAAAAAATGGTCGCTCCGTGTGATCCATTTTTATTGAAATTATATATTTGCAATAATATGTTGTTTAGTTTTATTTTATACATATAATCGTCCTTGTAACACAAGTAAATGGTATGATCATCCCATTCTTATACCAGACCAATTATTCACGATTATATTCATATTGAATAAAAATAGTTGTATTGCATCAACGTAAATTAATTAGCTTTCCCGTTAAACATAAGTTGAAACTATTACATATTTTGTCTATAATTTACTAACTATATATACATATATATATATAATTAGATAGGTTTGACACAGCAGATAATTGCGAGTGATTGAGTCGAACAAACTCTTAATCTATATGATATAATACACTCAAGTTTACAAATCATATTACAATATGGAAAAACTGGTATTTTTAATTGCCAATATTATATATTTTATATTTGTATAAGATACTTTTAAGTTTCACGGTCTACTATATTTCATTTTGATTCGATTTTTCCATTAATACAAATATTTAAAAAAATTATTTGAATTTGAAATTGAATATAAACATTCTACATTTTTAGTCACTATTTGAACTAAATAATTTTTGTATATTATTTGAATTATTACCTATTTATTTATTTATTTAAAAACTTTTTTTCTTGGGTTTTTGAAAACAAATAGTTATAAGCCATGATCTGTAGCGAAAGCGACGAATCAATAATTAAGCATAAGGAAATCAAAACCTAATTTGGAATTATATGGCCAATAATTCTGATTTTGAAGAGCAACGTCAAACTTTGTCGTCCATTTCGTTTTTGTTTCACGTACGAAATAACAATATATAATATACTTCATACAGTAATTACTATATATATATATATCATTATATGTATATGAATATAACTAAGCGATTAATTAATATTTTACATGATATAATAATCAAACTAAAATCATAAATCGGGTCATACACTACAAAAAGAAAAAAGAAATCAGGATTGACTTTGCGGACTGAAACAACCGTCTCTAAATTTAGAGACGGATAAGGGACGTTTTAAAGATGAAATAATAAATCCGTCCGCAAATTTGCAGACAATATAGTAATCCCTATGTCGTCCGTAATTGTGGATGGATTCGAGACTATTTTCACGGGCGTCCGCAATTTGCGGACGAATTCGGGATGATATAGCAATCCGTCCGCAAATTACGGACGGTATAACAATCCGTCCGCAAATTGCAGACGTATTCGAGACGATTCATCGGAAAATATTTATCTTAGTCCGTGATAAATGTATTATCTTTCACCACGACAATAACCGTCCTAATTCGCATTAATTGTATTTTTTGTACCACCCTTTCTTTATATATTATTGGTTTATAATTAATATTCCTATCTTATCCAAAAATATTTTACTGTATACATAATTATTAAACGTTTTTTTAAATCTATGATCATTAATTAACTAATAAGTCTTTGAGCGTCGACATGTATGGCCATGGCTCTTTCATTTCTACAAAAAGTTTGAATAATTATTCAGTCCGCAAAAGAAACCAAACCGACATTAATTCTAAAACTGTTCACTTAACATTTATTTTTTAAAATATATTTTGTAAAAACATGAATTAAAAAGAAGTGGCAAGAAAAGTGATGGAGTGATTGAGTGGTCTAACAACTTGTCATTAACAAACTTTATACAAAAAAAATATACAATTAATCTGACCAGATTTGGTATTAGTTATCAAAATTAAAAAATTTTGGTCTGATCTTGCCGTGGACCGACCGACAAGACTTTTATGATGAAATGGTTAGAAGACCAACCCCTAAACCGGCCCTATAGCTCTCATATATTCCAAAACCCTTTAGAAAGTTCGTGTGAAACCTATATCATATGGTCTATTATTTTGTATTTTCTTCTGCATATGCATTACATACGGACCAAACTCGTCTAATCATTGTGAATTATATGGCAGTACATTGGTTTATTTATAAAGCTTGAATTGGAGCTAGCGTTTTGGGGTGGAAATAGGACGTTAATTTAATTTAGTTTGAATTGGAGTTTTAAGGGGTTTGTGTTAATTTCAGATTCATTATCATGGTTTTCGGGTCTATTAAAAGTTAATTCGGTCAAATTAGAATTTATGAGTTTAGATATTTGGTTAACATAAGCTTTAACGGATTAATGGAAAAAAATTTTAATATTATAAAAATTCCAAAGAAATAATAATAGTTTAAGCTACATAGAGAAAACTAAAGGCAAGTTTAGGATTTTGTTCAAAGGTGATAAGTGAATTGTCAATATGCGGATTTACCTTAATTCAATCCGTATAGATAGGGATTAATTAGTTTTTTAGTCCATAATAAAAATGAGTTTATGGATTTGACCAGAATTTTAGTTGATTCATATAGGTTAAATGTTAATCCGATGTATATATTAAAATTATATATTTATTAAATATATATTTTTTATATAATATTATTAACAATATATAATTATAATAATTATCGAACACAAAATATAGTTTTAAGATATCCATAAATATAAATATTATGTTTTGAATTCAAAATATTTGATTAAATATTGTTTTTATTTGAACTTTAAAATTTTTTGGATCATTTATGTTTTATTAATGAATTATATTAATATTTTAAAGTTTCAACATAATTAGATATTTTTATTTGAATTTTTAGATATTATTTAAAATATTTTATGAAATATGCCTGTTTGGTGGGTTGGACTAATTCGAAAATTTTAAACCCACAAAAATATGAGCCACAATAAATTAACATGAAAATAATTCAACTCATGGTGGACTTATCTCCACCAACTCATTTAACACCCCTAATTTTGTTAAAAAAAAACTTTAGACGAATTTGGTTTAATCCTCAAAATATCCAACTGTGTCATTGCAATCTAAACCACATTTGTTATTTACAAATATCAAATACAACTACAAATAGTGAAAATTGTTTATTCATCAAATACAAATAAAAATAGTATAATCAATTATCGAATTATTCGTATTTATAAATACTAAACATGTTATTTATTAATACATAAAAATATATATCAAATAAATTTTAGATAAATGAACTGCAGATAATAGAAGTATGGAAAAAAACCTCCAACACCACAACTATCATGTTTTACGTCAATTCCTCCTAAATTATCCGACTAAACCGATTCTCTCCCCATCTTACAAAATTCAGCCGATTCCCCCCTCAACTTTGTCAATTTCAGCCGATTTCTCTCTCCGTTATATAAACAGTGTAATGGCGTTAACCAACCCGATTTCACCCAATTTTTACCCGGATTTGACCCAATTTGAATACCCGATTTTGACCCATATTATACCGATTTCGACCCAATTTTAACCCAATTTAACCCGATTTCACTTTATTTTAATCCGATTTCACATACTTTTTACTCGATTTCACCGAATTTCAACCCGAATTACCCACTTTTTACTCTATTTCACTCAAATTAACCCGATTTCACCCTATTTTAATCAAATTTCACTACAATTTAACACGATTTCACTCAATTTTTACTCGATTTCACCGACTTTATACCCGATTTAACCAAATTCTAGCTCTGTTTCACTCAATTTAAACCCGATTTCACCCAAATTTAACCCAATTTCACCCAAATTTAACCCGATTTTACCAATTTTAATCCATTTCATCCAAATTTTACTCGATTTTATCGAATTTCAAGCTGATTCAACCGAATTTTAACTCTATTTCACTCAAATTTAACCTGATTTCACCCAATTCTAACCCATTTTCACCCAACTTTAACCCGATTTTACCTTATTTTAATCCGATTTTGTCAAATTTTTACTCGGTTTTATCGAATTTTAACTCTATTTCACTCAAATTTAACCCGATTCACCCAATCTTAACTCAATTTCACCCAAATTTAACCCGATTTCACCTAATTTAATATGTCTTCACCCAATTTTAATCCGATGTCACCTATTTTTTACTCGATTTCACCGAATTTCTTTCCGATTTAACCGAATTTTAACTCTATTTCACTCAAATTTGTATAGAAAAACTCATGAACTCATATTCCTCGGTTTCAATGGTGCATACTATTAGCATATATGTATTTCCTTATTATGTATTTTATTATGTTACCTAACTTTCCATATTCTTAGGATCTTATGATGTATATATTTCAATATTATATCAATAAAGACATTAAGGGATTTTGCCAAATTACATGGTATCAAAGCAATCCTAATCTCTTTCTCTCTATTGCCCACCATCGCCGGCTCCTCTTCGGCCAAAACCCTTCGTTTCGGCCGCTTCCGCCCCTTCGCCAACCGGCTCACCCATTATCTTGCTCCTTTTTTGTTCTCTTCTTCGTCGCAGCCATCGTCTTCTTCGTGTCTCATTAGGTGAAATCAAATTTAAATGGGTGAAATCAGATTAAAATGGTGTGAAATGAAATTAAAATTTGGTGAAATCGGGTAATATTTGGGTGAAATTGGGTTAAAATTGGGTGAAATCGGGTTAAATTTGACCGAAATAAAGTTAAAATTCGGTTAAATCGGGTTGATTCAGTAAACTCGAGTAAAAATTGGGTGAAATCGGATTAAAATCGGGTAAATTCGGGTTAAATTTGGGTGAAATCGGGTTAAATTTGAGTGTAATAGAGTTAAAATTCGGTTAAAGCGGGTTAAAATTTGGTAAAATCGAGTAAACATGGATGAATTCGGATTAAAATAGAGTAAAATCGGGTTAAATTTGGCTGAAATTGCGCTAAAATTGGGTGAAATCGGATTAATTTGAGTGAAATAGAGTTAGAATCTGGTTAACTCGGGTTGAAATTCGGTGAAATCGAGTAAAAATTGGGTAAAATCGGGTTAAATTTTGGTGAAATTGGATTAAAATAGGGTGAAATCGGGTTACTTTGAGTGAAATAGAATAAAAATTGAGTAAAATCGGATTGAAATTCGGTGAAATCGAGTAAAAATTACGTGAAATCAGATTTAAATAGGATGAAATCGGATTAAATTTGGGTAAAATTGGTTCGAAATCGGGTTAAAAATCGGGTATGATATGGATCAAAATCGGGTATTCGAATTGGGTCAAATCTGGGTCAAAATCGGATTTGTTAATGCCATTACATGATTTATATAACAGAGGGTGGAATCGGCTGAAATTAACAACGTTGATGGGAGAATCGACTGAATTTTGTAAGATAAAGGGGGAATCGGCTGAGTCGTATAGGTCAGAGAGAATTGCGTAAAACATGATAATTGGGGGTGTTGGAGGCTTTTTTCCTAAAAGTATTAACCATAATTCTTTTACCCATTATATATATATATATACTGTCTTCACGTTTTCAACGGGCATCCGTTGAAAGTTTAAACGGATGGTCCTTGAGAAAAACAAAAGTTTGCGATTTGACATTCTTTGATTGGACATCAATTTCAATGAGCATCTTTTGAAATTTCCAACGGATGCCCATTGAAATTTCAAGTATTTAAGATGTTGAACAACTCATTTTCAACATATTCATCAAAACCTCTCAAATCCTATCAAAACCTCCCCAAACAATTTAAACACCATACACTATGATGATTGAACGATTCACCATTCATAAAGGATAATATTGGCTAGTTTTGGTGGAACTCTGCCATCATTTATTTTTGTAATGTAGGATAAAAGAAGAATAATACAATGTTTTAGATGATTTACATAATATAGTATTTTATTTGTATTGTTTGTTTTAAATATTAAATTAACATTTTTGATAGATTTTAAATTAATATCTTAAGTTTAATATTTATTATTTTTTTAAAATTCACCATAAAATCGCCGGATGTCTTTTGATTAATTATACAATCATAACATCAACGAGCATCCGTTGAAATATTTAAAATTTATGTTCAAATGTATCAACGGGCATCCGTTGACAATTTCCAATTTTTCCGCTAGATTTCTCAATGTGTATACTCATTTCAACAAACATCCGTTGAAATATTTAATGGACATCCATCATCCGTTGGAAATATGGAAATTTCAACAACCTTATCCGTTAAAATCCGTTGAAACTCCTTTGGAAATCGTAACAGATGCATGTTTTCAATGATCGATTACCAACGACCAAGAATCTATTGAAATCTGATGGAAATGGCTTATTTCAACAGAAAAATTGCCATTTTAAACGAATTTGGTCGTTGGAAATGACATATTTTTTTGTAGTGTTTATGTCGTCCCCTGACCTCGTCGTCTCCCGTGACCTCGCCTCGCCATAATTCTTTGTCAGGAAGAAAACTGATAGAGAGAGGGGGGAGGGAGGAAAAACAATTGCAAGTGACGGAAAAACAAAAACAGAGGAAGAAACTCAATGCAAAAACAAAGAGAATGGATTTTTTTGAGTAAGAAAACAAAACGAAAGAAGATAGAGCATAGGTGGATTCTTCCGTTTGAGAAAGGAGAGTGAGAGAAGAAAAAATGATGTAAACAAGAGAAAAAAAAAACAAAGAGGAACAAACAATAATCAAATCTAAATCCAATTGCTAGGATAACATGCACACATTAAACAAAAATATTCAACAGAAAAAAAAACAATTTTTCTATAAACATTAACTAATTATAGATCTAAAGGTGGATAATTCCCCAGCATATTAAAAAAGAGATCTAATGGTTAAATTTTGACACATGGTATTTTGTATTATTCATTTGGTCTTATATTTTATTAAATATAAACATATATATCAATTGAATTATTAGTATCCGTATATATTAGAATAGATAATTTACTAAATGTATAGATAAATATATAACAAATTTAATTTTAGATAACCAAATTGCAAATAATAAATTTATTTTGTTTTTTCTTTAAAAAGTTCTAGTTTTGGACATAGGTACAAATATTCTATTTTTTATGGATATTAAATTTTATGAGTACTAATAATATATTCGAATACAAATACTATAAAAAATAAAAATTTGATATTTGACCACCCAAACTAATGGATATGGAAATAAGTTTGGGTGTCAAAATGTATAAAACTAATACAAGTTTGTTGTTCTATTTTAATGCTAAAACAAGTATTAAAAGATGTAATCATGCCATGGTTCAATAAATCTAGAATATTTTATCATAAATATATACAAATTTTAAATTTTACCTTTGGGGAGACATTGATAAAAAGTTGAAAAAACTGAAACATTATCTAACAAAATTTATTTTCATTTTATATTTTTTCAGAGATATGTAAGGGTGCTAAATGGTTCGTCAATACACGGATTGACCCTAATCCAACCCGTATAAATGCGGGTTAGATTGAATTTTTTTAACCCATATATAAAATGGACTCATGGGTTGAGCTAAAATTTTAGCCGAACCATATGGGCTAACCCATATGGACTACGGGTCAACCCGTGGGTCAAAATTAAAAATACATTACATATATTATAATATATATATATCTAATTTACATATATAGTAATAAAATATAAATTAGATGTCTTGGACTATTGGAAGGATAATCGACATCGATACCGTGAGTTAACATACATGGATTGTGATGTTGCTTTCGAATCATCTTTTAGTATTGGTTCTCGGATTTTGAACAAATATAGAAGTCAACTTCTCCCAGAAAATGTACAAGTTTTACTTTGTCCTCATTCTTGGATGCATGGTTTTAAAGATGACGAAGAATGTAATATAATTATTTTTATATTCAAACATTTTTAATGTATTTAGATATTTTTATTTAAAAGTTTAGACATTATTTATTAACGGCAACTCGGATATTGTGGGAATCACGGACATCTCGGCTTCATCTATGGGAACACTCACATCACGGCTCCTTATATATTTTGTTTCCTTGTTAGGAGTCTATTTCCTTGTTTGTCATATGTTTCCTTGTTTGTTATTTTCCTTTTCTCTCGATGTGTTTGCATAAATCTGTACGCTCACATAATCAAAGGCAAGAGGGATTCACAGTTTTGGCATGGTATCAGAGCCCTCTGCTCTCGGCCGACCAACGTGAACGATATTCCTCTGTGAAATCTTGTTTTTCTCTGTTACAATTCGTGTTTGGAGATTCCACGATGAGTGCAGAGGAACTACCTCGTAATCCCGCCACTGCTGATGTGATTGCCGGCGTGGGGAGGAAAACAATGCAGGCGAGACTGTTGCTGAGGGAGTGCAGAGGCGTGGCAAAGAAATCTCGGCTTATTCTCCATACTACTTTCATCCATCGGAGGGACCGGGTACAGTCATCACGTCTGTGCATCTCAAGTGAGATAGCAACTACGCCGAATGGTCCAAGCATATACAACATGCTCTTAGGACAAAACGCAAAATCGGTTTCATCGACGGCTCAATCTCGAAGCCTCTTCCGGGTGAGATTGAATATGAAGAATGGGGACCCGTGAATTCAATGCTCGTTGAGTGGATCTTCAGCACTCTCGATCCGCAAATACGAGCATCGATTTCTATTGTCGATGAAGTGCAGGTGCTGTGGGAAGACTTAAAACAGCAGTACTCCATTGGCAATGCTTCTCGGGTTCATCAGATCCGCACAGACCTTGCTCGCGCGACGCAACAAGGTCAGAATGTGCAAATTTTTTTCGGGAAACTGAAGCAGCTATGGAACGAGTTGGAAGGCTACAAGCCAATTCGAACCTGCAACTGTGGCTTTCTTCAGGCTGATCTTGTCAAAGACAGAGAAGAAGAAAAGCTTCATCAATTTCTCATGGGTTTGGATGAAGCTCGTTTTGGTTCGGTTCGCTCACAAATATTTGCGACTGAACCACTACCAAACCTCAACCAAGTCTTCAATCGCATACTGCGAGAGGAACGATACCAAATTCAGTCTCGGAACAGAGACGAGCATACCGAAGCTGTTGGTTTCGCGGTCTCTGTCTCTCCTGCCCCTATTGCGGCTGTCGCACAAATTAAGCCTAAGTCTGCCTTTTGCACTCATTGCAATCACAAAGGGCATGATGTGGCTTCCTGTTTTCAGCTGAATGGTTACCCGGACTGGTGGGATGAGAGACCTCGCAAGGGAACCGGCCGTGGCAGAAACACATCTGCGACTGCAGCTCCGACTCAAGGGCGAGGAAAGATAGTTCGGGCAAACGCAGTTGATGCGATTGGCCCTGTCTCAGATTTTCGTGGGATTGGTGAACTGGATCGGACCAAGTTGTCAGGGTTTACAGATGAACAATTGAAGACACTGCAAAACCTGTTCAACATGCAGAAATCGAACTTCGATGAACGTCACTCCGGTAAGACAAGCAAATCTGAGATCTTGTTGGATTCTGGTGCTTCTCATCACTTGACTGGTGATATAAATATCTTGACGAATGTTTCTAATATAACGCCTTGCTATATTGGGTTACCGAATGGCCAAAAATCCGTTGCTATTCAACGAGGAGATGCTTGTCTTGGCAGTAGTATTCGTCTTCAAAATGTGCTTTACGTGCCGGGTTTTAACGTTACTTTGATCTCCGTGGCAAAGCTACTGCAGCAAAATAATTGTCTCGTCACGTTTACTGATCAATTTTGTGTGATTCAGGACCGTATGACGATGACGCCGATTGGAGCGGGTGAAGAGTGCGGCGGGGTTTATCGGTTCCGAGGGGACATGGGAGTGTGTGCGTATCAGACTAGAACTCTACCTTCTCGGGAACTCTGGCACCGTCGATTTGGACACCCTGCAGATTCTGTTTTGTCGAATTTACCAAGTTCTCTTTCTGTACCGGCATGCTCGGATAATAAGCTGCCTAAGTCTCTTTGTGACGTTTGTTGTCGAGCCAAACAAACACGCTCTTCTTTTCCGGATAGCAATAATAATGCAGCAAGTATTTTTGATTTGATACATCGTGATATTTTGGGATCCTACAACACGCCATCTTCTTGCGGAGCCACATATTTTCTCACTATTGTCGACGATCATTCTCGTTCCGTATGGGTC
This sequence comes from Gynandropsis gynandra, assembly GCA_036759665.1. Taxonomy (NCBI): domain Eukaryota; kingdom Viridiplantae; phylum Streptophyta; class Magnoliopsida; order Brassicales; family Cleomaceae; genus Gynandropsis; species Gynandropsis gynandra. The sequence continues at coordinate 2,763,713 of CM071860.1, forward strand.
TACCTTTTACTCGCTAAATCGGAAGTGTCTACGATATTGCAAAACTTTTGTTCTATGGTGGAGCGACAATATGGCAAGCTCATTAAAACTGTTCGGACAAATAATGGATCAGAATTCATGGCTTTGCGAAAGTACTTCGCAACTAAAGGAATACGACATCAAACCTCGTGTGTTTATACGCCTCAACAAAATGGTCGCGTTGAGCGTAAACATCGTCACATCCTCAACGTCGCACGGGCACTGATGTTTCAAGCGAACCTTCCTACGAAGTTTTGGGGTGAATGTGTGGTGACAGCGGTCTTTCTCATAAATCGTACACCATCTTCTACTCTCGAAGGAAAGACTCCCTTTGAGCTCCTTCATGGCAAACCTCCGAGCTATGATAGGCTGCGTGTATTTGGTGCTTTGTGTTACGCACATAAAGGTCAGAAGCTGCGTGATAAATTTGCACCGAGAAGCAAAAGATGTATCCTCGTTGGCTTCCCGCATAATCAAAAGGGATGGCGGGTCTTCGATCTGGAAACAGAGGAGTTTTTTGTTTCTAGAGATGTGGTATTTCACGAGTCAGATTTTCCGTTTGCAGAGAAGAATGTGGTTGTTGTTCCCTCTGACGCAGCCTCTCCTACAGCAGCCCCTCATCCTGAAGTGTTTGATGTTGTCTCAGTTTCCTCAGTTCCGGCTGTTTCTCCGACTATTGCTCTCGACATGGGGCGTTTAGCTGATATCTCCGATCCTCTCACTGTTTCAGACGAACAGACAGCTTCGGATTCCCCTGTCTCTGCATTTTCTGGTCCATCTGTTGACTCCGATACTGTGGCACAATGTAGTGAACCAGTCGTTGTTGGTGCTGGTTCCACATCTCCAGAAGAACCTGACTCTGCTCTTCGGGATTCTGCCTTACCCAGACCTCAGCGCAAACGCACTCCCTCTGTCTTACTCCGTGACTTTGTCACTTATTCTGGTCGTGTTCTCACCGATCCCCCGCCCACTTCTTCTTGTTCCTCTCGGCAGTCAACAGGTACTTCTCTCTATCCGATTGCTAATTCGGTTCAATGCTCTGTTTTCTCACCTCGACATCGAGCCTTCTTAGCTACAGTCACTGCAGGAGTGGAACCAAATTCGTACGCCGAAGCCTCGAAATCTCCGCAGTGGACAGCTGCTATGGCAGAGGAGATTAAGGCCTTAGTTGCAAATCGTACCTGGACATTGACGTCTCTGCCTTACGGGAAAAAGGCAATCGGATGCCAATGGGTTTATAAGATCAAGTATAAGGCAGACGGTACCATCGAGTGTTACAAAGTTCGGCTCGTTGTTCTCGGGAATCGACAAAAGGAAGGCGAAGATTATCATGACACTTTTGCTCCGGTAGCAAAAATGCCTATTGTTCGCCTTTTTCTTGCTGTCGCAGCAGCCCGAGGTTGGATTGTCTATCAAATGGACGTACACAACGCCTTTCTTCACGGCGATTTATTTGAAGAAGTCTACATGAAACTGCCTCCTGGCTTCTCCGATCCTCATGGTAATCAGGTTTGCAAGCTGCATAAATCGCTTTATGGTTTAAAACAAGCTCCGCGATGTTGGTTCGCTAAGCTTACGTCGGCTCTACGTGGGTATGGTTTCAAACAATCTTGGTCTGACTACTCTTTGTTCTCTTTTCGGAAAGACAAGACAGAATTATTTGTCCTCATTTATGTGGACGACTTGTTGATCGGAGGAAATGATAAGGATGCGATTTCGGTTTTCAAGGCCTACTTACAGGAATGCTTTCATATGAAAGAACTCGGTTCCTTGAAATATTTTCTTGGGATCGAGGTAGCTCGGAACTCCGAAGGTTTCTATCTCTCTCAACGTAAGTACGCCTTGGATATCATTGCCGAGTGTGGTCTTCTCGGGGCGCAGCCAGCTTCCTTTCCCATGGAGCAAAATCATAAACTTGCATCCTCTTCGAGTTCATTTTTTGATGATCCGGCACAGTATAGGCGATTGGTGGGGCGACTGATCTATCTCACCATATCAAGACCGGATCTCTCTTATGCTGTTCATGTGCTAACACAATTTATGCATGCTCCCCGTCAGGATCATTGGCAGGCTGCACTGCGTGTCGTTCGTTTCCTTAAAGGTTCGCCGGGGCAAGGGATCTTTCTTGGTGCCGATAGCGATCTTCGGCTCTACGGATATTGTGATTCCGATTGGCCATCTTACCCCAAGACTCGACGTTCTATCAGCGGGCACATAGTTCTCCTTGGCACATCACCGATTGCATGGAAAACTAAAAAGCAAACTACAGTTTCACGTTCGTCGGCGGAAGCAGAATATCGGTCTATGGCGGTTCTTACGTGTGAAGTTAAATGGTTGAAGGCCCTCTTAAAGTTTTTCGGCGTTCCACATTTTACTCCGGTGAAGATGTTTTGTGATAATCAAGCAGCAATACATATCGCGGGAAATCCGGTGTTTCACGAGCGTACGAAGCACATTGAAATAGATTGTCACTTCATTCGGGATGAGCTCATTCGTGGTGAGATATCGACGGCCTATGTTCGTTCGAAAGAACAGCTTGCGGATATTTTTACCAAGGCCTTGGGTTATCATTCGTTCTCCTATTTGCGGTCCAAGTTGGGCATTCGGAACCTTCATGCTCCAACTTGAGGGGGCGTATTAACGGCAACTCGGATATTGTGGGAATCACGGACATCTCGGCTTCATCTATGGCAACACTCACATCACGGCTCCTTATATATTTTGTTTCCTTGTTAGGAGTCTATTTCCTTGTTTGTCATATGTTTCCTTGTTTGTTATTTTCCTTTTCTCTCGATGTGTTTGCATAAATCTGTACGCTCACATAATCAAAGGCAAGAGGGATTCACAGTTTTGGTATTATTTGTATTATTTATGATATTAAAAATATTTATTAATTAATTATTATACAATTGTAAAAAAAAATCAATCTAGAGATTAATTCATATAACCCGCAACTTTTAATATATACTAATTTGAAAAATCGCAACCCGCTTTTGAATATAGATTAGGTTGGAGTGACTTAAAAATAACCCAATCCTTAATTAGCACCCATGTGAAGGTAATCTGAGCTAAGCAAGCGAAACAAGTGGGCCAATGAACAACATCTTCGAGCCCATTAACAAGTTGAGCTCAAATTCCTTAAAATTTGTTGAAGCCCATTCGAAACAAACGGTAAAGTGTGAGAATCATTTGAAAGTCCTTCATATATTACCATGAAATATATTACAAATGTTTATATTTCTCGGGTCATCACCCTTTGATCACTTGATATCTCAAAAATTAAATATAAGAATAGGGAAAAAGGAAGAAATGGATACAAAAACCTATCACAACAAAGTAGTGACTGTCTTTTGTGTAAAGATAAAAGAGACCCATATAGATATCTAAACTAAAAAAGGATCTTACTTGGAGTGGAAGAGCAAAAGGTGACGGGAAGAAGTGCACCAACGAGCGTAAGAGGCGTGGAGATTAGGCCAGTCCGAAGAAGAACAATGAGTGAAATGGTGAAGCCATAAGGACAAGACTTGTTCTTGATCCTCTCTTTTAAGTTGAGAGATTGTTTCTTCTAATATCTTCTCCACCTCAACTCGTTCCATGGATCTTAGGATTGGTTTCTCCGTTCCGTTGGTCGCTCGACAAAGCAATGGAATCCATGTTATCAACATTTTCTTCTTCCTCCCTCTCCATTTCTCTTTTTCCCCCTTTTCTCTCCCCATTTCCTTTAGTTGCTTTATCAAGAAGGCTTCAACAACATAGTTTAACGTTATAAACATTTATAATTCTTTTGTTTAACATTAAAAAATAGTCGACATGGATGTATAAATGGCATGAATTTCAAGTAAATTTATATAACTTAAGATGATAAATTATACGGTTTTTAAAATTATATGATTCATTGCACACCACAAAAGCACTAAATTGATTTTTTTTAAGAAAAGACGTGAATCAGTTATGGAGTATTTGTCGGAACAACCTCGACCACAGAATAAATTGTGACGTGAACAACTTGGATGTCTTATGTTCAACTTGGATGCCAACCATCGTGTAATAATTATGTTAATTACTTACTGCATCTATCCATCTATTTATTCTCAATATTTTCCAAAGTAAAATCTTTCGAAAAAAAGGCATTCTTTGGTACCTAATAAGGAAAATCAAAGATTTATAATAAAGATGATACTGAGGGATGGGTTGTATTGCATTTACTTTTTTTCCGAGATTATATGTAATAATGAAATAAAATCTAAGCGCTGATGTCAGAAAAGGAAACATACCAGAAATCTGAACCATAGAACATTGGAGCCGTGGCTCAGCCCAGAGACCGAGCCGAGCCAATTCGGAAGCCGAAGCCCATCTTTCGACGGCTTCTTCGCCGAACCCACAAGACACCATCTTATCCGACAGCCATAGCAGCTCCGCCGCAAGCTTCTCCGCCATCTCAGCCGATGACTGATCGGCGTCTTCTACGCCCCATCCGGTTAAACCATCTCCGACCGCTCTCATCGCCGCTCTCACCACTCGGTTTAACCCGTATCGGACCGGTTCACCCAAATCCCTAGGCCGGTTCCGTTCAACCGCCGCCTCTAAACGAGCAAGCGTTCTAGAAAACGAGGACGTTAAGACCCTACGATTCACATCGATCAACGCGGCGGAGTTTTCGCCTTGATTCTCGTCGATCAACCTCTCCGCTAAGGATCGAACCACTTCATACTTCCTCGAACTCACCGGGATTTCGTTCATGGCGGAGAGTAATTGCGAAATGGCTCGAGCAATTCCCGAATCTTCTCCTCCAGTGGGCGTGAGATCGCTTGTCTCACGCTTCTTGGAGGAGAATTTGAAGGGCTTTGAGGAATCTGTGTTAGAACGAGGGTTAGGGAAATTGAGAACGGAAGGGAGAGAGCGTAGTAAGAAGAAGAAGCAAGTGACGAGAAGGAATCGAAGTTTCTCGAGGAGTTTCCATTTGAAGGAGAGGTGAAGAAGGGCTTTGTCGGTGAAGACGACGGCGGAGATCATGAGGTTGCGGAGGAGCTGAGGAGCTATGGAGGCGGAGGATGGCTTCCCCATGTTCCCGACGTTACAATGAGATTTTCTCGCCGAATTTATCGTACTTTGTGCTGAGAGGTGGGATTATATATAGGAATGTCGGCTTCGGACAGACGAGCTGGGCTAAACTATTTCTTTTACCATTTTTGGTTTCCGTTTGTTGTTCTTTGATTCGTGCGTGCGACTCACGTGTCTCCGTTTGTATTAAATTGTTAACTAAAAATTATAAAATTAAACTAAATTAAATTAAACGCATTTAGAAATAAATCAAAACACATACGGAAAGCTAAATCGAATCAAATCAAGGTAACACATATATGATATATATAGTCTTCAAGAAATAGCGAGTTTTTTTTACATATCAGTGGCTAAAGAAAGTATATTTTTTCTCAAAAAATAAATAAAATGACCTAAATAGCATGAAAACTATATTAAATTATTTATTTGACCACGATGAATAATATAATTGGTGAAAAGGATGCAGATTCTCCCTATTATAAAAATATATTATTTGTAATATCTGTGTACTATTGTTATTTTTTTTTTCAAATTGGTAGTGGCATTATGCCCGTATTATAATTTATATCAATTTAAAAAGAAGAAAATAAAAAAGAATTTATAAGAGAATTCCAATTGTGTTGTTTTATTTTTTTAAAGAAAATAAAAATATTTACAAGAAACACAATCGAAAAATATTATTTTTAAATATTTAAAACCGTAAAAGAATCAGAGAGAAAGATTGAGAAAAGATTTAAGGTGATTGAGAAACTCCTTTGGCTTCTCCAAATTAACAGCATGTCCTGCATTCTTAATCACCACTAGCTCTGCATTTTCTCCCACATGTCTGTTCATCATCACCAAATAAATCCCCTCTTCCATTATTTTCTTTTTTTTGTTCATAAAATTATATTATACTGAATTTTTTTTGTGTACCTTTTGAGTCTTTGACCTAATTCCAGAGGAAATATCTGATCTTCTTCTCCCCATATGATCATCGTGGGCTGATTCCAATGCAAACAAATACGTAATAATGTGACATCAATTATATAATTTAGTTTATGAAGATTATTACCTGTTTGATCTTTGGAAGATCTGATTGTTTACGACCCGTCAGTATTGCTTTGATCAATTCTTTTTTTTCCTCGACAAAATCTGTACACATCACCTGCATTTTTTACCACAAAATCATCCATGATCATTATGAAAATTGAAGAAAAAATGGTAAGAATGAGAGTCAATTACGTCGATGAAATCCCAGAGGAAGAAGGAAGGGATTCCTTTGGGGGGTTTCACGAACGAGAATCGAATCAGTTCCTTGAGCTTCTCCGGCGTCTGAGGAAGCAGAATACTCGTCGCCGTCTCCAGATTCGGAACCCTAAATAGTCCATTTTCCATATCCTTTTCCTCTAGGCAAACCCCTGCGCAGCACAGCACGACTCTCTCCACCTTTTCCGGGAATTGTGCGGCCGCGCTGTACCCAACAAATCCACCGTAGCTGATCCCGACGATGCTCATCCTCTGAACCCCGTGATCCTCCATCAGCTGAATCAAGCATCGGGCCTGGAATGATTCGGTGCGATCGGGCTCCAACGTGGTAGAGGTCCCGAAGAAGAGGAGATCCGGGACGTAGACATTGAATCGGCCGGTGAATGACCGGAGATGCTCGCCGTATTGCCACATTGCGTTAGCGCCAAAGCCATGGATGAGGAGAAGATTAGGTTTAGATGGATTGTGGGATTTAGGGATCCAGCAATGCATGATGGAAGAGGCACCATGTTCAAGGGAGAGGCCGGTGGTGACCGAACGGAGACCGGCGTTGGCGAATGATTGCCGGAATAACCAATCACGGGATGCCGTAAAGCTTAAGTACCGCGTCAGTTTCCGAGGATCGAACATTTTTGTTTCTTTTTGAAAAAAATAAAGAACCCTAAATGGATATAAGGCAACAAAAAGGGTGGAGTAATAAAATTGTATTGTTATATAAACCCTAAAATAGGTCTAAAGGAGCACCATAAGAAACTGCTTCTCACTCGAAAAATACACATATATACATATATTAATATAGAAACACATTTATTTTTGAAAAAAATGTTATCGTACATCCAATCTAGTTTTCAAAAATTAAAAAAAGTGATAACTTCAACTGCCCAAGCCAAAAAATAGGAAAAAAGGAAAAAAAAAAGATGAAAAACTCACCCTAAGTATCACATCCTCTGGCTTGTCTTGGGGGGCAAGCAAGAGAGAAAGACTAACTCATGAGTTTCCTTAGCCGTTTGTCGGAGTCCTTAGCCGTCTTGTTGTGGGGTTCAAGGACAAGAGCATGCTTGAAATCTGCTCACATCATTTGAATTCAAAGCTATTAGTCACAGCATATGCTAAATCCATGAAATCCCTTTGTTTCTTTCTTTACCTGCAGCAGCCTCCTTGTAGCGTATAAGCGATTCTCTCGCGGTACCTCGCCTTAGATATGCCTTCACGTTCTGCTTCGCAAATACCATAATGAAATCAAGAATTACCAATCCAAATTGGTTTAAGTTTTGTGGCTTCCTGAAATTACCTTTTTATCCAGCAAAATGGCTTTGGTACAATCTTCTTCAGCTTGTTGGAAGCTACATCCAAACAAACTGTCTGATCAGAAGAGCACAACAAAATGAAATCTATAAAGAGAGTCATTACCAGCCGAGTTCTAAATAAGCTGCAGCCCTATTGCAAAAGAATGTAGCATTTGCTCCGTTCAATTTGATAGCTTCAGTGTAAAACTGTACTGCTTTATTCCATTGCCTTGCCTTGAATGCTGCATTGCCCTGGATTGAAATAGATGTTTCAACAGAAGTTCCATATGTGTTTTCTTTTCAAATAATCAAATGAACTGTAAGAACCTTTTGTGCTCAGATGAATGTGATTCTGATTCCCATTATATCAAGTAAATTCAGATTCATTACGACTGTAATCAATGTCAACTAACAGCCTATGGTCGACCCAATATTCCATAAACATTATATCCGACAAGGGCTTATGAGGTTTATAGACAGAATAAAAATACTTGGGGGAGGTAAAATCAATAGACATAAATCTACCTTTTCCTTCAAAAGTTCAGAAGCGTCCATACTACAATTGGAGTCTGCAATGGGTGCTAAGTTGGACATGATCCTGGCTTGGTCTTGAAGAGATGCATATACATCCAACACCACATCAAGAAGAAACTTATCCCCTCCATGATATGTGATAAACGAGACGGAGATTGGATGATCACCATGCTTGCCTAATGGAATAGTAACCTGTGGAATATATTGGCATCATGACTCAGAAATATAATGACATTTATATGCACGTGAAAAATATACAATCATAAGATACCTGACAGCAACCAGACATGCTAGCAATGCTGGAGAGAGCGTAACTTCGATCAAGAAACTCATTCAGGAAGCTCTTATTCTTTGTGTTAAGTTTGGGTGAGGCATCAGCGACTGTGGGAATCACAAGAACTCCATCATCCTACCAGTAAGATACCACAACATGACTTAGTCTTAATATTAAAGAATATGAAAAGGTATAGTTGACTGCAATGAATATTTACATTGCTGCAATTGTAAGAAAAATGACTTATTAGCACAGAAAAGAACGTTTTCCTTCAACCAAAGGGTTACCCTTAGCTTTTATCTTTCAACTGGAAAGAATGGTCCAAAGACAGAGATATCAAGCTTTAAAGTAAAAGGAAAAGCCAGAATCTTAGGCTACCTTTAGAAGGCTTTGAATGGCAGCTCGCATCTCAGTCTTAACTTTGTAAAGTGATTTGATGCTCTCACTTCTGCTCTTTAGAGCTTCGAGAACTTGATTGGAAACTCTTGGCCCAAGATAGGATTTGCATGATTGAAACCACTCTTCATGATTTGTTCGGAATTCATGTCTAGATAAAAAGATAACTTTTTATGATTTATAAAAACCTACTAAGGAAAAACAAACAAGTTCACTCAAAGAAACAGTCACGGAGGAAGGAGGACAGAGAAAGAGAGAGCATATAGTTGTGCTATACAGAAAGAATTAGGTCATCAATTACCTCTGTATTGATAACATCACAGACGATAAAACTTTCAACGTTGATGCTGAATTTTTTACAACATTCTCACCGAACACTTTCAGACTAGGTACGTTCGAAGCTATATGCTGACCCAGATTCATATGTTTTGGAGTCTGATCTGCAAAAATCAGGGCAGAAGATACCATAAACATGGCTGCTATTTTTCTCTGAAATAAAGAAAAGTAGGATACGGATACAAATATATTTGATAGCAAAGGACAAGGCCCATGTTATGCAAACTTACATCCGGAGAGATTTTCAATTGCCTTTCTGACAACATGCACTGTCTTCTGTTTAGGGATGTCAGAAAGCTCAAAAATATCATCAGCGAAAATAAAACATCTCTGTCTTCTACTTGCAACGGCATTAAGGTTAAGTAACACATGCCCAATTTGACACAAAACAGACGGATCTCGGGCAAACCATCCTAAAGAAATGATCAGGAAGGAACATAAGTTACCACAGAGATCAGAGAAAGAAAGGCAATCTAAGAAGCCGATCAAAAGAGCAGACACAAAGAGGTAGCCTAATGTAATATTCGCTGCATAATAGGAGTAAGAACAAAAAAGAATACACATACCAACAGTCTCTAGGCTTTGGGAATTGGGCAGAACTCCGACTGAAGAAACAGTCCCCTGTGATGGCCGGAATCCAAGAATGCCACAAAATGAAGCTGGAATTCTAACACCACCAGTAGTATCAATGCCTGCAAAGTTACTGGCATTGGGATGACTAAAATCATGCAACAGAGAAGTGTAGGTTGACAGACCAGCACTCCTCTTGCTTAAGCAACGAACAAGAAGGAGAAGATATAAGCATACCAAGAGCAAAATCAACGAA
>CM071860.1:2773713-2791543 GCA_036759665.1 Gynandropsis gynandra
GAACAACCTCACATGAGATGGCATCTTTGGATTAATAGGGGTTCCATAGTGCTTGTTCTCTCCACTAATCCTGAAAATCAAAATGAAACCTAAATGTTCACATCAATTTCCCAAGGCAAACATGGACAGACATATGGGAAACAAAAATGGAGAAATACCCGAAACCCATTTCATCCATAACTGTCTTCCCAACGCATGTGGCTCCATTTTTCAAGAGTGAAGTCACAACAACCGCAGTCTTCTCTGCAGGCCCGTGAGTCTTTTTCCATAGTGGACTACCAAACCCTGTAACGTAATCTTTAACATCGAATCTGCCAAAGCCATAATATTATTATTAGATACCAATTGCAAGCAAGCAAGCAGCATAAGGAAGAAATGCAGATAGCCATTTCTATCAGTATCACCTCTTCGCAGCACCAAATAGAGACGACAGATAAATGACTACAGACATTTCAAGTCAACAATTCATGAACATCCGCTTCATCAAAGCTACAAATACGATTTCGTGTAAGTTCTATAATTCCAGCGGAACCACAAAGTTCTGAGCGATCATCCCATAAAAGTAATACAAAGGGGCAAAAAGCACCGGATGAACACTGGAAAAGCATACGGGGAGAGAAGGAGAAGAGAAACATACGCGTCGGAGACGGAGAAGGTGAGACCAGAGAGGGATTGTTTTGCAGCGGGGGGAGGCGGCGGAGGAAAAGGAAGAAGCTCGAAGCGATCCAAGAAAGCGCCGAAGTCCTGGAGTTTGAGGGCCTTGATCCGCCGTCTCTTGGTCTCAGCCAGGACAACGATTCCGGCCACCGTCACACCAATCACCAACCATACCTTCGGATTCGACGCATTGCTTCGTATCAGACTCAGCGTCTTCGACATGACGCGATCTCACAGAAGAAGAAAAAGAAGAGAGAAAGGGTTTAGGCAGGGTTTAAAGGAAGGACACAGACAGACAGAGAAAGAAAGAAAGAGAGAGACGACTTGCCAAAGAGGAGAACACGCTCGATGCTATAGTGCGCAGGGTGTCAAGCTTTTGACTATGCCGAGTTAACTCGTTCAGCCGTCAACTCGGAGCGGTGCGCGAATCTTCTCCTTTGGTTGGCCAATAGTATTTTAGAATGGTATTTAAAAAACATTATTATTATTTTTCTATTTCGTAATTTCGTGATTTGATCCTTGGCATACGAAATGCGAAGGCAATCACTTTTTTTTATAGCAATTAAACTCGATAATAAGTTGATCTTTAAAACAATGATTTGAAATTGCCCTCTTCGGGGTCTTATTTTTTTATAAAGAAATAGAAGAAAAGAAAACTCAGTCAAAACTTTTAAAAACTTCGAACATTCTTGAGGAAGTTGTAAAAAAAATGAATTAAGAAAAAGCATTAAGATTATATAAACATAAAATACACATAAATAAATCATATTCAAGAAAGACCAAATTATCCTAGACGACAAGGATCAACAAGTACCATTTGTAGTTGTCTGGTGTTGTATGTGTCTTTTTGTATACCCACCACAGACCATACAATTTACTTTGCTACGCCCCAAACTAAATAAATTCTTGATCTGAAAATCCATTCTATATAAACAGAATCGATCATATTTACAGATCCATAAAAAAAAGGGTTAGGAAGGAAGCATGCCATTGATGATGATGATGATGATGATGATGATGCCATAATACCTATGTACGGGTCAGTTGTACCATGAACGCCTTACTCAAAAGCGATGGACATGAATGTATCGTCATCAAGAAGAGAGTCAATGTCGACAAGATCATCGTCATCAGCATTGGCTGCTGCTTCTTCTGCGTTATAGGCTCCTGAGCTTGAGGCCTGCCACCGCATAAGAGAATCACCATTCATTTCAAACATCATCAATAATAGTGTACAAATGAAGCATTTTCAATTAATGTCACTTTGCGAACCTCAGTTTCGCGGAAACCCTCAACAACCGTCAACAGTCTACGATACTGAGCCCGTGCCTCGGGGTATTGAACCATAGACTTCACCCTTGTCAGAGCATTTTGTAATCTTTCTTCTGTTTGTTTCCTTCCTTCCTTGAGGAAATCGTAGTCATCTTCTTGCCGTGGGACAGGGGTTTCAGGCTCTACCTGTTTGGTCATTGCATCACGTTTAAAGCCCCGCAGACCACTGCCTTTGCGCCTCCACCGCAAAATAATTTTCTCCAATATCCCCACTGACCATATGATCGCTCGGTATTGTTTCCGCACCTGATGCCCTCTAACATGTGCCTACAGATCATTGATTAAGAAACACTCAGCAATTAAACAAGCATCTTATCACCAGCAGTAAAAAAATAGATACGATTATTACTGTCAGGTTCAAGCATTAGCTAAAAGGATATCGAATGAATGGGTATCGGAATAGGTGAGTATATTGATGCAGAGATAGATATGATTATCATACATCCATGCTTTCATGTGAAACAAAAGAGGGATAAAACAAAGTCACTTCCATGAAAAAAGAACCTGGATCTTGACAATTCTTTGTCGGATCAAGAGAAATTCCTTCCTCTTCTTCCAGCCACGATACTTTTTCTGGATCTGAAGAGCGGCAGCATGGACAACACCTTCATTGTGTCCTGGCTTCCCGGTTTTAGCAGCTGCAAAAGAAACAGCAAGTTCATCGGATATGTCAGACTCGTCATTGCCAAACTGAGACAGCTGTTTCCGCTGGAATGACTGCATCCTGAAAACTTGATGTATGCGATCAGCTGCTTGTGTAGCATTACAGACTGCAGTAAGTGAATCCTTCAAGGAGAGCGCTTCTGGTACATCACCATAACTCATAGGAGTGGCTGTTCGCTCAGAGATAGTTTGAACAACTTTTACTCCAGAGGAGTCAGCTGAGCTGTTTTCCTTGGATTCAACCATTGTAAGCTTTTCGAGATAACTAGTGAGGGAAGACTCTGCAAGAAAACCTGAAATTCCCTTGTGCCCATTTACGGAAGCCAAGTCTGCAGCTGTTCTACCCAAAGGAAATTCCGGTGATGGGTCTGTTAACGCCCAAGCATCAGCACCCCGAGAGACAAGTACAGCAACAGTTTGCTCCCTGAAGTTACAGCACCAAGAAAATTAGTTTCATACAGATAAGTGGACCAGTAAACAGAATTCTAGACGGATCAGTTTGAGCATTTTAAAGGAGAGATCAAACTCAAATGATAAAAAGTTAAAATCCAAGACAATGAAGTTTTATATTTAGGGCAACTGATGGGATGAGACTGAAGTCATTACCGGCCACAGAAAGCAGCCCAGTGAAGGGCTGTCCATCCATTTGCATCCCGGAAATTAATGCTAACTCCTGCTGCTATAATTGGTTTTATCGCCCAATCATAGCCAAGGGCGGCAGCAAAGTGCAGAACACCCTGCCCCTCTTCATCCAGCATATTTGGACCCTTGCCATCTTCAGTCACTTTATGGATGAGCCAGGTGTATAATTTCTCTTCCAACAGGTCCCTGATAACATGTCCTTTAGCTTCTTGATCAATTGAATCTTTTTCGGTTGTCCCCGGGAAGACTGACTCTTTTTCATCATTTAGCAACATGATTTTACTGATCTGTTTTCGTTTCTCCCCTACACCTTCAAATATGTGACGTTCATGTACTGGAGCTCTGTGAGCCAGCAGCATTTCAAACCGCATATAAAGTGACGCTTCAGATGTAGAGACACCAGAAACATCAGCAGCATTAAGTTTTTTGGTAGAGCCAGGTAGGAAATCAAATTCTCGAACTTCACTGCAAGCAAACCTGTCCGAACAAGTAATATAAAATGGAACTTGACCAACAGTGTGTGGCGGAGCATGACAACAAAGGACACCATCTACTAGAATCTCAGCTGGAACCTCCACTTCCCCAAACATGCAAGACCAATTATATTTAGTTACTTCTTGTTTACTCATCAGAAAAGTCCCAATAACCATAACCTGTAGGATAGATAAGATGACACGTGAGAAGAGAGTTAACTAGTCGGATAGATAGGATGATAATAAGTAAGAAGAGATTCTATCTCCTAATCAGTACAAAATAGCAAAATCAGTGAAGAAGCTGAAATCCAAAAGGGAAAACCATACAGGGTGAGAATAGAAAAGGAAGTATGAAATTCAGAAACCAAAGTTCAGTAGGCTATGGAGAAGGAACCTCTATTATAGACTCTAGAGTCTATCAACACACTAACAGACAGGAACATCAACAAGAAGAATCAATCATCTATTATGCTATAAACACATTAGTTATTGACAGCTTAAAAGCAAAAAAAAAATGAATTCTTGGGTTATAAAAAAACTTTGCAAATTACCTCAACTTCTGAGTCTGTATGGCCCCATTTAGGCCAGAAGTCAATTATGGTGAAGCGCTGATGCTCGGAGAGAGAAGGGCTCAAGGAGGACTCTGCTGCTGCAGTTTCACATTCAACAGAAGTCCATGCAATGCCTCCAGATGACGACTGCATCTGCAGATCCTCCATCTCACCAAGTTCTTTACTAACCCATCTCGAGAAACTGTCAACCTTTTTCAAACTATCCTCCTTACTCAACAATGACTTTCTAGGAAACAACAGGCTTGAGCTTGTTTCATATTGCAGATCGTCATGGTTTAATTTAGGTATATATTCAGATTCCACATTTATAAGAGGAAACTGAAAACCATTTCCAATAGACTGTTGACTTGGAATATCAAGAAGGCTGGAAAATGTCTCAAAATTATTGTGTGCTCTTTGCTCAAATACTGACAGATCCGTATCACTGCCCATTCCAGTTTGTGAAACCAGGTCCATAGGCCAATTTGGCAATGGTAAATTGTCCTGAACAGGAATCTACAGAAAAAAAGAATCTCAAGCTCCGGGAATTAGTGATAAGCATTCTACACGGGAACTTAAATAGATCAGTAGACAAACTATAAAGGCACTAAATCCCGGGATTCCAAATATCACTTGCCTATTAATATAGTCTGGATAAACGCCATCAGGTATGCAACTACACTTATCTTTAACCATTTGCCTTCTTTAAGAATTTTTCTGTACTATTTTTTTCTCGCATGATCAAAATATTAATCTGTGGACTATCATCAGCTCTGCCAAGAGAATATAATACTACATACAGTCATCCTGTGCCCTGTTTATGATGAAAGATGACTCAAAAAAAAATATTGATCCTCTCCCTCTCCTCTCCAGATTTTCTCCAACTAGGTAGATCACTAGTCACCATCAATGACCACTGCTCTTTCTTTGTTATCATTTACAGAATCCACTAGGAGGCTAGTAAGTTATGAATATGTGTATATCAATCTTTTATCAATACCTGCCAATTTACTTGATTTTGAAGAGGATTTCTTAGATGCTCCTTGCTGACATCATCTGCCGCCAACAGTCCACCTTTACCAGCATTTTCTATGCAAGGCACAGGCACCAATCCAGTCGAAGAGGGTGGTATCTGGGTGATCGGATCATTAAAAGGTGGACTATGATATCGCGCCGTTGAATCCTCAAAGGCAACATCCCACACCGGGACATCAACTGATCTCTGGGAATCACTTTCTCTGACTCTGTTCCCATGAACCTGAGAGATCCCAGGAGCTGATGTCCAACCCTCATGCGTTCCTAGAAAACAAAAGACACTCTCAGCAAACTTCCAGAAGTTCGGCAATATAAAACGCAGTAGATTGCAAAGCAAAAAGCAATGGGAGTGTACCTGAAAAAGAACCCATATAAAAAGAGTTTGATGTACCAGCATCCTGCGTGTGCCTCATCTGAGTAGTAGTAATTTTAGGATTGGAAAATGCTTGCAAATTAGAACTTGTTTGATGACTATCACCTGTATAAAAAGAGGGATAAGTTGCACACTGAAAATTTTATGTGCAATCAAGACTAGTTAATTATGTTAAAACAAGTCTTCCCTCTAAAAGAATGACAGTGACTAATCACCCAAACCAGGGCACGGATATTAAGAGAGAATAATACCAGAATCAGCATCTTCACATAATGATGATAAAGTGCTGGTTGGACTTGCTGTAGAATCAATATTCACAGATGTTGTGCCATTTACAGAACTTGAATTATTTTCTTTTATTCCTCCTGTACTAGTCCGGTTACCCTGATGGTTACAATATGGGAATTTATAAGACAGACAATGTGCATTCAAAGGGAGAATGTGATGTTGGATTATGGAAATTTATTATCTCACAAATGCATCTAGAAACAATACTGACAAGAAAAACTGTACCTTAACCTCCAAGTAGTGAACAAAAACAATATGCATAAAGTCCCTGAAATGACACAGATCAGCAAACGTAAAAATAAGGTTGAGTATATTAGCACCAAATGCAAAAGTGGCAAAGAAAATTATAGCAAGAAGCTTAGCTCTTCTCAACTCACAAGCAAATAAGTTGAGATTTCTATAATATATCTTGAAAACTCAAATAGTGACTTAAAAAATATGACATTTCTTTTCAGGTTTATATTCATGTTCAGCTAAGTTGAATAACATGACAGTTTACAGGACAGATTCTCTGACACACTAGAAAGAGTCGAGCGATAAAAGAAGATTAATGCAGTGAGAGCAAAAGCATAGAAACACACACATTCCGAAAGCCAATATTGCAGATATATACAACAGACACTGAAATGTGGACAAACTCAGACTCACGGCTCAAGCATCCAGTAGCTACGTCTCTGGAAATTTTCATTGTCTTCCCCATGTGCATAGTAACAATGTAGCACGTCAACACTTCCCACCTATATACATTTGATAAATGTTACTTTCTAGAATTTGGATACAATTTATTATAGCCACTTTATTCATAAAAAGAACACGCGCCTCCACTGAATTGTGCAGGAGACATAACTGGAAATACTAACCTTCAACTTCTCATGAGCTTCTTTTACCGTCTTTCCATCCTTTTTCTTCCTCCAGTTGTGACCATCTTTTCTAAAATATCTGAGAACCTTCCTATCGAAAAGAAATAGTGAACCACCTAAAGGGTGGGAAGCGAGTGTCAAATTACACAACAAAATAGCATGTCTTATGTCGATTTTGAAAGGACGCAAAATGTCTGATTAATCTTTTCAACAGGAAAAACAGGATAAATGCGATGAACACAGTAGTACAAGTATAATCTATACCCAGAATAAACAGAGCAGCCCAAGTAGAAAAGAATCTATGTACAAATCAAATTGTAATGCATGAGGAAATCTGAAATTGTAAAATTTTTCTTTAATGCAAGTCAATATCTAAACCCTAATATAACATGTATACTGTCCACAATCCCAGACACTCTTATTCAAGCACCCAAAATAGGAAAAAAAACCGTAACAAACGTACTAGGTGGTCGGTTGGGAGGCTCGGATGCAATTTGAAACTTCTGATAGTTCCGAAGAATTTCACAAATCTCAGCGGGCCTCAGCCACCGGTGCTGAGCTTCTGATAGCAATTGTTCTATATCTGCAAACACGTTTAAGAGCATAAAAAGATTAATCCGGTTCACAGAACAACTACACTATCTCGAAAACATAGTATCCAGAACTATATTTTAACTCAGAAACAAAGTAAACAAAATGAAACCCGAAATCACGATAAACAAGACGACTAACTAACACCCGTTCCCTAATAAAGTAGCATGAGCCAAGTCCTCTTCCAGTGTGGGAGGGCAAGGGTTCGACTCCTTCCCTCCTAGGAGTCCCAGAAACACAAACAACCACTAAAACCTGACAATTATCAAACCAAAAACCCAGGGCAGATCGGAGAAACCGAAATATTCGGAAGAGTTACACAATCCCTGAACAGAAAAAGAGATGATGAGAGAATAAACCTAATCGGGGACCGAAACCAAAAGATCCGCGATCTGCCATGGATCCACCAGAGATCTCGAGAGCTGAGAGAGAAGCAAATAAGTCTAAAGATTGAAACCCTAATCGATCTGTACGTAAGAAGTGAGAGAAGCTTTTATGGTTTCTTCCTTTCGAGCTTTCCAGGTGTGAAACCGAAGCGTTTTTTCTTTGTTCTGATTTTTTCTTTCTTTCTTTTTGGAGCCTCTGGGGAACGAAACGGAGGAAATTGGAAGGGAAGCATCCATTTGGTGGAGGTTGTTTTAAACAGTGAAGGGACACTGTCATGCAATAGAATTATGACACGTGGCAATCTGGTGAAATTTAAGCATTCGTCTTATCGTTTGTGTAAATATTCTCGTCCTACCGTACAAAATCACTATTTCGGTAATTAAATAAACCAAAATAAAATAAATTATATAACTATGCAATAAGTAAATACACAAAAATAGTAAATCGAAAGACATGTGACCCCCATTATTAAAATGTTTTTGTCCATGCGATAATTATTGATTCAGTGCTTAAAATATCTAATTTTTTTACGGACCGTGTATATATAAAAGTTAATATAACGTGACGTCATATATGTGATAGTAATTATATTTTAATTTTTATGATCGATTTGGAATATAGTATGTCATTCGGAAATTCATAGTATTTGCTATAGAAGCATATATTATACGATTTATAAGTGTATATTATTTTAAATACATATACAAGCATGCGGTCATTGTCATCGGCATTAGCTCTTTGAATACGACTCGTGACACGTGTTTCCATCGTCAACCTATTGTTAATTAATGATTAGTCTTTGAAGTTTGGTGTGTCCAGAACAGTGAACTATATAAACTCATACCATGTGACTTATACTTTTATTGGATTTGTTTATGTATTAAAGTAATAAACGGTGATATATTTGGAAAATTATAATTAAAGTGAACCTTTCCATTTATAATAAGATTAGTCGTATATAAATTTACAAACCATCTCTCAAATTCGTGTCTTATTAAAACCGTACCGGATTAAACCGGACGATATTCTAAGAGGACAGCTCACACGGGGGACATGAATGTGTGACGTGTCATAACTGCCACGTCAGAACACATATACTCGGACACACCGGCATGCTAAATAAACTGCATCGTTGACCAATTTTGAGTTGACTTCACGTGGCCACCGTCGGAACCCTGTGTGGGATTTCACCACCGTGCACCGCGAAACACTGAATCTATACCCTCCCTCGTCCTACCGGTGACCCAATTTTTCCGTACAGAGTCATCATTTGTCAAATTTAATATTCATAGACGGAGTTTTTTGAAGGATATTGATTGTAAAAAAGATATGAGAAATGTTCTATAGGAATGCATCAAAATCAAACAAAATAATTGGTAAAACAGTGAAGCATAAGCTTGTACAAAAGTTCATAACTTGGTTTAAGTTATGTTAGTCCGTTTATCTGATGTCGAGAACATTGCAGATTCTGTCTGTAACTCACTGACATATGCATGGTCAGATGAAAGAGTTACACTTTCTCTCCATAACGACAATCTCGTACAGATTTGTATTAAGATCCATTGCTTTTGCGCCATCTTTCCCATACAAATCAAGGGGCAGATCATATGATAGACATTCTCTTGAAGTGTTCCAAGATAATTTCCTGGTTTTTGTGTCTGATTTCATCTCCCATGGTTTGGATCCAAGGAAGCTCAGATAAAGAAGCAACAGGTTTCTTAAGGGTCACGTAAGCTTTCTTGTAGTCAGGTCTAGAGACCAGCCGATTACCTCTTCTCGTCTTCTTCCCTTGCATATTCAAGGTCCGTACCTTCTCCACTTCGATTCCACACATAGATTCCATAAATATTTTGATATCGGGCTGTTTGATTCACAATACGAGGGTGTTGTAAAAGCGAACTCTCTTGAGTGTTAGTTCATAGCAATAAACAGACAATATGTGTTTTACCTTTGTGACGGAAGGGATTGTTCTAAAGGAGATCTCCTTAATGTTCTGTGAAGAAGATGGAATCAGAAGCTTCAAGGGTACATCAAAAAGCTTGCCTTCCATATCCTATAAATCTTAAATAAGATCAATCACAATGCGATTCGATTGATGGAAATGAGAATAAACGATCGGAAAGAGGAGACAGAAGACAAAAGGGTTGTTCACCTGAAGACAGCGACGGAGGTTACAGAAGACAAAAAGGCGGCGCGATTGTGTTTTTGGGAGATGCTGCTCGTCAAATCACGAAGTTTGTGGAAAAGCCCAATGGGCTCGGCCCATTAATCTCTAACGAAAGGTTCCAAATCCTTCAAAACAAAAGGTTATATTTATACACCAAATAAATGTAAAAATATGAGGGTAATTGACACAAAATAAATAAAAATGATCATACATAACAATACTTCACTTATTTTAAATTAATGTATAAATTTAAAAATTATTTTTAAATTAATTTTAGGTATGTAAAATTTATTTAAAAAGAAAAAGATGTTGTAAATGAAAATTGATATTAAGATTGGTAAAGAGAATTGTATAATCTGTGTATTGGTAAAAGCTGAATTGATTTTCTTAATTGAAGATTATATATATTTATACAAAAGGTATACTTCTTGAAAATACAAGAAAATAAAAAGGAAAATAAATATACAAAAAATAGAAGAAAAATAATAAAAAAAAACAAAAGATTAAAAATAAATAATTATGGTAACAAACAAACTTATATTTTAATATTCTTCTTCGAGATGAGGAGTATGAATTGCATACTCCCATCCTGAAGAGTAATAGATTAAACTGAGAAATAAATAACGATTTAATTAATAAATCTGCTATTTGATTATCTGTTTTCACATGCATTGTTTTTAGGAAACCAGAATCTACTTTTTCTCTAACAATATGACAATCTATTTTTATATGTTTTGTACGTTCATGATATACCAGGTTATTAGCAATGTGAATAGCAGCCATATTTTCACAAAGAAAGTAATGTTGGTTGACGAAAAGGAATCTAAAGGTCAAATAATAAGGAGACTAACCATGATAGCTCACATGTTACATTGGCTATTGCCCTGTATTCAGCCTCAGCATTGCTCCGAGAAATGATTATCAGCTTCTTTGATTTTCACGAGATTAGAGCAGAGCCAAAGAAAATACAATAAACAGTAATAGAACGACATGAATCCAAACATGATGCCCAATTTGCATCCGCAAAGGCAGAAAGTTTCAAGTTATTGTTGGATGGATAAAATAAACCTTGACCTGAAGCATTTTTTAAATATCGGAATATCCTAAATGTTGCAAATAAGTGAGGGTCAGTTGGACAATTCATGTATTGACTAAGTTTATTAACAATAAAGGAAATGCTAGATCGAGTTATCGTTAAATAGATAAGTTTAACAATGAGTTTCCTATAATATTTAGGTTTTCGAGAACTATTCCATTTGTTTTAGAGAATTTTGAATTTACCTCCATAGGTAATTGAAGAGGCTTACAACCAATCGTCCCAAAATCTGTAAATAACTCTAGAGTATATTTTCTTTGACTAACGGAAATACTAGTAGAAGATCGTAAAATTTTAAGTCTTAAGAAATAAGTAACTGGTCTTAAGTCTTGAGTCTAAAAAACAATTTGTAAAGTGAGTTTTACAGAATCAGTTGTAAATTGTAAATTGCTAAATATCAAAATGTCATCAACATAGTAGACTAACAAAACAACAGAGCAATCATCAGAATCTATAAACAAATAATCATATAAATTTGTTATATAAATTTATATAAGTTTTTTTATTCATTAGCTTTACAAATATTTCAAAAAAATTTAATTTCATACATAATTATATAACATGCTTATGTATTTATATGAATAAATAAATATAGCATGTTTACATGAAAATTTGTTAAAAAAATAACAGATATTAGAAACTAATAAAATAATAAAAATAAATAAATTATAGAAAAATAATCATAAAATCTATATATAATTTACGTATTTATGTGGATAAAATTATATATATAATAGTTCTTGTAAAAGCAAACTCCACAGCAAGCCACCTCGAATACCACGTCAATCTTAATATTTTTTTTATTTTATATATTATATCAATAATTAATACATATCTAATATGTTGTCACATCAATTTTAATATTTCTTTAACTGTTACTCATTAAATTTTCAATTAATTAATATTTCTTTAACTTTTATTCATTAAATATATATCACCCACGATTTACTAGATGCCACATCAATTTTAATACTTTTTATAATTTTATATACTATATAAATAATTAATACATGTCACATCAGTTTTAATATTTTTTTAGTTTTAATATTTTTTTAAGTGTTATTCATTAAATTTTCAACTAATATATATCACCCACGATTTACTTTTTAATATTGATATAATAATTATAAACTTTCATTGTATCACCATTAATACCATTAAACCCACGATATATTTTTTTATTCCCAAACGTTTCCTTTACCTGATATTGATCTTCTGGTCTTCTGGGTTTTGCTCGAAGATAGGTGATGATGTTTTTCATCACTTCACTTTTTCCTCTCCTTCTCAATAATGTTCTTCTCCATTCTCGAGAAATTTTATTCACTTTTCTTTCTCCTCTGTGCATCATGTGCTTCCTGATCATCAATGTCGTTCCTTGTGCCTTCTATTTCATCCATATTTGCTGCCGATGTTGACCATTGTTTTCGGATTCTGATACCTTTTTTTGTTTTATCTTTTGCAGGATACGTTTGATGGTTCAGATCGAATGTTCTGTCGCCATTATTTGAGTGATGGGTGGCTTATTGCATTCCTTCGATTTTAATAGCCACAATGTTGCCAGGAAGGTTTTCTCGCTCAAGTTTCGCGATGAAGGTGAAGAACCTATAAAGTGTTCCATTTGATCATATCTCTTTTTTTTATGCTTGTAGATACCTTTTCCATGATTTGATCATATCTCTGTTTTTTCTTAGATCCTGAAGCTCCAAGAAATAGTTTTAAGCTGCAATTAGATAACTTGCAGACATATTGTGATAGTTACAATCATTTAGACAATGCGGGGTTCACACCTAGGAGATAGATCGGCTAAACGAAAATATGAGGATCGACTAACCGAACAATGGTTAGTGACCGATGAGTTGAATTTTCTTATGATGTTTTGATTATGAGTTGTAATTTCATTTGGGTTAATAGCTCGGAGGTTGGGATTCTTGAGGAGTGTCTAGGTCAAGCCACCATGGAAGCTGCCATCCTATTGTAGGGGAGATTATGCCGAGAGCTAGACAAGAAGTTACGTCTTCCAAGACTAAAAGTAGTCCAAGTGGTGTTGCCGCTACTAGGCAAGAAGGTATGTCTTCCAAGGCTAGAAACATTCCTAGGAGTAGTAAGGCTATGGGAGAAGCATATAAGAAGGTATCAGCTCCAAGTGCAGTTCACATGTTAAACTTTGTTGCTTCTCATCAAAAGAGAAAAGCGGGACAAAGAATTTTAATAAGGAACTCAACAAAAGAAGCAAATTCATCCAAGGCTGAAAAGTTAAAGAATTTTCAAAGGGAACGTAGGGCATGGATGGGAGCCTCTGGAAGCCAAAAGAGGCCATATATGTGTTCCTCTCAGACGACTATTAATCATGGATCTCATGTTAGTGGAACCACTAAGACCTGGCCCAAAACAACCCAAGATGACTTAAGTACCGCGAAGTGTTCAACCAAAGTAATTTTCTTGCCCTCATATTTATTCATTTCATGCTTATGGTTCATACATTTTTTTAATATTGAAGCAACTTCATTTGTATACTGCAGGCATCTGTGATCAGTTTGCCCAGACTTCCTCTCAAGAATCAGATTGCAGAAGACATAAAGTCACTTTGCAAGCATCGTCTACATTGTTTCCTTTTTCCTAAAAATCTGTTGATTGACTCGATTTCTTATTTTAGAGGGAAAATACCATTGTAGGCAGTTCGATTTCAGTCAGAATTCTAAAAAACGAGAAGAATCAGTCCTGTGGCAAGTAATAATATCCATGTCATGACATGCTTCACATGACAAGTAGTTTACTAAAACGTGCCTGCCTCCTTTGGTATTCGATCATGCGCCTGATTCAGAAAGTCGGTGTCTGGAATGAATTTTGTTTTTTCATCATATTGCAGTCAATGTAAGCTTTCAATTATGAATATACCTGGATCCAAAATTAATCTTTTTCAATGAAAAGGATGCGATAAAGGGGAAAAATACCATGAAATAGCAAGAGTTAATGAAAAAAAAAACCATATAGTTTCAACCATATAGGTCTCGGTCATCTGTCTCAGTCAAGGAGATTATTGAAGCAATTGCAAAGGTTTGATATTAATGCTTGTATAATATGATTTTCGATCGAACTCTGTTACTGGTGTGGATTCCATTATGTTGTTAGATATTATCTATTGATCTTAGCTTAATAATAATGGTCGCATGTTTTTCATGGATCTCACTCCATTATTCGTTAGATATTATCTATTGATCTTAGCTTAATAATAATGGTCGCATGTTTTTCATGGATCTCGAGTAGGTCTAACCAATATATTCAAAGGTTTAGTCTTCCAACCATATGACTTCGCGAGTAATTTAAACATTAAACCATACCATTTATTATTCATTTCAATCTAAATTTTTTAATGAAATTATAACCCGCGCATCGCGCGGGGATTTTTTCTAGTTATATATATAAAAGGAGGATGTTTTGCTGCATTCTCCTTGCGCCACCTCAGCAAACATCTTTCTTTCAGTTTTTTAATATCAAATAATTTTTTTAAAAGCATTTAATATATTTGTTACAAATATTATTATAATTAATGAAATTATATATATAAAAGGAGGATGTTTTGCTGCATTCTCCTTGCGCCTCAACAAACATCTTCCTTTCAGTTTTTTAATATCAAATAATTTTTTTAAAAGCATTTAATATATTTATTACAAATATTATTATAATTAATGAAACATATATTTATATAAATATCATGTAATATATAGCATCACATAATATTAACAATTTAATCTATTTAATTTATTTTTAAAAATAATTATTAAATTATTATTAAAAATCTATTTAATTTATTATTAAAAATCATTATTAAAAAAGGAGAGCTGTCTCTGCCGGAGAAAGGGATGAAGAAGAGGAAAGAAAGAAAAAAAGGAGGCGCACGATAGAAGGAGAAATGAGTAAAAACAATTAGGTTTTATTTTTATTTTTATATTATATAATCACGGTAAAATTGTTTTCATTTGTATGTTTTAATTTTTTTTCAAAATAAAAAATATTTAATGAAATATTTATATTTTGTTTATTTTTTATGATAATAATTTTATAATATAATTAATTAATGAAATATTGTTAATTAGGGTTTTATTTTTATTTTTATTATTATATTATATGATCACGGTAAGAATGTATTCATTATTTGTTTTAAAATTTTTTTACAATAAAAAATGTTTAATGAAATATTATATTTTGTTTAATTTTTTATTATATTAATTTTATAATAGACTTGGCTCAGATGATGACTGACAACTCATACGGTGGCATCTGCGCGTCTATGGTGGCATCTGCACATCAAACATTTAATGTGTAGTCTTATTGTTGACTTCTATTTCGTACATATTTTTCGTTACACAAAAATTTCTAAAATAACTATATAAAAAATTATTTACCTTTGAACATCAAAATTAAATACATTAACTTTTTATTTGTTTTAATTTAAGTTTAAACATATTGGTTTATTTTTCAGATGATATATAAAATATTACATCATATCATTGATTATAATAATTATAATATTTAAACACAATAAAAATTAATAATTACATATTTTTATCGTAACATTATACGTTATAAAATTTTATAATAGGTATCCAATAAACCACTTCATTGTATTGATCAATAATTTTATATTTTTTCATTTCTTTCATTATAAAACTACCAAAAAATATATTTCGCGCAACGCGCGGGTACTATCCTAGTTTATATATAAAAGGAGCAACTTTATTGGCTTCTCATGCTGTCACCTCATCATTGTTTTTTATTTTATTTTATTTTATTTTTTGCTAAATTAATAATATTTATTTTGTATAGTTAATGACATTTTTAAAACATTATTCTTCGATTAATGTGCAGTATTTTAAAACTTAATTTATAAAATCGATTTTAAATATAACTTAATTTATAAAATATATTTTTTCGAGATTTATGTGCGAGAAACTTAAGCGTATATGTGGTTCGTAGATTTAAAAGTAACATAGTTACAGTACTATGCAATTTGGAGAAAATTTTTCCACCATCATTCTTTGATGTTATGGAGCATCTGACAATTCATCTACCACACGAAGCTGCATTAGGAGGTCCAGTTCAATTTCGTTGGATGTATCCATTCGAGCGATTTATGTTCCATTTGAAGAAAAAAGCCAAACAAAAAGCTCGTCCAGAGGGTTCAATTGTTGAACAATACGTGAATGAGGAGATATCGTTCTTCACTTCTTACTACTTCGAACCACATGTTCAAACGCGAAGTAGAAATCCAGACAGATGTTTTGATGGTGGTGTGACATTTTCATATCCAGTACCAGATGTTCCAGATATTTTTTGCGGCGTGGGTCGAACAGCTGGTAAGGCGAAAGAGATATGGCTATCACAACGAGATCTACACATCGCACATACGTATGTTTTACTCAACTGTGAATATCTACGGCCTTTTGAAAGGTAATATCTTATAAATATATGATTCAATTATGTTTGCGTATTTTATTTGTAATATTAACATATGTTTCTCACATTTTTCAGGATGTTCAATGATGTATTGAAGAATACAATATTAATATTGATGAATCTCAACTCCAAGAATTTAAAGAAAGAGATTTCTCCACATGGATAAGACAATATGTAAGTGGATGATATATATATATATTTGTTAAAGGAACATATTTTCCCACATGGATAAGACATTTATATCGATGATTGTTTCATTTAATGCAGATTGAGATTGGCAATCACCCGTTATGGCTACGCGAGCTTGTTAAAGGACCAACTCTAAAAGTTATGAGTTGGCCCATGTATTTTACACGTGGTTACAACTTTCATAAATACGAGCACGGAAAATTGAAGTCAACTATGAACTATGGTGTATGTGTGAAAGGTGAAAGCTATTGTGAATCGACCGACGAACCAGATTTTTATGGGATTTTAAAAGACATTTTGCAATTGGAATATCCAGGTATTAATAATCCAAAAAATTTCCTTTCGATACCACGTATTTCGAATTAATATGTTGACTTATGTTTGCTATTTTTTGTAGGTTACGTCGGTTTAAGAGTGATGTTATTCCGATGTGATTGGTTCGATCCAACAAACGGTCGCGGAACAAGAATAAACAAATTAGATGTCGTAGAAATTAATTCTACAAGAAGATATGCAAAATACGAGCCTTTTATTCTTGCGTCACAAGCCGATCAAGTTTGTTATGTTTCCTATCCACATATTAGACGATCTTCAGGTTGGCGTTTCGCAATGAAGATACTTCCAAGGGGTAAATTTATCGACAACACAGAAGAACAACAATTGACCATGCAACAACAAACCACCGAGATTGTTGCAATTGATGAAGTTACAATTGAAGCATTGGCACATGGTGAAGTCGAAGAAATTGAAGATGAAACGATAGAAGGAAACGAAGAAGACAAAGAATTTGAATCAAATTCAGAATCACAAGACTCGATGGAAGAATTATGTGACTCTGAATCAAGTTCAGACGTTTAAAGAATTGTTATTTTTATCTTTATATTGTATTAACGATAGATAATGACTTCTGTTTTATCTTTATACTATATATAATGTTTTATGAATTTGAAACTCGAAATCCGACCATCGATCGAAACCCGTCTCTCGTTTGAAACCCGACCATCGATCAAAACCCGTCTCTCGTTTGAAACCTGACCATCGATCGAAACCCGTCTCTCGTTTGAAACCCGAC
>CM071860.1:2791829-2822256 GCA_036759665.1 Gynandropsis gynandra
TGTTAGTCTAGGTAATTTATTACTTGAGTCTACGCACATCACCGGACGGTGGGTAAAGCCGTCGGTAAAAAGTCTCGAATTTCTCGACAGCGGGTAGTTCCGTCGGTAAAAAGTCTCGATTTCCCGACGGCAGATAGATCCGTCGGTAAACAGTCTCGAATTTCCCGACGGGCTTCTCGTGCCGTCCGGAAATAGTCTCGAATTTCCCGATGGGGTTCTCGTGCCGTCCGGAAGTGGTCTCCAATTTCCGGATGGTTAGCGAGAACCGTCGGGAATCAGACCCCATTTCCGGATGGTTCTTGACTCCCGTCCGGAAATGGCTATTTATTCAGCTAACTTCATTTTCGCAATCACTCATCGTCGCCCGATTTGTTGCCGTTTCCGCCGATTTGTTGCCGTTTTCAGCCGATTCCGCCGTGTTCGTCCGACGCCCGTCCGCCGACCGTCCGCTGTTCGTCCGCCGCGTGTCTCTGTTAGCTCCGATCGTCCGCCGCGTGTCTCAGGTTAACTTTTTCTTGTTTGTTCCTGTTCGTTCGTTCGTTTTGTTCTCGTTCGTTCGTTGCTAGTTTGGTATTATCTGATTTTTTGAATATCCGATGAATACTTAATTTTTTCGGTAATTCGAATTTTCTATAACCAAAACACGAACCGATTTAAATAAAATATTTGAGAATATAACCAAAAAAATCTATCTTCAATTTCTAGGTAAAACAAATATATTTTCAATTAAAATTATTTACTTATTTACTGTTTAAAATTGAACACAGTGGCAATGTTCGAATCCAATATTATTAAACAAGATGAAAACTTTTTAATTAATTTTAGAAAATACAAATAAATCAATCCATAGATTTGGTAGGAATGGAATCATATATTATGCGTTGCAAGAAGCATTCATCATCGGCTTCTTCTAGGTCAAACGAGCTTAGCCCTCAATTTTTTTTAAAAGAAAAAATCTGATTTTTTTAAACGCTTTGGTTAGAGGAGTTTGAAGAAGTAGAAAAATGCTAGTCGACATATTCATCTTTTGGGTAAAAGAGAGGTTAAACTTTGTTTAGAGTAACATCTTTTGGGATGGTTCGATGGAAACTAACCGGAGAGTTGCTTCTCTGGCGGCATCACGAACCTATAATATATTAACTGTAATATTATATGTTTTTTAAAAAATTAAAAACGCATATATTAAATTATGTGTGGAGTTAATAATAACTTTTAAATTACAATTTTAGTATGTCGCGTCGTGCTGGAAGAGGCGGTAATAATAAAAACCGCTCAACATCCGAAGAAAGCGCTAATGGACCACAACATCAGAGACAATCATCTGATCCAGTATATTCGGATTTTATGAATCCGAATTTATTTAACACTGGATCTGCGCAATATATGCCACCATATCCATTCTATCAGCAGATGCCACCGCTGGTTGAGCCGATGGTGCATCACGAGCCTCCGATGCATCAAGAACCAAGAGTGGAAGAGCTTTTAGCAATGGACGAGGAAAGACGGACACTTCCTCGTCTAGATCCAGCTAACACTTACGAATTTTGGTATAAATTAAATTGAATTTAATTTAGTAACTAATTAAGCATCAAGTCTTAATATATTTTAATTTTTAGGTTTGGTCGTAAGCAGCTTAATCGCCATCTCACAAAGATAATGAAAGCTGATTATGATCGTCTAAGTTACAATTGGACGCGAACCGATCCCAAAGTAAAGGAACGATGGTGGAAAGCTTCCGTGGTAGATTTTTTAAATATTCATTTTCATTATAAATTTTAAACTTAAAATAATATTTAAATACATAATTATTTTAAAATTTTCAGCAAAAATTTTATTGGGATCCTGCAATAACCGGATATGTAAAGTCCGAATTTCAAAAGCATGCGGGAGAGCGATTGAAAAATCTTGTATACGAAACGAGAAAAGAATGGG
Source organism: Gynandropsis gynandra (assembly GCA_036759665.1). Classification (NCBI taxonomy): domain Eukaryota; kingdom Viridiplantae; phylum Streptophyta; class Magnoliopsida; order Brassicales; family Cleomaceae; genus Gynandropsis; species Gynandropsis gynandra. The sequence continues at coordinate 2,793,762 of CM071860.1, forward strand.
AGGACACCAATGTTAAACCCACTTGGATCCCTGATGATGTCTGGGGACAGTTGCTTGCTCGTTGAGACTCTCCTCAGTTTAAGCAACGAAGTGAACGCGCTAGTCGATCTCGTCGTTCTGATAGACCGGGATATGGTCCTAGTGCACATACTGCTAGTTCCCGCTCTTTCGTGGAGGTTTTCGAAGAAATGGTAAGATTTATAGGTTTTTTAAGTTTTATTAGGAGTCACATTTATTAATACGTAAAACATCAAATTTGTTTTAGAGGAAAGAGAAAGGATGTGAACCGTCGTACATGGAATTGTTAGAACGTACACACAAGAAAAAATCCGACGGTTCCTGGGTAGATGTCAGGGCAAAACAAATTCACGACGATGTTGATAACATGACATCGCAACGAGTGTCCCAAATCCCGCCAAGAGAAGATGGGACGCAACCGACTTTTTCTCAAGAAGAATACAACGAGATGTATTTCGAGGTAAATTTAATACATTTTTACAATAATTTTTTATTAATAATTTAAATTAATTGTGAATATTTTTTCGTAGCACGTAACGCCGTACAAAGGGCGCCTATTTGGTCTTGGAGGAATGTCATCAAAACATGCGACTTCCTCCAAAGGCAAGGAAAAGGTCGCGACCCAAGAATTACAAAATACAATCTCAGAGACAATGATGCCGATGATAATGATTCCCAATTACCACCTACTAATTTGTAAACGAATAATTTAAATATCATTGTATAAATGTTTTTTTTATTTCAGTTTTTTTTAAAAAATTTCACGTTTTAATTTTTTTTAAAAATAGTTCCCGACGGAGGTCTGTTGTCTGCAAATTTTCCGGACGGCAGATCTCCGTCGGGAACTATTTTTTTTAAAAAATTTGTTCCCGACGGAGATCTACCGTCCGGAAAATTCCCTACGGCGTTGCTCCGTCCGGAAATTTGCGACGGTTTTCGGACTATCTTTTACGTCCGAAATTGCGGACGGTTTGCGAACTGGAACTGATTACCGACGCTCGTTTGCGGACGACGCGTGCCAGTCCCTAATCAGTCTTTAAATGCCTTTCCGGACGGATTAGGGACTGATTCTTCAGTCCCTAATCCTTGAATTTCTTATAGTGATAGTAGAAGGCGAGTGAATTATAAATTTAAAATAATTAAATATGTTAACGAGCTATGTTTTCGGTGAAATGATAGGAGATGATGGAAGAGGAAGAGGAAGATGAAGATAGAAGATGAAACGATTCATTTGTTCTTGTAGATTATACGATAAATCCTTTGAAATTTCTTTGTCATTATTCATACAAAAAACATGATGAAGTTTTGATTTCATTTTTTATTATATTTTATATTGTTAAATAAACATGAATAATAAAAAAAATGTAGAGAAAATTTGAGAAATAATTGGAAGAAAAAAATAAATATTGCAAAGTTAATTAAAATTCTAACCAATAAATACAAATAATATATATCACCATATAATAATATATTATATATGTTACATGTTTTTAATTTTTTTCACTCTAACTATGAGTGAGATGATTCAATTATTTTGTTTTCCATATGATTTTAACATATAGAAGAAATATTATAACAATCAATTATATTTTAGACAAAAATATTCTCATTCATAATTCAATACAATATATTTTTACCCCATTGATATTCTATTACCTTCATATTTTTAAACTATAATGTGTTATTAAAAGATTATTTAAAAATGTATTTTTCGCTTAATTTTATTATTAAAATATATCAATTTTATATTATAACATTCTGATATTTTTAATACCATTTATTACCTATTATTCGATAAAATAATATATACGCAATATCATGAACCAAAATTTTTAATATTTCTAATATATCGATTTATTTTTAATAAATTAATTTATATTATATATTTGCAAATTTTTAACATCCCGCGTATTGCGCGGGCTCTTTTTCTAGTGTTTTAGAAAAAGATAATGAATGCGTAGTATTTATATTATTATATTTTTCTTGAAAAGATTTATGCATTAATGTTTTTTCCGTAATGAATGTGCTTGTTTCTTCCATAATGAATGTATTATTTCTCTAGATTTTGAAAGGATGAAAAAAATATCATTTTTTAGTATCTAGCAATCTAAACAAGGATGAGTATTTTATGATTCATGCAATTATTGTCTTATTTGTTTTTTTAAGATATGGTTTATAAGATATTCGATAATATATATATGTTTTCGTAAGTTTTTAATGAATACTATTAATTTAATTTTTTTTATTATAGGACGATATTCAAATATAGTTAGAACAAACAATTTTTACTTATTTTATAGTAACTTATATATATTGATCTGTTTTTTTTTTCAGTTGAATTTTGATTCAAGCATCAATACCTTACAATCTTCTAAACTGTTTCAACTCATTTCTAAAAAAAGGAGAAATCTTTGAGATTAATGATTTTGATATGGTTAGGAGCAACAAAAACTTCAAGCTGAGTGAGGTAAAAAGTTGCAATTCAATTTACCATAACAACCAAAATTTGTTCTACAATTTGAGAGTAACACATATTTATTTTTTTATTTTTATATATGAATTATTATATTACAATAAACTATTAATTTTAATTGAAATCGTCAATTGTTAATCATATTGAACATGTAGTTTATATATATGTTCAATAATTTCATATATATCATTGCTTATTTCTTATATATTATGTATTTTCTAAAGATGACATCAAATATATTTACATATTAATGTCAATTAAGTTTAGATTTTAAAGCATTTAATTAACACATATTTGTATATTAGTTGGTAATATGGTTTTCTATATTTGATTATTACATTCTATTATTTATATCATGATGTTTTTAAACTGCAAATCTACCATTTTTTGTGAATAACAACTGACAATAAATGTCATTTATTTTGCCAAGAAAAAATTGATCATGACTATATAGTACAAAATTTATAGATAAGCAAATATCAATTTAATTTATAATTTTTTTTAAAAAAAAATCGTAGATCTTTGCTTTATAAATTTCATATGTACATATGTATATATATATATATAAAGACATATTTACGACAATTTTTTAGTGGAAAAGAAAATCATTATAATAATAATAATAATAGTAATAAATAAATATATATACGTAAATAATAAATAAATAAAATTTCAGACTAACACTAGCTTATTTTTCTCGATTCATTAGGTATTGTCTAAATTTTTTTTAACTCTAAACGTAAATTTAAATATAAAATTTTATTCATTAATCAAGTGTTTGCTTTAAAATATTCCAGATTCACACGTTTTCATAGTTTAAACACATAGAATCTTAAATTTTTATTATATATATATTTTTTTCTTCTTTTTTTAGTCCTGCTTATGGTGGAAGAACAAAAAATGTTTCATGTATTTAATTGATTATGAAAATTGTGGATCTTCCGTTGGTTATCATGAAAGAGAAAACTATGTCCTCCTAATTATCATCTCGCGCTCTCAACTCCTGTATAACTAGCCCACCTACTCTATCCTTTTTACTCTCTTGTGCCATCACCGTCGCCTTTTTTCGAAACATGGATTTCAGTCAAGAAATATAGTATGCTACTAAAAAATGATAAACCCTTAAAAATAATATTATGTAATACTAAATGGGTTATTCTTTCATTGTTTTTAACTTTTATTGCATACATATCTTTCTTTATATTATCATTTTATGAAATAATGTATCGAAATTTACTTTTAAATCTTATTATTGAACTATAATAACTATATCTTACAACTTTTTTATCATTTTTAATAAAGTTCACACATATTAGTTATTTTTTGTTTGATTTTGAAATAATACATGAAACATCTAAAACATGTTTACATATTATGAAAACAATTGATTATGTAGCATTTTCATAAAATGAATTTCTTAATAACAACTCTTGAACTTTATATATTATAGTGCATATATGTAAAAAATGTTGTTGATTTGAACGTTAACAACAACATGAGAGACTATATAATATAATTATAAATTAAGTAATTATCAGTTTGATCATTTTTATATCCCGAATTGTATTATATAAAAATATATAAACAATTCAAATTACTCTAGAATGAATATAAATATTTATATGTAAAAAATGTGCATATATAAAAATTTGTTTGGATATATTAGTTCTACTTGATTTATATATAACATTTTTTATCCAAATTTTAAAAACTATTTACTATTGTACGATTTTACACAAAATAATATTTATAATATAACATTCAACCTGATAAATATAATAAATATATTATCTTGACAAATAATATAACCACATGTCCATCACACATGTTTAATTTCTAATTATATTAAATAGTTAGAAAACATACGAACTATCACAATATCTTTTTATATACAATCTCAAGGACTTATCCAACATTACACCCTATTGTGTAAGAGAAAATCTGGTCAGACAAGAAACATATAAAATAGGTGGTTCGACACTTGAAAACAAAATACATGTTGAGAGCATACTTTTTAGACGAAACCGGACGACCAAAATATTTGTTATGATGTGTATGTACTTTGTCTTCACCTTTGGGTACTATATATCTTATCAAGTCATATCAATACTTTGTCGAATGAAAACATAGGAGGTGCATATTATTATATATCTTCTATTTTTTTTTTGTTTTATTTGGTGATGATAAAAGAAATCAATATTTATCATCCAATTTCACATTTTAAGAGATTATAACATTTCATGTTATTTAATCATTATACATTTTTAAATTAATAATGACATGATTTAAAAATTTCCAAAGAAATAGACATAAATAAAAAGATATAAACAAATCTTTTAACAAAATATATATATACATGTATAAATATTAACGTATTTTTTTAAATATATTTTAACTTTTAAAATACATTAATTTGTATTTTTTTATTTTTCTTTATTTACAAATTCACAAGTAAACAAAGATACTAATTTAATTAAACATATATTATAAATGTGTTTCAACACCTCCATTTTAAATACTCATATATATTTCTTGTATTGTTATGAAGAGTTTTATAGGACAACAAAATTATCAATTATCGATTTAAAAAAATGAAGAGGATGCTTTAAATATATATAAAGTTAACATGTTAATAAGTATTTTATTTTATTTTTATTGCCAATAATAATGCAAATATTAAAAACATAAAACTACTACAATGTTTGAAAAATGGATGCTAAAGACTAGGATACATCAAATGGTAACTAGTTCTTTGATGAAGGAGGTGCGACACTCTTGAAACAACCATCTTTGAGAAGTGGAGGAAAGAGCGGATTTAGAGGAAACATTTTAGGCAAACAATCGCCGTTGATAGCCATAATTTCCTTACAACAAGTTGTTCCGATATAACCAAATTGACCAGAGAAAATTGATGTTGTAATCTCTATTAAACATCCTGGAACATTGAAGAGAGTTGACCAACATTTTGAAACATCGATAGGAAAACCCGGCGGTAAAATTCCAGGAAAACCTGGTGGTAAAATCCCCGGTAAATTTGGAAATTGTTGTGGCTGATGCACTTGAGATAGACATGGCTTCATCATATTGACGATGCATAAAGCCAAAACTACAACCGACAACAGAATTCGAGATTTATTTTCCATAGCTAAAAATTTCAAATCAAATTAGCTTGGATTTCTCTTATTCTCTCCAAAATTGATTCAAAAGAATGAGATGGTAAGAAAGACCCAAACAACAAGATATTTATAATAGAAAAAAAGTTTAAGATCATAATTAATGCTAAACGTTTTAATTACAATGAATGACGTCAAACTCTAAACGGAAACTTCACCAACTCCCATAGATATATTATTATTAAATAATAAATTAATTTGTACGGTTATCTCTTAAAAATGAGAAAAATATTAAAAACGTGAACGGCAGGATTCGAACTTGTGCGGGCAGAGCCCACATGATTTATAGTTTATGTAAAACAGAGGGGCAATTTACGAGGGTTCCTTTATCTAGTTAATTTAGCGAACCCTAATTTCCAGTCTCCGCCACAGTCTCGCTCTCTCTGTCGCATCCATTTTCACTCTCCGTCGACCGGGAAAATCATGTCGCACTTTGGACTATGATGGAAGGAATATTTTGGTATTTAAAGGGTTCACAAGGTCTCGGAGTAATGATGAGGAAAAAAACGATGAAGTCACAAGCATTGTGGGCTATTATGATGCTGATTGGACAGGAGATCGAACGGATAGAAAGTCAACAACTGGATTCTACACGTTTGTCGAGGGCAACCTCGTCACTTGGAAAAGCAAGAAGCAAACCGTGGGAGCAATGACAAACACAACATGTTGTTAGAACCAATCAATCCGGACCTAATATAATTCAATAGGAAAACCAGAATCTATGAAACAAAGTGACTAACTATGAGTAAATGAAACAGTAAACGTGGTTACCGAACGTGAATTGATCGAGGCCTGCGATGAGCAGTGTCCTTAGATAGAAATTTGTCCTCGCTTCTGCCTAGAGGATGCAACGATCTCAAGAAATTCGTGACTTCTTGATGAATCTACTTTGTAAGTATTTATCTCAGAAAAACAGATAGATTTCCAGAACAAATTGATCTCCTATTTATAGACTTTCAACCATCATCACTTTCTGGAGCCTTGAGGAGCCAAAAAGCGGTTTTTACTGAACAATTGCAATGGTTGCAAAGGAGCCAAATTCGTTCAAAATGGAGAGGTGTGACTGTTGGCTTCAGAACCAGTGTTAAACCGAATTTTAAATTGATTTCGAAAAAACTAAACCGAAAAAAAATTTAAGTTAAATTCGGAATTAACCACTGAGCCCAAGAACCCAAGGCCCCAATTGACCCATTAATATTAGGATCCGAAGCCCATTCCAAGCTCATGAAGAAGCCCACTTCCATGCCCATGAAGAAGCCCACTCCATGTCTTGTAATCCATTTAGACATGACCATTGAATAACTCATTATATACATGGGTTCATTCATGTGATTTTGTCAATGTGGGACTCTTCATCTCCCCCCATCACTCCTACACATGCGAACTAGTATGATGAAAGCCATACTCGAAGAACTTGGCATCACACACCCACAACAAATAAGTCTTCATTGTGATAATCAAGCTGCAATTCACATCGTCACAAATCAAGCATTTCACGAGAGGACCAAACATATAGAGGTGGAATGCCATTATTCGAGAAAAGATAGTTAATGGAATCACTGCAGCAGCATATACAAGGAGCTCCGATCAATTGGTCGATATTCTCACCAAGGCGACTAATGAGAGAGTTTTCAAGAAACTAAAACAGAGAATCGACCTAAGAGACGCTCACAGCTTGAACTTCAAATCAAGCTCAACAAGTCAGCATTCCGAAAATCCACAAAGATGTACTTTTTCCTTTACCGAGCTTTTTCCTAAGGGTTTTACTCGGAAAGGTTTTAATGAGGCATCTAATCTCAGGAAGTGCTAATATGTCAAGTTTGAGGGGGAGTGTTGAAGCATGGAGGCTGTGGCGTGTAAGCGATTGTCTCTAATGGTCTTTGGAGGTCTTGGATCATCTAAAGGTCTTTGGAGGTCTTGAATGGTCAAGGCACATCGGAACTCTTTCAAATCACTTCAAACTAACAGATTTGGTGCTTATAGAATATAAGGAATTAATCTCTCCTCATTGCACGTGTTCTCTTTCTTTCTCTCTCAATATCAACATTGTCCATAATAATCTAAAAAAACATATAAAACAGGTGGTTCGACACTTAAAACGAAATACATGTTGAGAGCATACTTTTTAGACGAAACCGGACGGACCAAAATATTTGTCTTGTCATGTTGTGTATATGTACTTTGTCTTCACCTTTGGGTACTATACATCTTATCAAGTCATATCAATACTTTGTCGAATGAAAACATACGAGGTGCATACTATTATATATCTTCTATTCTTTTTTTTTTTGGTATTTGGTGATGATAAAAAAATCAATTTTATCATCCAATTTCAAATTTCACATTTTAAGAGATTATAATATTTCATGTTATTTAATTATTATACATATTTCAAATTAATAATGACATGATTTAAAAATTTCTAAAGAAATAGACATAAATAAAAAGATATAAGCAAATATTTTAACAAAAAATATCTATACATGTATAAATATTAACTTTAAAAATTTTATTAAATATATTTTAACTTTTAAAATACGTTCATTTGTACTTTTTATTTTTCTTTATTTACAAATTCACAAGTAAACAAAGATATTAATTTAATTATACATGTATTATAAATGTGCTTCAACACCTCCATTTTAAATACTCATGTATATCTATTGTATTGTTATGAAAAAAGTTTTATAGGACAACAAAATTATCAATTATCGATTCAATAAAAATTATCAATAACTTCAATAAAACAAAATTATTAATGATTTTATTTTATTATTATTGCCAATAATAATGCAAATATTAAAAACATAAAACTGCAATGTTTGAAAAATGGATGCTAAAGACTAGGATACATCAAATGGTAACTCAATTCTTTGATGGAGAAGGTGCGACACTCTTGAAACAACCATCTTTGAGAAGTGGAGGAAAGAGCGGATTTAGAGGAAACATTTTAGGCAAACAATCGTCGTTGATAGCCATAATTTCCTTACAACAAGTTGTTCCGATATGACCAAATTGACCAGAGAAAATTGATGTTGTAATCTCTATTAAACATCCGGGAACATTGAAGAGAGTTGACCAACATTTTGAAACATCGATAGGAAAACCCGACGGTAAAATTCCAGGAAAACCTGGTGGTAAAATCCCCGGTAAATTTGGAAATTGTTGTGGCTGATGCACTTGAGATAGACATGACTTCATCATATTGACGATGCATAAAGCCAAAATTACAACCGACAACAGAATTCGAGATTTATTTTCCATAGCTAAAAATTTCAAATCAAATTAGCTTGGATTTCTCTTATTCTCTCCAAAATTGATTTAAAAGAATGAGATGGTAAGAAAAACCCAAACAACAAGATATTTATAATAGAAAAAAAGTTTAAGATCATAATTAATGCTAAACGTTTTAATTACAATGAATGACGTCAAACTCTAAACTGAAACCTTCGAGCACCAACTCCCATAAGAGATATTATTATTAAATAATAAATTAATGTGTACGGTTATCTCTTAAAAATGAGAAAAATATTAAAAACGTGAACGGCAGGATTCGAACTTGTGCGGGCAGAGCCCACATGATTTATAGTTTATGTAAAACAGAGGGGCAATTTACAAGGTTTCCTTTATCTAGTTAATTTAGCGAACCCTAATTTCCAGTCTCCGCCACAGTCTCGCTCTCTCCGTCGCATCCATTTTCACTCTCCGTCGACCGGGAAAATCATGTCGCACTTTGGGAGGTCAGGCCCTCCCGATATCTCGGACACCTACTCTCTTCTCGTCCTCAACATCACTTTTCGTACGCTTTCTTACTCTCTCACCCTCTCACTTTTCTTGTTCATCTTTTTGTTCCCTGATTTTTTTTCGGTGTGGTGTAGGTACTACCGCAGATGACCTATATCCTCTCTTCTCCAAGTATGGAAAGGTCGTGGATGTTTTCATACCCAGAGATCGAAGGTTTGCTATTTTCTCTCTTCTTATCCCTCCCTCGTAGTTTCGTTCAGTTGTTTCTGTACGGCGCACCATTGCGGATTTTGTTGTTTATTTTTCCATACCTAGGGTTTCATTTTCTGAGTGTTATTTTGTTAGACGTTTGGTTAGTTGACGATCGACGGCTTGTTGCATTAGGAGATGCGTTTCTTGTGTATTTTGTCCTGAGTGAATAGATTACACAGTGGAGAGAACGACCAGTTGTTATGATTCACAAGCCATTGTTGGGAGTCCCTCTCCCAGTAAATGAGGACTTGATGGGAGGCTTATAAGGCCCTTAGGCACCCTTCCCTACAAGTTTTTGGGGTGATTTTTGTAACCTAGGTGGTTCTAAATATCAGTGCTTTGTGGTTCTTGTATTCAGGAAATTCCAGTTAGAGTTGTGGCCTTTTAGTTGTGTCTTGGTTCTTCTTGGTGTCATGGGAATCATCTATGTCCTAACGACTTTATATTTATTTAGTTTTCTTGTCGTTATGCACTATGGTAGTTTCCTTAATTTGTATTTCTTTTGTTATTCAGGACTGGTGATTCGCGCGGTTTTGCTTTTGTCCGGTATAAGTATCGAGATGAAGCTCAGAAAGCGGTGGACAGGCTTGATGGTTTGTCGTTCTTGATCTCTTTTCCCTTGCTTACATGCTACATCTGTCTGCACCCTGGTTCATGAGTTTAGCCGATTTTTTTCTATTTTTTTAGGAAGAGTTGTTGATGGTCGAGAAATAATGGTCCAATTCGCAAAGTATGGGCCTAATGCTGAGAAAATGTAAGTTATTTTTTCTCCATTGACTAAAAATATATTTTATAAATTCGAAATGGTAAGAAAGCTATAGATCTCACGAGACTGCATCTTTTAGTTTAATAATGTTGTTAATGCCCTTGTCCAATGGCATATCTGAGAAGCGAAGTAATTTTTGTTGTATCTGACTTGTTTGCGATATTATTTCAGCCAAAAAGGAAGAATTTTGGAACCAGAATCAAAGTCTAGATACAGATCCAGAAGTCGCAGTCCTCGAAGGAGCCGTAGTCCTTACAATAGCCGTAGTCGAAGGAGAAGTCGTAGTCCTCGGAGGAGGTGAGTTCCTTCTGCAGTGTGTTATTCTGTGGCATAGTTGAACTTTGAAGGTCGCTGGGCATGTGTGAGAACAACATTTATCTGACTGCATCATTGGGCTGCTTTAGAACCTTTACTTGCATGTGAAATAAGAAATACACTTGTCTTTGTGTGCAGAGTACTTTCAAGTAATTTTGTTGAGTTATTTATCTTCTAGACCCCGAGACGACTACAGGGATAGGGACTACAAGAGGAGGAGCAGGAGCAGGAGTAGAAGCAGAAGCTATGACAGGCGTGATCGGGACAGGAGTAGAAGCAGAAGCTATGACAGACGTGATCGAGACAGGAGTAGAAGCAGAAGCTATGACAGGCGTGATCGGGATAGGAGCTATGACAAGGATAAAGATTACTGTGGGCGAAGCAGGTCTAACAGTGCTAGCCCAGATGACCACAAAGGACGAGCTAGAGGCCGTGATGATGATGAGCGTCGCAGTCACTCATTGAGGTTTTGTCCATCTGAACCTTTTCCTTTCCATTTGTTTTTCACATAACTTAAAATGAACATGGCGCCAATTTTGTCAATATGCAAATGTTTCTCCTGCTTCCTGCAGCCCTAGTCCTAGGAGTTCATCCCCTCGCAAGGCCTCTCCTCGTAAGGACAGCAGTCCTGATAAGCGGAGCATCAGAAGATCTCCCTCTCTTCCGAGTCTTTCTCCTCGGGTTGCTGCTTCTCGTAGTCCATCTCCATATGCTGAGGTGGGTTAAACACACCTGGCTTTTAGGTACCAATTACCAGTGAAATTTGATGGCTGAATGTGCCTCTCAACATGTTTTGCAGGAATAATGCATTCTGGATCGGCCAGACACAATGGTACCAATTTGGTGATAAAAAGAAAACTAGACATGTTGCATGTACCAATGTCTCATCGACAAGCCATTTCACGTGGGATCTTCTAGCCTTTGTAGTATTGTTTCCCGTATGTGTTCTGAACTATCTCATTGTATGTCTGCCTCTTGGTACTTCATCTTTGGACGTAGTTACAATACATATAATTCAAGGTTTCTTTCGATTTGTTTATAGTTTATTAACTAATGATATTATTGTCTGATTTCTGTATAAAATTTAATTATGGAATCCATAGGATTGCTAACATATTCTATGCCTTGTCTTGGATTTTCTAGTTTTGTTCGGGAAGATGGACACCGTGTTGATATAGTAGCTGTCGATGCTGTTTGTGAACTGTAGTAGATGGATGCTGCTCATATAGCTCACCACTGATTGTAGCATTGTCCCTAACTCAGACATATGTGGTAAGAATATTTCATTGCTGATAGTTGGATCCTTTACATGTCGGATTCTCTGCTTCCCACTTTAACCCGAGGGGCTTGTGTTTATACGACACGCTGTTTGCTCCACAAAAATGGGATCTGTATCGGATCCTTGGTTGGTCGTTTTGCTCCCCGAGTTTGGACTATATCCCCAATTTTGAAAGGTCATCGTTGCTGTTGAATCGTACCAAGGCTTTCGAAAGGGCGTTTACGCATGTTAACATTGGTATGTGCATACGCATTTCCTTGTTCAACTATATTTTATGGCTTGAATGATAAGAAAGTCACATACTTGTTATGATTTCTCTAAATTCCATGTGTATAATGTTCAAACTATATTTCGCAATGGTCAAATTACCAATAGAGTCAATGATAAGATAGAAAGGAAATCATCAGAAAGTGATGGAGAATCTTTGTCACTCAGATTAGTCACCATGGTCCTAACTGAACCAGCTACTGCCGGCTGCTTTAAGCAGACCTTTCTCCTTCATCACGCCTCTCAGTTCATCCACCAATTCCCATTTCTCAATCGCTGCGTAGAAATTCGAAGCCAACACGTAGTTGCTTGCATTATCAGGGTCCATCTCTATGAGTCTCTTTGCTGCGTATTCGCCACGTGAGACATCCATGTTAAGACTGCAAGCATTCAAAATAGCTGCCCAGATTGGAGCCTTGATCTTATGAATGTCTTCTGTCATTGTATCTAACAGTCTCCATATCCCTTCCATATCACCAGCCTTGCTTAGGATTTCTACGAAGCAAACGTAATGTTCGGGTCCTGGAATCAACTGATATTTCTCCTTCATTGCGCTGAAACATTCTTTACCCTCTTGAACCAGCCCTGCATGTGCACAGGCTGATAAAACAACAAGAAAGGTCACTGAATTGGGTGAGACTTGGCTTGTGTCATCGCACATCTTCTTGAACATTTCAAGTGCTTTAACACCGTACCCGTGAACTGAGTATGCGTCTATCATACTCGTCCAAGAAACTACATCTTTGGACTGGACGCTTTCAAACAAAGCATGAGCCTCTAAGATCTTTCCACTTTTGGCATACATGTCAAGTATCACATTGCATAACTGAGTGTCTGAAAGGAAACCATGTCGTAAGGCGAAACAATGTATCTGCTTACCAATCCAAAGATCGGTATTCTCAGAGCAAGCAGCAATAGCACTGGTAAGTGCTCTCACATTCGGTCTAATAGCACACAAAATCTGAAAAGCTTTATCGTATCTTCGATTTTGAACACACCCCGATATCAGGGAGTTCAACATGACCTCATCCGCTGGAACGGTCAAGCTATTATAAACCTTCATAGCTTCGGCCATTAACCCGACACTCGAGTAGAAATCTATCAATGCAGTACCTGAAACGACAAGATCACGGCCCATCACGACCACCAAGGCATGAACTTGCTTTCCTTGTCGCAAAATCTTCAGCAAGGCACAAGCTTTAACAACAGAGCACAAAGTGAACTCACTCAGCTCCACCCTTTCCATCATCATTGCTGCAAAAACACCGAGAGCTTCTTGTCCGCGTCCGTTTCTCAGAAAACCCGAAAGCAAAGCGTTCCAAGAGACCACATCTTTGTCTCTAACATCCTCAAAAACCTTATAGGAGTCACCCATTTGTCCGTATTTGGAGTACATGTGGATAAGCGCAGTTTTGACAATGACTCCTGAATCAGCACCATGTTTGATCATCAAGGCGTGTACTTGACGGCCTCGTTCAGGATAAGGCAAGAGGCCGCACGCACATAGAACGGGAGTGAAGGAGTACGGGCTGAGTTCAAGGTTCCCCCGAAGCATCAAAAGGAAAAGAGCCCACGTTGAATTTGGGTTTCCGGTGCGGAGGTAAGACGAAAGCTGAGAGTTGAACGAGGAGACGTCTCTGTGTGGCAATTCGTCGAGCAGGTGGTGACTATGACGCAGACGCACAACACTTCTCTGAGCTAAAATCGCGGTTGTCCTGGCGACATAACGCGGATGACTCAAACATGAGAACATGAGATCCAAATCCGTAATTCCAATCTCTATATGTGCGTAGTTAAACTGACTTATGAGCCGTTGGAGGCTACTTGCGCTCCAAGAAACGTATGTTCCGACAATTTAGTAGAAACGAGGAACACTTTGAGAGAAACAAACAGACCAAAACGGCAAATATGTTGGAGTTGTCAAATGGGTTTATATCTGTATATAAAAAATTGGTATTTTGTTCAAAACTATATATATAAACATGAACAATATGGCCGACAGGTGAAAATGATTAAATAATGTTTTAAAATTTAATAAAATGAATTCATAACCTATTTACAAATTAAAAATCCAAATTTTCAAAGTATAGATTCTATTACAATTCATCATTACCTCTGAATTTATAAATTTTTCTATATTCTAAAACACATTATAAAAGATAATTAAAATTACTATATTCAGCTTTCAACACAAGGAGACAGAGATCCTTATTTTTTTAAACAAAAAACATTTTTTTTTCACTTGGAATATAAACAAAAGATAATTCATGTGGCATGTTATAAGTACAAATCACTCGGTGCCCTTTGGTAATCTTTCTTTCCCTCCGAGCGTCTGAATAATGGCCTCCAATAGCTTTATCTCGTTATCACGCTTTGATATTTGTTGTTGCATTCCTCGTAGCTCTTCCATATGCAACTTGAAAACCTCTGCAACATATATTTAGCCATTTTTCGAATCATTCGAAACCACTTTTAACCCCGAAGGATACAATCAGCTACCAATGTAGAGGATTGGAAAGAGGAGAACCCTAAATTTGCAACACGTTTTATTCCATGGGATAAACTCCTCATAAGCAGACAATTATTCCCTTAAGGTGACTTGTACGTGGTTGTGGGTGAAAGTTGCTGAATTAATGTTTTGTGGAACGTTTTCAGGGTTAGATTCCTAGAAATAGGCTTAAAGGGTTCCTGAAAACGGTGGGGCCTGTTCTTATCCTATGAGTTCTAATACCAAAGGCTATGAGACTACATACTTGTGGTGTTCTCGAGTTCTTTTGTCACTTCCTGCGCACGTAATTCAGCAGCCTTTTGAACTGCCTCGGCCTGGCGTTTTTCTGAACGGGCATGAGCAGCAGCTGTGATGGCAGCATCAAGTTCCCGTTCCAGCGTTTCTACTCTTTGCTCAAGAACCTAAACGATTGAGAAAAGGGGCAGAATAACTGAGCCATGAAATTAGATATATCATCATAGTCTCAATTATTTATGTGACAATCATTTGTCTCAAACATGGAACATATACTTATCCAAACTCTCTATTCTTATATTGTTTTGGTAACAACCTAACACTAAAAACTATAGGATACGTCTGACCGTATGATCAGACAAGCAGTAAAACGTTCATGATTAGAGTTGAATTCAGATTATCGGATTCAGAACATCCATAACCAGGTCAGATAATCAGTACTGGAAACTTGCTATCAGCAAAAGACACTTATCGAAACCCATCACCGCAATAGGATCATCGAGGCAAGGCAATCTGAGCTGCTGTGTTCTTATAACAATATCACCTTCTGGGGTTTACATTTACAGTGATCGGGCAAATAATTTTATCAGTAGTATCCTCAGATCTATCAGAATCCAATAAGATCACAGACCCAATTACCCCATCAAAGGTAAGGACGCACTTCTTGCCGGAGAAAAAGAAGAGCAATCCGTGAGACTAAGGCAAAAACACACTCGTTTCCCACATTTTCCTACCTACAAAAATAACACCTTACTTGGAACATTCTATGTTAAGTGAAACTCATACAGTATCATACACTAACCTAAAACCCTAAAAAGGTAACCTAAAACCAATATGCAATCTCCGCATCCAATCATGATCAACTAGATCGAACGATTAAATCCATCAATTGCGAAGCCAAACCATCAAATCGACTCACACGAAATCAACAATATAGCTAATTTAACTCAATAATTCCACAATTCGACCAAAAAAACACTTAAACGGACCTTGATCGTTCGGGCTTGCTCAGACACGAGCGAAGCTTTCGCAAAGGTGTCTTCCTCGACGAACACAGCTTTCTTGAGGAGAAGCTTCTGGAGGGAATCGAGGTTAGATGCCATCTCCGTTAGATTCTCAAGAGATCCCTTCCATCTCTCCTCGCTACCTCCGCTCTGCTCCTCCATTGAAGAAAGTCTACGGAGAGCTTATTCCCTTCTCGGAGAAATTTGACCGGACACCGACAACAGTGGTGGAGCCGAGCCGAGCCGAGCCGAGCCGATAATATATTCTTTGGGCTTATCTCTGCTGCTGAACTGTGGCCCAATTAGGTTATCTATTTTATTTATCGGCCCAAATAATTTACTTTTTTTATATGTAATTTATGATACTAACCTTTTTTACACGCTAATAATCCATTGCAATTACTGTACCTAAACTCTGATCATAATTACATATTTGATCATTGATAATTATAATTAGTTAGTTAATTTAATTATAATGGACGTTGATTAATTGATAGAGACCGTAATCAATTATATTTTATTACAAATATTTTAACAATAAAATGATCTCACAAGCACCGACTGTTCACTTGATTGCGTAGATTTTATCTGACATCTGATTGTTGTCCAAACTGTTAATTTATTCATATTTTGAAAGTATATTTTTATATAATTGGTAAATATTGCATAATGGTGTTTCCCAATCATACAATTTAGTGTATATTTTATCTCGATATCTGATCATTGTTCAACTGTTAATATATCACACTATTATTTTCAAAGTATTTTTCGATATACCTAATAAATATTGTATAATGGTGTTTCCCAATCATACAATGTTGTGTAGGCATAAAATTCAAAGGAAAAGTATAAAGTCAGCATATAATTTGTGTCTCTAATCATACATTAATAAATTAAAACCTTTTAAAATTAGTCGAAACTGTCGTTGTCGCACGATAACAAAAAAACAAAATTAATGTCTTTATTTATATAAATAATTACATACATTTAATTAATACAAGACTCTTGAAGACACGGAAAGGTCCAAGATTCCAAGGACTTGGCAAACAGGCAAAACGGTAACGGGATTAAATAAACGGCAAGTCTCACAAGGTGGAAGAAGCTGACGTCATCACGAGACATCGTGCCGACTTATAAATATTTAAACCAATAAAAAAATGACACGTGTTATGTATACCGAACATTGCCAATAACGACGTGGACCAATCAGGTTGACGAAACTGATAGGATCCAACCCTTCCCCTCTCCTCCACGAATTCTGATATACACGGCCGGCTCTATCAACCTTTTGATTCCGGTGCCACGTGTCCACATCTGGCTCACTTACCTTTTGATTCTCTCGAAGAAAAATAATATAATATTTTTAACCCCAATAAAAAATTGGAGAATTTGGAAGCCGTCGTCTTCTCTTGAACATATCTAGAACGTCCCAGAAGTTTTTTTTGTATTTTCTTTTTTTGATTCCCTGGATCTAGGGCTCTGGTGATTAGTCCGTACTGTCTCTGAGCAATCCTTTAATTCTCCGGTAGAAGTATTGATCGGGAAGTTTTTGCCCCAAGATTACCGGGCTGCTCTCGGAAGCATGTGTGTTTGAGGTGAGTAAGTTTGGTTGGACCATTAGGGTTTGGTTTTGGTTGCATGTTTTTTGTTGATTGTTTGTGCTGTTTGGTTGCCTAGAGACGTGCGTGAACTGGATCGATTCTGTGTTCTCGCTTTTCTTTTATGAAAGAGAAGCAGCAGTATATGAAGAAGTGCTCAAATTTTGATTATTCGTTATTACAGTTAATGTTTTTTTTTTCGTTTAATAAGCGGGTTTCCAGACAGTTTTCCCTTGTAACTGTATTTGAAGTTCTATTTCCTCTTGAATTATGGGTCGATTCACGTTTCATGGAATTATACAGCAGAAAAGAAATGAATACGAAGAATTCGTTATCAAATTAGTCAATTTATTCAAGTTTTAGTGTTATATGATGATGTGAGATCATATATCTTTGTTAGAAATGGGGGTGAAATTGGAAAAGGGAGGTTGACATTTTGATTTCGTTGGTTAAACAAAAGGAGAATCGAATTGGAGAGATGAGGTCTTCATTGTTATCTGATTGTTCATGGCAATGGAATTTGGCTGATGATCACTCCGTTGAGGGCTGTAGAGTTCAGTGTCCCGTGGGGATTCATTAATTCTTGTGAAGAATGTGCTGGCCTAGGATTTGGATTACACTTGTTATAGGCTTCCATGGCTTTGTTCAAACGTGCTACAAGCTACATATGTTTATTTCTGGTTGAAATGTGCTTCAAGCTACATATGTTTCATTACTGTTAAATTGCTATATTGTCATAGGGTGAGACAGCTTATGGTTGATGACATGATTAAAAGCTATATTTTCTTGTTGGAGTTTTCTCCAACTGTTGAATATCTAAATTTTGGATGTTTCTTATTCAGAAACCCTTATTGGAGTTATATACTCAACTGTAAAAATGACATCAGAAAACTGTGCATGATTTTAGTGGTGGTTAGAGAATATTGGAGGAATGTCGGACTCGTGTATCTATGAGGTGAGTTGACTCAATTCATTTAAATGTGCGGACTTTATTTTGCAACCTTTTTTGTGTTTTGTGATAATAACCAACGTCAAGTGCTAAGCTTGAGTCAAGTCATTTATGTTACTTGTTCATTTTATTTCCTATTAATAGATTTGAGGGAAGCTGCTATTTTGAACTCAATTACAACAGTATGGCTTGTCTTAGGAAAAAATGTCACCTATGTTTATAGTCCATCTCTTGGAATTTTCTGCAATATTGTTATTCTAAGTTACATCGGTAAATAGTAGAGTGGTATCTTAATTGTGTCGATCAGCGTCTCCTTTTAAAAGTCTCTTAAGATGCTGCAAATTAGGTGGTGGAAACCCGCTGATAGGTTTTCCGTCCTTCATTACGCTTTTCTTGTTCAATGTACTTAATGAACTACTAAAAGTTCCGATTGTGTTCACGTCCAATTTTTTCAGGATTCCATGAGAAAGATGATTGTTGGTGGAGGGCATGTTTTGGATGACCTCTACTATCTTGGTTGTGGATAAAGAGTTTTTGTTGCTGCTCTTCTTTTCTTAGACGGTTTCGAAATATTTCTTGCGGATTTTCCACCCCTAGTGAGTTGGATAACAAATAAAGTATGAAGGGAATTATGCTGTTTGCCCTCTATGCTTCATTAATCTTGCTACTATATGAATGTGCTCTGTAGAGATTCTTTTATTTGTTGTTCACTATATGTTTCTTCTCTTGCTGGAATTGTTAAGACAGGTTTTCAGTTGCATGGCTGAAGTTTTCTTTTCTCTTGTCCCCTTTTCAGCTTGACAATAACGTTTTGGGTGAATTTGGAGCCAATGATGATGTTATAGTGCCTCATTCTGCTTTTAAGCATAGCGATCAGTTTGCAGTTCGAGTTAATAGCCGAAAGAAACGAAGACATGGTATGATGGGTAGCGAAATTAATAATACAGACAGTGATATATATCTTAGTGAGGCTGGTGCTATGATAGAAAGAAGTTCTTGGCCTGGTGAAACCAATAATGAATCTTCGGCTTCTGGTGATACGGGATCAGGCAAAGATCTTCAGCATATAAGACTGGAGGATTCAAAGATGTCAAACGATGGTTTCAACAACCGTCACATAGATGTGACTGAAAACGGCTTCTGCACTGCTGCTGCTCCATTGTTGGGTGATAATTCTGCTGCAACACATGACACCTTTTACAATTATTCCCTTAATCACATTCCGCAAACTGAAAACAATCTCAGCTTTTTGGATAATGGGTGCAATGATATAGAAAACAATGATCTCTTCTATGGCTGGAGTGATATAGGAAATTTTGAAGATGTGGACAAGATGTTGAGGTAAATGTTATACATCTTCTGTGAACTCTTTCAAGATGGAAATTTCTGAATTGAGAAATATGGTTACACTAAGCTTACACTTCCCTGTTTTTGCACACTACAGGAGTTGTGATTCAACTTTCGGTCTTGAGAGTATTGATAATGAAGATGACTTGTGCTGGTTTTCTTCTTCTCAACCACCGGAGGAGTCTGAAGCCGCAATGACAGAGGATTCTAAACCAAGTGAAATGTTAGAAAATAATGGAGTTTCTGCTTTGAAAAATGAGAACTCGTTTTCTAATTGCAAGACCAACCGTATTAAAGATGAATCCCGGTCTGCTGTTGGTACCGTTTCAGCCCTTGAGAAAGTATCTCACACAAGTTTGCAAAAGAAGGATGTCTCGATGATCGATGAACAGGTTCGTTCACCAGCTCCAAATCTATTTCTTTGAACGTATACTCCGAGTCTCGTTGAATCCTGCCTGACTGCCATATTAATAACCTCCTCACTCCCTAATTGCATAATTGGCACATACCACAAAACATTGTAGTCGGT
Source organism: Gynandropsis gynandra (assembly GCA_036759665.1). Taxonomy (NCBI): domain Eukaryota; kingdom Viridiplantae; phylum Streptophyta; class Magnoliopsida; order Brassicales; family Cleomaceae; genus Gynandropsis; species Gynandropsis gynandra. The sequence goes on from CM071860.1 coordinate 2,814,219, forward strand.
AAATTTCTTCGGCTCAGTTTCTCGTTATGTTTAATTAATGGTGGTTTGTGGTTTATTTTTTGAACTAATGAACCTTGGCTAAGCAAGGAGTTCGTTAGATTAATATTTTAGATTTCTGGTACTGCTTTCTGTTCCTTTCATTCGTTTCTAAATCTGTTTTTCATTTTTTGCCTGGCAGGCCAATCTAAATATAGAGCAGATCAATAATTTGCATCATGTGGATGGGGAAAGAAATAGATACTCGGAGAATGGTATAACCTCACATCAGAGTGAAAATTCCAGGCAAATAATTGACACAAAACAGAAATATGGAAACTCAACCTGCCAGTATTACCCTCCCTCAGCGGTCCAGCATCCAGGTGTTACATACTCGTATTTAAATCGTGATCATCCTTCGGATCAAGTATCAGTATGTCAAAGTAAACATGGGGTCAAACCTGAGAAAAATTCCAATCCTTCTTCTGTTTCAAATGAGTCCTATGCATCAAACCAGGCACAATCTCTTGAGAGCTTAAATGGTTCTACTGTTGATGCTCCGGCCATGATTGCTTTTGAAAAGAGAGGGAAGTTGCATCAGGGTCGAGATATGCATCCTTCTTTTGCTGCAAATGTCAGGAACGGAAATAAGCCAAACATGATGGTGTTTTCTGAGTCTGCACCTGTTCAAAAGATTGGGCGCGATAATGCGGACAGAAAAGATGCAACGAAATTAGAACCTTCAAATGTGCAGGATAGTTCTTGCATTAGCTCTGTTATGGATGACATTTCGTTGGAAGCAACAAGTTTCCGCCAGCTCCAGCGAGTGATAGAACAGGTACATTGACTGCTAATATGAGAAACATATTTGCTTTTTATTTGGTGATTCGGATTCTGGGTAGGGGTGTAAAATGAGCTGTCGGTTCGTGAGTCAGCTCTACTTTGGATCATATTTGAACGAACCGAGTTGGATACTTTTTAGTTCGTTTTAGAAACAAACTGATAGCTAAGTCGGAAACAAATTAGAGTTTTAGCGAGTTGGCTCGCGAGTTGACCAGCCGAGTATAAAATCACATGCAAATAACATGTTTTCTTATTTCGGCATATTATAAATACTTTATATTTATTAACTATTATTAAAAAAATTATATTATTTATAAATTATATTATTATCATTTTTTATTTTTACTAAATAAATATATATTTATCATAAAATAAAAAATATTATAAAAAATATACTTATGTATTTGATATTTTATTTGATACTCTATTAATTTGTTTTTCAATTAGAATTTTGTAATGTTTTTATATTTTAGATATATTATTATATGTTTTGAGTAAAATTAATATATAATATTAATATGTTATAATTTTTTAAGTTAAATAATCTAGTTTGCGAGTCAATTCGTTTTTTAGCGAGTTAAAAGGCAAGTTGAGCTGAGATTTTTCAGTTCATTTTGAAAACGAAGAGTCAGTTCATTTTACACCCTTAATTTTTGGTGGTTTACATGAATTGAAGTATGTTATTCACTTGAGTAAAGTTTCTTTTGTGATATTTACTTTGACCACCTGATTAAAGATTAGATAGACAAAAACTACTTTGACCACCTGATTAAAGATTAGATAGACAAAAACCTGAATAATAGATATAGAATCTCGGAATGTATGAAGGATGTGCTGTCTCAGTGGTTAAGATTTCCCCTACTGTTGAAAAAACATGGGCCCTGGGGTCAATTCTCTGCAACATAATTCACATAAAAGGTCTTATTTTTATGGAATTATGATGCTAATTCTGAAGGTGATAATCAAAACTTGTCTAAATTGTTTTCACGAAATATAATGCCATCTTGTCTGCTAGTTGATTCGAGTGTATATGATATGCCTATATATGCGTATGTATTTGACTTGGTTGAGTTCAATCTGCTTGCTTAAGTTGGATATCAGGACAAAATTATGCATAAGAGACAGCCTGTACCGATTGGCAAAAAGTGCGGAGCATAGACATAATTGTGTGAATCCGGATGGCGAGAATGATTCAGTCTCACATCTGGTGACTGCTGAAACGGATAAGTAAGTGACCATTGCACGATCTCCCTTCGTTTCCATCTCTCATTGATCTTCCAAGATATAAGTTTTAACTTACAAATGTTCACACCGATCTCAGAATGAGTTTTGGACACTTCAAGTGACATTAGTATTTGGCATTCATTCAGGTATGCTGGTTTCATGGACATGGAAACTGATACAAATCCTATAGACCGATCCATAGCTCACCTGCTGTTTCACAGACCGTCGGATTCATCTCTTGTCTCAGAAAACGACCTTCTCTCGTACAAATCTCATCCAATGGTAAGTTAGTGAACCTTTCTACAAATTTCACCAGCAGTGATCCATGATTTCTTCCCGTTTGAGTCGTATATTTTCATTGTGGGATTAACAGATTCCTCAGCCCAATTCAAGTCCAAGTCTGAGGATAGATAAACAAGAGGAAACACCAAGTAGCCAAGACAGAAACAGAAGCTGCCGCAGATGATGAAAAATGAGAAGGTGAATAACTAACTGGGTTTCACCGATTTAGCAATTGTGAAGACGTGGTTCGATCACTGATCTCAAGTGGCTCAAATGAAAAAAGCCAGGTCAGTAAGAATCAATCACTTCCTTGTATAAGAGGGTTGTAACAGAGGCTGTTAACTTATCAAAAAAACAGCTTTCACTTGAAGTGTCCTGCTTATTTTTAATTATTTGGTTTGAACCAGGGAGATAACAGTATCCGTTGGTCACAGACTCCGACATTTTTGTAGATAAGGTTCTTACTCTTCTGCAATAATAACCTTTGCCCAAATCTCTGTCTTACATCAATGGAAACTCGGATTTCCATTTCTGTATCAGAAGCTCCGAAATGATTCTCCCTTGAATTTAATATTGTGTACGTTATCTTTAAGGGTCTTAAGATTCTTTTTTTTTTGTGTAACAACAAAATGGGATCAAGTTGTGAAGGCTACTTTTAACAAGGGTGTGTCAAAAAGTACAGAAGTACGGATCGATGACTGAGGAAATACATGGGTCAATCGAATTGTTGGCGGAGATGCATTTCGGTTTCGCTCTTCCAAGTAGCGTGTGATGACTGCCCTCTCATCCTCTTGCTCTTCTCCTTGTCTTTGATGGTCGACCCTTTCTTCTTGCCATCTGGGTCTGGCAATGGTCGATCACCACACACGGGACACACCATTCCCTTTGCACTTGAATATGTTTTTGGTATTCCGCATTGTGTGCACATTCTGCAAGTGAACATACCAAAGCTCAGTGTATGGAGCAGAACATGTTCACACATTCAAATACTGAATGCTTTGAGGGTGTGCCAAAACTATCAATCACTATATTTGATCCTCATGAGCAACTCATAGTTGAAGGGCATTCATGACATCAGACAGAAGGGTCATAAGCTTTTTCTTGCAAATGACCAGAGGACTTCATACACCGGGATCCAGTTCTAGCTGAATAAAGCAGTTCCAAAGATCCAAAGGCGGGCAATTCAATAGAACAGAATGTATTCTGACAATATCGATACATAAACACATACCTTAGCAGGTCTGCAGCCTCTTCGAGATTTGGATTGGTAGCAGTAGGTGCACGTTTTTCACCGCTTTGTGAAGGTGGTTTGGCATCTATATCGCTTCTGACTCTTTCATGGATTCCAACTAGCTGAGGTTTAGCCTCCAGAACAGCACCTTAGTTGAAACCAACAATCACTTAGTTTGTCTTAAACAGGAAATACAAACAAAATCCAGAAGACGACCAGCTCCTCATTCATATCAAGAACTCATTCACTTCTGGAGAAAACTAAGCCTGAGATTTGATAGTGGTTACTTGGTTATTCCAGAGTTCCAAAAGATTCAAAAGATGAAACTTTGATTTGAATTCGAGAAGATTCAAATTATGGTACCTTTGGGTAAATCTTTTTTCTTTTTGCGGCTAAGACGCTTCGCATGTTCCGCATCTCTTGCTGAAGCCTCTTCATCAGCTTCCGTGCAATTATTTAGAAACGCCGGTGGTCCTGATACCTGCAAATCCACCGATAAACCCTCTGCCCCACTCAATTAATCTGATCTATTTCCAGGTTCTTATATCGGAAGATCTTCGTAAGCTCAAACCCTAAACCCTACTTCGTCTCCGGATGACTAATCGAGAAAAAAAATATTCCAGTCTTGTCTTTTTGAGGAACCTTCCAGAAATCCCAGACTGACCTGAGAGAAAACATCGTCAGCGGATGGAAGGTTGGAATCTCCGGCGGAGACATCGAAAACCGACGACGATTCGTAGCTCCGGACGGCGGAGGGATGGTCGTCATCTTCCTCATCGGAATTATGATAGTCCTCCAAAGTTCTCTCTTCTGCATCTTCTTCCGCAGATGAATAGCCTTGAATCAGCGTCAAGCTCATTGTTGGTGATGCTGCTCTCTCAACTGCAGACGAAGGTTCAGAACTACCATCTCTGCGTACTAAATTGTAATAAGAACGTATTTTTATAAATCATGATATCGCCCCAAAACTTCTCAGAATAGCTTTTCAGTCCTTCTTGCTTGCCTCTAGATTTCAGAACCAACCGACCGGACCGGATCCAACCGAACCGGTGAGGCCAATTCATTACTAGGGGTGTAAAAAACAGCCCGAACCCGCGGGTCCGCCCGAAACCCGCCCGAAATACGCGGGCTCGGGTTGTAAAATTGGCAGCCCGAATGAAACCGGGCCTTCGGGTTCGGGCCGACCACAAAGCCCGTTTGAAACGGGCCCGGCCCGTCGGGCTTCGGGCCGGGCCGGGCGGCCCGATCTTTACCTTAAAACAGAGCTTCGTTTTGTTCCCCGATTCTCTCTCTCTCGTTCCTCTCTCTCGTCGTCCCCTTCGTTTCCCGTTCATTTCCCGATCTTTACCCTAAAACAGAGCTTCGTTTTGTTCCCCGATTCTCTCTCTCTCGTTCCTCTCTCTCGTCGTCCCCTTCGTTTCCCGTTCATTTCCCGATCTTTACCCTAAAATAGCTCGTCGCCGGCGTTCGTTTCCCGTTCGTTTCCCGTTCGTTTCCCCCTAAAACAGCTCATCGCCGGCCGACCTCTCTCTCTCTCGTTCCCGTTCGTTTCCCCCTAAAACGGTTCATCGCCGGCCGACCTCTCTCTGTCGTTTCTCATCGCCGTTCGTTGGTGAGTCTCTTTCGTAAGTCTACTGATATTGAATCGTCCTCTAGTTTTCTTTATGTCATTCAATGTTGGTATGAATTAGATGATAAAAAGACAGGGATCTGCTTTGTCTGTTAATTCCAAGTATAGGCTCAATTCGTTTAGTGCAATGTTTGTCTGTTAATTCCAAGTATTGTCTGTCAATGTTTGTCTGTTAATTCTATGTGATATGCTCTTTATAGTGCAATGTTTGTCTGTTAATTCCAAGTATAGGCTCAATTCGTTTGAACAAGGCTTCTCATGGTTATTAGGCTCAATTCGTCGGAATTCTCTTTTCCGTTTAATAAACAAATTGTTCCAAATTTTCACACATAATGAACCAAAGATAAGACATGATATCTGAAATTATAAGTCAGCAGATACATGTGTTCTTCTAAAGACCAAGTACTCTTATTCCTCTCGGTTTAAACATGCTTGGCTTTTTTAAGGATAAATTATAAGTTATAAATATGTTTTTATTGCAGATTGCAAATGGACGATAATTTTCGTCATGCTGAAGACCAAACGGTAGATGAGCAAATAATAGATGATTATGTTCAACAAACGATAGAAGATCACGACGACGGAGACGATCAACCTACTCCTCAAGTAAGTGGTTCTTCTAATAAAAGGAAAAGGTCTGATGTTTGGGCACATTTGATTACTATAAATAGTACTCAAGCCAAATGCAAATATTGCGATAAAGTGTTATCCGCAATATCAAGTAAAGGTACATCACATTTAAAACGTCATGTGGATAATTGCAAGTCTAGACCTAGAACCAACAATCCATTGGAAATGTTGATTGATTTTGATGGAAAGGTGAGGGCAAAGAAACTAGATCAGCTCACCTTTAGAGAAAAACTTGCTAGGTGCATAATTGCTCATGAGCTGCCATTCTCATTCATTGAGTACCCGATGATTAGAGAGTTGATTTATTATCTAAACCCGGATGCGAAATTTATATGTAGAAATACTCTGATGGCTGATTGTTTGCAGTTGTATGAGCGTGAGAAACAGTTGCTGAAAACTGAATTAGGAATGGTTCGTAGTAGAATTTGTTTAACTACGGATCTTTGGACCGCAATAAGCCATGAGGGATACATATGTGTAACAGCACATTATGTTGATAAAAATTGGCATTTGGCTAGTAAGATATTGTCTTTCACGACTATACCTCCTCCGCATACTGGACTAGAAATATCAAACAAGATAATCGCTTGTTTGAAGGATTGGGGTATTGAGGATAAAGTGTTTTCGATTACCGTAGATAATGCTACATCTAATGATAGTTTGATGTCCATCTTAAAACATCGCATGCAACCACAAAATTTGTTGATGTGCAAGGGAGAATACTTTCATGTAAGATGTAGTGCACATATATTAAATCTTATTGTGCAAAGTGGATTAAAAGTGATTGAAGGTGCATTACAAAAGATCAGAGAGAGTGTGAAATATTTAAAAGGATCTGAGTCGAGGATGAGAATGTTTAAAGAATGTGCGGAACAACATGGAATTGAAATTGGGGTTTCTTTATCTATGGATGTTAGCACTCGTTGGAATTCAACTCATGTTATGCTTGATAGTGCTCTGAAGTATCAGAATGTTTTTGTTAGTCTTGCGTTGATTGATAGCAATTATAAGTGGTGTCCAACGAACGAAGAATGGAATAGAGGGGAGAAGATACGAGATTTTCTAAAACCTTTTATGGATATTACTACTCTGATTTCGGGATCAACTTATCCAACTGCCAACATGTATTTTATGAAGATTTGGAAAATTGAAATGCTTTTGAGAAAGTATAGGGAGAATGAAGATGAAGTCTTAAAGAATATGGCTGAAAAGATGCAAGCAAAATTTGACAAATATTGGGATAGTTATAGTATCATTCTCTCAATGGCAGCTGTTCTCGATCCGAGAATGAAAATGCAATTACTGAAATATTGCTACGATTCCCTTGATGAGAACACAAGTCAAATGAAAATTGATGAAGTTCGAAGTAAGATGTTTTCGCTTTATGAAGAATACAAAATCAAATTTGGAGTTCCTACATCTTCGACATCCTCTCAAAACACCAGCAAGAAAATGACCAAAGGATGTAGTTCGAGTTATTTTGATGTAAGTTGTTTCTTTTATATTCATCATTTAATATTTGGTTTCTTTATATAAATTTTTTATTATTTATATTTATAGGATATTGCTGATTTCGACGACAAAGTACCGTCTGCAGATGATGGATTAGGATCAGGTTTGGATAGATATTTAAGAGATCCTAAGATACATGTGCAACGCAATTCGGATTTGGATGTCTTGCATTTTTGGAAGTCTGAAATGTATGGTAAAGAACTATCGTTAATGGCGTCCGATATTTTAAGCATTCCTATTACCACGGTTGCTTCCGAGTCTTCATTTAGTGCTGGTTCGAGGGTGCTTAACAAATATCGAAGCCGCTTGTTGCCTTCTAATGTTCAGGCGTTAATTTGTGCTCGTTCATGGCTATTTGGTTATTCCGAAGTTCGTAAGTATCTATTTATTATTTGATTTTCATATTCATTATTTGATTTCGTATCATTTATTCATTGTCTTGTTAAACAATTACAGGTACTGCTAACTTGACTACTTCTTCTAGCGTTGCCACCACGACAATAGCTACGACGACGGAGGAAGATATGCAAGTTCATATGTTCGAATGTTGAAGACTTTTATTTATCCGTTAAGACTTTTGATTATGTAATGCTTTTATTTTTATGTTAGTTTAACAATTTAATGATTTCGAACGTTTCTAATGTAATTCAGAAGACTTTTATTTATCAAAAGACGTTTTAGAAGGAATTTTTATATTAGCCCGTGGGCTG